>BTSY01000006.1:2687500-3887500 GCA_036245785.1 Pristionchus fissidentatus
CATCTTCACGCGTCGCGCCCCCGGTGACGTCACGGCCATCGCCATCGAGACGGGCATCCAGAACACGGGCGTCGCCATCCTGCTGCTCAAGGTGAGGGGCGGGGCTTGGCACGTTGCCAGCAAGTGAGCAAGAAACAGTACTTGGCAAACTGCCAAAAACCCAAGAATACTGAAAATGCGATTGTCATTATTTTTATTCGAAAAATTTTCGAAGTCTTGCTCGATCCCTGATTAAGGGGCGTTCCTTAGACGATTATTGATTGCTTATTTTGCGCAGTTCTCTTTCCCAACGCCCGACTCGGACATCTCCTCGCTGCTGCCCGTGATTGTCGCCTGCTTTACGCCAGGTATTGTAATTTAATGATTTTTAAAAATAATTTTGCAATTATCAGTTAAAACGTCTTTGTCGAATCGATAATGTAATGTTCTCTGTGCAGGACCGCTGCTGGCGGGCGCCGCCATCCACATGCTGCTCAAGTGGTGGAAGAAGCGCAACGGAGAGGTACGATATCGATTAACCATGGCTTCATCATTACGCAATCCGGTTTTTACGTCATCATTACGCAACAATCGGTGTTCAGGACGAGGACGTGGAGAAGTCGGCGCCGTCGGGCGGCTCGCCCTCGCTCAATCTCGTGGCGCCCTCGCCCGATCCCGCAGGTACGGTAGCCGACGAATACTAGTGGACGCCAAAACTGCTCGATTTTCCACTACGTGTGTTCGGTCGACGTTTCACACCGCACCACTTATCGTACTCTGAAGAGACTAAGCTAGCTCTTCGCTATTGCAGGCAAGGAGGTGCGACTGGTGCTGCCGGCCGGCGACCAGCCCAGCACCGGGCTGATGATGATCGAGCTGCAGCAGGTGCAGCAATCGCAGCACGTGCAGCCGATGCCGTCGCGCGCCGAGGCGTAGGGTGTAGTGCGGTAGCCGACGATTCTCTCCCGCACACGCGCGCCCCTACACACTATCGCGCCTAGGCGATGACGTTTGTGGTGTACGTTGGTGAGAGCCGGCGTGAATATAGGCAATAGGACCATCCCTTTACTCCCTCCCCCCATCATATTTGAATCTTGTTCGTATTGTTCTTCCCCCCAACGTGTAGTTCACATAGCAGTTGCCTATTTATCGCACATGTGCAATCGGATCTCTTGTCTATTCCTCGTTTTCCTTTATTTCTCCCCGATCCCCCCGCTCGATTAGTACGTTTTACTTGAGTCAATCAATCAATCAGAGAATGTATACAGTATGACCTCAAACACACTGCGCTACACAATGCATAGTAGATCAAAAATGTGCACCCCCTGCCCCGCCGGAAGTCTTTTTTTCTTTTATCTCCTTTTTGTTGAAACATTCCTCGTTCTAGAGCTTATTCAGAGAGTATAATATATGGATTTTGAATGTGTCGTTTGCTTGTCAAAATGCTCGCGAAAGTTGAATCGAGTTGTTGTTGCATAATAAGTTTCTTCCCGTCTGTCTCTCACATTTGCACGCTATCTCGCATGCTGTGAGAGAGTGTGTGAATTGGAGAGAGCCTGACGCCAGTAAATTTGCCACCCTTTGATGAATCTGATCAGAACGAGTAGAGTGTAGCTGAATCCCCGTCGAATCTTTCCTCCCCGGATCAATAATCGATAATATCTCGTCCGTTACCGTATTCCATCGTTATTATCAACCTTTCACTACGATGCACAGTGAATGATCCCCGTGAATAGGCATACTCAGATTATACAGCAGTATCATGATGAGGCAATCAATCAATAAAGATCTTTGTTGATGAATGGCAATTTGTGTAGACAAACGGTTGTGAATACCGAAAAATTGACTTTGGGAGGGCTCGAAATGAAGATTACGGTGTCTTCGTGTAAGACAGTACCGGTGGAAATGACATGCAGGGACTGATAGTGCTATTACGCGTTGAGTGACGGTCAGAATTAAATACCAAAGTTTAAAAAAATTGTCACTGTAATAGACGAACTAGGTTTGGTGCCGGAACCGACTGCGACAATTATTGTGCATTCAGGATACGGTAGATCACCCTCGGGTTCGGCACCAATCAACAATGACGCCACACGGACTGTGCGAGCGAAAAGTGAGTCACTGTTTATTCCAACTTTTCCCATTGGAAGTAAGCAAACTACAAACTACTGAAAGCCAGCCAGCGTATACTGTAAAATATACTGTAAATAGTCTAGTAGCGATTGATCGATACGCGCTACCGCAACCCTAGTTGTGGTAGAGCGGGCGCGACAGGTCGTGCATCGTGACGCGATCGTGATCGATGCTGAGCGCTTTGCGAATTTCCTCGTCGCTCAGACGGAGGTACCTGAACGGAAGGGGCGGGGTTACGGTAGCAGAGAGACACTCACTCCCGCGAGTTGCGCGTAGTGTAGCAGCGAATCGCCGAAACAATGACCAAACCGATGGAGGCACTCTGGAATACGGTAGTTCATGTGGAAATTTCGATATGTAGGTTACGGTAATTAATGTATATCGATTGAATAAGGTTGCACACCGTGTGCAGGATCATGCAGAAGTGGCAGAGCGAGAGCCAGGTTGTCATCTGAGATTAGATACGGTAGAGTGAACAGTGGATCGATGACTGCTGTAGTCAAGAAGGGTACCGTAACCATCCCGACTACTGTATACCTGATGGGTAGCCAGATAGAGGGGCTTGATTGGCGAATGCGCGATGCCCGTGTAGAGCAGCGATCCCCAGAGGGCGAACCACGAGAAGGACCACGACTTGCCCGATTCCAGCCAGCCGAACACCGAGGCTGCAAGAGAAGATGTGCTGTAGGAGTACGGTAGATAAGTGTGAAGTATGCGGTTCTTTCGGGAGAAATAATAGAGAGTTAAAATAATTTCCCTTCCCCCCATAGAATTCTCATGTGCTGCATCCGTAGGTGCCAATAATGCCTCCATTATTGTGTGAGATCTTGTGGGCACTTTACGGTGTACGGTGGGGCTGGGATTACGGCACCTTGAGCGAGAGTGAAGAGGCCGAAGAGGACGGAGACTGCGAGCACGAGCACCTCCCGGACCACCATCGTTCGAATGTACTCGACCGATCTGTGCGGGATACCGTAATCGTACCGTATGATGCTCGAGAAATCGGTGAAATCGGGGGTGTAAAATTTTTCAACAAAAAAAATTACAACTGGTCGTTTTAGATAGCATTTGAAAATCATTTTCGAAAATGTGCCCGATTAACCCATCAATTTCAAATTGAGATCCCAGCGGTACCTTGATGTTTGCTCATTGGGAGGCGAATTGGGATCCCAACAAACCAGTTTTAATTCCCAGAATGTGTCTTGAATTGTCTCGCGATGACGATACCCACTCACTCGACATTCTGGGGTCTGTGCAGGCCGAGGGCGAAGTGGAGAACGAGCATGAGCAATCGCTGGTAGGCGGCGACCATCGAGGCTGAAGGAGGAGATTGGTGGATTACTCGAGCCGGGTTTGACACTCCTCCCCCGCCCCTTCTCCCGAAACGGGCTATCGCAAACTGCCTTTCTAACCAGATGACACGATAGCCTTTATTCGCCCAGTGGTTCAATGAGGATCAGAGACAAAGTCTCGTTGGACAAGTGCTAGATTTTCACCGTATTTTCAAATGATTCTATTATAAAGGCCAATCCCCTCTGCTACTGACCGCAAATCATCGTTGCCGGCACCAGGCCAGCGAGCACGACCAGTGTGCAGGCGTACTGCGACGTGGGAGTGGGGACTGCAAGGCTACGGTAGGAGTATTGTAGATACGGTAAGCGGGGATTACGGTGCTACGCACACTGGAGCAGGTCGTTGTCCTGCAGTAGCGTCTGCTCGAGCAGCGCGCCGCGCGAGTTGTCCTCGTTCCAGCTGCAAGAGGCGTACGATAGTCAGGCCTGTGGTGGTGGGGTACGGTAGCCGAGTCTATAGGCGGGGGTACTGTTCCTGTGTTGCGGTAGCCGAATCTCATACCGTGCTACAGTACCCTCCGTCTAAATATTCCGCTACCGTAATTATAGCCATATGTCTGGGGGGGGGGGGTACGGGTTAAGGTTAACCGAATTCATAAGCAGGGTACGGTACTCGGGCTACGGTAGTTTGCGGGGTACCGTACAGCGGCGTGAAGGCGTCGCCGGGCGACACGAGTACGGACGCATTGGGAAAAGCGACGTCGGAGTATTGGTGAACGAGGTCTGAAAGGAGGATGCACACTGAATCACACCTGGAAGTTCCAGGTGTGAGAGCACGGATCTTAATTCCTGGATCCTGGTTCCAGGCTGGAACCAGGATCCAGGAATTAAGATCCGTGCATAGAACCTGGTACAAAGAACCATGATCGATGGCCGGGACCTGATACGAGGGACAGGATCCAGGCTCGGGACATGGTACAAAGAAGCAAGATCCAGGCCTGGAACCTGGTACTATGAACCAGGATCTAGGCCCGGGGCCTAGTACAAGGAACAAGGTTTGGGGCTTTGTACATGTTTACAATATTCAACGAGAATAGGGGCGTGATTCGAATCGTGGTGCGAATTTGCTCACAGTTCATTTCGCCGCTTGAGATATTAGCGAGCGAGAAGATGTGGTCCAACTTGGCGGCATTCTGGAGCAAGTGCAGCCGGGTGTTGCCCTCGACCTGGAGAGTACGGTAGGGGCTACGGTAGCTCCGCCCACTCAAAGACTCTCCTCATTTTCCATAATATCTGGTCTTTTCTGGCAAAAAGCGCGAATGGGATCCCAACATGCTTTTTTTCCATTGCCATCCCAACGGCACCTTTGATGTTTCTCCCATTGGGAAGCGAATTGGGACCCATTGAGGGGAAAACAGAGTTGTTTCATTTCCGGAAGTGGGCGAGAGAGTGTGTCGAATGAGGAGAGTCGGTTTGTACTTACCCCTCGCTCGCGCTCATAGTTGAGCAGCTCGGCGCGCCACGACTCGGAGTGCATGGCCCTGCGAATGGGTATTATCGATTGGCTTCCAAGTTGATACTGTAGTGGTACCGTAATCCTATACTTTTGTGGAGTACTGGCACGTCTCCCCTTTACCGGACCACTTAACCAGGTGCGAGACGCTAATTCGCTATCTCACTGTGTGAATCTAGCGGTCACCTCTCATTCGCTCCTAAAGAGGTTGCGTATTGTTAGTCCGGTAAAGGGAAAAGTGTCGAGTACTGTAGACTTTCTGTAGATTGGCTACCGTAGTACTCACTTGGGCCCGAATACGATAATGAGAGTGAAGACGCCGATGACGGCGACGGAACCGATGAGTTGGACGACGACAGGGTGCATTCTGAAAGGAAAGCAATCGATAACTGATTGTGGGGCACAGTATACTTACAGTAATCTATAGAATATTTTCTATAGTTTTAGTTAGACGACGACAGTGTGCATTCTGCCATCGATAACTGGTTGCGGGGCTACAGTATACCTCCAGTAATTTAAAGAATATACATTACACCTACAGTAATTTGAGTAGATTTTCAGCGTATCTACAGTGTTGTGGCTACAAAAAATGAGCATTTATATTTAAGCAGTAGTAGTCAAGTAGGTGGTTGGGGAATAAGCTTCAATATCTAACTGGGTATACTTGTGATTTTCGGAAGGTGGAGGTTTGAGAGAGTGAATGGATCAATAATTCGAAAATAGGGCGAAGTCAGGACTGAATTGAATTGGGAGGGAGATGGGGACTGAGAGGATAGGGGAGGGGATAGGAGAAGTTGCCCCGAGGAACGGGGACGGTCGTGAAATATGGTGATGGGACCCCCGTCTCTCCATTCCACACACTCTCTCACCGGCTACATCGCATTGAGAGAGCGTGGGAAATGGAGAGAGTTTGTTTTTCTGCCTTTTCCCTATGCGCATCGCAGTCGTTTGACGTCCCCCATGGCTACGTAAGGAGGGGGGATGGTTGACGAGAATGCGAATAGATAGAGGAAGATGCTTTTACCAGATTCATCCCTGAGCCGATTTCATATGACTTCAAGGCTCCAGAAAGGGGTAATAGTCGTGTACATCGTCAGTAGAATAGGTGGGTAGGAATATGTCGGTAGCGGTATTTTTTTAATAAGCCATGCAAATGCCGACATGTGAATTTGGTTGACAAATTTTCTCTCAAATTCAAACCTGGAAATTGTGCAGTAGCTTTTCGGCAAATTCGGCAAGACCTATTCGGCAAAGAAATCAATGATTTCTTCTCACTGTCATTGATTTTCAAGTAGATTAGTTCCCGGCGGTGAGACTATAGAGGGAGTGTGGTTCCCGACTGTCCGTAAACCTACTACCGCCAAGATCGAGTCAAGTGTTCATGTGAACAGAGATCAAACGTCGGTTCGTCATATTTTGGGACCCATTTCTCACGAACCATTAACATCCTTTCAAGTGCCTGTTACGATCATGGAGTTGGTGGTCGGGCGCTGGTTCCCACACCACTTGGACAATCGTAGGACCACTAATCGCGCCTGTGCATCGACAGAGTTGGTGGACGCAATCTGTAGGAGTAATCGATCGCTGATTGTAGGCTTACAGTACGCTTACAGTAGTCTGAGTTGATGTTCGGACGCGGTTCCCACACCATGCGGCCCCTCTCAGGATCACTAGTCGTATCGATGTCTGTAGTAGTCCCCCCCCCACTTCACAGTCTATACACTACTAGAGTTAGTGGGCGCGCGCCACCGGGTACCGGAAATTACGCCAGTGGGTACCGGATATCAAGAGAGAGAATAATAAAGAGAATTGCCCCGATACAAAAGGTGGTCTGACTCTCTCAATTTGGCGTGTTCTCTAGCAGTGTCTGGCCGGGGAGAGAGGGGAGAGTGAGTTATTGATACTACTAGAGGTAGTGGAACGAACCCGCTGGCAACGGTACTAACAAGTGGGGGAGGGAAAATGAAGAACAATAAGTGCAGATATCGATACCAATTTCCGGTGTCAGTCGCGTAGTAGTGGGGTGCACCACTTTAGAGCTGGTCGTTTTATAATTCTGGAAAAATATTTTTTAATATCCAACAAGTGACTAGTTCAAAAATAGTGCACCCCATGGCGGTGATGCTACGTTTTCGAGCTGCCGTTTAGGATCTCGAAAATTAATCTTTGTGTTCTGAAACTTACCCCTCCCCCGAATAATTTCTGGGAAATTTTTTGTCGAGCTTCTAAACGGAAGTTACATAATTTCCTTTCGCCGCGTGACCTTTCTCGTCCGTTTTTTCTCTATTCCCGAGATTGTAATTTGTCCAATTTTGGCAGTACATGTAGCCAGTTAGAGAGGAGCCTCTCTCTCCCGGCCCCACTAATTAGGAGATGCTACCGTGGTACCAGGGGTCAGGTGCGGTCAGAAGGGCTTCTCCCCCCGTCTGCCTCCTGTTTTTTCCTCGTTGTTTTCCGTGTCTCTCCTCCATACATATATGTATTTATATATATTTATATGTTATCGACGCCTGAGGGCGCAATGAGATAATGAATGAATCGTCAGGTAAATTCAGTAAATTATGACTCTCTATAGAGTAGGGGTAGGGGTACGATAGGAGAATCAGTGAATGGGTAGATCAATCGTCGTGGTCAATACATTATGTTCGTCGCCGGAAAATTTTCCAAAATTGTCTCAGATAGATTGATTCCTGGTAGATCCTGTTCCGGTTTCCGGTTGGTCCTGAAAGAGTATGATTACGGTAGTGCTAATTTTCGATCGACTAGTGACTGCTTACTGTATTAAATGCTATAATTGCTTATCAGCCTGCGCTAGTGCTAGAGCACCCACGGGCTCGGATCTGCCTCGCTTCCTAACTCCAACCTAATCCAGCCACTTCACACCTAGTGAGTAGACTAGAATTGAGAGGTGGGCGGAGCCTGCCGCTCTCTCGATTGCGCACAATCTCTCGTCTGTTAGACAGTGCTAAAGATCGGGACAATTCGAGAGAGCCCAGAGACTGACTGGGAGTAGAGGGGGGAGGTACCACCAACCACACACTAGAGTGTCAATGCTATTTGTGAATGATTCTGTTGTTGCGCGCACAGTGGTTTCTTCGTGGTAAGTGATACCTCCGGGACCCAAGTGATACCCTGATCTTTCTTTCTATATCTCTCCCCCTCCCCCTCCCCCCGGTACTACCGCCTACTGCGAGCCTAAAGTTGGCGCAACACACCCACTTGACTCTAGAGCGACGAAGCCAAGTATTGCGCGAGTTTGAACCCCTTGCCTCCTAATCCCCCAGAAAATTTGAAACACTTACCGTATCCCGACAATGTCTGTTTAGTGGGCGGACCCCGACGACTGTTGATTCAACAACCCAATAAGGCCGATGATGGCTTAGGCTCCCGACGCGCGCTGGCGTATCACTAACTGTTTATTGTGTGTTGTTTTAGTTTCTGGCGCTATGTTTCACGTTGTAAAAGTGGTGTTGTGCTCCGCCCCGAAAGTTGTAGCATTATTCGACGCTCAGTGTTTTTTTTTGTACTGCGGTCCCATCATTTTGCGCACTCTGCCCACTAGAGAGTGCGCGAAATGAAGAGAGCAGTGCGCCAATTTCACATTGTAAACTGGCGCGGCGTCGTCGCCGGTGTGTTTACGGCGGGGGCCGTATCCGGTGGCCGCTTGTGATCGTAAACTGATTATTACCGTAACTTGGCAGGTCGATGCTGGAGTCTCCTCAGTCTTTCTGCTTCACTCCGTCGAGAGTGGCTGCTGCTGGAGAGAAGAGAAGAAGGTGCTTGTCGGCAATCGGGAGAAGAGGCAACTTCACCAGCTTCTTCTGGGACGCCCACGCAGAGCTGATCAGAGACAGTGAGTGTACGGTAGGGGTACGGTAGTTGGGGGAGGGGTACGGTAGAGGAGGGAGAGTACGGTAGATGGGAGAGGGGTATGGTAGATGGGGAAAGAGGTGTGGTAGATTATTCCCTGAGTTCGGGAGATGGAGGAAAAAAGGAGTTCGAAGAATAAATGGTAGATTATAATCGATGAAAATATCTATGACGGAGAGAATACCTTAGCTAACGAAGTAGTCTGTGGGTGGCACGAGAGATTAAAAGCTACCTCGCCCACCTGGTCGGAAGCGGTACCCGTTTGATGGATGCCCTAAACCGGATGCCCGCGGGCTGTGGTACTTGCCGGGGTTCCTCGTCGGAAGCCGGCATCCAGCCTGCCTGGTCGGAAGCGTGCGGGGCCCGGGTTCTCATGCGAGGCCCCTGTTCCCAGCCCGGGTCCGCATTCCCATTCCCATCGTTACAGTGATGTCGCCCGACACTTCGTTCTCCTCCAACGGATCCTTCTGCGACTACTCGTACTCGGATGTGGAGGCGGAGCCGAGATACTGTAACATCGCCGAGAAGGTACGGTATATATCGATTGGTGTTTACGGCAGATGTTGGGGTACTGTGGGACACGGTTTATTATAGGAGACGGTAGATATTGGGATACTGTGGGATACTCTAGAATACGGTAGTTGATAGAGTACTCTAGGCGATTCGGAGTACAGTATTCGGTTAGATTTATGTGCAATCTAGCGATTCTCGAGCATGATTCCCACCCGTGACAGATTTCCCATGGACCGCAGTGTTCCCTTTTCTGACAGAGGCGCTATAAGCATTATTTTGTCTCCCCCCCTTGATTGAGTCCCCTCTCCATATAGCACCTGCCGTCACAAGATGACAATATGCATGCAGGGTGTTTAGCGTGGTGGGGGAGGGGGTGGTACGGTAGGGGGGCAGATAGGGTAGCCAGAGGTCAATCGGCTACTGAACAACAAGGTGGTCGGTGTTTGCTCCTTTGTGCTAGGGTATTGAGTGAGTTGTGGGAACGGAGCGCCGCAATTTTGTGAGAGCCGCCGATCCCAGCTTTGATCAGATTATTAGAATATTAGAGTGGAATACATTAGGAATACCTACCACTTGAGGAGGGTGTATGACGCAAAGTGCTTAGGGACAACTCATGCGAACAAGTATCCGTCCATTCTGAGAGATACAGTAGCGAATTCCAGAAAGCATACGGCAGATCACAGTTTCATGTGTTACATGTTCTATTTTTCACGCCGTGGCCCCAGCACTAGTCGATAAAATACAGAAACTGGGTCGTGCACAGTACCGGATAGAATACAGTACACGGAACGCTTTGCAAGACCAGATCTGGGCGCCTATTATTCTGAATTGATTATTGTAACGTTATCTTGTACCCTAGTGCCCAGAAAAAAAACGACAAAATGCGGCAAGCGGATGCAGTATCCCGAGAGAATACAGTAATCGGATACAGTAATACAATAACACTGATTCATTTCAGATACAGTAAAAACAGATACAGCAATGGTCTCCCTGGTGAACATTAGTCGATAGAATACAGTAACCGGGTAGAATATCGTAATCCTAGAGATTACAGTTATCCGAGATACAGTAACCCTGATTCAGGACTCGCACTCGCTAGCGACTGGCGGCGACTCGGGCGTCGCGTCGTCCGCCTGCTCCGTCCTCTCCGACGCCTCTACCAAGTACTCGAAGATCCGCAGCGATCGAGGTACGGTAGCCCCTCCCTCAATATTACTGTATCAAGCAAACATTACGGTAGATGTGCAGCTATTGATTGGCCATACTGTTTTCCGCAAGGAATGTGGGTGGATTAATATTGACGAGTTATGGTATCCTACCCATCACACCCCAAAGATTACGGTAGAGGGTCTGAGGATCAGTTATATCTTCAACTGATCATTAGTATGTATATACGGTATCCCCGGGACTAAAATGATCAATAAACACTACAGTAATCAATGTAGGACTCGGCCATCGATCGCAGTCGAGTTCGACCATCGACTACGGTACGTGGGATCAGAGGGAGACGACCAATAAGAAGAGGGGCGGAGCTAATGCTGCAGCAAAAGGAGACGAGAGGAGTGAGCTGCAGCAGCAGCAGCAACAAACGAGAAGAGCGCCCCAGCGAAACACCTATGCAAGTGGTGAGTGATTACGGTAGATACTGTACTATTGATTTCGATTGTACTTTTGCACGCACGAATGGTTGCTTATTGTTTATTGTGTTTCATTTTGAAGTTGGTGTGGGGCGAGTTTGCTACCAGCCGCATTGTGTGCGGTAGGCGAGGTGGGGGGGGGGGGCGGAGTACGGTAGGTCACTTTCGAGCAGACTCCCGACCCGGCGGGGGTACGGTAGTCAGCGCGAGGCGCGCAGTCTTGGTGCCGTCGTCGTGCGCTGCCCGCGAGGATTCGTCGACGACTGTGGTGTTGGACGCACCCTGGAAGGGGCACGGTAGTTATCAATCGATTGGGTTGCGGTTGGGTGGTACTGGATACCGTATACGATGGTTGATAAAATCTCGAGTGCGGTTACTGTAGGTGGTGCGGGATACCGTATACCTCGGTGCTCTTGCACGCGCACTGTCGACTGATGCGCAGGCCGGTGATGATGAGCAGCTGCAGCAACGCGAGCACGAGAGTGATGTAGAATACGGTACGCTCAGTCTGCGATACGGTAGTTAGGATTACGGTAGGCACACTTTAATCGATTGATAAATGGTGGGTTACGGTAGTAAGCAACGCACCGCCCCGCCCTCGATGGCGCGCCTCAGAAGCGCCGATCGATCCTTGGCGAGCACGGTGCCGGCGACGGTGGTGTTAGGAAAGGTCGATGCGGCCAGGTGCACGCTCGTCGTGTCGTTGGCGGGCTCGGTCGTCGTGGATAGCACGGTGGACAGGGTTGTTGAGAGTACGGTAGCTGCGGTGGTCTGAGGGGTTACGGTAGACTGGTTGAGGAATGAGGACGCCAAGTCGAGAGGGGCAGAGAGGAGCTGTTGGCGAACCCTGGCCTCCATGGCGAGACGGAGTGAGAATGAGGGGAGGAGGAGAGGGAGGGAGAGGAGATATTGATTGGATTAGAAGGGGATAATGGAATGATGTGGAAATGTGAAAAGTTTACATTTTCGACAGGTATTGGGATCAGAGCGAAAGTGTGCAAATTTCTTCGAAATGGATATACTTTTTTAGGCAGAGAAGGGTCCTATTGGTATCGGCTCGGCTGGGTAGCCCAGTAACAAGAGAAAGTGAAATGTAAAAAATAGAAATATTTTTTTGACAAATTAATAAAAATGCAATTTCAGCCTCTTTCCACCACTCGCGCGTTTCTGCGCCCGAAGGTAGATACAGCGTGAGCAAGCGGAAGGTCTACGAGGTGAGACATTACCGATTGATTTATTTCCTCTCCTGCTATCGATTTGGGACCGTGATATTACCGTAGATTATTGGTACTGTAGAATTTTGATTTTTTGATACCGTAGATTATTGATTGCTTCGCCTATTCAAGTGTGAACCGGATGGTTCAAAACGCGTTGAAAATATTTGTGGAACAGAAGCATCGTTCAACAGGCACATGACCTGACGATGGAATAATAGACTTTATTTCATGTAACCTTTTGTTCAGGATTTCGACATGACGCCGCGAGTGCATCGTCCGTCTTCTTCCTCTTCTTCCTCCGCTGCCACTGCCTCCAAACCCGCGCGTCCATGCTGCTGGGAGTGCTTTGAGGCGCGCGTCGAGCGCGACAGAGTGAGGTACGGTAGCCGACACCTATCGATTGCAGGGTACTGTAGATATTGTACTGCTTGCTCTAATTGGGAGGGAGTTACGGTAGGCGGGTTACTGTGGGTGAGCATAAGAGCTACAGTACACCTCGCATTTCAGCGCGGGACTGCCGACGCGCACGGCCTACCTGCCGGAGCCGGTGGAGAACCACTACGAGAACATCTCGTTCGACGCCACCTGGACGCCGGCGTCGCGCGCTGGCGCCACGCCGCGCCAATCGACGCCCCATCGCGTCGGCGCCGGCCCCTCCGTGCCGCCCAAGTCGGCGTGCGTCGCCGCGCACCGCAGCAGCGGTCGCGTCGCGTCCGACGACGAGCAGCGAGGCGGCAGCGACACCAGCGATTTATACGGTAAGTGATTGATATGCGATAGGCATACGGTAGATTCGGGGTTACTGTATCATCTCGATCGAGAACTGACCATATTTCTTATCTGCCGTATTCCAGCGCGCCTATGCTCGATCGCGTTCTCGGAGTTGCGCGCGGCGCGCTTCGCCGACGAGCGACTCGCCTCGCTGCAGCGCAAGATCGAGCGGCTGCTCGCCGTCAAGGTGAGCCCCGATATTTGAATTACCGCCGCTGGTACGCTGCCAGGCGCTGGCGTAGTGCAAAAAAGTCGAGATTTTTAGTTATTTTTATTTTGCTCAACAATTTTTTTTTCAGTCAAACATGGATCTGTCGGAGCGGAATCTGAGCGACGCAGAGTTTGCGAAGGTGACGAATCAGGTGGTGTACCTCATCGAGCGACGATTGCGAGCCATCGATGCCTACAGCCAACCGCAGTACAGAAAGGTACGGTAGGTGTACGGCAGCACGGGGCGAGTACGGTTTGTGCTCTGATAGTGAAATATGTCAATTTTGTAGAGGGTGTAGAGCACTGTAGGATTACGGTATAGTATAGGGATTGCGGTAGTGAGAAAGGTTACGGTAGCTGATCGTAGGTGTAACTGTAGAAGCGATACTGTAAGATTACAGTGTCTGGGAAGATTACGGGAGCGACGTAGAGGTTACTGTATTGATTGTGGGTGTGCATGTGGAAGGGGATACTGTAAGATTACTGTGTAGTATAGAGGTTACGGTAGCTGATTACAGGTGTGCGTCGATCTGTGCTCACTACTGGCTGCGGCGCGCAAGAAGCAGAATTCGAAGATGGACAGTCTCAAAAGAGGATTTGCCCGCGCCGTCAAAGTCATCTTCTGATCTTTGATCTTTGGTTTTTGATCTTTTGATCTTCTGAGTGATCGATCTCTGATCTCACAATGTTAGCTAGCCTCCCCCTCCCTCCTCCCATGATCCCTGATGTTATGCCCACTCTAGTGAGAGTTGACTCACGACTAGCTTTGAACAATGTGGTCCGTGATCTTTGATCTCTATATTTACCCACGGGCTCGACAGCTTTATGAACCGCACGTGGTCTGGCACCGGATTATTTCTCGTTTTCCCTTATTCTTTTTTGTCTAGCTAATTGTATGATAAGTAATAAAGAGTATTTGTCTAGTTGTTGACAAAAATCTTTAGAGACAACTCGAGTGGGAAATAGTGAAATTGTGACAGAATTTCATTTTGCAGGGGTGCAAGGTGGTCTCATTGTCTCCTCTATGCTTTGTAGTTCTTTCACTTCCTTTTCTCTCCCCCTTTCCTCCTCGTTCTCCATCCATTTCCACTTCTCACCTCTCCGAAGAGTGGTTGCCTCAACGGCCACACGACGAAGCCATGGCAAATGTTTGCAATAAGGTAGGAGCACCTCCACCCCCGTCCTGGAGGGTACGGGATCCTGCGCGTGGAGGATACGGTACCCCCACCTGTAGCGTACGGTACGTTCTCTCTGGAAGGTATGGTACCCTTTCTTGGAGGATACGGTCTCCATCATTTGTTTACTGTTCTGAAATTGAATGTTCCAGAATCAGAAGAGAAAACTAACGCCGAGGCAGAGCTACAAGCAGCTGGGAACAATGCTCGCTGACCTCACGCTCTATACGAGCAACGCTTGTGACGACAATTTCGAGGTAAATACCGTAACCCGAGTCCGGGCAGAGGGTCAGTCAGAGTGAGAGGCGAGTATGGCAGAGGTAGAGGCAGAGGGCGGGGCAGATTGATAATCGCCCCACTTCAGGAAGAACAATTCAAGCGGAACCAGCCGGATGTGAAGTCGCTCAGTGAAATGATCGCTGAAAGTGAGGAAATTACCGTAATCTTTGGTCGAGGATAGTGGCTAGGTTATCGATTTTTAGACGATACCGAGAGGACGCTGAACGCGACCTCGTGTTACCTTCGACTGATGGACAGCGACTATGAGAAGAGCTTCATCTTTGTGCCCCATGGGGTGGGTTACGGTAGCCGGATTACGATATTCGAAGATATTGTAAGGATGATTGATCTCACCGTATGCTTGCAGGTGCCCAACACGTTGAAGAACGAGAAACCGGACGAGAAGAGGAGGTAGGTATATCTAGAAACTGTAGCTCGATGATGAAGATACCGTAACTAGTCTCTTCCAGATCGAAGACTATTCCGCTCAAAGACGATACCTCCTCTGCCTCCTCGGCCCAGAAGTACGGTAGTTTTGGACGTCTACCGTATTCTGCGATATCGTATTCGGATCGATAATTACCGTAATCTCAGTGTGTCGGACGGGGAATCTCGATCGCCGGTGAAGCAGAAGAAGCAGAAGAATCGCAAGAGTGACGCGAGCTACGACCGCCCCAGCGCAGCCCCCTCTCACATGAGTGAGTATCGATTGATTACGGTATCCTCCGATCGATCGATTCAAGACTACGGTATCGAATGAGATCTACCGTATACCGGGATTACTGTAGCCACTAATTGCAGCCGTACTCGGCACCAACGACCGTCCCAGCGCCGCCCCCTCTCACATGAGTAAGTTACGAAGAGGGTTACGGTAGCTAATTATCGATCGACTGCAGCCGTACTCGACAACAACGACGTGCAAGTGACTAAGACTGCTGCAGCCATTGATTCGGGCTTCGACGCCAAGGTATACGGTAGATTGAAGATTACGGTATCATTCCGTAATCCCGTTCAGATCAGTGTGAAGCGAAAGGAGAACGAGGTGTGCCGTCTCGATCTGGCGGCTGACGTTGCAGACGGAGAACTGCGCACCCTGAGAATCAATCGCCAGACATTCAGGTGTATTACGGTAGCTGGATTACGGTAACTAAACGCATTGCAGACTGTGAGAAGCGATCGCCGGTGTAGTGAAACCGTCCCGACGTTTGATAAAGTTGCGTGAATCGCTTTTGAGTCCAAATGTTGGAACATTAAAGGAATAATGCCGGCACTTAAATATTTATAAAAATCGAATAATTTTAAAATACAGTTGTTGATCCGCGAAAAGTACCGTAACCTCAGATCTTATTTACATACACTTTTCATACACTTCCTATTAATATAGGACGAAATTCGCTATTTATCGATTCATTTCCTTTTCTTGGATGAATTCTATCCGTTAGTTCACTTACTCTAGTCGGGAAGGTGTATTACACAGTGCTGAGAGAGTAGATCATCAGTTGGAGCGGCATTTCCTCCATTTTACCGCCATCACAATTATTTTGTCTTTCTCTTCTAATTTCTCCCTCGCCGTCCTTTTCATCCGCTGTTATCAGCGCTCAACCCTCCTACCCGATCAATAGATAGCATCAACGGGATGCGTCATCGCCGCCTATTTAATCAGTGTCACCCTTCCGCATCAGAATTGACTCGTCGCAATGGTTTCCTTTCATCTCCCTGTCTCCCACTTATACATTACCGCCTGTTTTGATGTTGACAGGGGGCCAATTATCCTCTGTGTCCACTTGTTGTGACGCGCAGTATCGCCACTGGTCTCTTCGTAAAGATTTTTCGGCGAAGCCCCAACTCTATGTGTCCATAATACTTTCAAGGGTCTGCGTTTGGATAACGTTATAGCTCACAAACAAATGCTGGTGCATTATGAGTTTATTGTGCATGATTTTGGGAACTCTGAGCGAGCATAGTCCACTGTGTTCAGCAGTAAAGTATAAATGCGCATACTGCCCCCGTTCTCGTATCTGCCTGTCACTAGTCACTTACTCAATCCTGTCTCTCCCGCCGCGCCTAGAACTGCGCCGCCATCTGGCAGCCTTCGCTCTAATGCCAATCAACAGGGTGCCCAATCGCCATCCAAACTCCCCCTAGACACCCGCGCGATTGGGGGTTTGTCATCATTTCGAGTTTCGCTAGCGCTAGGGAAGATGCTCAAGCGCAGAGTTCGTAGTCACTTTTGCGTCTTTGGAGTGCATTCCGAAGTGGATGAGACGAACATCCACTCGTTCCCCGTGGGATCACCCCTCGCTGGCCGGGATCAATACGATTTCCTGAGGAGTAGAAAAAGAAACGAGCAAGAGAGAAAGGCCGAGTGAGATAATTGATGTGTCTTGTGTTCGGGGTCGGGGATGATTCGTCCTTTCGAAGGAACGAAAGGGAGAGAGAGGTGTTCCACTCTCCCCTCTCCCCGATCACTCCCCCCTTCTCTTTCTAATCTTCTCTATCGCATCTGTCCCCGTTTGCCAATCTCTCTTCAGCTTCAAATCGTCTTTCCTCGGTCCGATCTCCGAGAGAAACTGCCATCTGTGCACTATCCGCGCCCCTCTCCCCTCCCGCCGATTCCCCCCTCCCATCGATCGATTTCGCACAGAGAGGGAACGGTCAGAGGAGGGAGAGAGGGGACGAGAAAGAGCGCGCGGGAGGAGGGAGACCCCTTCCCCCATTTCGACCCTCCATCCTCCGCCCTCTCTCTCCCTCTTGTCCCTCTTCCCTTCTCTTATTTTCTCTACCCTCCTTGGTTCGTGTTCCCAAGTCTCCTTAGAGGAAGAGTGTGCCCCCTCCTTATTTCCAATGCACTCTGAGTCTCGCTTTCTACCCGCCGTCACCCCTCCCTCCTCCCTCTAATGTTCTAGTCGGTTCTATTCGCGGCCGGACTCCCTCTTCCCCTCTCTCTCTTCCCATCCCATTGACCAGTTTGAGACGCGTTTCGTGTCCTCTTTTAAGTGTGTGTGTGTTTGCTCCGTTTGCGTGATTTTTTAAAAGATTTTAAATTTCAAATTTTGGCGGGAAATGTATTGATCCATTCCGCTCTCGGGTGGCCGTGTAGTTCCTCTTCCTACTTCCTTCCCTCCCTGCCTCTTCTCTCTTTCGGACGACGCGCACGCCGCTCATTGTGCAAATAGTGGTGGTCGACGATTGGGTGAGGGAAGCGGGTTGGTTAAAAGAGAGAGAGAGAGAGAGAGAGAGAGAGAGATAATGAAGTCTGTTGTGGAAGTGAGTTTGAACCAGTGGTGACTGAGGAGCTTCGACAGTCTTAGAGTTGTGAACCGGCGTTGTATTCTATCTTAGCCCCTTGCGGACCCCCGATTGATATCGAAATCAACTTTCTATTCAACTTTTTGTTCATCGCTATCAATACTAAAAGTTGATGTTGTGTATGATGGGGAGGTGGCAGTGATGTCGTATGACGGAGTGAAAACGGGAGAGAGAGGCGAAAAAAGGGAAAGGGTGAAATGAAAAAAGACAGGGTGACGAGGCGTTTGGATGACTCAGCCGAGGATGTTTTGCCTTTCTCGCCTATTTCTCTCCACGCTATCTCTGTCTCCTTTCTCATTTCACCACACTTGCATCTTCCTCCGTTGTCTTTCGTGTTTAAGCGGCGGTTTGGGCAGTGGTGGCTGAGAATCGGAGAAGCTTGGAATCCTCCCTGGAATCGGTGGATTCAAGGTACTGTAGCTGATTCTACGCGTGGAGCCGCTCATTTCCCATCTTCATGTCTAGTCTACTCACGCATTCGACGTTTGCTGGTCCCAAACACTGCTGTAGTGCCGGATTCAAGCTGATCCGATATATTGGATGTGCGCCCGTAGTGGTGTACATGCGATTGTCCGATTATAACGAAGCGTCAACAGAGGCGGCGGCGATCCAATATTATGGATGTTGCTCCCGCTATCTATCGAATGTTTGATTTTTCTCCCTTTTTCTCTTCCTCCCCTCACCTCTCACCCTCTTTTCCTCTCCTCCTCCTCCATTCCTCCTCCACTCCTCTCCCTTTCCCTTCATTGCTTCCATTCAATATACAGCCTTCACTCTGCCACCCCCTTCTTTCCTCACCCCTTCTCTCTTTCTTGTTTCGCAATGGCACTTTGTGGGTTTCTCCCGCCATAGCCGGCAGTCTTGACGCCCTCATTACTACTGCATTACGCCCCACGAATATGACTCATCGAGCGGTCCCAAAGGCGAAATTGAGAATTTCGAAATAGGCGCGTGTCCGAGCGCGCCGCGCACTTTGTTGAGAGCAAGCTCCGCCCTCCCCTTCCCTCTGAAAAAGCGCTTCGCTCAGCTATTCATTGTGGCGGCGAGACTGGTCGTGTCGGCAGCGCTTTTTCTCTGCTGGCCTGTCATCATTGTCGACGCGGCAGTGCGCGATTGCTTCATTATTCAATCGTACAATACATAATTGTCTTGGTAGTAGTAGCAACAACTATTTTGTATTGCGCCGCACTCAAAAGAGTGGCAGTGCTACTTCGCTTCCTCGTTTTTGTACGATTTGCTACGCCTTCCCTGGTCATGTATCGGTCGTCGATCGTTGCACCAGTCAATCGATAACCCAATTACAGTAACCTCCTCCCCTCCCCTCCACTCATCATGTCTGGCTGGACCGCGTACATTGACAACCTGCACGCCTCGTCGGCGGCCATCAAGCGCTCCGCCATCGTCGGCTACCCGACGGGAGAGGTGTGGGCGCGCTCCGAGGGCGCCAACGCTTTCGCCGTAAGTTATCGATTGATTTCACACTTTGAAATGATGGGTGGGGTGACAAGCCAAAATATAAATAATTGTTTTTTTTGAAAATTGTGCATGGATGTTCCAAAATTGCTCCGGTGTAGCGTAGCGAGTTGATTGACCAAAAGTTCAGAAAATGATGGCTGAAAATTCGAAAATGTGGATTGATTTTTCGATTTTCCGGACCTTGCGATCCTTAAATGTTGTTGACTAGAAGAGGTTGGCAAAGCATCGATTGCATGTGTGCTTTTTACAATCCAGTTTATCGGCACACTCGGAGTAGCAGTGATAGCGTTATCAGCGTATTGATTCTCTAATCAACGATTACGTCCATAGTTCGAAAGGGGTAGCTGGAAAATTCCTAAAATTAGGTTGGGTTTCGAAATTAGATATGAAAATGACAAAATGTAGGAAGGCCTTTTCGAAATGGCGTAGGAAATGCACATTGTGTCAGGGCCTTTCTTCGAAGTTAGTTTAAAAATTGATTAATTCTTGGTTAGCTACGCCGATTTGGCATACCTTTCGACCTATGATGGTGTATATCTCTACAGGGCACTGCCGCCGAGCTCGCCACCTTCGTCAAGGGCTTTGACGACGTCACCAAGGTAATCGATTGTACTTATTGATTGTCCATTTTCCTAGTGTGTATATCCTTTATCAATACTATTTGTGTATTGTAGGTTCCCGGCACTGGCGCCGACCTCGAAGGCACCCACTACATCGTGCCCCGCACCGAGGAGAACCTCATCTTCGGCAAGAAGGAGCGCACCGGATTCTTCGCCGTCAAGACCAAGAGCGGTACGGTAGCTGATCATTGATTGATTGCGGGGGGTGAACATATTATGCCATCAGAATTGAAACCTCTCACAACATCAATCGCGTTCTTATTGAGATCTGCAATTTAAAATATATAGAAACAATCGATATTTGCAAGGAGCGAGCGGGGAAAAGAGGATGTTGGGCGACGGGATGAATCATGTGTCCTTTGGCGCTAGTTGGATATTGAAATGAAACGAACGATCGATCGAACTGGAGTTTGCATTTTGGCTGTTCACCATTTCTGATTCCCCCCTCCCCGGTTTTTCCGAAAATGCATAGTTCTCTCGCGAGAAAAAGTTTTCGTCTGATTGCAGCAACCCGGTATATTAAAGGTATAATGGTATCCAAATATCGATTTATTGATTTAGCCGTGCTCATCGCCATCTACGAGGGCGAGAACGCCGTGTCGTCGGACGTGCGCAACGCCGTCGAGAAGCTCGCCGAGTATCTCAAGACGAGCGGATACTAAGAGGTACGGTAGGGGGGGGGGGTTGAGCAGATATCGATTGAGGGCGCTTCTTGTTTTGCAGAGGACCAAAATCATAAAAACATGAACGAAGTGAACAAGTC
Source organism: Pristionchus fissidentatus (assembly GCA_036245785.1). Lineage (NCBI taxonomy): Eukaryota > Metazoa > Nematoda > Chromadorea > Rhabditida > Neodiplogasteridae > Pristionchus > Pristionchus fissidentatus. The sequence continues at coordinate 2,708,258 of BTSY01000006.1, forward strand.
TTCTTTCATTTTAATCAAAATTATAATAATTTATGAACTTTAGATGGTAAGGTAGTTCCACAAAAAGCGATAGAATGTTGTGTGGTAGTTTTGAACTCCGATTTACTGAATGCCCACTTTAATTGTTATCAATTACAGACTGATCGATGGACGCCCGTCGTCTCTTCACTTCGCTTGTCCACTCTCATCATCGCCGCCCAATCTTCTCTCCCTCTCTTCAAATGTTTAATAGAGTAGCCTTGTGTCCCCTCCCTCCCCTCACCGTCGACACCGCATATTGCTGTGTTGATTCGGTACTACTTGTGATAGGAAGAATACTTTTTGTATGTTAAGCTACCACCTTTCAACAATTCCCCGCCCCCCCCCCCAATTCCAACATTTTAACTTCCATTCCAACCGTCGTATCGCACGCCCCGTAATTTCACTATGTTTTTTTTGGAATTTTTTTATGCCTTCTGGGTTAATGGTGGGAGACAGGTTCCGTGGTTACGGTAGCACCCTTGCTTACCGTACACCTTCGCACTGACCCTCCCACTCATTCCTCAATCGATACGCGTTCTCGTCCGTAAATTAACTATGGTGGAATGGTTTCTCGCTGCTAAATCAAGTGATAAATTGCTTCTTTTCAAATCAATAGTTTGTCATTGGAACAAGCAGTTCTAGATTCTGAATTACTTGAACGTCAGAAACATACTGAGATCGGACATTGAAAAGGCAGAATGGAAGCTATTTATCAATGTTATGATTATAGTTTGATGATGCCATTGAAAATGCGAGGGAGCACGGTAATACCCGTATCGGGAATTTTTTGGGGTCTTCGCATGATGCCTAACTTGAAATTGCGAAGTTCCGTTGATGATCCAGAAACCGGAGGAAAAAAACTGTACCCATGTCGCGCGACATGTTATGGGTGTATATTTTGTTACTGTACTGGTGGTTCGGCAGTGGATCAGTTCCGGTTGAATCTACTTATCGATTTACTGATCAACTTGTTTTGGTGTAGAGGAGGTCATTGATCCACCTCACGCTCATCTCCCGAACTGCCTCCCCTTCAGCCGCTCTTTCTTTATTTCTACGTATACTCTTCCTTATGCTCTTTTTTATTGACGTTCTATTACGTGTGGAGATCAATTCGATTCTATATACCTGGCCACATAATATTCGTGTGACATTAATATTTTGCTTCGGTGCGCCTGGGTCTCCTTTCTACTTTTTCGATCGTCGTCTACGATTGCAATCATATCAATCAATAGTCGATCAATTACAGTAACCTCGTCATGGCGGCGTGGGGCACGTACATCACGAGGATAACTGGTAGGTCAGAGGCGTGCGCCGCTGTCAAGCGTATCGCTTTCGTCGACTGCTCGTCGGGAGCATTTTTGTCGCACACCGACGAATTCATCGTGAGTTATTTAATTTTATTTAAATTTGTAAGTTAATTGCTGGAGTACTATGTACAGTACGCTACAGTGCCAGTTAACTACAGCATACTGTAGATAGTATTGTAGCGACTGGCCAAAACAATTCGTCGCTTCAGGCCAGTGCGGATGAACTCGCCGCCCTCGTCAAGTGCTTCGACAATCTCGACCAGGTTGCTAATCGATTGCATTAGCGAATTATCGATTTTTGTCTATTTTATGATTAATCGTTTTTCATCTCTTCACCTAGTTGCTAATTAGACTACGTTGGCCGAGAATGCGTTGCGTGTATGAAGACCTAACATACCCGTTTTCGTTTTTTATACTACTAAATGCTTTTTCATCACAGGCATAGATCAAACGGGTGCGTTGGGGGAAATCGAAAATATGGTTTTTTTAAAGTTCAGACATGAAAAACTGAAAATGTGGGTTTGTTTTTTTCATTTTATTTCACTAAAAATCCAAAAAAATGTGGGTAGGTTTTTTTAAAAAATTGGTTTTGAAAATGCCAAAATGTGTGTTGGCTTCGTCGTTTTTTACATACCTTTTGACCTATGATCACAGGTTCCCAGCACTGGTGTCATCCTCGAGCGCATCCACTTCCAAGCGACTACCACCACGGAGGGCCTCATCTACGGCTTGAAGGGCCGCACAGCATTCTTCGCCAACAAGACCAAGACCGGTACGGTGGCTGATTATTGATTGATTGCAAAAATATCCCCCGAATAATTTTGTTAAATAGTTTCGTCCGTTTTTTTATGGAATTCGCTGTCAATTTATTTTTTTTCCATTCATAGATAGGCGCAACAGTGCGTGAGTACCAACGCCGCGATTTTTTTGATTTTATACCAATTCTAAAAAAATATTCTTAACAACGGTAAATGAGCACTTTCTCAGTGTGCCTATCTATCGCACCCCCCCCCCTCACTCTCTGTATGTGGTTGGGGGTGGAGCGGTCGGCGGGGAATGGGTGCCCCGGCGGCCAGTGACTGTTTTTCTCTCTCGATACATTTTACCAATTAATAAAAATCGTATTTTTAAACTCACGTTATCACCTTTTTTGCAATAATTCGTAGCGAATTACAGTATCCACAGATACTTTATTATCTGAATGGAAAAATCACTGTGAAAAAAATTTTCCGCCAATTTTTTTAATTCGAAAAATTAAGCTTTTAACAAAATTACCAATTTTTTAGGCTCATTTTCTCAACAAAAAAATCTCTGATGAAGACAATTTTTTACATTAAAAAGATTACAACAAATCTGGGTTGGTGGCATTCTAATCCCCCCCCCCACTATCATCGTCCTTTCCTCTCTTCTTCTACTGACCTCTCTCTCTCTCGTGAGGGGAAAGGGGCGGGGTTTACTCCCTAAAGTAAAGAAGTTCCCAATTATCGATTGGTTTAGCCGTGCTCGTCGCCATCTACGAGGTAGACACCACCGATGAGTCGGAAGTGCGACAATTTTTTACATTAAAAAGATTACAACAAATCTGGGTTGGTGGCATTCTAATCCCCCCCCCCACTATCATCGTCCTTTCCTCTCTTCTTCTACTGACCTCTCTCTCTCTCGTGAGGGGAAAGGGGCGGGGTTTACTCCCTAAAGTAAAGAAGTTCCCAATTATCGATTGGTTTAGCCGTGCTCGTCGCCATCTACGAGGTAGACACCACCGATGAGTCGGAAGTGCGCACGGCCGTCGAGCAGCTCGCCAACTACGTCATGTCGATCGGCGGTTAAGTGGTACGGTAGGGTTGTAATTATCGATTGACAGCACCTAAGGGGGGGGTCAGATTGTACGGCCTCTGGGGAGCATTATTTGGAAACTTTAAATATTTTTAGAAAACAAAACAACTAAGGTAATTGATTACATCTGTTACGCTAAACAGTGGAGAGCAATTCATCTTAGTGTTATTATGAAATTTTTTTCAATTTCGGAATCTAAATTGAACCAATCGATAATATTTGTAGCAGTGATTCAGATAGTTATTGCGATTTAACGAATACGCATCTCATTGTCAGGTAGTTATGAATTACGATTTACTTGACATTAAGACCAGACTAAAACAGAGGCCAAAAGGGTGCGTTGGGGAGCGGCGAAAAAGTGAGTTGAGTTTTTCAAGTATGGGCATGAAAAACTAAAAATGTGGGTTGGTTTTTCAATTTTTTTTCTCAAAATCCAGGGGTAGGATTTTTCAAAAAAATGGAATTGAAAATGCCAAAATCTGGGGTGGCTTCGTCGTTTTTACGTACCTTTTGGCATATGGATTAAAATATTATCAATTGCAGTCTGGTCGATCGATATCGTCTCTTCACTTCGCTGGTCCACTCTCATCATCGCCGCCCAATCTTCTCTTCATTAGCTTAATCGATTAGTTTTGTATGTATACGGTACATAGTTTTGTGTTGATACGGTTCTATAATACTTGTGATAGGACGAGTACGTTTTATATATTGAAATACAATCGTTCCACTCTCCGCCCCAATTCCAAAATAGGAATTTGATGTATATTTTTGGAAGTTTTTTATGCCGGTGTAATGGACGTTTTGGGGTTACGGTAGCGCAATTCCCTGTATAGTACACCCTTGCAACCCACTCATTCCTCAGTCGAAACGCTTTCTCGTCTTTACATTACCTATAGCTCTCGCTGCCTAATCATGTGATAAAGTGCTTCTTTGAATATCGCATTTAGTCTATTGTTGTGACACCACGGAGGCTCAACCCCTCCCCCTCCCTCACAAGAAAAATCGAAACTGGCTTCGCATCGCTGTGTCTTCAACCTTCTCAGGTAAAGTGAATCAGATGAGTACGGACTACGGTAGGTGCGGGCAATCACTGTCGGTCGCAGGTACTCTGTGCAAGAAACCTGCTTGTATACTTCGCATCACTTGTTCGCAATCGAGTTCTCACTTTTTTCTCGCATTGTTCATTATTTTCGAGACCATGCGGTTAGAGAAAAGTGAGAGACGAGGCGCCATGAAGAAACGCGTTCATTGATGCCTCTATGATTACCCCTATTCCCCATTCTCCCCTTTTTTCAAATTCTGTAATTGAACTGTAAGAGTCTATGGTCGTCTCGTTGTAGACCTAAAACGCTGTGTCTACAGTAAACTATTCAGTGTCTACTATTCGAATATTCATAAACTGTGTTTTACTCCTGATTTGCATGATCAAACTACGTTATGCATTTATGCCGTGTCTCCAATATTTCTTCGTTTCCTAATTTATATTTCGACTATTGTGGCTCTTTATACCCTAGGGCCATTTAATTACGATGGACTTTTTGTCCGTGACACGCGCTTTAAGTTTGTGCATTCGCATACGCTCGCTGATATGTGATAAATGTTGCCCAGAAATGTCAAGGGGAGAGGGGGCAAATGGAAGGTCGAGGGTGATAATAATTTTAATTGCCGAAAATATCGAGAATCGGGCGTATAACATTGTAAAATATGAAGAAACAACAATTCAAGTCAAAAGTTTGACTCAGTCGAACAACCCATTGAACAGTCCATTGATGGGAGATACGGTATTATCAGAGAAACTTCGTTCAAATTTGAAACTGCCTTTTTGCAATTTTCTTTCGCGATTTTTAAATTGTTTATGCATGCATTGGATTCAGTACTCGAATTATGAGGGGATGGGCTTAATATTACAATGGTAGCAATTACTTTGAACCTATGGGACGAGATAATGCGAAAAAGTGTATTGCGTGCGCTCCCTCCGAACCTCTTACTGTGTTCAGTAACAGTGAGATATATTCGCACACTCTGCTTAACCCCTCCCCCCTCCTTCTTAAGGTGCGGGGGAGGGGTTTCAAATAAAATCACACTTGCGACTGACCACTTTGTTTAAAAAATTTCCCTGTGCTTCTTGCTATCTATTTATTTATTTATATACCTTTCACACTTGTTGGTTGTAGTTCATCCAATATTCCATCCGTCAATAATCGACATCGATTTCAGTAATCTCCAGTCATCATGTCTCAGTGGGACCCGTACCACATGAACATGCACCAAGGGTGTGACGGCATCAATCGCTCTGCCATGGTTGGCTACCCGACGGGAGAGATGTGGGCGAAGCCTGAGGGATACAACGTAAGTATTGATTAATAACTAGCCGGGATGTGTCGCTGCTAAATACACTACGCTCTATACATAGGGGGAGTTCGATAGCTGGCTCCAAATTGTGTCCAAGGGGTAGCTTGGTAGCCGGCTCCAGGCTACATTAAAGCTCGACGTATGTTGGGGAATGTTAATCGCTGCCAAGGGTACTGGCTCATACCGTTGCAAAAGGCTCGTGAGGCAGAGAGCGATCGAAAATACTGATGTTGAAAGGAACTTCCCACGGTTGCACTTGGTGCCCATAGGTAGGCACAGGGTATCTTGACGACTGCCTGCAAGGGGGTATGCCCACCTCCTGCAAGCAAAATCCGAAAAAAAAATCCCTTTTTCACTTGTAAACACCTGAAAAAGGGGTCCCTTGGGGGTCATAGGACGACCGCCAGGGCGAAATTGTATTCGAACAACCGCCTGCAAAAAAGTTGGATTTTAGCTGCCCATCTATTTTGCGCCCATCTACCCCCGTTGTGAGAAGCCCTTCTGCTTCTATTGCTTCTGGGTGAACTTCCACCGTTGTTTAATTGTTCTTAATTTTGTAGAAAAGTAGATAATGGTGTTTTTCCAAAAAAAGGAGTGATCCAGTGTATTATCATCTAGAATTGCTGCAACTCTCTTTTCTGGTGGCTTTAATTCATTTCTCTACTCCACTCTCACACACGACGACTGTATTTCTCGAAACGTGTCCTTTTTTCCGTTGCTCGATTCCTACTTCTTACTTCATTTCTGCTCTCAATATTAGAATCAGTCAATGATACGAGGGGGGGGGCGAGCAGCTGCTACTACGGTACCAGCTATGCAGAGGTTGAGAATTTTTAATAAAATCACGATAAAATAGAATAAGTGGCAATTTCAGATGGCGGCTGGCGAACAGCAGCGCGGCGCCGGCGCCGCGGCCTACTTCCACCAGGGCGCGCCGCCGCACCAGCAGGCAGTCGCGTACGCCCGACCGCAACCGCCGCCCGCAGTGCAGCGAGCGGAGCAGGCAGGAGACACGGGCAATGTCCACGGTGAGAGAGGGGATACGGTGGCGGAGTACTGTACTCTGTGGTTATTATCATAGGTCCAATGGGTTTCTCGCAGATGTTTCGTTCTAAAATTACTAAAGGTGCGTGCCGAAGTGCTGAGGCCAGAGATGCACGATGCGTTTAACATTTTCTTTTGCCGACATGGTCTCCATCTCTGGATACCTTGTACCCTCGCTAGCGAGAACCTATTTGACCTATGGTTATTATGAATTGAATGAGAGTTGTTTGGTAATAGGACGTTTTGGAACTGCCGTTTCGAACTCTCTACATATTTTTTTGAATTGTTAGGAATACGTCTCACAACATTTGGAAACTTTTATATTTTCGGGTTACTTTATGGCAGTTCCAAAACGCACCATCACCGTTCGTTATACTCAAAAATACAATTTGCTCTGCGTAATGATTACACGGTTTTGATGGATCGTTGTTGGTGGCACCCCAACAGTTCTACCAATTCTGGTCCAAGTTGGTACTGAAGTCCAAACTAGTAAGGGCCGGCGGTCGCCGGCTGGCAACTGCGTGATTGAATATGCCGTATATTCCATATTCAGTCACCTAGTTGCCATGAGATTGCGTGCTCACTGGAAAGCGCAATGTTACACGCATGTAAAACATGATGTAGCCGGGACTACCTTTGCCTTTACCTTTACCCTGTTAGCGGATGCTTGCCTATGAATGACGCAATCACTGTGCAGGTACTCCCCTGTCCGCATTCGACCACCAGCAGTCGTCCGCTGCCTACACGGCGTCGTGGGTGAGCTCGACGTCCTCGATGCCGCCCGACCTCAAGGAGGTGCCCGAGGTGAGGGGGCATAGATGGGCAAGGCGTGTTGCTGGAAGGCCGAAAGCAAGAGGGTCTGTGGAAAAACCTGATGAATTTGAGCAAAAAGCAGAAGGGCTTCATCCCAAATCGTGACGATATGAACCGAAATTGAGTGGGTCTTTGGCTGAAAGCGGGAGGGTTCTGTTGCTGGCGACACCCTTGCGCATGTATGGAGGGGCTGAGAAGATGAAAAAAATTATTATGATTACGATTTTACGGGCATTTCGGGTTTTAAAAAAACAGTGATAACATTGATGAAAAATGGTTGCAAGATGCTCATGGCAAGGGTGTGCTCTCGATTCAGGGCAGAAGTAGTACTCAACAACTGCAGGACGGCCATCTCTACCACCAGATGCACGCCGGCAACCGCACGCCCATGCCTGGCAACGAGTGGGTGCAGCCGGGAGGAGGGGGCGGAGCTGCTGCAGCCGTCTATTACGGTGGCACATGGGGAGATAGGGTACGGTGCTTATCTATTGAAGGAGATTTGATACGAGACGACCTTTTTAATTGACAAACAAAGGAGTAGGGACCACCATCTTCTGGAAATAGTGTATGTCCGAGTCGAAAGCCTGTTGCTCGCGGGAGGAAAGAGGGTCGCGTGTTCTGTTTTCACTTTCATGTAACATCACAACTATATCTTTTAAAAAAACAGAAATCGACTGGTGCCCCCTCTTGCTAGAGCAAGAGTAAGGCCAAACGTGGACAATAATCAGGCTACTTTTAGATTGTTTTCATATCCAAAAATTAGACAATTCCATAGACTAAAAAGTTCGTTCTAGGTAAGAAAATCAGACAGCTTTTGGACTTTTTTGAGGTGAAATTTCGAAAATTCGGACATCATTTTAGGTCATCCAGGCGCGGTAGCGCATGAAAAAAATTGAAAAATCAGACATACTTTTCGATTTTCCACCCTAAACCCTTAAAACCAGAGATCATTTGGGACTTTCGGGAACAAACGTTTTTGGTCTATGGACAATTCGGTTGATGCCCCCGGTTTCTAAAGTAGATCAAATTCTACCGTGCTCTTTCATCTATTGTAGAAACTGGTAGCACTAACCGAATTGCTTAATTTTTGAATATGTTATGAGGGGACACATACTTTATCACTTAAAACTTTCAAAAGGAGCGGCTCTCGTCAAGAACTGATACTAGAACGAACTTAGCATGACATCTTCATTTTTAGGATGGGCGGGATTTTCGAAAATCGTAATTTACATAAAAAGGATAAAGTCGCGTGACTTGTTCTATTCAGAAAGGTGATTCAGCACACCCGATTAAGATTATGATCTGGTTTTCATGCCCTAGTTTTTTTGCAGGACGGTCATGTCTACCACCAGATTCACGCCGGCAACCGCACGCCCATTCCTGGCAACGAGTGGGTCCAGCCTGGAGGAGGGGGCGGAGCTGCTGCAGCTGCTGCAGCCGTCTATTACGGTGGCACATGGGGAGACAGGGTACGGTGCTTATCGATTGAAGGAGATTGGATACGATATGACCTTAATAATTGGCACGTGAAAGAGATCTGATTAGGCGAAACAATGCATGCAAAATGTAAAATTAGCATACGTGGTCTTTCCCCCCTTCATTCCTCGTGAGACTGGTCTAGTCTTCTTTCTATTAACCACCACCCCAATATGTCACACCGATGGATGTACTAGCTTTAGAGGTCGGTTGCTGTTTGATTTAGTGCCCATTACCTGCTAATGACAGTCAGTTTGTGAGCGTTGCTGCTAACCGCAGTAAATTTTGCCGATTTTGCAGCGCGACGAGAGCATGTTCGCGGCAGCGCACGCGACCGGAGGAGGCGCCGCCGGCTCCACCTTTGACCACTCGCAGTTTGCGCGCATGAACATGGACTACAGCCACCAAGTAAGAGATGCTGTAGTCGGCCGGGGGTGGATACTGTAGTGTTTCGAAACCACCACTGTCCAGCGTCGACAGAGAGAGAGTGAGGCTGTTGTATTATTCCCTAGCTGGATCCCTGTCTGATTGGAGTCTGCAAAAGCAGAGTATACCGGGGTCCAGCCTGGAAAAAATACCGGACTAGAGTCTAGTCTCGACTTGTCTCCCTCTGCCGAATATTCCCTAATCCAATCCGAATGGTCGTTTCCTTGCAGCAGCAGTCGTACTCGTCGGCTGCTCCTGGCGGAGGAGGCGGAGCGGCTGCTGCAGCTGCAGCTGCTGCAGGAGGAGGAATGACGGGCGGCGGAGAGTGGAACCAGCCCCAGCAGGTCTACCTATTGATTGATTATTTATTAACATTAGCAGACTTGAGAGAACCGTGCAATTGCTGCTTGAATGTATTGATGGAATATGTGAGCGATTTGAACACGGCGCCATTGTTGTGATGTTTGAGTGGAACCTGGACGTTGCGGGGTTATGACGAAAAACTGAAAGTGAATAAAGGGGAAAAACGAAAAACAAAAGAGTTGAAATTCATCCGATGCATTGTTTATGGCCTAGTTTGTTCGGAGGATCATCTAACCACCGCTGTCCCTCTTGCAGCAGTTCCAAACGAACGCGTGGCAGACCAACAACACAAACCTCAACCAGAGCCAGAACGCGTCGCCCCAGGTACGGTGGTTTTGGGCTACAGTAAGGCTTTGTAGATGTCACCAGTGCATCGATTGATTGCAGCCGCTGATGATGCTGGCGCAGCCACAGCCGATGCAGCTGCAGCAACAGCAGCAGAACAAGGGTGAGTTGTCGCAACGGGTTCTTTAAATTACGACACTGTCAGTGTCACATTGTTCATGCATTAGCATGGATCATAGGTCAAATGGGTTTTTCGCAAGTTCGCAATTAGCATAGGGCAGGGCATGTAAATGGAGGCCTTCATGTATCTGCCCTGCACTCTCTCGCTCATAGTTCGAAAGGGTTCGTAGCGGCAAGTCGAAAATGCGGGTTGGGTTTGTCGAAAATGGGCATCAAAAATCGAAAATGCGGGTTGGTTTTGTCAAAAATGGCCATGAAAACCCGAAAATTCGGGTTGGGTTTTCATTTTTTTCACCAAAAATTCTCAAAATGCGGGTTGGCTTCGTCGTATTTTACGAACCTTTCGACCTATGCTCTCGCTATGTTAATCGGGTTTACATGCAAAGTGCAGAAGTGCCTTTCTTCGCAAGCGAAGACCTATTTGATGTATGCCATGGATAGCTGCTATGCGGCCAAAACGTATGCAGTGAAAAGTGCGCCCGACTAGTCTGAAATTCTCTCGTCATGGCGCACGTGCGTGTGTGCTAGGGTTGGCCATTTGACTCCTTCACAACCGCTCAAAAAGTAAAGAATGAGAGTCGAGTGAATCTCACTCGAAAAGTGAGGTACAGTATATGTCAAATGAATCTCAACCAGGATTCACTTGACTCCCGAGGATTTTCAGAAGCCAGAATTTGATAAATCAAGGCGCAATTTACATATATTTTGAGTTTCCTCTTATTATTTATTTGAAATATCATGCTTTCGAATACTCTCCGCTGAGCAAAACGCTTGGGGCAGAATCACATGTGTGAGTAAAAACGGTTCTTTTCAAACGTATAATTTAAAACTAATAAATCTGATTGTAAAAAAATAGAGAAAATTCGAAAAGTGGGTTGAGATAGTGATTTGCATAACGAAAAATTACTTTCGCTCAGAAAATATAAAAGATTCCAAATTCAATTCTGAGTCGTTGTGTACCATTGAGACATCCGTATGCCTTTTCTAGGCCGAGTTACGACCTCAGGAGTCAAGGGAATCCTAGGATTCACTTGACTCCGAGTCGCTTTGACTCCTCACACCGCGCGAGTCAAAATGACTCGGAGTCAAATGAATCAAGGAGTCTATAAAAGAGTCAAATGGCCAACCCTAGTGTGTGCTCACACTCTCTCTCGACCGGTCGATGGGTGGGAGAGTGTGTGAGATGACACTGCATAAGTTTTGTTACAGCATGTAACTTACATGAGCAAAGCTGGAGATGCAATTAATCTCATCATTTTATAAATTCGTTTCGAGAAAAGAAGGCCTAAGAGAAGAAATCACAATCATGATATAATTATACTGCCCAGACGCGAAGTGTTACTGTAACAAATTTTTGTCAACCGGCGTTTCAAAGTGCACCTTTTGAACGTATTTTAGCTATTTTCGGCATATATTTTTTTGTAATTGAATTAATTTGTAATTTGTATAAATTTGAGGCGGCAAGCCGATGGGCGGATTCTCTCAGATGGGAGGCGGCAAGCAGGGAGGAGGAGGAGGAGGAGGAGGGCAGAGGGGATTCTCACAGGTATTTCGCACAGAATTGTCTAAGATGGCGAGCCGAAGTGCGTATATTGCCCACTTTTCGATAAATTGGTCAAAAAACGGTCAGAAGTGCATAAAACCTTCAAAATGTTCGTTTGCCGACATGGTCTGGATGCCATACTCCCTCGCAAGCGAGAACCCATTTGACCTATGCAGGGAGGAGGACAGAGGGGAGGGAATGGAGGAGGAGGACCGGGAGGAGATGCACACAACAAGGACATGCACAGTCTGTCGTGGGAGGAGAGACTCAAGAAGGCGCAGGGAGCCAAGGTGGGTATTTCAAATGTAAAATGATACGTTGATGGAATGAACCAATGATGGTGTACTCTCTTTCTCTGCCTCGGCGCATCTCTAGCTGTCTCGTGCTTTCTCACAGTCGTATCTGTTGTTTAGGAGCGGAACGCATTATTATTTTGGACGAGTGTTTGTAACTTTTTAATAGAAAGAATGAATCAAGAGATATATACTCCTGTGGAGTATACGTAAAATAACCAACATTTTATATTTTCTGCCAAAAATCGAAGAAAAAATGATGTTATTATGAATCAGGACACAAAATGAACCTGTAAGTGAAATGTCTCTTATTTCCAGTTACTTTCTCTTACAGGTAAGTGAACTTTTTTCACTTGGGGTCTGACCCTGTTGCCTTTTTTCTCGTAGTAGCGAATACTGTCTTTCCGCCGCATGCCCTTACTACACTGCTGTTTTGTCGGTTAAAACTCAGATCGCATGCATGCGAGAGTGTGATGAGTTTTCGTATAATCATATTGATTAAATTGCATAGTAATGACGCAATTGTCAGGAGCGCGCGGAGCGTCCGGAGGACCGCGAGCAGCGCCACTACGGCGCCAACAATGGAGGCGCGCGTGAGGGAGGAGGGCAGAGAGGAGGAAGAGGTGGAGGAGGAGGAAGGGGAAGAGGAGGCAGAGGAGGTGAGTATGAGGGTAGGGGAGGCATAGGTCGAAAGGTACGTAGAAACGGCGAAGTCAACCCGCGTTTTGAGAATGTTTGGTGAAAAAAATGAAAACCAACCCGCATTTTCGCTTTTTATGCCCTTTTTTCAAACCTAACCCGCATTTTCGGTTTTTCATGCCCATTTTTGACAAACCCAACCCGCATTTTCGACTTGCCGCAACGCACCCTTTCGACCTATGAGGGGGGGGGGGGTGATGATTCACGTCTCTACTAATATCGAGAACGAAGGTATTCGGAGTTATCTAATGAGTGAAACAAGACATTTACGGGCCTGCGTGTAAATTAATATGAGGTTATGAAACTGCCCGAAAAACGCACCGTATCTGCCTTGGTGATCACAAATAAATTATAGCTGATTGCAATTAGTGTGTTGTCTCTTTAGGCGAGCGTCAGGGCGGCTTCCGCCGCGACGCGCACCACACTGCGGGCGGTGAGGGAGGAGGAGGAGAGAGATCGGCAGGCGGCGGCAACCAGGGATGGAAGGGAGGCCCGCCCGAGGCGGTCGCCCGAGCACAGCAGGGAGGAGACGCTGGCGCCTTCCCCGTGAGTTGACTCGCAATCGGTGCGCAGCGATATGCTGACGCAGGAGGTGTGTGATTACGGCCGACTTATGCCGGACTAATTGCAGATGATGCCCTTCGGCATGCAGCAGCAGCAGCAGGGAGGCTGGAGAGGTTTGTGAATTAATTTTAAAAATCATTATTGATGATGGCTACCGTAACTGTCGTTTATTGATTAATTTATGAAAAATCAAACTTCCTTGCAGGAGGAATGCGTGGAGGCGGGCCGCAGCAGATGCGCGGCGGCGGCGGGCAATCCATGCACATGCAGATGAGAGGAGCGGCAAATGCGGCCACCCGCGGAACCGTCCATCCCATGATGATGAGAGGTAGGTATCTGTTTTTTTTTGCTGTTGTTGCTCAATTGGAATCAAATTTCGTCTGAAATCAACCATGATTTTGTGACATTGTCGATCTAATTTTTAAAATAAAAACGCTTTCATGGCTTTTCCACTTTTATTTTTAAGATATTTTTAAAAATTAAAATGTCTCAAATAGTTGTATCTATACAGGTGCAATGGGCGGCAGCGGCTTCGCCATGATGCCTCCCTCTCCGGCCGGCGGCATGCACGCGCCGCAGGAGGGGCGATTCCGATCGACCTGGCTCGATGCCAACATGTGCCTCCCCGCCCTCATGGGCATCCCCGGCGGAGGACCACCCATGGTGAGTACAGTATTGCAGATGGAGGGGATACGGTATTACATGACTCTAGGCTCCGCCCCTTCCGGGCGGCAGCAGGAGCGTCATTTGTTCTTTTATTTAAAAAAATCATTTAATAATATGATACGAATACACAAACTATTGAAAATGCTACTTTTTGTGTTTACTAAAGAGATAGAGCGAGCAAAAGTGAGAGGGTCACGAACGTTCTTGTGCGGTAAACAACGGAAGTCCGTGTTTTGACTTTTTAGTATGATCATATCATTTTATAAATGTAATAGCTGAAGTGGTGTGAGTATGGTAGAGGAAAAGTTTTGTTGAATTATTCATCAACGCATGGGAGGGGGAAACGATGAACATAGGTCAAATAGGTTTCTCGCAAGTTCGCAATTAGCATAGGGCAGGGCATGTAGATAGAGCCCTTCATGTGTCTGCCCTGCACTCTCTCGCTATGTTAATAGTTTTCAAAGCGCAGAAGTGCCTATCTTCGCCAGCGAAGACCTATTTGACGTATGACGATGAATGTGCTGTAGTGGTGCCTAATGATGACGTTCCTTTTTTGCTTCATCATAGTTTAAAAAAATAACGTCTATCTCATTTCGAAAAGATCTACCCACTCTTTCGGACCCCCTTGACCCCGATTTTGCTCTTTTCTTATATTAAACATATTATCTTTTAATTTAATTAATTATATATTGTAATTTAATTGCAGATGAATCCTATGATGATGGGCGGTCGCGGTGGTGCCCGTGGCGGATTCGGTGCCCCTCGTGGAGGAGGAGGAGGATTCAGAGGAAATAGAGGAGGAATGGGAGGAGGATTCAGAGGAAATACAGGAGGAATGGGAGGAGGAGGAGGAGGAAGGGGAAGAGGATACTACAATAATAGAGAATCGCCCACACAGAGGGACAGAGAGGCCGGAGATGGAGAGACCAAGGTACGTTAATGGAGGAGGGGTGCTGTAGGGATGAAAGATGGAGAAACCAAGGTACCTGGCAAACAATGCCGAATTTCCCTAATAGAAATATGCAGTTAGGTCTAGTCTCATTAGAAAAGCGTAGAGAGGAAATTGACCTGAAGACAGCCAGTAATCTCCTGAGAGGCAAATACAAAATATCTAAAAAGACACCACATCACTTTAGCTATTACTTCACTCGACATGGGATAAATTTCACTAACGCTAGTTCCACTTCAAACTACCGACATCATAGTTTCTTCCCCAGAGCGGCAAGGCTATTAGTGAAGTCCAGAGAATTGATCAGTTTCTCTGAGTGACTCGTTATTAGATTGTCATTGTCTTCCAACTGAATTCGTTTTTAATCTAACTTAATTTTGTACCGCGTTTCTTGTGATCGCATAAATATATATATATATATATATATATATATATAGGTACGGTAGGGAGGAGGGTGTACTATAGATGACGACTCGAAATTTGGAAAATTAAGATAACGTTTCGACTTCTTTTCAGAACACTCTGTTTCGTTGTTGTTCTTCCTTTGTTTTCGGGCAATGACAATTTCGAGTGGTCAACACGGGTCTACTGTAGGGATGAATAAAGGCCACAGAAGAAGGGGAGGGTACTGTAGTATGTGATTACGGTAGAGGCGCACTCACTCAATCGATTCCGCTGTTTAGGAGGACGAGAGCACGCCCGTGGACAGCCCGGCACCCGGAGGAGACGAGGTCGTCGAGGAGCAGCAGTAGACTGGAAGAATGGTCTCGATTATTGATTGATTCCCTGACCCTGCCCCGCCCCCTTCCCAGGATACTGTAGTACCCCTTCCCTCCTATACCGTATATCCCGACCACCCCAATTCCTGGCCGTCTTCGTTGGATAGAAATGCACGATAGTAGTCGTTGAATTATCTCGTGCTGCATGCAGCACACAATCAGATAATACCGTAATCTCTGCCACTATGTGTCCATTAAATCGATCGATACTCTAATCTCACACTGTACTTTCATTTTCCCTTTTCTTTCTCCTCCATTCCCGTGCCTATGTTCTCTTCCTCCCCCCCCCTCTCTCCCCCCTCAGTTTTCTATCCATCTGTTGATTATTTCTTGTGAGGGAAAGTACTCTATCCGTTTTGTGTGTTATCCCTGTCTCGATGTTATCTGGCGAATAGGAAGTTCGGGTTACAGTACTACTCTTGTCCCCCCTTGCATTCAGGTTACGGTAGATGGGGCATGTTGATCGGAAAATGTAGCCTTTACATCAATAATGAGTGTTTGTCGAGAAAGGGAAGCCTCCTCCCATATTGGTAGTATTTCTCCACGGAATTGTTGCCTCTACTATTACTTCTGTATGTACTCCCTTCTTCTCTCCGCACCCCTCCCCTTCTTCGACTCTCCCGGTCAGTGAGGAGATTGACCGATTGATTGACACTGTAGATGTATATCGATTGTAGCCCAATACATGTCTGATTTCATCCCTCTCCCGACTTTCTGCATTTTATCATTTGCCACCCCCAATCCCGACGCACCCGCTAATTACTGTAGACACACCACATCTGTAGATCCAATCTAATAGCGCTCCTGTCTTCCTTTCTCCAATTCTTATGTAGATCACACAATTATTACACCACACACCTCAAATCAGGACTGTAGTATCTATCGATCCAACTCCCCGCTTTCCCATTATTACAGTAATCATGTATCCATACAACCTGCCAGCTCCCCCTCCTCCTCATCCTCCCTAACTCTCGGTCTCCTCTCAGGCATTACAATTTTAAAATGATACATTCGTGTCATGGACTACTGGTGTGCGTACTTTCTTTCTCTACCTCTGCGTGTCTCTTACTTTAGCATGCTCTCTCGCAGCCATATCTGTCGTTTACGGTCGGATGCTTTATTATTTTAGATGAGTCACTGAGATTAGATGCATTCTTGTCCTACTCCGCCCTCCCCAATCTCTTTTTCTCCCCCCCCCTGTCGATTATCGATTGCTGTCTCTATCTCCCGCCACTAGCATATCGATTTATCGATTGCTCTCTCCTTATTAGGAGCAGCTACCGTATCTTCCGCCCGCTTGTCCCACCACTCTCATGTCCGATCTATGCATCCATCATATCGCAGCTAGGTGCCGTACACGTTCTGACGATACCGTTGACTTGCCTGTTGATTCCCAACTGATCTTTCATAAATCAATTGATGCTATCTCATTACCGTATACCTAACGGTAACTCGATCGAGCCCTGCTTGTTCCATTAGACCACAGATGGTTGGCTGTTTCTCTCCCGTCTCCCCCCCAGTCTAGGTCCATCCTCTGACAATATTTTACCCAACTTCTCCTTACCGTAGCTATTCGACCCTCCCGTTTTGGTATTACATGTATCATTGTTCGTGTTCTCTCTGTTTTTTTTCGATAGATTAATAATGATAATATATTATCTCTGTTTGGTTTAGTAAATAGCTTTCTTCTTCTTTTCGTTTGTTGTTTTTTTTGCTTTTTGTTGCCTTTTTTCTACTATCTCCTTTAGCAAGTAAATGTTGATGTCCCCGTAATATTTGTGCTTCATAGAACATTCCCTACCCACATCATTCCACCGCCCGGTCAACCTTACAGAAAGGCCTTTGGAGTGAGAGAGCGTGGAAAATCGAGAGAGACCCTCTCACTTTTGCACACTATCTCGCTCTGACCCTGGTCTGTATGTTTGGAATCATGTGTACCCTACCAGTTCCCCTCTCTTCGCTAAGTTGATAAAGTGATTAAATTTATTCTTTTTTTTGATTTTGGTGAGAGATGAAGAAGGAAGCGTCTTGGATCGCCCGAGAATACTTATCTTTTCAGAGTTATTATCAGATTTTTGGAGCTCATAGGGCATATTATAAATATACTTGGTGTTGTTCTGAGTGTTGTTTGTTCCGAAGATAACAACAGTACGAATATTATTTTCATTAATCGATTTAAATTCCAAAATTAGTATCATTCGATAGAGTAAGACCGCACGAATTCATTGCGGTTAAGAACAAGAAACCAATCCACCTGCGCGATATGTAAATTCAAATAATCGTGTTGGGCATTTCTATGTTTAGCAGGTAGTCGTACTGTTCCATGTTCGTATAAAAGTATAAATGTAATATATGGTTTTCGCAAGTATTTCGTGCAGAAATGTTTAAAACCGCGTACAGAAGTGAATCGTATTTTCGGGGACCTATTTGACCTTTGGCTTCGGATCAGAATTGTATCCCTTCCCCAGAAAAAGTGTCCGGACACAATTTTTTTCAACGTTCGGGATATTTAATTAGTTGCTACAGAATTGCAAAAAAAATATTCCCAAATTCGTCGCATGGACATTTGCTACACTGCATTTAATTCGCAAACGAAAATTCTCAGAAATAATAGGGCATGGATGCCGCAGGCGAAAAACATGAAAGCTAGCTGGCAGAAAGCATGGAAGCCACAGGCCCTTGGCAGGTAAAATCAGAGATAAAATAGGTATCCTTCGCTTAAATGCAAATCAAATCGAAATGCAATAGTTTTTTTTTCTTTTTTAGCTCTCAATTTTTTCCTCTTTTAACCGAAACCCATATTTGATCGACGTCAACAGTAAAGTTGTGCAGGGAAAATATCCCAACATTTTGAGCTATACCAGGCCTCTCTAACTCATCGGGGAGCTGAGATAATTGAGATCAAGTTTACGAGATATTTCTGGGAAATGGCTCTGATACTTTCAAAACATCTCGTTTGATAAAGGCTAGATCACTGGTCTAACGTGCTCAAACAAGTATTCTGAGAATATTGGAACTTATTTTTAGATATGGCAGTTAAGGTTGGACGGTTGAATCGTTGCGGTATGAAAATATCGTTTGAGACCGCACATTTCACACTTTTTCGAAGATTAATTTCGATAAAATGACCGCCCAGGACGAACCTCCCAATACGTGGAATGGATGCATACTAGTTTGGGTTAATAGGTGTGCTAAGAATTGGTTGGCTTCAGTTCGGAAAATGGTCAACTTTTTCCGAAAATGCGAAAATTTGAGTAAAAAAAGTGGTATCGGAACCCTGCGAATTTCGATCGGAACAATTGTTTGATAATGTCCGGGCACCCGAAACATAACGCAAATAAAATATAAAGTCTATCTTTTCAATTTGAGAAATTCCTCCACTACTAGGAAATTGAAATGTCTGTCTGTTGGTGTTTTTTTCTTCCGCGTGACGGAAATTTTTTCGTCGTTTTTTCGTTATAAATCGCTTCAAACTCAATCAATCTTCTCAGATCCTTTTGCACATGATAACCCATCTGAAAACATTTCAAAATTTATTCACCAAAAATCGATAATTTCATGGCCAAGTCGGTAGCGAGCTCGAATTCAAATCCGAGGGTCGCAGGTTCGATCCCCGCCGGTGCATAGTCTTTTGCCGCATTTTTTTGCAAGTGTCAAATGTGGCTCAAACCCATTTTTGAGTAACGAGATTCACATTTGAGCATCTTTTGCCGATTTTTGAAGTGAAATATCGATTGATTTCACTTGATTTCACGCGATTTCATGAAATTTTCGCACATTTCGATCCAAATCATTCCTCTTGCCGGCAATCTCGCAGGAATGGAGCTAGATCGAGAGTGTAAGGGAAATCGAGAGTGACTCTATTACTTTGGCACACTCTCTCGCCCCTGACCCCTTTCTGGAGGCCGGAATCATGTATCCGGAAGCTTCCTAATAAATCGCTTCAAAATTGCTCTATCTTCTCGGATCCTTTTGCATACAACAACAGACCAAAATCCCTTTAAAATTTTGCAATATTTAAATGACCAAATCCATAGCCAAGTGGGTTACGCTCTTGACTTACGATCCGAGACACCCATGTTCGCACCCCGCCGCGGGCAAAACGTTTGCCGCATTTTTCGCAAGTGTCAGAAGCCATTTTAGCACGTTCTTGGGTATCGTGAAACACGATTTCACCTGTTTTGTCGAGTTTTAAAATGAAAAATCGAAAATTTTGAAAAGTTTCCAATTGATTCGTAGAGCGTGGGGGACCATAGGAAAATCGTTTTGCGATGTCGGAAACGTGTCTGAACGTGTTCTAACACGTTTTAAAATGAAAAAATCGAAAATTTTGAAAAGTTTCCAATTGATTCGCAGAGCATGGGAGATCACAGGAAAAGTGTTTTGCGATGTCGGAAACGTGTTCGAACACGCCCGGGAAAGGAACACACGGTATCCTGCGTTTCCGTTGAGAAAGGCTCTTGAGCCTGAGAGCGATCGAAAAAAGTTGCCACGGAGCCACGAAGTGGCGTAGTGGCAACTTTTTTCGAACGCTCTCAGCCTCACGAGCCTTTTGCAACGGAATAAGCCAGTACTCTTTCTAGAGATTCACATTCCCCAACATACTAAACTCCCCCTGGACCGTACTTGGAGCCGGCTACCGAGTCTTCCTCCCTGGACCGAAGCTCAAGCAAGCTGCCTACTCCCCCCCCCTGAACCGTACCTGAAGAAGGCTACCGAGGTCCCCCTGAACCTTACCTGAAGAAGGCTACCGAGGTCCCCCTGAACCGTTCCTGAAGAAGGCTACCGAGGTCCCCCTGAACCGTACCTGAAGAAGGCTACCGAGGTCCCCCTGAACCGTCCCTGAAGAAGGCTACCGAGCTCCCCCTGAACCGAACCTGGAGCCAGCTACCGATTTCCCCCTGGACCGAACCTGCACTCAGAACTGTGCATGGAGCGTAGTGTACGCATAGAGCGTAGTGTATTTAACCTCAACACATCCCGGCTAGTTTTCATTTTTCGATTTTTTTCGACTTAAAGCCACTTTTCTCCTAGGCCAGAGCCGGGAAATAGAAATAAGTGGTGTTTTGTGTAATCAGGTGTGGGAACCCTCCACCCACCACAGTATGGGTCCCCAGTTCTCAATTTGGGGGGCCACGTCCGGGGGTGGTCGGGTTTTATTTTTTTTCTCCATCCGACATCGTGTTATGGTCATAGATCAAAAACATTTGTTCCCGCTAGTCCCAAATGATGTCTGGTTTTTAGGATTTCAGGGTGAAAAGTCGAACATGATGTCTGATTTTGCAATTTTTCAGTCCAAAAGCTGTCTGTGTTTGTTCCCTAGAGCGAACTTTTTGGTCTATGGTTATGGTTGTATTCTGATCATCCCTGCAGAGATAATCTTCCCAGGCCCTTATCAGCATCTCCCGACAATTTTTGATACGGCTATTAGCCAGGCGCCGACTGGCACGAACCGTCAGACCGTTTCCCCCATTTGTTGATCGTCTGATCGTATATAAGCGCCTATGTTGTCATCATTAGGAATGTGTTTTGCTCGAGATAAGGTTTTGCCGATGCAAACTTTTGATGAATGCTGATGAAGCAAACTCTCGAAACAATATTCAATTAAAAATCCGTAAAATACTCAGTTGTTGATCGGATTTTCATTAATGGCGCGCGCTTGGAAACCGTTTTATCATGAACTGTGTTTTTACTTCAAATTTGCATGATCAAACTACGTTTTGTTGTTGTACTCGCGATTTATCGATAGATCGCTTCCGCTTGGTCTCTCTCGACTCGTTCCACTCGTCACATTGATTGACTGATCCACATGTGATAGGGGCGAGAAGGTCATTGATCTACCCTCTCCCTCTTCTCCCCTGCCTCTCTTTCAGTCGCTCTTCCCAACCACTCCACGCCCGCCCACCCTTGTTAGCTATTTTTCTGGACAAAATATTAAAATTGAATTCGTGGTGAGACCATCACCCATTTGCATGCTATTTTCGCACTCTCTAGCTGTCTGCCTCAATTTGCATAGACTCGCCAGAACGCCGTGCTTTTTAGTTCACTATTTTCGCTGTTCTATCACCATGAGTCGGCAAATCCGTAGAAAATTACGTCAATCAATACTCGATGTCGATTACAGTAACCTCTTTCGAACTCGTCCGTAATAATGCATCGTTTATCGATCCTTCCATCAATCAATAATCGATTCGATTACAGTAACCTCCACTCATCATGTCTGGCTGGGACTCATACCTCACTAACTTGCACAATGGGTGTGCCGCCATCAAGCGTTCCGCCCTTGTCGGCCTTGATTCGGGAGAGGTGTGGGCGAAGTTTGAGGGATTCACCGTAAGTATTGATTGTTTTTATGAAGTATTGTAGCCGGAAGCCCCGCCCCTTTACATTCACCACGGGAGCTCAAAAATCCAGATCCTCTACAAGAGAAATGAACGGAGGATGGTCACACCGCAATGCGTGAAATTGACATCGCTTACTACGGTATTGCAATGAAACTTGTGGACTGCGTCAGGCATTATAAATACCCTAGTAAGTGAAGCTGATTCCCGGACTACTTCTTTATCCATCTTTGAGCCCCCATGTTCACCCCCAGTACGATCTGACAGAGTGTGGTATTTCCCTGGCTATAAGTTCGTTAGAATCCAATATCTAAATGAGGTCAACAACCATAGACCGAAAGGTACGTAAAAAACTACGAAGCCAACCCGCATTTTGAAAATTTTTGGTTGAAAAAATGAAAAACCAGCCCGCATTTTCGGTTTTTCACGCCCGTTTTGCCGAACCCAACCCGCATTTTCGAGGATTCATGTCCATTTTTGACAAACCCAACCCGCATTTTCGATTTGCCGCAACGCACCCTTTCGATCTCTGTCAACAACTTTACTCGAACATTGAAGCTTCGTGTGTGGTAGCCTACCACTGGTAGGGATGGCAAAATGAATCTTCCCCCTCATTCCGACTCTTTGCGGTGGGAATCGCCCGGTCTATGGATTCAAAATGAATGGATTCCTTTGGGATCTGGATTCCAAAGGAATCATTGTGTATAAAACGGCTCAAACAAAATCTTTCGACACGGGGTTTTGAATATTTCAGTTGTGGACACACCTGCCACAATTGTTGTGCAAATTTGAATATTTTTTTGATGAACTTATTTTTTTCCAAACAAAATTCCTCGGGCTTTTTCTCTCACAAATCTTTTAAAAAAAGTACAAGAAACGAGTCGGATCATGACAGAAAAAAGTTGTAGCAGAGAAATTAAGTCAAAATCAAAAATACTCAAAGGTACGAGGAGACTACATTACCATAGAGAAAGAAGCTTTACTGTATTAAATATAAACTCTTATATTGGCTAGTTGAGATTGAAAATAAATATATTTTGAAAAAAATACATTTTTACACCCGTTCTTACAGGGATTCCTTTGGAATCCAATCATTTCTGGCCTGGATTCCAAGGGAATCCTTGCCTTTAGAGCATTTCGCATTTTTGGATTCATTCCACTCTTGCTCGGGCGAACCTGAGTGGTCAACAAAGATTCCTTTTGCCATCCCTAGTGTGTGGGCACCTTGCATTTAGGGCGTTGTTTTGCGGAGGCCTGCTGCGAAAATCCATAAGAAACAAAATTCAGATGTTTTCAGTTGTAATTGCGACAATGTGAGTTGCGGTACGGTAGCACTCTGCAATTCGCTTTCCTTGCTGACATCCTTCCTGATTAGGGGGGTACACTTCAATAAGACTGGGATTCATACCTAGGACATTCATGCTAGTCTAAATTATACATACATACATATTTATTCAATATTCAAGGTCATGGCCTGTTGAATGATGCATTGTCTCCATGCGTGGGGTCTGTTCTGCACGTATTTGCCCAGTTCACACCAAGTAGTCCAACTATCTCGTCGCGCCATCTCATCTTAGGTCTTCCAACTAGACGGGTTCTTTTTTTCGAAAAAGTACCCGTCTAGTTGGACAAAAAGTAAAAATTAGACCCAAAAAATATGCCCTTTCGTCCCGATCGTCACAAGAGAAATGAACACAGGATGGTCGCGACCGTAATGCGTTAAAGTTACATTGTTTACTACGGTATTGCATTGAAACTTGTGGACTGCATCAGGCATTATACCGTAGTAAGCGCAGCTGATTCTCGGACCACTTTTTTATCCGCCTTTTAGCCCCCGTGGGATTGTGGGCATGGTAAGCTCTTCTGTCTTTATATTCTCTTAACGGTATGGTCCACCAATCATGGGATTTACCCTCATAATAAATAATAATAAAAATGATAATAATCTCGTCAGGCCACTGACGCTGAGGTCGCCACCTTTGTCAAGTGCTTCGCTAATGTCTACGAGGTAATTAATTGAATTGCAAATTACCAATTAGCCTTTTTACTGTTTAATTACCGTTCTAAATATCCTGTTCATCGCAGGTTCCCAGCGTTGATAATTTATTGATTATCGATTTTCCTAGCTTTTAAATCCTCCGTTTTTTTCGATTTTTTTGTGCCGCAGGTTCCCGGCAATGGTGTCGACCTCGAGGGCACCCACTTCACTGTGCCCCGCGTCGAGGAGAACCTCATCTTCGGCAAGAAGGACAAAACCGGACTCTTCGCCGTCAAGTTCAAGACCGGTTCGGTATTAATTCAATTATCGATTGGTTAATGATGATGTTGAATCCATGGTCTCTCCGGGGGAGCTCTAACTCTGACTTGCTCTCTCTCTCTTTATAGTTTCTTGAGACATACTACGCCATGCCAAGCACGACTTTTATATCACACAATGGCAATATTGCTAGGGATTGTTGAGGTATACAATTTCCTATTTTATTTGAATTTGGTAACAACTAGCAGGGTGTGTTGAATGTGAGGTTAAACTACATTATGGTAGGGTGCGCACTACGTTTTCAAAGTATGGTCCAGGGGGGCGTTCAGTTTCCGGGCACAGTTCGGTCCAGGGGAGCTTTGCAGCTGACTCCAGGTTCGGTCTAGGGAATGCTCGGTAGCAGGCTCCAGGTTCGGTCCAGAGGAAGCTCGGCAGCAGGCTCCAAGTTCGGTCCAGGGGAGCTTTTTAGCCGGCTATTAGTTCGGTCCAGGGAAGCTCGGTAGCCGGCTCCAAGTTCGGTCCAGGGGGAGCTCGATAGCCGGCTCCAGGTTTCATTGAAGCTCGACTTATGTTGGGGAGTGTTGATGGCTACAAAGAGTACTGGCTTATTACGTTGCAAAAGGCTCGTGAGGATGAGAGCGGTCGAAAAAAGTTGCCACTACGCCACTTCGTGGCTCCGTGGCAACTTTTTTTCGATCGCTCTCAACCTCAAGAGTCTTTCACAACGGAAACGCAAGACACAGTGCGTTCAGAATTTTTTCGAACACGTTCAAACACGTTTCTGACATCGCAAAATACTTTTCCTGTGATCCCCGACACTCACCGGTGCGTTTGGAAAAAGTTCGAAAATTTCCATTTTTCACGTTGAAACTCGGCAAAACAGGTGAAAACGTGTTCCACGGTACTCAAAAACGGGTTAGGACAGCTTCTGACACTTGAAATGCGGCAAAAGATTTGCCCGCGGCGGGTGTCGAACCTGCGTCGGTCGGATTTGAATGTCGCGCGCTTTATTACAAATTCACAAACACTCATCCAAAATAATAAAACGTTCCGTTGATAATCCGTACTGAACAACAGATACGGCTGTGAGAGAGCATGAGAAAGCGAGAGACGCGCCAAGGTATAGAAAGAGAGTACACCACCAGTAGTCCATTGCATGAACGTATCATTTTAAAATTATAATAGCAACTTGGCCATGGATTTTGTTTAAATAATTTTTATTAAAACGTTTTCTTTCGTGGATATGCATATGCTAGTGAAGAGCGTGTGTCGAAATCTTTCTTTGTTCCCGAGTTATTCAGCAATAAAGTTTGAACACACGGAGACCCAGACACAACGTTTGGACATGTTAGAACGCGTTGTGATATGCTATAACACGTCTATGACTACGCAGCATGTCGTACGCGCGACTCTTCACATTCTATGCCTATTCCCGAGAAATTTTGACAATTCTATCAAAAATGATTTGAAATTATAGTCTTTAGGAATAAATGTAGTTATTTCAAGTGTGAGCTCGTCAGTGACAATGATTTTAAATGATCGATTTCTTATTCGATAAATTGAGTGATGCGCAGGTGTGATCATCGCCATCTACGAGGGAGATACCGCCGCGGGGTCGGAGACGCGCACCGTCGTCGAGAAGCTCGCGCAGTATCTCGTGCAGAGCGGATTCTAAAAGGTACGGTAGAATTGTGAGGGATACGGTACAATAGTAGGGATTTGGGCGTAGATTGAGATTTTTTAAAAGATTAGTTACTCGAGTGATGTACTGGACCCTAAGACAAATGCATGTTTTTTATTTGATTTTTGTTGTTGTATCGATTTTAGCTCTGGTCTTTACGCGAGGATCCGATTGATCGAATATGCATTACAGTATGGTCGATCGAAATCGTCTCTTCACTTCGCTTGTCCACTCTCCCCATCGCCGCCCAATTTTCTTTCTTCAAATGTTTAATCGATTAGTTTTGTGTTGATACGGTAACATAATACTTGTGGTAGGACGAATACTTTGCGTATATTGAAATACAACCCACGTTGCCATGTAAATCATGTGATAAAATACTGAATATAAAATTGATAGTTTATTATTATAACACGGTCCAGATCTCACATCACAATATCATGAAAGTTGACAATGTTCTGAGATCAAGAATTGAAGAGGAGGGAAAGCTCTAGCCGTCAAAAGATGAGTACTGAATTACACCTTTCATTGAGAACTGATTCTGGGTACAGTATACTTGGATGGATCTACATGTGGAGAATGTACGGTACCCGTATCGGGAACTGATTTTTTGGGGTTTGATTTTCTACTAGTCTCGAGGAATGTTGATTAGTTTTAGAAGTCATGAGAGCTATTGGTTGGGTGGTAACAAGTACACGGTTACGGTAGATACGGAGGTTCGGTGTGTCAGATTCCTGATCAGGCGGCGGCTTTGGATGCGCTTTCGTTGCGTACGCCGAGTATCTTCTTGAGATCGTCCGACATGAAGTACGGCTTGGCGGCACTTCCATCGTTTTGCTCACTGTCTTCCACTGAAAATGACTTCATTTTCGAGTGATTCCGCTTCCCCCGAAGAATTTCGGGTTACTGTAGTTTTTTCCAAACACGTGGGGCTCCCGGCACGATGTGCATGATCAGCACCGGGATTACGGTATTCGACTTACGGAAGCAGATGAACGTGGTGTTGACCGCCATTTCATAAACGTCGAAGAAGCAAGAAGTTATGAAATAAGTGCCGACTACGGTAATGATGATGGGCACGAAGTAGTAGTACAGCTGCAATAGAAATGTGGTCGTTAACTGCAGTAGCTTGGTTCGTCGGGTCACACTTTTGACTTTTCTTTTTCCAACTCATTCTTTTCCTCTGACGCAACATCGAACAAATTTCTTCCGAAGGCCTACTGTATTGGTGCGAGAGATTGCGCAAAATTGTTAGTGACTTTCTCAGTTTACCACAATCTCTCGCGTTGGACCCCTTTCTGGAGACCCTTGGGGACTCGCCTGGATCTGTGGTAGGCCGTTGATTATCCAGAGGCCGGAGAAGTAGTAGTACGACACGGCGCCCAGACCTGCTGAGATGGTCGCCTTGCCGAGGAAGAGGAGGAAGGACGTGACCTGGATACGGTAGATCCATACGGTACAATGAATTGGGGTACTGTAGGTAGGATATCAATTGGATAAGGTAGGATCAATATGAAATGATGAGGCATTGGTGGAATACGATATTGCAAGAATGGGCGTAATATTATAGTACGGGCGGATCAAATGGTTTATCATGAATGTATTGGCGATGCGCGGTAAGAGAATTCGGGGAGGAGAGGGGCGGGTGTAGCACATCATTCCACAGGCCAGTCAACCATCCAGAAAGGCCTTTGGAGTGAGAGAGCGTGTGAAATCGAGAGGGACTCTCTCTCACTTTTGTACACTCTCTAACTCTAACCCTGGTCTGCAGGTTTGGAATCATGTGGTAGGGTATTCACTACTCACATTATTGATGACGACCGTCCGTATCACATTCCTCGTCACCAGCCCGAAGGAGTCTTTTGCCGAGGTGAAGAAGTTCTTACCGTAGATGGCCATCTCAAAATGATATATTTATAGCTTGTGTGTAAGGTTGTTTTCTCACGCCGAATAATCAACCGCGCAAAATTTACTGCAGATGCATTACTTTTGTCATCGCAGTATCATTTCTTCTCAAAGATTATATTTTGTGTACATCTCGACTAAAAAGTATTCTGCACAAAGTGAAAATCTAACCATAATATAGGCGTTCTTGGTGAGGAACTTGAGGAAGACCTCCATGCACCAGAAGCAGCATTTGAGCGCGCTGAAATGAGTTATCGACTTTTTCAATGTACTGATTACCGTATCCTTTTTTTCGCTTTCTCATCATCAGCTGCGTAAGCTCTCTTGCTCAACTCCAAAAAGTGCGCAAAAATGGCAGATTTGTCTCTGATCCCTCTCATTTTCACGCACTTTGTCGCCCCTGACCCCTTTCTGGGGGCATTTGACTCACATTAGAATGTAGTGCAGAACGAAATTTTGAGTCGTCTGAGCCTTCTTATCGAGATAGTCGAGAATGACACGGATGAATCTGGAGTGAGCAAAAATCGATAAACAAATTATATAATCGATAAATCGAGAAAATATCAATAAACCCACTTGGTGATGGCGATGAGCAGTGAGCCGAAGGCGAGGGAGCCAATATGGTAGCTGCAACGGATCGATCGATACTGTATGACTCCCCACCGTGCCCACTCATGACTACCGTATTCGCTAGATTATCGATTGGTCACGCGCGCTTACCGGAACGCGATGTACAGCGAGCGGAAGACGGGGAAGGTGGGCAGGTCCTTGTGCTTGTCCACCGCCCAGTAGTGAGAGGCGAACGCACCTGATTATCGATTGGGCATTATCAATTTATTCTCGGAAATATCGAATGGAGCAATATACATGCCTGTATTCATCTATTAATCGAATATTGGCTTTCTACCAATCATTTAGACGCTGAGTGAAAAATCAACGCAATACAACACAAATTAATGATAGAAGAATATTGATTGGATTGGTATAGGGATACATTAATCGATCGATAAATTAAATTAATTATAATTAAAATATTAAAAAAAAATACCGGCAAGGGCGATCTGGCCGAGCGCTGTGACGAAGCACTGCGTCCAGAACAGCGCGAAGAGATTGTAGCCCTGAAGCGAAAGATAAAAGATCAAAGATCAGAAATCAGGGGAACTCTTGAGAGATCTAGGCTCGGTATCCACGACAGTGGGACAGATAAGGAGAGGCCAGAGATCAAAGATCAAACCTGCAGCCAGGCGATCTTCGTACCGTCCTTGGTCATGTTCACGTACGAGCACAGCGGGTCCTGAAAATATTTCAGATTTACCGGAATTGGTTGGAATTAGGGTGGCGAAATCAGTGCAGTATCGATACACAGTGCATTCTCAGTACGTGCACTGAATAGTACACCTGTGTATCGATACACTTGAAAAAGTGAGAGTGTTGTACTGAAATGCACTGTGCACTGCAGTACATGCGCCCCGTGCACTGCCAGTGCACTAGTGTACTGCTAGTACACTACTCGTTGTGGGAGAGCGTGTACTGCAGTACACAGTACATTTCAGTACATCACTCTCGCTTTTTCGAGTGTATCGATACATTTGACTTCTTCAAAATCAAGTACTGCAGTGCACATGAGACTCAAGTGCACTGCAGTACTGTACTGCTATTAGCCACCCTAGTTGGAATTTGAAGTTATACCAAATATTTTTTTTTGTTTTTTTAAATAACTGTGTTATGGAAAAGCTTGAAGGTATCCCAAGTAGAGTGCAAAATATGAGACCACGGTATCTTCATTTTGCACACTCTCTTCACCGGTCTACGGATGAGATAGTGTGCGAAATGAAGAGACCGTGGTCTCACGTTTTGCACTCAAATCCCAAGCAAGTGTGCGAAACTCGGAGACCGCCGGAAATCTCCAGAGAGGGGCTCGAACCGAGGGAAAAACTAATGCGTTCGCTACCGACCCCCTTCTGTATGGTTGGAAGCTTCTACCGAAATGTTGTACTGCCGTACAACTACCGTAGTACTTTTCTACCGTAATACCTTGCCGAGCGTGCGGCAGTCGCACGCGGTCCCGTACGGATTGGCTTCCGAGACGGCGTGCAGATTGCGACAGTTGTCCACGCCTGGAAAAGATCAAAGATCAAGGATTAGTCTGCAATTCTTCGGTCTTTCAAAATATGGTACAGACTAGAGTTCATTATTTATTCTTGCATAATCTCTCAGCTTGATTCCAATTTTCCAAAATGCCGTCTGGAATTTGTAGCGCAATCGCAGATTAGATATAGTTTCCGATTATCAATTGACTACGGTACGTCATCGATTGGCTACTGTATTTATCAATTATCGATTACCGGAGGATGCGAGCCAGATGGCAATCGACGCCCAGATGACGAAGAACAGGAAGCGGAGGCCGAAGGTGAAGACGGGGAAGAAGAGTGTGGACA
The DNA here is from genome assembly GCA_036245785.1 of Pristionchus fissidentatus. NCBI lineage: Eukaryota > Metazoa > Nematoda > Chromadorea > Rhabditida > Neodiplogasteridae > Pristionchus > Pristionchus fissidentatus. Next base: position 2,738,473 of record BTSY01000006.1, read on the forward strand.
GCATCGAACCTATGGCCCTGCAATCGATAATTGTGGTCGCTGCAGCACACTGCGATCCGAGTGGGTTTGCAGAATACTAGTTTCATAACACGAATATCGTACGCGCTAGTGATGCAGACAATACGAATACCCTCTGGCAGTTTTCCGGATGCCTATTCATTTTCGAGGATAATTGGTTTTCCGAATTTACAAAAGATTGAGGGTTTCCAGACAGGGAAAATATTGTTTGCCTGCAATGGTGGTATCCCGGAGTGTAAGAAATTTTTGGGAAAGGCCATTTCGTATTTTTTAAAGAACAACGGACCTGTAAATGTTGAACAAAGAAATTGGAAGAAGGGCCATTGTTCAAAAATTGACGAAATGGCCGTTCCCAAAAATTTCATACATTCCGGGATACAACTTCTGCAATCAAACAACAATTCTCACTTTGAGCTCTCCGTGATCATCGCTGTCGCTATGCGAATTCTCGTTCGGACACACAGCAGGATGAGCAGCACGAGCAGCAATGCGACAGACGCGATGATGGCTGCAAAGAGGGGAGGGGTTGCTGCAGCTGCTGCAGGCATGGTTATTCCTGCAGCAGCTGCAGTAGGCTTAGCCCAGTGGCGGACTGCCTAAAGAAGCCCATGAATGGTCTTTTCATCGCTTCCAAAAACGGTTTTGCTCAGTCTTGTTATTTGACAGGAGCGAGCTTCTGGCGATCAATATTTTATAATAAAAAAACTGACCGAGCACCATCCACGTAGTTGGCATCTCGAAGTAGAGATGGAACATGGGCTGAAAAAATAATTTAAATTTGCTCTCAATATTAATGCAACTCTCTTTTCTATCTTTCAATTATTTATCATGCCAAAAAACTTGATTGAATTAAAGTAATGTGTAGTATTTGAAGAAACATGAAAATTACGATGTCACTACTAGGTGACAAAGACAATGTGCGAGTGAGAGAAGTATCTTCTTATCGTCAAATTGGGCAATTTTCGAGATATTATACTGCCGGTTTTGCCTTTGCACTTTATTTCGTACGGTGAGTCTAGTTTTCTACATCTCTTATAGATACAGTATTTGCTCTATGATATTTGATCTTTGTTCTCCAATCTCACCTGGAACGAGAAATCGTTGACTGCTCCCGCCTTTGTTAGCGTCCACCACTTCCACCACGAGAAACCCGAGCCTGAAAAGTTGTATTACACTTCATTTCGAACTTTAGTTTTCCCGTGATGTTTTGACGTGATGTTTACAAGCTGTTTTCACGATTGTACAATTCTAAATTTAAAAAAATCAAAAAAAATCGATGATATTTATTTTTTGTAGTCTCACCAGCTCCAAAAGCAGCCATAATGCCCAGAATCGAGAGCCAGATCATGAACGAGCCGAAGATGCGCAGGACAACCTGCAAATTACTCGAATAATTTCGATTCTCCAGAAAGGGATCGAGATTTGATGTTCCCTTTTCGATGTTTTTAGGAATCAATAAAGATCTAGCACGCGGTCAATTTCACATTACCTATTGATTAAAAAACAGATTACCATAAATGAGAGAGAAAAATGTATTTACCGTCCATGTAAAAGCAGCTACGCCACCGATTAGAATGAAAGTGAGAATGGCCCACCTAAAAGGTAATTAATTTAGTAATCAAAATTACAACATTTCTTAATTTTAAAAATGAGTGTGCAAAGTATACTTCTGTGCACTTTTAAAGTGGTTTTGTTTAAAAAATGTCTTTAAATTAATATAAATATTAATTACCAGGAAACGGAGATATCCGAGGCGATCTTGACGATCCACGGGTCGTTGTTCACCATGGATTCGATGACTCTAGAATCAATAATAATAATAATTAAAAATAATTACCTTACAAATCAAAATTTTCAAAATATTATGTAAACAATAAATAATGTATGCAAATTCATAACGCGATTTTGATTTAATACACGGGTACGTCGACGTTTCATCCACTATTGGATTAATTTTTTTTTATAATTCAAAATATAATTTATAAAATAATTTATAATTTAAAAATGATTATTAATAATTTAAATTCGCTATATAATTTGTAAAAAAATGTACTTGGAGGAATCGTTGAGCATGAGATCCGTGGGAATCAAATTACTGTCCCCGAATTTATCCTTGAGAGCTTTGAGCGTTTGATCGCCTGGAAGTTTTTTTCATAAGTTTGAGAAAAAACGTCACTGCAACAAGCTTTGATTATATTTTTGTAAATACTTATCTCTGAAAAAATCAATAACCTTTGCCTGTTACCGCGTCTCCTGCGCCGACGACCACCTGCGGTATGCACCGGCCGAGTACTGTAATCGAGGAGATAATTGATTGACACTGTTGAATATTTTCTGTTTCTACCCGAAAGACACTATCTCGCATTTTTCTCTCACGATTTTGATCGTTCTGACCCCTTTCCGTAGGTTGGGAATCACGAATGTGACCTACCGGGCGCGCTCTTGACCGCGTAGGCTGCGCACTTTCCCGAATCGACGAGTCTCTTCAATTGATCGAACGTGGTAATGTCCGTCTTGTTAACTGAATCCAGGCAAGGCAGCGATTTGACAATCTGGAAATTGTTTATTACTATATATTAGAAAATGCTAACGTCTGTCTGTCTGTCTGTCTGTCTGTCTGTCTGTCTGTCTGTCTGTCTGTCTGTCTGTTTTTTTTTGTCCAGGTGTCCGTCCAGATTTTTCTCATTTTCCTTATATTTCGCTTCAAATTCGCAAAAATCTTCTCAGAACCTTTTGCATATGATAATAGACCAGAATTGCTTTAAAATTTTACAAAATTTAAATCACCAAATCCATGGCCAAGTGGGTTACGCGCTGGACTAGCAATCCGACCGACGCAGGTTCGACCCCCGCCGCGGGCAAACCTTTTGCCGCATTTTTCGCGAGTGTCAGAAACCGTTCTAGCACGTTTTTGAGCACCGTGAAACACGTTTTCACCTGTTTTGCCGAGTTTTAACGTGAAAAATCGAAATTTTCGATATTTTCCCAAATGGTGAAGGGAGTGTCGGGGATCATAGGAAAAGTATTTTGCTATGTCAGAAACGTGTTTGAACGTGTTCTAACGCGTTTTAACGTGCAAAATCGAAAATTTGAAAAAGTTCCGAAATGATTCGGAGAGCGTAGGGGTTCGCAGGAAAAGCGTTTTGCGATGTCGGAAATGTGTTCTAACGCGTCTTGCATAGGGAATCACAGGAACCATCTCTGAAAGTGTTCTAAAAGTTCTGAACGCATTGTATACTGCGTTTCCGTTGTGAAAGGCTCGTGAGGCAGAGAGCGATCGAAAAAAGTTGCCACGGAGCCACGAAGCCACGAAGTGGCTCGCCCCCTGGACCGTACCTGGAGCCGGCTACAGGGCGCCCCCTGGACCGTACCTGGAGCCTCCTATCGAGCTCCCCCTGGACTGAACACGCACCCAGAACTATGCATAGAGCGTAGTGTACGCATAGAGCGTAGTACATTTAACCTCAATACAACCCCGCTAGTTTTTACAAAAAAAGATATAACGGTTTTCTGAATTGACTTACATTTTTATTATTGTAATGTTATAAATATTAAATGTATATTCACCTGCGCATTGGAGAACATGGCCTGCATTTGTAGGTAGGAGAAGTAGTCTTGTGGGCAAGTCTCGACGCACATCTGAAACACGATCATAGAAAAAACTCCAGATAGGGGTCAGAGGCGAGAAAGCGTATAAACGGGAGGTCTACTTTTGACACTAGTCTACTTGCTGCAGCTGCTGCAGGTGTCGTACCTGTGGTGTTTGGCAGCCAACGAATACGGTCGAGAAAGAAGCGCACGTGGCGAGGTTGAAGAAGACGAGGTACGGTTTCTTGCTGCACAAATTTTATAGTTCAGTAAAAATACGGCTAAATTTCACACACATTTAAATGAAATCTTTTCGAAGCATTGAACGAAAGAGCGAAGAATAAGAGACGCTTAAGAAATCTCTCTCAAATATGCACTCTTACTCTTTCTCTTCTCAGGAAGTGTGCCTTACCTGAGATTGTATGCGCCCTTCCTCTCTGAACCGCACGTCCTTCCATACGAGTCCGTCGGGTGGATCAAGCGCTCCGGATTGCCCCATAGGAAGCCTGAGGCAATTGGTTAATAAGTATAGATTTAAAATAAAGAGCTCTGAAGAGATTCAAGCTAGATTTCACATTTGGATTTTCTGCTAGTGATGAGACATGCACAAACACAGGAAACGATCTTTGCAGCTACTGCAGCCCACTTATTACAAATTTACGAGCACTCGTCCGAAATAATAAAACGTTCCGTTGATAATGCGTGCTAAACAACAGATACGGCTGCGAGAGAGCATGGCAAAGTGAGAGACACGTCGAGGTATAGAAAGAGAGTACACCACCAGTAGCCCATTTCATGAACGTATCATTTTAAAATTGTAATACCGATTGCAGCCACGACCGCCCACGCGACGAGGAAAACGACAAAGAGCAGCGTGCAGCACACGTCCGTGCAGCCCCTGCAGCAGATGTTTATTGATTTTTGAGCACACTTTTTGTTGTATGTATGTAGTAATTAATTTTTGAACATTTCGAAATTAGAAGGATATTTCAGACACAGAGAAAAAAATTGTCTTTAATATTTTACATTTTCATATTTATCCTAATCACATAGATACGGTATGACTCCTTGTGAGATTTGGCAACGAAATAGGAAAAGACAAAAATATATGATCATTCGACGACCTTCTCACGCTCAGGGTCGGATTCTGCTTGCGTGATTTGAATCGGCGCCCAACCGGCGGCGTTTTGAGGTCGAATCGTGCCGGCGACGAGTGCTTGCGCTCGCCCACGCGCGCCGCCGCCGGAGGCGCAGGCGCCAGCATCGGCGGTGGCAGCACCGGCGCCGCGGCCGGATCACGGCGCGAGTAGGGCGGCGGCGGGCGAGGCGTGGGCGCGTAGAGGTCGAGCGGGGGCGCCGTCGGGTGCACCGGGCCCAGACCGCCGAGGAGTGGCGGGGGCAGGGGCTGCGGCCCGCGCGGAGGAGACGGCCTCTTGGGCATTTAGTGATCTTTGATCTTTCCAGTTAATGCAGATTTCGTCGAGTGATCATGGAGAAGGAATGTACAGAGACACTGAAAGATGGCACAGATGGACATTTGCAGATGAAAAAGAGATATAAAATAGCAGGCGACGAAAAAAGAAAGGGAATAATGTGAAATACATGGACACTCGTCAGCCCGACCTGCAGAAAGGGGTCGGCAGCGAGAGAGTGGATGAAAGTGGGAGAATGCTTCTCACCAAACTCTTACTCACAACCCCTTTTTGGTGGCCAAATCTGGGAGTTGAGCGAAGTGGTATAGCAATAATGCGAAATATAAAGAGTGCGACTGCAAAGTTAGTTAAAATGTGCACTGATGTGGCAAAGTGCACAGGGCAAGATGTAGAGCACCTTAGGGAGAGAGAGAGATATTCAGAGATGCATTAAACTTTCTGGACTGGCTAACGACAATTAGCTTATTCCTAGGTATTACAGGTGCACTTCAGTGCACGCGATGAGGTCAATATTAATAAAATTTTAATATAGAAATGATATGGGGATAATCAGAGCGGTAAAGTTTCAGCTTTTGATTAAAAATGTATTCGGATTGAGTGATGTCGAGAATTAAATTAAGGGGCTGTATAATCTGTCAGAAATGTGCGAGAAAAACATGGCAAAAAACATCGCTAAAAACATTGCAGATTTTTCTCTAATTCTCTCAATTTAGCATGCTATTTTCGTCACTCTAACCAAATTTCAAACGGAAATGTGCGAGAAAACTTGGCGAAGGTCTAAACGGAACTTGGCCAAGTTTGGTTAGAGAAAGAGAAATAGCACGCAAATCGAGAGAGGGAAAAGTATGCATGTATGTGAGCCTTTTTTAGGGGGGAATTTGAGGCGCAATGAAGTGAACGCTAAAATTCCAATTTTGGCATTGTTGGGTGCTGATGGTCTGTTGCATCCTTGTTTTCATAATGAAATTCCAGCAAATTCTAAATCAACGTAACAAATTAGGTTGAAAGTAGAGTTTAAAAATCGGCCATGTGTAAATGTCTGAATCATCGGAACGTTTTATTCGAATTTCGCATTTTTTCTTTATTTTTGCAATTTTGCATGGTTTGTTTAGTTTTTTCGCTCCTTTTTATCGTATCGTACGTGCTGAAAATATCGGAACGTTTACCGCAACGTGATAAAAAAAATCCGATTTTTGCATCTTTGCGAGCACACATTATCATGACTCGTGTTTATGCTAATTCGATTAATCAGCATCGATTTGCCGGAATCTACCCGGACATGCCCGGTGAAATGTGTAAAATAAAGCTACAAATTCGATTCGAAAAAGAGGACAGAGCCGGGAATTGCTGGCATTTCCCGGCTGTATACGGTAATGATGACAATTCGCTAACTTTGTCGGTTTTCGCATCGAATTTTCTCCTTTGTCTTAGACTTTTCACCGGGCATGTCCGGGTAGTTTCCGGTAAATCGAGGTGGACAAAAAATATGAACCTACTCACGAGTCGTATATAATTTTCCTCGCAAAGTTGCAAAAATTGAACATTTTGATCACGTTCCGGTAAACGTTCCGATATTTTCAGTACGTACGATATAACTACATCCGCAATGCTCTTATCGTCTTGTGAAGCCCATTTTCTTGTATAACACTGCATTATAACGCTTCCTATGAAATTTATTGTTTTCTTTGTAGAGACTTTGATTTTGTTCTTGGAAGTGAAGGAATGGTTGAAATGGAATGATCCTGCCAGTTAATCAATAGTAATTGCATTAGAAATTGCCAAAAATATTAATACTAAACGAGTATAAACAACAGAAACAAAAATGTAAACAGGCTGATGACGTAGATGGCTGATTTCTAAAGAAAACTTGGTGAAGTTTTGAACGATGTCATTGAAAACGTGGCAAGTTTTTTGGTGAAGTTTTGACAGATTATACAGCCCCTAAGGGGAATTTAATTCTAGAAAAATTCAAAACAGATGAGATAGCCGAGACGTCATGTGAGAATAGTCCTCATCGTCAGAGTGCTCCCTTCTGGGAGGCTCAAGTGCAAATAAACAGAGACACTCTTTGAACAGCGCCGTCAGACTTTGATGTCCTGAGGGGGGGGGAAGGGAGAGATCAGTGAGAGATCGGAATATCTAGAACCCCAAACAGATTTAGTGGTTAGATGGTGCCGTGGAACAAGAAACAACTATATTCTCGGGGGGAGGGGGGAAATGAGTCCACGAATGCAGAAGTCTAGACTACCGTCTTGAAAATCTAAAGGTATCGCTTGCCTGTCTTGAATCGAAGCTATTAGACTTTAAAGTCGAGTAAGATTCGGTCATTAGATGGTTCTTTGAAACAGGAAACATACACGAATTGAATCGGATGATTTCAGATTCAGAAAATCATCATATAAATTTTGGCGCGCTCCGGAAATCGCGTTTTAGCGATTATCCGTGCCACAAATAAAGCTAAATCTCGTCTGTTCCCCACTTTGAGAAAGAGGGGAAGCAAGAACATCGAACATCTTATAAAGGGGAGATTAGCATAATTTTTAAAAAAATGGAATTTTCTACAATGTACATAGGAGATAAATGTCCAATTCAGAGACTGGAAAAGAGAAAAAAGAACATCGGATAGGGGGAAGAATACGGGTGAAAGCAGTGAAAGCCGTGTGAGCGCGTATCGCATTTCACACTGGGAAACGTGTAGACGATGTTAGATTGAAGAATCAGGGCGAAATTCAGGGAGACTTTCAGACAGCTCGGGGGCAATAAAGTAACTAACAAGTAATTGTCAAGCGGCAACGGGAGAGCGCAGCAAAAAAGAAAGACTACGCAATAGTTGAAAGTCAACTGAATATCTACTTTATTAATTTCGCATCGGCGGTGCTACGTTTTGCTGCTTCCGTAAACGAATCCACTTTTTTCAGAATTTTTTTGAACAAATATTTTTTTCTTTTTGCTCCCAAACAAACTTTGCTACATTCTGCGAAATAAATTAATATTTCTCTTGGACAAGTGTCAAACCGCGCAAGAAAGCAAACGAGACAAGCGTGCACGCTCACAATAGAGGAGTTCATAGCCTGTTCTTCCGCTCATCTCTCTCTCTCTTTCTCGCTCTCTCTCTCCCATGATCTACCCCCTCATTGCACTGTCACATCATGAGTCACTCTCTGTGCCCCGGGGGCATGTTTGCCCACATCCGGCAAGGCTAATCGATCGATAAAAACCGGAAACGCGCGGAAACGCAATCGATAATCAGGAGCAACTGCGTGCGGACGGGAGGAAAGTGCGCGCTAGCGTGCGAGAACGCGCTAATGAAATCTTATGCAGAAGGCGAAAACATGGAGGAAGAGAGGGGGAAAAGATGAAGAGGAAGAAAAAGATAGAGAGAAAACTGTCACTAGCAGGTAGAACACATGGATGGAAAACCTCCAGAAAGGGGTAAGGATTCGCTCCTTTGCGGAGACTAGACTGGGAATGATGTGTCTCATAATTTGAGCGATTTTATATCATATAAGTGCCCGGTTTCGGATTAGGTCTGTCAGTTTGAACACCTAATCCGGAACCGGGCAGTTTTAAGAAAACGGCAGATTCGAAAAATAATAACAGCGTCACATCATTCGCATAGTTTAATCGAATACAGCACAAGAAGCCAGAAAGTGTATACAAGTACTCACACTCACGCCCTTATCTGGTGATTTGGGATGCGGACCCGCGTGTGACTATCCCAGAACCGTGTCAGGTTATGACCATTTACGTCTCTTTCTCTGGCGGATCCGGGTTGACTCTCCTCCCGCAGCACGCTCTCTCCGTCCGTCTGATCGCCTACAGTCTCTCGCATCGACATGCTCTCTAGTCGCCCTCGTCTCTGCGCTCTCCCCGATCTCTCGCTCTCTCGCCCAATGATGCACTAAGTGCGAGTGACTGCGTGTGGTACAGGGAGACGATCCAGAAGGGACAATAGGGGAGGGAGAGATGAGAGGGCAGAAGGGTGACGGGGACAACGGATATTGTCCTCTGGCGATCAATCGAAAATTGACCATCTGTGGTTTGTTTGGGATTCTCTAATATTTTAGGGGTTCGTCAACATACACATCATTCAGAAAAGTTCAAATCCTTAAGTCATTTTTTAGGAAATTTTATTTTAGACGCAAGTGGTTTGTGTGTTTGAATTTGCACCTATAAATTGACAGACGCGATGAGAAGGGAAATGAAGAACGGAACATTGAAGTCGGAACTGGTTGGACTGTGCCATGGAAGGAGGGAATGAGGTAGTGGAGGGGGAACGGGTGTTTTGATGACAGAATACTCCAAATGATGAGTGGAAATGAGTCAGAAAACAGGAGGAAATTATTGCAATAACTGCTAAATTAGGAGCGAGGAAAGGGTGCATAATTCCATCACGCAGAAAAATGACTTTTACGTATGGCTCCTGAACGTCATTTGTAATTTCTTTGCATGTTAAAACAGGCAGAATGTAACATGTAAACAACGCCAGGAGCCATATGCAGCGTCCCTTATTTCAACCTCCAGAAAGGGGTCGGGAAGACTTTGTTGGAGGTTTTCAATCACGTGAGTTGGTGGGAATCGTGCAAAAAGGAACGCCGGTGACTACCACAGTGTGACAGCAAAGATCTATTAGCGCGATAGGAAGACAGGGTTAATCGATGGGTAAACCATTGCGGAACACCTGGTGTCGAATCGTCAAGAGTGTGTCAGAAATATGATAATCTAGGCATAAAAGCGTAGATCATCCGTATAGGCACCCGCGATGAATGCTTTAAAAATGGAGCCCATATCAGAACATTGGGAAGCTTCTAAATACGGGTTCCGATGCGCAAAACCTCATGCTTTGGCATGGTCCATGGAAGTGTCGGCTTAGCAAAAGCGAATTTGGTGCAAGGGATTGACTCTACGGCGCTAGCCCGCAGGGGTCAGGGAGATGAAGAAAGGAAGAGAGGGAGAGAGGAGAGGGGTCGACCAGCCGGCTCTAACCATCCCCATCTTTCTCTCCTTTCCTGCACAAAAGAGTGATCAGCACCTGTTATTTGCGTGCGCGCGAGATGCCTAGAAAACAACGCGCAAATCAGCTCTTACCACGTGAGTAGTCAGTTCCCGCAGGGAGAAAGGACCTGCCGGAGGGTACAGCTTTAACATGCAAACTTAGGTTGAACTCCTTTTACCCGGGCTCGTTAACTCTAACACCGAGATTTGTCACTATCGTAAGAGCACGCATATGATGACCTCAGGACCCCTTTCAGGAGCTTTGCAACTATGTAGGTGTGCGAGCAAAGAAGAGGGAGAGAACAAGTGTAGCAAGTCTGTCAACACTGCCATGCATGTATACCTCTGACCGGTCTCGTATTTCCTAGCTTCATAGGGAGAGGGAGTGTACTTTACTGAATGACTAACTGGGGCTACTACTGTGCACCACAAAATAAGTTGATGATAAGGTGCCAATTATGCTGCACGTTTGAAAGCTTACCATGTCCAAACCTCCAGAAGCTGGTCTCTTGCATTCTATTCGGTGTATTTTAAAATTAAACTCATGTTGACACAATCGCTTATTTTCGCACTCGTTAACAGTTTCTCGCAAGAACGCAGTGTAAGAGATTGGGAATCATGCGTTTCCGAGGGAAAAAAGCGCTCGTTGCCGTATTAATTATACGATAAGCTCAATGATAGGGTGAGGTGACAAATGTGAGCACGAAACGTCACGAAACACACCATTTTCCCACATTTCACAAAAACGGGGAGGAATTCTCTCACTTTTGCACCCTCTATCTCGCCCTGGCAACTTTCTGTAGGCATGGAATCATCATTGGATAATCACAATTGCACGAAAACACTTCAATGAGCGCGTGAAAGGTAATAAACATGATGAGTAAGTCACGAAAAAGTTCTGTGACATACATTCGAAAAGGGGTTGGTAGGCACGGGAATGGTAGAGGGGAAGAGGGAAGGTCACCGAGGGCTGAGGCTAAGTGGCTAATGAAACCAAGGTTTTTTCGCGGCGTCCCTCCCGCAAAAGGACAGTTCGTGTTGTGAATACACCAATAAAATAAACGAGATAATGCACATTTCAATGTCAAGAGTTCGAATCCATTTCTGATAAACGAACCACTTCCCTGAATTAGTAGATGTTTGAATTACTGATTTAGGTAAGAACAGGTTATTGCTTCTAGGCAATCATTTGAAGCAATTACTGGTATTTACAAGATCACACGTTAAAGTAGGTGCTAAAATAGTGTGAGATGTCTGGGCTGAATTCAGAAGACACAGCCTAACAATGTATCAATTCAGTATTAAATTTTAATAATGAACGAAACCACTTTACTTTTATTCACGTCGACAGTTAAGAACACATTTAATTTTTTAAAAAAATTAATTAACCTCTTACCTGGATCTTTTCATTTGTGTAAACGCTCGAAGCGAAGGAACTAATGTGATAGAGTTTCTATGATTCTAACAGTAATAGTCAGTTTCACATGCGCAATGTTTTGTCTGAGCTGAAATCGACTGAAGCGCCCCGCTTCGCAAAGTTCGCGCCAGCTTACAGACACAACACTCTGTTCGAAACAATCAAGTTTTCGAAAACCGGATCCGGAAAATTCCCAATGAATTTCGGAAACCGGAGCCAGCAAATCCCTAGTAATTTCTAAAACAGGAGCCGGCAAATTCCCGATGGATTTTCAAAAACCGGAAATTAGGATTTACCTTTTGGCTAGCTTGCTCTTGCTCATCGGGTTGTTGTCTGGCGGCCACGCCTCGCTGCTCTGTTTCTCTGATATCATTTAAATTAATAAAAATATAATTAATAAAAAAGAAAAACATCAATAAAGAAAAAGACTCATTTTGTAAGCATTTCTCACATAGGCACATTGACAAGCATGAATTACACAGTCACGAGATAGAGTAAGGGAGACTGTATTTTTTCACGTTGGTGTCATGGTAACGCTGATTGCGTCGATAAGAATACGACTATAAAAATTATTGAAAGTGAGGAGAGAAATAAGTTCTTCCGTTACATGAAACGCTGTGTCAACAAGCAGAGAGGAGTTGAAGGGTTGAAAAATAGCACCGGAAATCTAATTTTAGACGACCAGGGTAAAGCTAATTTGCTTGCTGAGACCTTCGCAAGTGTTTTCACCACCGATGATGGAAATTTGCCAACTACTGCGCGTACCACAATACAAGGATACCAAGAGCCCCTCTTTTTGAGACATGAAATTTGCGCTCTTATCAGTAAATGGAAACGATCATCCTGTAGAACTCCGGAAAACATTGATTTAAGCTACATTAAAAAGATAGCAGTCCCGATATCAGAAGCATTGGAAATAATCTTTCGTCATTCATACGAAACAGGCACCGTGCCTAGCCCTTGGAGGCACTCTATAGTTACTCCCGTTAAGAAATCTCCTCCTTTTTCTGACCCCTTAAACTACAGACCGATTTCGATTACATCGATTTTCTGTAGAGTATTTGAGCGCCTTTTATGCAAGTCTGTCATAGACCACTGCGAAAAGCAGAACATATTCCCCGATGAACAATACGGTTTCCGAAAGAGGAGGTCCCGCGAGTTGCAAATGCTCGATGCGCTTGAATATTGGACATCATCAATTAGTAACGGAGAACCAGTGGACGTTATATATTTTGACTTTGCGAAAGCGTTCGATAGAGTCTCCCATCCCAAACTAAAACTAAAACTGGGAAATATTGGACTCTCCTCGAAAACAGTTAGTTGGATATCAGGATACTTAAATGATAGGACTTTCCAAGTTAGAGTGCGCGAAAAACTATCAAACCCCCATCCCGTCTCTAGTGGAGTCCCACAAGGTTCTGTGCTTGGACCATTGCTTTTCCTAATATACACTTCCGAAATACCATCCCTCGTACAAAACAATGGTGTAATTGCACGAATGTATGCAGACGACATAAAAATATATCGAGCTTTCAAAAAGGGTGATGCCTCTGTCCCACTACAAAATGCTATCGATAGTATATCAAACTGGTCTGCAGAGTGGCAGCTCCCCCTTGCGTCGCATAAATGCAGCTCACTTCACTTAGGTCGGGCCAATACCAAAAAGGTATACAGTATCGGCACCTCCAAATTAGCCCAGAACGTAGAAGTAAAAGATCTAGGGTTCATAATTGAGAAAACACTTACTTTCACTAAGCACTGCAGAACAACTGCAATGAAAGGTAAAACAGCCTGTCACATTATACTCAGAGCGCTCAGAACGAAAAATGTTGAAATCCTCGTGAAAGCCTACTCGATATACATAAGACCCATCCTAGAAAGTGCGTCCACTGTGTTTAACCCCTACATGATCCAAAACAAAAAGGTACTCGAAAAAGTCCAGAATTATTTTACTCGTCGACTTTTCATGCGTTGCTACAATATGACACGGGAAAACATCCCTAAAGTAGCGGATAGGAATAGGAAATTAGGATTAGACAAATTAGAAAAGCGTAGAGAAGCGATAGACTTGAAGACAGCCATGAATCTTCTGATAGGTAAATACAAAATCTCTAAACTCAAACCACATCATTTCAGTTATTATTACACACGAAATGGAATAAATTTTGCAAATGCTGGCTCTCATGCGAACTATAGACACAATAGTTTCTTTCCCAGAGCGGCTCGGCTTTTCTCAAAACCCGGTAATCAAATCAGTTTCCCTGTATGAGCGACCCCCACACCCCCGAACTTTCATGATCTCAATCTGTTATGCTGTATTCGTTTTCTCTTTCTATTTGTAACCGCGTTTCCATTGAACACGCATAAATATATATATACTATAATAAAGGCTCTCCGGATAACAAGATAATGCAAAACAGGCAGTCCAACTGTAAGTACAATAACTGCACAATTTGCCGGAAATTTCGTAATGATGACGCGATTGCATCTCAATGGTGAAATGGTATAAAATGCATACCTACGGACATCCTCGTCAACGGTCGTCCCTGAAGCGCAACTGAAAAAAATATAATCATTTTATAATTTTTATTTTACAATGAATATACAAAAACTTTAAGAAAATAACAAGATAATAGCCATCATTTATCGATTGTAGACAGAAAAGAGTGTAAAGAAATATGCCTGAGGGCTCGATAATGAGTCACGTAGGAACTAAATTCACACAAGGTGGAAATTTGAGTTTGCGAGTTGGCGTAATAGATATGGAGAGAGATGCAGTAGTGTTTCTATAGAGACGAGTTAGTCGAGATCTCTATCTATCTCTCATTTCATCTTTCTCTCTCTCCGTTTTATCCCCCGAGGGTGAGAATGATGATATCGCTGTGATATCCTTAAATGGCAACGCAATTAAGGCGAGCAGTTTTTCATGTTTAATGACGTCATCAATGAGTGGAGGTAAGGGGGAGAGAACGGTTGAAATAGTGAAGTCTCTTCACTTATCTATCCGATCTGTGTGAACGGCAAACACGAAGTACCTTAGCGATTACCGGGAACAAATTATGCTTTTTTTGATGATTTCATTCTTAATTTTTAAAATGAATTCCATGAAAGAAAAAGCCGAACACTCGCCGGAGAGATTGAATTCAGAAATAGAATCTTTTATTCTATATTTTATTATTTTATTTATATATATTATTTTATTTTATATTTTATATTATTATATATATTATTATATATATTATTTTATTTTATATTTTATATTATTATATATATTATTATATTATTATATATATTATTATTATTATATTATATATTATTATATTTTATATTATTATATATTTATATATTTTATTTTATTTTATTTTATTCTATTCTATCTTATAGAATCTTTTACCCCCACAGAACGCCGGATGAGAAGGCTCTGAAGATTATATTTCAACTTTAATGGATGGATGAAGTTACAGATCTTCTTAACACCTTAGATTTCCCCCCCCCCCTTTGACTTTAAGGTTCCTTGACTTATAGACAGGTCCTCAATATGTTATACTCATGATAATTCATGAAACCAATTTGGGACAAAAAGAATTTCCCTGACAATTGTCATGTCTTTTCCGAGAATTTGTCTACCTTCAATTTTTCACGCAAGCTGTTTTAGTGCTGCACAATTGTATCAGGTGGGAATTACTTCTAACCCTGCAAGTCGCAGTAATTATAAAATTTATCTAACTCCAAAATAACAGTTTACGGCAGTAATTGATTACAATGAGGCAAGGCAAGATAAGGGAACGAGCATCTCTATACATATCTAATGTATGTCTAATGTATGAAAAAAATCGGAAAGAGACTCACGCTTGAAAGGACAGAATCTCCTAATTGTGATTAGCTATTGAGGACAGACAGAAAGCGGATACCGCGTTTCTTCATGCAAATCTCAACACGAATTACACATTGAAAATTAACCAAAGTGACGATTACGAATCACATTAAATATAACAGGAACAAAAAAGTGTTTAAAAGGGAGGGTTCCTCTCACTTTTACATGCTGACTCATTCCTGACCTGGAGCTTGGAACGGGCTGTGGAATGCTGTGCGAAGTGACGTTATGAAGAAGCTGAGTGAAAAAAACACGTTCACAGCAATGTGGCAACTGTATCAAGGTCTATCATCTTATGACACCATTCTTCATGCCTATGAATTTCGACCCGCATATGATTTTCGAAATATAAAAGGTGTATGTATTGTAAATATGCCAAGAGTCGATTTTCATAACTCTTATTGGTCCCACAATAAGGGTACCAACGACGGCGTGCTGTTTTTCAGCACACTTTTCGTTTCGTTGAAAAAAAGGATGACACGTTTTACCGCATTTTCTATCTCTAGGGTTTTGACACCTCTCGAATAGCCACCAACTGTCTGCGCTTAACATGAAATGTTTAATGAAAACTTGATAAATGTGTTCAAATTGTAGGTAAATGTAAAAAAAGAAATGAGATCTTGTTTCCTTTCTCCCCTCCCTTCCCTCTCGACCTTCACACTTCATTATTATCTATCACACCGTTTGTTCCACTCGTTCAAAGTATCCCAATCATTTCACACTGTCGCATTTTGATTTTGCGAGCCAGCGATAAAATTTCCCCCCTTAAATGGCTAGATTGATCGCCTAGTCTGAAAACTTTTCCCACCTGCTTACCATAATGAGAAAGTTGTGATTCTTTTCGTGAAATGCACATTATCCTCGATGTTGTACTGAATTCCATACGGATCGCTTCTCTAAACCCTTCCGTTCCGAGAGTAATTCATGCTAATCGACAGCCGGCGATACCATTGCTCGAATTTTGTTTTCGTGATCCTCCCAGTCAAGTTCCTCTCTTTCACTACAACTTACTTTTCCTGACGCATTAGGTACTTGCTTAAAGTTTGAGGTGTGGATATTAATAAACTCTTACGTTTTGCGCAACGTCTCACATGCTTCCAAGCTACTTTCTTGTCTCTTGTTCATAACGGCTTTCTGAAGGATTAAAATGTTGTGCAAAGCCAATACAAATAGAGTTTAGACGATGAATCAGTAATTGTTGCAGGGTATGGTCGCTTCTTATCGTTACTCGCAACCACTCCGCAGTTTCGATGAGATATTCACCATCGTCGGCGGGTACGGCAAGTACCAACTCATGATGCTCCTCGTATTCCAAGTAAGAAAAGCAGTTGGCTTCGTTCCTACGTTTGGACATACCTGCGCGCACTGTCCATGTGGGAAAAAATGAGTTACCGGTGTAGGTACGGGTCCGCGGCCACCACTCTCCATACCGAAACGTACGGGTCCGCGGAGACATAGGTCAAAAAAAATTTCCGCTCTTCTAAAAGTTCTAAAATCGGTTTGAAGCATTGTAATATTCGGCGTTTTTGAAGTATTGAAGGTATATCACTGGGCAAAAAATAAAATAAAACATAAATTGAAAAGGTCAAGAATAAACAAATATGTATTGTCTTTGTCGCAAGGTATTCAAGAAATTGAAGTATATTTCAGTTCTCGATGATCAATCTCGCCGGCAACTACATCTTCGTTTCCTTTGCGTCGCTGCGACCTACTTGTAGCGATGAGAATGTAAGATACCCACTAATGTATTTTGTATATTACAAATTCACAAACACTCGTCCGAAATATTAAAACTTTCCGCTGATAAACAACAGAAACGAGGACGAGAGTGCGCGCGAAAGCGAGAGAATCAGACAGAAATCACACCACAGGTAGTACTCGAAGTGGAACGTAGTATTTTAAATTTGTAATACATACGCAGACAATGATGTCGAATCTGATTTTAAACATGACATCTTTCGTCCAACTTTGCACTATATTCGACAACATCACGTTGTAAGGTTACAGGGAGTAGGTTTTTATTGTTCCGGTTCCTGTCCGACTCTTAGGCTAACGGCTTCACATTTTTGACACCTTCAGTCCACATCGGCTGATGTATGTTCAACCCTTTCGACGTGCTCCAATCTCTCCCGTCCCTCCTTCCACACGCTCTTTGACGATGGAGAATTCGTATGCCCGGCATCCACGATACCGCACAATCTACAAACCATACAGGTTCCCTCGATCTATTTTGTATCATAATATTATTATCTCTTTTACAACTTCTATACTTATAAAT
Source organism: Pristionchus fissidentatus (assembly GCA_036245785.1). Lineage (NCBI taxonomy): Eukaryota > Metazoa > Nematoda > Chromadorea > Rhabditida > Neodiplogasteridae > Pristionchus > Pristionchus fissidentatus. The sequence goes on from BTSY01000006.1 coordinate 2,756,076, forward strand.
GCTAGAAAAGTTAAAACTCTTTTTTTATGCAATCGGCTCGGCTTTCGGAGCCCTCATCGGTGGTCATCTAGCTGATGAGTTCGGAAGGTATATTATGACAAGATATTATGCATATACATACGCCAGGACGGTAGTCATTAAAGCTAAAGTAGCCTAGTCAGTTTCTACGGTTGAGTTGTCAGATAGATCATCGCTATCTCGTCGTTTATTGCACAACGTGGAAATATTTTAACCCTACCAACTTGTTCGATTATTCAGGAAATGGGTCACATTCTCTGGAGCGGTGCAGATGGTTGGATTCGGCTTGTTGGGAGCGGTCTCGCCGAATTGGTATTTATAAAAAAAAAGCTAAATCACGTTTCTCACGGATTTCTACGTTAATTTCCGTTGCGTGATATTCACAACTTTATATTAAAATATAAGAAGGCTTGCCAACCAATTTTTCCAATAGTTCCAGTTTGGATGCTTGGTTCGCAAACCTTCTTACATCAAATATGATTTTCAGGTATGTGCTTGCAGTAGCAATGGCGGGCATGGGCTTCTCGTATGGGGTACGCTAATATGTTTTTCAATTTTTAATGACCCAAGAAAGTCCCCGCAATTTCGTGACCCGAATAGAAAGAATTATATTCATGATTAGGTAAAAAGTTGACTTGTAATCGACTAGAATCCAAGAGATACTGTAATAGTTTTCGTCAAACTCACTCACTTTCACGTTTGAGTATTTTATGTCTGCGCAAAAAGGAACCAGTGATTATAGCAATCCATTCTAGGCACATGATTCCAAACCGACAGACAGGGGTCAGGGTGAGATAGTGTGCAAAAGTGAGAGAGCCCCTCTCGATTTCACACGCTCTCTCACTCCAAAGGCCTTTCTGTAAGGTTGACCGGCCTGTGGAATGATGTGCAGGTGTACAACGACGTCGGAATGGCGCTGGCATCGGAAAGCGTCGGCGTCCGCTATCGAATTCTGCAAACACTCGGATTCCAGTGGTCCATCGCGCTCATGGTCAGTTGTGCGCGGGTGCACAGCGTTTCACGAGCAGACATTGCGGGCAAGAGAGTAGAGCCGGCAGAGAAACGAGAGACACCCGCACTCTCCGCCCCTTTCTCTCCTCTCTCGGCCTACTCTCAAACCCGTCTCGCGTAAATCGAGCACTCTAGCTATGCTATATATGCTGCGCGAGCACATTAGCGTCAACGTCTCTCATTTCCATGGCTCTTTCACACATCTCATCTCTCGAGTTTTGCATGGCCTGTCCGAAGCGCACGCAACGCGTCCGCTTCGCTCTCAATTTCGACATCCCCCTTGACATGCACATCAAAGAAATTCAAATCAAAAGTCCAGAAAGCGACAGGTGTGAAAGGCTGTGGGGTGCACACAGGTAGATAAAAAAAGTTGTCACGATGTTACTTCGCTATAATGCATATTCTATTTCAAATTTCAACAATACAAACTCTTTGAGTGCTACTCGAAACATAGAGAGAATAAAATTATTTAAGTTGGTCTTTAAAAATAATTGATTCAGGTAAATTCGCTTCTGGCATACTTGACTGCGAGTTGGAGAGGCTTCCTCACAGCAACAAATGTGCTAGGCGAGTTTCTTTAGCCTCTTGAAATTCGTGATTTAATATTGCCATGAGGTAATGCTACTAGATCCAAATATATCCAAATACCAAACAACTTGGCCCTTTTGTCTGATTTGGACTATTTGACTCCCTCAGTACTTGTTTCCTATATCGTGGTCCGAGTTCACAATGCACATTTGTGAAAACTGTTTACAACTGTGAACACAATCGTTCACAATGGATTTGCTCGAAACTCAGCCATTTTGGCTATTTTTCCTTCTTTTCATTGTTTTCCTCGTGTGTTTGCGAAGCTGTAGGAAAAATAGAGTAGCCGAAATGTTAAGTTTTGACGAAATTGACTGCTGGGAAGACCTGGCGGTGCTAGACAAAGCCGTTGTCCGGGGAATAGAGAAAGATTACGGTAGATACGGGGGAATGGAGGGGGACCAGAGAAGGGAAGAGAGTTGACCCCGGAGGGAGACGAGACATGCCTCTTCCCTTCTCTCTATCTCTCTCTGCTCTCTCATTTTCACACACTCTCCTCCTCACATTTCGGCTAAATCATCACTTGAACATGGTTTCTTCCTCTCAGCCTCTCCATTCCCCCCGTATCTACCGTAATCTTTCTCTATTCCCCGGACAACGGCTTTGTCTAGCACCGCCAGGTCTTCCCAGCAGTCAATTTCGTCAAAAATTAACATTTCGGCTACTCTATTTTTCCTACAGCTTCTCAAACACACGAGGAAAACAATGAAAAGAAGAAAAAATAGCTAAAATGGCTGAGTTTCGAGCAAATCCATTGTGAACGATTGTGTTCACAGTTGTAAACAGTTTTCACAAATGTGCATTGGGAACTCGGACCACGATATAAGGGATTTTACAAATAATATCAAACTAATAGTAAGTAAAATGCTTTTGATATATTCATACGAAGATGCTAGACCCGATATAAACGATTTCAGGCATTCCGATTCTCTTCATTCTCCCTTTTTGGCTCGAATCTCCAAGATGGCTGATACAGAGAAAACGAACTGAGGAGGTTGCTAACTTATATTGCACACCGATTAATGTTTCCACTATGCTGTAGAGTCAGTGCCTGAGCCAAGAAAATGCTATGATAATACTAGCACATCCTGCAGGCAGCAAACAGTCTGAATACAATGCTGGCTCGCAACGGGGAGTCGATGAGGTTCACCGGAGAGGATCTAGCCGATATCGAGCTGGACGATTCGGAAAGGTAATGTGGTGCTTGTGATCGTTGATGAAACTACGATGGAAGTAAAAACTTGTAGATATTCGCCCAGTTAAGGGTGTGTCGCAGTTTCACATGTCACACAGTGATACATTGAAAATATAATTTGCATCTTCCATAATAGTAACAACATGAAATATAAGTAAGGAGATAAAAGTAGATAAAACATATAAAAGTAGATAAAACATTAATCTTTTTTTTTACAGTCGCACCTACTCCTTCTCCGATCTCTTCTCGTCTCGTCAACTGTCTCTGTACTCACTCGTCATGGTTCTATCTGCACTGACAATAGAGATCTCAGTAGCGATCATCATCTTCGATGTGCAGGTTCGCTGCAATCTCACAATGCTAAAGTGTGGCCAACATTGAATGAAACATCGGAATTGTGTGTTATTCGGTTGGCCGGAAAGTCTTGATAACTTTTTCATTCGTTTATTTCTCGAAGCAAACACAAGTACATTATGGGTTATATGCTCCATCATTATCGACGATATACTGCCAACGTTGTGTTAGCTTGTGGATGCCCTGTCTATAGAACCCTGCTGGGCGTGAGGCGAAATATTGCTTCAGTGCGGCCTCCAGACTTCCTCGTGTTGTGAACGATCTCTCTCGAAGGGCATGGGTCAGGTCCGAGAAAAGCCAATAGTCACTTGGGGCGATGTCTGGGGAATACGGTGGGTGAGGGAGAATCATCCAGCCATACTTTCCCAGTTCCTACTTGACGAGTTTGGCGACATGTGGACGAGCGTTGTCATGCTGATAATTTATTTTCTTATCTTTCAGGGCTGAACTATCGACTTCCTTCTTCAAATTACGTAGTTGTTTCACATAACGGTCGGCGTTTATGGTTTGACCCTCGGGAAGGAGGTCCCAGTAGATGGGCCCATCCACTCCCCACCATATTGAGAGCATCACTTTTTTGGGGTGAAGGTCGGGTTTAGGGACATCCTGTGGCGTCTCTCCTTCTTGAATCCACTGGGCTCGCCTGTGGTGATTATCGTAGAGGACCCATTTCTCATCTCCAGTGATCAGCCGGTCCAACCATCGATCGCCGCCGTGGAGAGTGAGAAGACTGTATGCATCATCGACTCGGTGGTCCAGCTGGTCCTGGGTCAGATCATGGGGTATGAATCGACCAAGAACTTTTCTCATCCGAAGAGATTTCAAGCCTTCCTCAACAGTGCTATGGGCAACCTTCAGTGTGGATGCCAGTTCACGAGTGCTTTGGAATGGATCCGAATTCACCTGGGCTCTCAACGCATCCAAATCCAACTCACGGGGCCTTCCAGAGCGGTCCTGGTCATCGAGTGAAAAGTCGTCTTCTTTGAAGCGATGGAACCATCTTTGTATGGTTGGGTAGGAGGGAGCATGTTGGTCATAAATTTTCTTCAGGAGAGTCTCCGAATCCTTCAACGTTGTGTGAGATAGGAAGAGGTAGAGCAGAACATGGCGGATGTGGATTACACTGGGAATATACATCGTGCGTCAACTTCAGCACGGAGAAAGAGAGGGGAATGGGGAGTTGTTTACTACAAGGGCCCTAGTCTCCTTGTCATTTGTGAGGAACGAGGGGACACCAAAGTTCGAACGCGGCACACAGTAGAAAAACAAAAAGAGTTATCAAGACTTTCCGGCCAACCTGATATATATGACGCTGTTTGTGTTAGGATCAACAGGGTCTCAACAGCGGTCTGGAACAGGTCAAAAATTGAATTCGCTCAAAAGTTGCTCCTAGGGGTAACTTTCGACGCTGAACACGCTGGTGCCATCGATTTCGCAATAGGGCGCCTCTGGGCGCCGGTATGGTGCCGCGCACTTTGGGCGGAAAACGTGTTTTTCGATTATAACTTCGCTAAAACTCATCAAAATGGCGGGAAATCTCGCGATGTAAATCACTTCGACCACGCGGATGCCGCGCGTATACACGCGTTCCGCGCGCGTGAAAAATCTTAGATTCGATATAAAACAATGTTCCACCGCGGATAACACGACAATAAATATACCAAAATGATCAGGAGAAAATGCTCGTTCATTTTCAGATCTCGTGCGATGCTGGCTAGATCAAAAAATGGTTTTTTTTCTCGAAAACGAAATTAGCAAGATCTGTTATTACCGCCATCTGATAGAGCTTCAAATTCTGATTTAGATCGCGAGATTTCCCGCTATTTTGATGAGTTTTAGCGAAGTTATAATCGAAAAACACTTTTTCCGCTTCATATCTGTAATAGAATTTAGAATCATGTATTGGAATTGTATTAGAATGAATTAGAAAAAAACAAGAATGCCTGCATTAGAATTTAGAATTGTTTTATTGGACGAATTTCAGGTGCTCACTGGCAATCCATTTATAAATATTGCATTGTACGGAGCTCTGCGGTCAGTCGATTTTTTACTTTTATCATTTCTATGACAAATGAATCATAAATGAAAGACAATATTTTCAGCCTCTGGGTGCCTCCTTTCCTCTTTCTGACCGACGGAAAGATGCACATCTTCGGAAGAAGGGCAATGTTTCTCGGGTCGCAGAGTAAGCATTCTGTGTTCATAGCATAAACAGACGAAATTTGCGTTAGAAAGCCCGAACGATTCCGCTATATTATTAATACCCTCACGTTGCCCCTCAGCCATAGGGGTGGTCGAGACCGCCTTGCGTGTAGAAGACCTAACACCTTTACCTTTTACCTTTTTCCGATGTTTCGTTGATATCGCATTAGGCCAATACACTAAGCTATGTGACTTATATTACAGGCACCACACTAGCTCTCTTTCTCGTCTCCCTTTTGTTGCAAGATTTTCTTTCTCCAATCGTCAGATCGGCATTACTTATTCTGGCGGGAATTGTCAACTCCGGAATTCATTTCACCATCTATAAACAGTGAGAGACATGATACGGCGCCACCTTGTCGTGGCTTGATATACTAGCCCTTGCATGAATCTTCCTCCTTAGCCGTATTACTTGCGAAATAATGAACTTTTTGTTGCAAAGAGATGTTGTAAAAGTATTATTGATTAAAATATGTGAATTGTAGATACTGTATCGAGCTCTTTCCTACGGTAATGAGGGGCGTTGCGGTCGGATCGTTCGGTGTCGTAGAGAAGATTGGCGGAGCAATCGCGCCCCAATTAGTGACTAATTAAGATACTTATTAATTGATTAATATCACGCATTTACTTTTGTACAAATAAGGATTGTGTATTATTGTTGCATTGCACTTCTTTAGATAATTCTCTCCCATCAATACTGGCCGGGCATCTCGGCTACCATAGCCGTCGCTATTCTTGCCGCGTCACTGATCAGCGGGTACTGTATCCTGCCAGAAACGAGCGACCAGGTATCCTACCCTCCCAATCCAGCCGAAATTAAGGTATATTTGAGAATCTTCCTGACACTAAACGGACTGTGCCTCAATGAGTTGAACAACTACAAGGATAATCATTTCGTTGCAAACGTTCGGACTGTAAATTTTCCGATAAAGTTCATACATGAAGCGTAATATATTCATGTTTATTGTTTAGGACATTACAGCTCTATAACGGTCCTTACTGTTTCCTGAAAATTTCGTTACTATACATTATTGACAATATCTAGTAGAAATCTTTAGAAAAATGTTTCTTCATATTGTTCGCACACTCTCAATCAAGTGAGCGTTATCATTACACATTCATTATATCCGACCTCGACTCGATCCCACGTGAGTGGGTTGCACAGCATCCAGTTGGCATCATGCCAATAACGCCTCTCGTTGTCTGGCCCTCTCGTTTGGCGCGGTCTCTCGCCATCTCTCTCTTTCTCTAACTCCACATGATTCCGAACATACAGATCAGGGTTAGGACGAGATAGTATGCAAAAGTGAGAGAGTCCCTCTCGATTTGGCACGCTCTCTCACTCCAAAGGCCTTTCTGGAAGGTTGACCGGCCTGTGGAATGATGTGCTAAACTGTAAGGACGGAGAAGGACTAGACCAAAAACCATCGAAACACTGTCAATATATCTTCATCGCAATAAATTAAATTGTTCGAACATAAAACCAGTAGCCGCGAACTGGAAGGCGACATATAAGTGACGAACCGACGCTGAGTTAAGAAGAAGAGAGAATAGATCAGTGGAAATAAGAGACGGGTAAACGGGCAGCAATGTGTATAAGAGAAGAATCGGGAGAAAGTCGAGGATGGAGTGTCACTTGGAAAAATCATGATTTTTAAATTTCCTGAAAAATTTAGCCAAAGTACTACAAAGTCTCCTCTATCGAATAGCGTTGCCAGAATCTTTTTTAAAATTTTGGTATTGGAGTGAAACACAAACAAACCTGATATGTTTGGCATTTTTTTCCAAACTTGCAAAGTTTGAAAAATCATAACTTCCTTCAAAATAAAGGTACAGATTAGTGGTTTGGTTTTGAAGATAGAGACAACAGTTGGCTACAAACTACAACCAACTTTTAATTCCCGCTTCCTGCCGCCATGCGGGGTGGTCGCTTTTGTAAATAATGTTATTATTTTCTCAAAAGTTAAAAAGAAGAACCCCCTCTTGGTACGTTATTGTGGTATGTGTGGGCACTTATTTTAGCCAGAATATGACATGCATGAGAGGATGTATTGTAAAGAAGCGCACAAAAATGTGACATCTGGTTAAAATTTTTCATCATAAAGTGGGGTCGATAAGTCTCATTTGGCGTTTAATCCAATGAAAACGAACTAAAAATAATATTTAAGTTGATTAAAATACATTTTGTTAGGTCCTTTTTCGAATAATAATTTTTGAAAAATTTAAAATCTGAATTTTGATTATATTTATTTTTCTCTGGTTCGAAGTTCTTGTTACCTGCAAGTATCTTAGTATTCTCGAATATTTTGAAATGCGTATTCGCCAATATTATACTCTGTAATCATTTTTACCGAATTTTTAATTCGAAATAATAAAAAAATGTTATTCATAAATTCAAATGATACAATATGCCTCGATACTTCATCAACGGTTTCGTCAGGAGATATGCAACATTCGTCCTTTTGAAAGTGATTTGCTGTCTATTCGTAGAAAGAAGTTATACCGTCTAGAAAACCGTGCGTTTGACGAACGACGCGCGATCTGCCTTCTCTAGCACTCTCTCACTTCAGCACGCTCTCTCGCCCAAGTTCGGACACCGGCCATAGAACCAATCTTTTGCCATAGTTACATTAACTTCATAAGAAGTGTTTCAGATAGAATTTGCTTGATTCCTTTGAGGCGAGGCTCTGGCAGAAGACTCACGCCCAGCTCGGGGCCCGAACCTGGGCGACGGATTTCTAAAAAAACGCACGCACGGTTTTCTAGACGGTATAACTTATTTCTACGAATAGACAGCAACTCGCTTTCAAAAGGACGAATGTTGCATATCTCCTGACGAAACCGTTGATGAAGTGTCGAGGCATATTGTATCATTTGAATTTATGAATAACATTTTTTTATTATTTCGAATTAAAAATTCGGTAAAAATGATTACAGAGTATAATATTGGCGAATACGCATTTCAAAATATTCGAGAATACTAAGATACTTGCAGGTAACTAGAACTTCGAACCAGAGAAAATTAAATATAATCAAAATTCAGATTTATAATTTTTCATAATTTTTTAATCGAAATGCGACCTAATAAAATGTATTTTAATCAACTTTAATATTATTTTTAGTTCGTTTTCATTGGATTAAACCCCAAATGAGACTTATCGACCCCACTTTACGATGAAAATTTTAAATCAGATTTCACATTTTTGTGCGCTTCTTTACAATACATCCTCTCATGCATGTCATATTCTGGCTAGAATAAGTGCCCACACATACCACAATAACGTACCAAGAGGGGGTTCTTCTTTTTAACTTTTGAGAAAATAATAACATTATTTACAAAAGCGACCACCCCGCATCGCTGCATCAAGCGGGAATGAAAACGTTGGTTGTAGTTTGTAGCCAACTATTGTCTCTATCTTCAAAACCAAACCACTAATCTGTATCTTTATTTTGAAGGAAGTTATGATTTTTCAAACTTTGCAAGTTTGGAAAAAATGCCAAACATACCAGGTTTGTTTGTGTTTCACTCCAATACAAATTTTTAAAAAAAAATCTGGCGACGCTATTCGATAGAGGAGCCAACTATTGTCTCTATCTATAAAACCAAACCGCTAATCTGTATCTCTATTTTGAAGGAAGTTATGATTTTTCAAACTTTGCAAGTTTGGAAAAATATGCCAAACATACCAGGTTTGTTTGTGTTTCACTCCAATGCAAATTTTTTTTAAAAAATCTGGCGACGCTATTCGATAGAGGAGACTTTGTAGACCTGTGCCTAACATTTTCAGGAAATTTAAAAATCATGATTTTTCCAAGTGACCTGGAATCCCAAAAATGCTCGATTCTCTCCCGATTCCTCTCATAAGAAATCGTCAAGACTGATATCGCAGCTAAAAGTCTCCCGAGTTTCTTGAATTCAAGGATATCCAGATACTAAAAACGTAGCACGCAAAAATTAGCATTTCTAACTGCGTGTACTTATAAACTTTTCAAAAACTTATAAACTTAACTTTCCATCTATATACATTTATATCGATTGCACCCAAAATTACTAAACATAAATATTCTAGGTCAAGAAAATGAAGCTAATGCTCCCATATTTCCTGTTTGCTTTGTGTTCTCGCACTACCGACCAGCGAATCTACATGGTTCTTGTGTTTTTGCCAGATCGTTCTGCAGATAGATGGGAGACTATGGAAACACGCACGCTTGCTCTCGTTATTCCAGTTCCACCATGATCCTAGGAGACCGTTGAGACGGGAACCGGGGAATATCTGATATACTATCTAAAACGTTACCTTTTTATTGATTATGTCAGTCTTGCTAGATTGAAAATATGCCCACATATCACGGGTCCTTATTTTCGGCACATCAGAATTCCCCTCATCGTGGATTCCCTCTTTTCTAACTCGTTTTATGCTGTTTTATTTATAATTCTAAAGAGGGTGTTGAAAACAGAACAGTTTTACGAATTCCGATAACCAGGAAATGATTTGTTGTTGCCAGGCAGTTGTCCTACTTTTTTTGCTTGCGCTTTCAGCACAGTACAAATGCAATGCAACTAATAGTACTGCCAGCAGGCGATGCTATCTCCTCCCTACTTTTCATGTCTTATTGCAAGCAACGTGAGTAGTAGAATAAAACGCGTCGACCGTGTCTCTCGCTCCCCCTCTTCCTCTTCTCAAAATCGAAATGATCAGAGCTCTCAATCAGCGCGCGCCGCTATCTCTATCCCAAATCGCTAGTGGCACCTCGATATCCGCAAATCTCTTGCCGTCCCTTCCTTAATCCCAGGAACAAGAAAAATAGCTGAATATTGTGTAAACATATTCATTTCACGCAATCCCTTCACCGCTCCAGAGAGGATAGGAAAGGAATCTTATTCGTACTTGTAAATAACGTTCAAACTCCTGTACTCGTCCTGTAGATCTATTGAATCACTCCACTTCCTCATTCCGAGCTTATATCACTTAGTATTTTTTCCACTAAAGAATGTGTTGAAAAGTGTGCCTGTTGTGCCTAATCTCTTCCCTGTCTTTCCTTGATCGTGCTTTAGCTGCTGCTGTAATTGAGAGCCTACAGTCTAAGATAGTTGCCAATCCATCTTTCTCTCCTTTCTATCTCTTTCGCTCTCTCTCTCTCTCTCTCTCGTTCTCTTTATCTAGTCGTAAAGCCATTGACAGATCCCTTGTCCACCTACTTCCGTGCCAATTTCGAGTGGTTCTCAATGGCATAATGCACGAGATCAGGGTGGATTTAGGGAGAGAGAGAGAGAGCGAGAGAGAGGCTCGTTTTCGCCCGTCCCTCCTCATGCCGCCGGTTCTTGTGCAATGCCGCATCTCCGTAGCTAGCCTTTCCCTAGATCAGAGCGTTTCCATTCCGGTAAATCGACTGCCGAAATTTTTTATCCATCGCATCTCTAGTCCCAGCTGCCTATCTTTATTTTCCAGTGCGATATATCTAAGCGGCAACTAGCCAAGCGTCTCCTCCCCCGCATTTGCTTGCGTTAGCTCCGCAGAGCTTGTATGCACGCGCTTAACGGATCTCAAGTGGTATGCCCCTTGCGGGTATTACTGCACCCCCGCAATGCACCTATCACACCCACCATTTAGCTGAAAACCACATCATTCCACAGGCCGGTCCAGAAAGGTCTTTGCAGTGAGAGAGCGTGTGAAATAAAGAGGGATTCTCTCACTTTTGCATACTCTCTCGCCCTAACCCTGGTCTGTAGGTTTGGAATCATGTGAAACAGCTCGCAGTTTGTCCTCGCCCAATTACCCCTCGACAATGCGGCCCCACGCGTTCACCTAGCCTGGCGAACGGCTCTAGTTTGACCGGTAAAGTTCAGCTGTTCGTACTCACTGTGCTTAATTTATGCAAAATTAGTTGCCTGGGCGCATCAATTAACGTCAATAAGATACGAAGAAAACAATGATCGCAACTCTCACTCACTAGACTCGCATGTGAGTGGGATTTGCGAACAGTGTACAACCAGAACGCCAATCAAATCATCATATAATTTGCTTTAAAACTGCGAATTTTGCACATCAATATTAGCTATTTTCATGTAGCGCTCATATTATACACACGCTGACACTATGCATGCGTTTCCTTTTTCGCCAGCTGTTATTAGTCGCGGAAGTTGGATTATGTGTCTAGGAAGTTTTATATGATGTGACCTCGGGTCATCGCCCCCCTCATGACCTCATACTATTTCGCGTAGGACTGAATGGAGTGTATCTAATCCGGGGGGGATTTTATACGAACTTTTGTGGCTATAGATTATGCGATCAAGGCTGAAAGGCCGGTAACAATTGCTTCGCACGTTTAAATTTCACTTTGGCGTTTCACTTAGTATTTCTTCGGCGGGTACCGTATAACATGATACGTGAACGATTTATATATATATATATATATACGAAAATAGGCGGGATAGTTTGCCTCCACTTATCTCGTTTTATCTCTATAGAACGGGAACCGTTCGGCCACTTTACAGCAGATGCTCTTTGAGATGAGAAATAGCGATAGGGAAAGGAGGTATGAGATTGGTCTCGACCATTTCGATTTTTGTAGATTTCACGATGATTGCCTACACTATCTTCTTTATTTCATGGTTCATATCGCTATTTCAGTCTACCAGTAGAATGTTGTGGGAACTTTTTTTTCAAGTTCCTGCATCATCCTATCTGTAATTTTATCCGTTTGTAGTCATTGACTGGTCTCCCATGCATAGAATTTTCTCGCCTTTGATAGTCGATCCCATTTTGCAGTGGATATGCTTACTGTGACAAAGTACGCCTCATTTTCATGTTTACTAAATATTTATGTAATTGTAGAAAAATGCGAGTGGCCGTTATTGGTGCTGGCGCCTCTGGACTCCCAGCTATCAAATGCGCCCTGGAGCAGGGATTCGAGGTGGGTACAAAACAAAGAGTATAATATTAGTAAATTTGAGTCGGAATCACTAAACTATCCCTAAACTTTGAGAATGAAAATGAGAAATTTGAAAAAAAAAAGAAATTCATAGGTGGTCTGCTTCGAGAAGAGCTCCGACCTGGGTGGCCTATGGAGGTTCAAGCCAAATCCATGTCCCGGAGAGGGAACAGTGATGAAATCGACCGTGATCAACACTTCCAAGGTGAGATCAACGCTCCACCGCTCAAATATTCAGAAGGGCGACAGTAAAAAAACGTATGAGAAAGTTTCAGTTCAGCTTCTGTTAGAACAAGGCCTGCATAAAATTAAGCTATATATATATTAAATTTAATATTAATAATTTCAGGAAATGACCGCCTATTCTGATTTCCCGCCCCCTGCAGAAACAGCGAATTACATGCACAACTCGGAGTTGCTGGAATATTTCCGCAGCTACGCTAAGCAGTACGTTGGTGAAGTGTTTCATGGATTTCTAAAGAAAAAAGAATGGTATTTCTAGAATAATTGGATCTCGAATTTTCAGGGAAATTGCGAAAATGTCTTTTTTCTAAATATTTTTTTCTAGTTTCGATTTGGAACAGCACATTCGGTACCAGCACGAAGTCCTCGATGTCAAGTGGGACTTTTCATAAATTGCATCATACATTTATTTTTTTCGTCGTTCCATTCCATGTTTTTAAACACTTTCCATTTTTATATTCCTATCTTACGGTGGAGCATGTTGCCTACATGCTCACGTATCTTTTTTCCAGGAGAGCAGAGGATTATGAGGTCACTGGCAAATGGGTTGTCGAGTACAAGGACATGAGGTTATTAACGGAAATATATTTAAAAGCATTTGTATTTACATTTTTCTTCAAGTTTGTTTTAAAATTGTGAGCATATCACTTCTAGCACCAACAACGCCGGCAACGAGCGTTTCGATGCGGTGGCTCTGTGTACTGGTAAGCGATCACATCATTCCACAGACAGGTCAACCTTACAGAAAGGCCTTTAGAGTGAGATATCGTGTGAAATCGAGAGAGACCCTCTCATTTTTGCACACTCTCTCGCTCTAACCCTTGTCTGTATGTTTGGAATCATGTGCGATTTATCACGCCACTCTCGCGAAAATGTATCTATGTGTGTACAAACAGATTGCGTGCAATCTATTTTGAAAGCGAAAAAATGAAGAAAGAGATGTACCAGAAAATCGAAATTTTGAGTAGACCCTCTTATAAAATGTGTTATCCATTTCCCCTTTCGATATGCTAGTAAGAAACTACAAAACCCAACATTATTGGAACAGTTTCTCTGTATATCTGGTCACGCTCGGAACAGGTTCCCAACCCATAGCAAGGCTGATATATTGGCATATCTGCAATACAGATCAGAGTAGCGCTGTGGTCTTATCTACAATTTAACTCGCATGTGATTGCCGATACAGAAGAATAACTTTACAATTAAAAGTTCACAAACACTCGTGCAAAATAGTGTATTGTTCCTCTGCTAAACACAAAAATAGTGGCGAGAGAGCATGGCATAGCAAGAGACACACCAAGGTATAGAAATAGGGCACCTATACCGGTAGTCATTTTGAAATTGCATCATTTCAGGACACCACACCGAACCGTATTGGCCAACTCCCTTCCCCGGTCAGGAGTCATTCAAGGGACGCATTATGCACTCCCATGACTACAAGGACCATAAGGTTGATAAATAGTATATATACATAATTTTTGATAGCGCGCGAGTTAGGCTTACGTCATTGTAGATGCCAGATATTAAAATAGGTCCTTCCTATTTTGACGATTCGATTGTTCTCTTCGCGCTTTTCTCAAAACACAAAACAATTTCTTGCTTCATGAAAAACATTTTTTTCATCAGGTAGAAGAAATTGGTTATTGAGTACAAAAATTATCAACAAATTGGCTTTCAGGGATTGGAGGATAAGAAAGTGGTGGTGATCGGCATCGGTAATAGCGGCGCAGACATTGCCGTCGAATTGAGCAAGATGGCCAAGAAGGTATGTTTCACCAGTATTATTATACAATATTCCATGATTTATTAGTTATTATTAGTTTTGCTTGTTTATCACCTTCCTACTTAGACATCACACAACGATTTGAATGGGTACTTGTGGCATTGTACCGACAGGAAAATCGTGCAAGGACCAAAATCAAGAAATTAGAGCAAATAGGGCGGGTAATTGTAAAGTTCACCGTTCCGCGTTCACCGTTTACTGATTGGCTTAGGCTCGTGAACGCCGATTGGTGAACGGTGAACTTTCACCGGTCCGTGAACTTTACAATTTGCCAATCGGGCATCAGCACACGCTCGATAGTCGACGTAGAGTGCACACTCGGGATTTGGTGTAAGTCCGAGTCGCTCGCACGCCTGCGCACTTCATTTTCTGAAATTTGTTTCATCAATTTTAAAAAAACTTCGAACTACTCTGTAATTACAAAAACAAGCTTCGAATTATGTCACCTTCCAACAGTTTAATCCAATGCGATAAGTATGGTGAAAAATAATTATGTACTCACATGAACTAGCAGTTGGTTCTTCACAAAAAGCTCGCACTTGATCTCAACGCCGGTTGATTGATTCACCTTTTAAAATGATTTATTTTATTTTTTTTACTATAAAAAATCACCTCGATCCATAGCAACTTCTCATTCTCCTTCGCCGACCAAGTGTTGACCACCTGAATTTATCTTCCTCCGAACGTAATTCTTTTAGAAATGATTCTAATGAAAGTAAATGATACATTTCGCGAAATGGTCAGAAGTCAGAGAATGTGTGAAAAAGAAAAAAAATTGCCCTGACACGTTATATCAGGCTATGAAACAATTTGCGAAATTCACTTTTTTAATATAATAATAAATAAACCGTTCTTCCATCAATTGTCCTCTCCTCTTTCGTCTCCCCAATTCTAAAGATCGTCCGATGAATTGTGTACGCGCCTTCAGTGAACATCGTCCATTCACCTTCTATAATTTTGAAATAATCGAAATATTTTTTAACATTTATTGATTACCGTGAAATGAAATAGTCAACGTCCCCGACTGGAGGGTCGCAATTTGCCGATGCATTTTGTTAAAACCAATCTGCAAATAAGCTCTTTTCTTCCTTTCTTACTCGAACATCCTAAAAGGGAAAGTGCGTGACATAGTGTGAGAAAATAAGAGTTCTCTCATCACCCGGACCACTTTGGGGACGATTAGAATCGATTTAATCCTCCAAAAAGAGAGTTTACAAAATCGAAGGCTCATAATCGGGAAGCTCTTTTGGTATTTTTCCATGTGGTATCTCAGTTCCCCTGCCGTGATGTCACTGGAATACCAGTGGGGGAAATCGTTGACATGCTCCTCAGTGAGAGGGGAACTGGGGTGCCACGGGGGCAAATACCCGAGTTCGGAGAAAAGATAAGAACATCTGAACGTGTTTTCGGGTGCGAACCTTCTCCAGAAAGACCTCGAAGTTGTCCGACTCGAGTAGGTTCCACTCCCCAATAAGTTCCTGCTCTAGGGACAGGGGCTTTTTATATCTCCTGCGATCTGACATACCCTGAAAATCAAGAAAATTTTTAAATCGATAAAATGAGAGTGGAAAAAAAAGAATCTTCGTTGATAATAGTTGCGTTCCGCTCTCGTTGTTCTTGCTATGGCTAGTAACGATGATTCATTAGAACAGCTATTGTTATCGCCTAGTAAGAAAGATTTTCTGGAACGGGGATGACACGGTGGCGCCATGCTGAAATCTTTTTTTTAATGTCAGACATTGCCTGGTGATGACGCTATCTTTGGAGTTTTACTAGAGATAAAGCAATCATTCCTAGACTGATAAAAATAGTGAAGTAGTTACAAAAATTGACTAGGTATGATTCAATTCTTGGAACTTAACTACTGGTGATGAATTCGTTGATATATTGCGTAGTGATGACGCAATCCATGCACATTGAACAGTTATTATAAAACCGATGACAGATTGCGTAGTGATGACGCGATTCTTGGGAATTAAGCAGTTATGATAAAATCGTTCAAAGATTGCTTAGTGATGATGAAATCCTTTACAGGTCTACCTCGCCACCCGTTCGGGTTCGTGGGTGATGAACAGAGTGTGGGACAAAGGAGAACCAACGGATCTCGTCTACCTCAATCGGTCAGAAACTGATTCCAACACTCCAGAAAGGGTCACGAACGACAGAACGTTGGAAAATGAGAGACTTCCACTCGACTTATCACACTCTTTCGTTACTTGCGCTTTTCCTAGCGCATGGTATAGCAATTACGGAACGTCGTAGTAATTTTGAAATCGATAAAAATAAAATAAAACTAAGAATTGCAGGTTCATGTTCACGCTGAAAGTCGCATTTCCGCATCGGGCGCAGAATTTCTTCATTGAAAGAAAGATCAATGGCAGGTACAGTAACCCCGCTTACCGTACCTACACTACTCCCGGCTACAGTTATCCGTGATACAGTAATCTTACAGATTCGACCACGGCCGGTACGGTTTGCGTCCGGCGCACCGTGCGCTCGCCGCACACGTAACAATCAATGATGAGCTGCCGAACAGAATCGCCTCCGGCACTGTTATTGTGGGTTTTATTTTGTTATACTGTCGGCCCAGAGTACATAGAGCACATTTTTGTAAGAAATCGCAATTGTCGGGAACTAAAATAGCTCAAAATATGTTTAATTCTTATTCTTAGATCAAGCCGAACGTAGGATCCTTCGAGGGCCGATCCGTCATCTTCGAGGTTTGTTGCATCTTTGCTCTCCAGAAAGGGGTCTGGAGCGAGAGTGTGTGTGAAAGTGAGAGAACGACTCTATGTTTTTCTTGAAAATTTCCAAAAGTAATCGATAACCCTTTTCAGGACGGGACTCGAGTGGAGGACGTTGACGTAGTCATTTTCGCGACCGGATTCTCTTTCGGATTCCCTGTCGTCGAGAAGGTACGGTAACCAGAATAGATTACTCAATCGATAATTGATTTTAAATATTCATAGGGCAGTCTCATTCCTGTGGAATCAAACCGCGTCTCACTCTTCCTCAACATGTACCCGCCCCAGCTCGCGGAGAAGGTACGGTGGTTTTCAGTTATGAATAAATGATTTTATCGATTTGTTCCGTCTCGGGAACGAGAGAACAGAAGAAACAGTTATGCTGTAATACGAACCAAAAAAGTGCAGCTACATGATTGTGGTGAAAAGAGAAATTGTCTCAAATTTTGTGTGAATCCGTAGTACTAGCCTACCATAGATGGAAGACCAAAGATCAGTGGTCAAAGATCAAAGTTCAAAGATCAATCCTGTTTTGCAGAATACGCTGGCCGTCATCGGTCTGATTCAACCGACGGGCTCCATCATGCCCATCTCAGAGATGCAGTGCAGATTGTTCATGACGGCACTGGCTGGTGAGTGACCGTGACGTCACATACGTCCAGAAAGGGGTCAGGACGAGAGACTGTGTGAAAGTGAGAGAGTACCTTTCGCTTTCGTACATCCTCTCACTTCAGACAGATTTCTGGAGGGCTGATCTGAGCTGTGGAATGATGGGATGGTGATTCAAAACCTCCAGAAAAGGGGTTGGGGCGAGAGAGTGTACGAAAGTGAGAGAGCCCATGTCCATTCTGGACATTCCCTGACCCCTTTCCGAGAGTTTGCCGAAGGGTGTGTTCTGAATTATATAGCATTATGAATTTGCCTTGAAGCACATTTGAGCGATGAGTTTCTTTTAAAAAAAACGAGATTTATTGTTAGAATATATTTTATTTTAAAAATTATTTTTGTTATATTTCACTATTCAGGTAAGGCAAAGCTACCAACGGAGAAAAAGATGATCAAGCACGTCACCAAAGTACAGAAGAACATGGCGAGCGAATTTGTCGCCAGCAGGAGACACACCATCCAGGTACGGTAGACCGAAAGATACGGTGGGTAAGACCATCGATGGAAACTAGACGATGCATCGTCTAGGTACGTTTGGTCAGATGAAAAATGGGCTGCACAAAACTGCGAGCTAAAAGGTACGGCAGATGAGACTGTAGTAGTGGAAGGTGGACGAGTAGGGATACGGTAGGTCAGACAAAATATACTGTAGGCTTTGAGAAATGGCGACTTCAGGTTTACTATCCCGAGTACATGGACGAGGTGGCATCGTTCCTCGGCTGCTCTCCGCGAGTCGCCACCAGGTACCGTAATCTGCATCTACAGTATCCCATTTGGGTTACAGTAATCCGCTTCTACAGCAAACTATTTGGCTTGCATTGGAAATGGTAAGCCATTTGGATTTCCGTAAACCGCATCTACAGTAACCAATTTGGCTCATAGAAATCCGCTTCTACAGTAACCAATTTCGTTCACAGTAATCCACGTCTACAGTAACCCGATTGCAGATGGATCACCGACCCTCGACTCGCCTACGCACTCGTCTTCAACGGTCTCGTACCGTACCAGTATCGATTGGACGTGAGTATACCGTATACGGAAAAATAAACACGCATACTGTATAGTTGAGATGTTGGAGCAGAAATGTAACTTTCCCTACTTACTAAGCAGTACTTCAAATCAAATCAAATCAAATCTTTATTCCGCCAGAGGGTTATTAGCTTCGTAATAAGTATGTCATTGGTCATCGAGGTAACTTACTGTTAGCTCGCACATGCGGCGGAAGTTGGAATTGGAAATCGGTTGAAGATGGTCTATAGAGATCAAAGATCAAATATTGATTGTTTTCAGGGAGCAGACAAGTGGGAGGGCGCGCGTGAGGCCATTTTGGGCATGCCCCAGCGAGTGTTCGACGCTACCCGCACGAGGAGGACCAAGGTAGGTCAAAAACTCCAGAAAGGGGTCAGGCGCGATACAGTGTGCAATAGTGAGCAAGTTTAGAGAATTTTGCGAATCAGCTGTCGATCCGAATATGATATTTACGTAGTACCGAAAATACAAAAAAAAAATATAAAAAGATGAAAAGGTGCTGAAATCATGCTCATTTCAGGAGACTCTCAAATCCAAGAAAGGTCTACACTACGTCTGGCACATCCTCAAGGGATAAATACTACGATCGAATTTTGCGAAAAGAGATTTGCGACCGAACAAGATTTTATTTTTTCACGCCTCATATTGTACTGTCATGAACACCCAAGCTATCTTTCAACGATTTCATGCAATAGATCATTCTTGCCCTGAGATTTCTGCATAAATATTTACTACTTTAATTGAACGAATTGGAGAAACTTTATCATTATGAGCATTCGGAAAATGAAAGCTATATTTCGTTTTAATTAAATTATATTTTAATGAAGACAATAATTTATTTAATATTATAATTTAAAAAGAACAGTTTGTGATAGTGTCGAAACGAGTACTGTAGGAGACGCGACGCATGCGATCGTGCAACGCGGTCCCTGAAAAGCTTGCCTCTCAGGCAAGATTCAGGGCATTATTTTTCAAAGTGGCGGCTGTTTTAAATATGGGTATGTTGATCTACTTCATTGATTTATTGCCTAACAAAAGGTCATGCGGACTCTTCTCTTGTTGGAAGCGTCTCTGGTGTAATTGAACATGGTTTTCTGTTGTTTTTGAGGGCTTTATATTTATTTGTTTACGTCGTAACTTCAGGCAAACACGTTTTTCACTGATTTTATCCGCTTTCCTATTCATTTTATTCATTAAATTGCTTTAGATGACAGCGAAGCTTACATCGACGGCGAATTTCTGGAGGAAATCGTCACAGTTGATGACAATGTGAGCTAGTTTTGCCCTCTAGCTCTGCCTCAATACTTCTGTTGTAAATTTTTGTTTATTATTTTATTTGCTTATAATTATTATTTAAATTGTATTATCAGACTGGCGGACAAGTGCTACAAGCCAGCGGCTCCCACCATCTCGGCCTTGGCGGCCGGGTGAAGCACCCCGCTTACCTCAAAAAGGTTAGCATCTTTGAGATTTCCATTTCCATCTAGCGCTGTGAATTGATAAAACTATCTAAAAAATGGTAAAGTCATAGATCTTAGTGCACGTAAGGCGGTGTCTACCACCATTGCACCTTGATGGGAGACACCGCCTTATCAGCAACAAGAAATCTGAGACAGTCAGTGTTAGTGTTATGTGACCTGATCGTGCTGTGTGCACTTGGATCATAGCTGCTATCAGAGCTTACTAAATTTCTTAATTATTATTTTTTTTAAAAATATTAATTTATATATTTAATTATCCAGGCCGTCCACCACGACGAAGAGGAGGAGTTGGAAGAGGAGCACATCCCAGGTCAGATCATCGAGGGTGAAGATGGAGAGTACTACGTGGTCATGGACGACGATGGCGCTGACGACATTGGTGAGACATTTATCGATTGGTTATTAATCTAGGATTTAAAATAGTTATGTTTAGTTAGTCTTACATCTACTGGGCCTGATTGATCTTCTTATTTTGATTAGTTCTTCTAAAACATTTTTTCGTTAATGGATATTATTATTATTTTTTATTAATTTTTAAAATGTGTTGTAGAGCTGGACGATGACATCAGGACCGTCGAGGTCGACTGTACTGACGACGGCGAGCAAGTGCTCGTATTCCAGAGCAATCCCGCCAATCCGCATTGTACGTCTATCATACGTCAAATCTAGCAAAGATAGGCACTTCTGCACTTTGCATGTAAACCCGATTAACATAGCGAGAGAGTGCAGGGCAGACACATGAAGGCCTCTATTTACATGCCCGGCCCTATGCTAATTGCGAACTTGCGAGAAACCCATTTGACCTATGACGTCTATTTATTTGTTTTATTCTTCGTTTAAAAGGCACAGAACCTCTCACTACAGAATGACCTTTAAATTTCGTTTATTGGAGTTGAAAAGAGTGAGAAAAAACGATGTTTCCTCCCCTTTTGGTGTTTGCGTGATAATTAGCATACTTACTTTTGTTGGGTTCTGTTCCTATTATTGATGTCCGCACACATTAAAAAATAATTGCATTTATCGATTCGTATTTCAGCGCGAGTCAAGCGCACGCGTATGGCGCGGGCGGTGCTGCAGGAGGACACGGACGGTCAGCAGGTCGAGATGATACAGTTTATCGATCGGGACGACCGCGATGGTACGGTGCTTTTGAACCTTACTTTATTATAGTAGATTTGTAGTAGATAGATTTTAAAACACGGAGAATGTGCGTGAGCAAATTTTTGAAGGAATATGTTTTGACACTCGAAAACTATCCAGAAGTACGCGAAGTATGCGATTAATAAGAATAAATTAGAAATCTGACCAGGTACAGTGGATTTGAACTATAGTTCTGACCAGTTTTTGCAAAATCTGGTCATTTTATATATTTCAAAATAAGCCGTATCGTCCGTGTGACGAAAATGTATGATTACAGTAGAGGGATAATGTTGAATACAGTATCTACAATTACCGTATTCAGGCGGCCCGCAGATCGATCTCGCGGTCGGCGCCATTCAGACAGCCGAGGCGAACGACGACCTCATGCTGCAGCACGGCATGGTGCTCGAGCCCATACCGCAGGGTACGGTAACACTAGGACTATCACAAAATAGCAATTTTTACTTCACAAAAAATCATTCCAAAAATGCATCTGAAATTTTAAGAATGTGTAGTGTATCTATCGGTGACTTATCGTATCCCTTACTGATCTCAATTCCGCATGTTGCAGGCATGAAGATGCGTCGGACGCGCGTGTACGGCACGTGTCGGTGCCAGGACTGCGGCCAGTCGTTTGTGAACACGGCGCGACTGGAGAGGCATCTCGCGGTGCATCAGGTACTGTAGAACAAAATGAGAGTGTTGTGATGTGCCTTACCATGCTTGAAGGGAAGGAGATGACTGCTCAAGAAAAGGAGCTCCTAAATAGTCTCCGAACATATGTAGATCTATGGCCTGGTTAGGATAGAAAGACTTTTAGAGATATTTTCAACGTTGAAATATATTGTAGTTTTTTTTGCTTTGAAAAAAATAATTCGGCAAATGTCGCAGGTGTTCGGGTCGTTCCTGTGTCCGCTGTGCGGCAAGACGTACAAGTACGAGTACAACCTCTTCTACCATTGGAGGAGAACGTGCCGAGATCTCAATGACTTGATGACGCAGGATGATCGAAAGGTGCATTTTTGCATATTTAAAATATTGTATTTTAATGATTTAATTCTCTTATTATTTAATTATTCGTTATTGAAAGTTTATTTGTATATCATACTTTTTAATGCCAGTTATTACCGCTCGTATTGGTAATGAATTAGTTGATCCAATAATGGAGCGATGGTTCTAATTAGGAATGTTGATGTTGCTGAATTATTTTTAATATTTTAAAATTGTAATTGACTAATTAATTGTCAGACGATGGACGTGAACGCGCTGCGGTCGCTGGTGGATGAGGTGGCGCAGAAGAAGGCGGAGTACGGGCCGATCGAGATTGGCATCTCGCGCAGCGTCCTCTTCCAGTCGGGACCCCTGGCGAGACTGGAGATGCCCAGCAACCCACTCGGTGAGCGACAGCGGATAGATCAGCTACATATCATATGTAGCTCCCCGAACAAGAAGGAATTGCATATATGGGAGGGAAAAAGATTTCGCGAGTACTTTGTGCATACACAACTATTTTCCCTAAGGTGCTTGCATGCATGACCCCGATAATTGCTAGCGAAAAAAAAATAGGCTGAGGCACACTAAGAAGTTGGCTACTGCTGCCAATGAATCTGGTACAAAGATGCACTTTTTTGAATTACTAAAGACTATTATTTCAGAACGTCTGTCTGTCTGTCTGTCTGTCTGTCTGTGTGTGTGTGTGTGTCCGTCGGTCACGTTTTTCGCATTTTCCTTATATTTCGCTTCAAAATCGCGCTATCTTCCCAATTCCTTTTGCATATGATTCCCGACCAGAATACCTTTCAAATTTTACAAAATTTAATTAACGAAATCCATAGCCAAGTGGGTTACGAGCCAAACTTTGAATCCGAGACCCCCAGGTTCGATCCCCGCCGCGGGCAAACCTTTTGCCGCATTTTTCGCAAGTGCCAGAAACTGCTCTAAAACGGTTTTGAGTACCGTGAAACACGTTTTCACCTGTTTTGCCGAGTTTTAACGTGAAAAATCGAAATTTTCGATATTTTCCCAAATGGTGAAGGGAGTGTCGGGGATCATAGGAAAAGTATTTTGCTATGTCAGGAACGTGTTTGAACGTGTTCTAACACGTTCTAACGTGAAAAATCGAAAATTTCGAAAAGTTCCAAAATGATTCAGAGAGCGTAGGGGATCACAGGAAAAGTGTTTTGCGATGTCAGAAACGTGTCTGAACGTGTTCTAACACGTTCTAACGTGAAAAATCGAAAATTTCAAAAAGTTCCAAAATGATTCAGAGAGCGTAGGGGATCATAGAAAACGTTTCCGAAATTGCTCTAAAAGTTCTGAACGCACTGTATCCTGCGTTTCCGTTGTGAAAGGCTCGTGAGGCTGAGAGCGATCGAAAAAAGTTGCCACGGAGCCACGAAGTGGCGTAGTGGCAACTTTTTTCGATCGCTCTCAGCCTCACGAGCCTTTTGCAACGGAATAAGCCAGTACTCTTTGTAGCGATTAACACTCCCCAACAAGTCGAGCTTCAATGTCACCTGGGGCCGGCTATCGAGCTCCCGCTGGACCGAACTTGGAGCCGGCTATCGAGCTTCCCCTGGACCGAACTTGGAGCCTGCTAAAAACCCCTGGACCGAACTTGGAGCCTGCTACCGAGCTTCCCCTGGACCGAACCTTCGGCCGGTTGCAAAGCTCCCCCTGGACCGATCTTGGAGCCGGCTACCGAGCTCCCCCTGGACCGAATTTGGAGCCGGCTACAGAGCTTCCCTCTGGACCGAGCCTGGAGTCGGCTGCAAAGCTCCCCCTGGACCGAACTGTGCCCTGCAACTGAACGCCCCCTGAACCATACTTTGAAAACGTAGTGCGCACCTACCATAACGTAGTTTAACCTCAACACACCCTGCTAGTTTCTTTAATTGCTATAATTAGTATTACTTTAGTATATTATATTTATAACATATTATATTTGTTTCAGGCCGCCGTGGTACGACGTGTCGTGCGTGCGGCGTAGTCGTGCACCAGGCGCACCTCGCGCACCATCTCAACCTCCACAAGGGTACGGTAGCTGGCCATATTACGTAGGCGTACGGTAACTGATCGAGATTAACACTGCAAGGGATCTATGAAATTTGACAAGTATTTCTGGTGTGGAGGATCGTCTAGAGATCAATCGATAATTGACTTTGTAAATTTTCCAAATTGGCAGGAATCGGCAATTGCACGCCGGACGAGCGCAGTCCCGTGGGCGGCTTCTACTGCGACCTCTGCGGACTCATGTTCAGGTACGGTAGTGATGGAGTTGATCAGATTACGGTAATCCTCTGAGGTTACGGTAGCACTCGTGGGAATTGGATGAAATGTTTGTGCTCGACTAGTTATGTGATTGCGTAATGATGACGCAATCCCCTCTGAGGTTACGTTAGTATGGGAATTGGACGATAGTCTGCTGCTTTTATTCTTTTTTTGTGATTGCGTAGTGATGATGTAATCCGTTCAGGCAGCACTTCAATCTGATCAAGCATTGGCGCACAAACTGCGCCGAGATTCAGTGCAATCTGCCGGAGGACGTGGAGCTGACGCTGGACGATGGGCAGCTGAAGGGCATGGTGAGGAGGGCGGAATATGAGTGACGGGTGAAACATGAATGGGGCGGGAAGCGAGCCGGACATAGGTCAAATGGGGTTTTCGCATGTTCTCAATTAGCATAGGGGATGTATAAACAGAGGCCTTCATGTGTCTGTCCTGCACTCTCTCGCTACGTTAATCCGGTTTACATGCAAAGTGCAGAAGTGCCTATCTTCGCGTGCGAAGACCTATTTGACCCATGGAGCCGGATGTTTTAAAATATGTTTTCCTTTTTTTAAAAAGGAAATGATTTGCTTATCAAGATTAGTTGAGTGGAATTTGAGATGTGTATTGATTTTTTGACATTTATAATTTTAATATTTATTTAAATGCATTTATTTTAATCGGCACTTGTCAGGTGACGGATCTGCTGAAGCGGGCGTGCACGAGCGAGGCCATTCTGGAGGCGGAGACGCAGCGCGTGAAGATGAGCGGCCCCGATGGGAGGAGGATGATGGGCAATGAGGTTAATTAGACTAATTAGACTAATTAATTAATTATTCTTATTTAATGAATTTAAATTACAGCGCAGTTGATGAATTTCTATAATGACTATTTTTAAATTTCATCATTTTTTAGCACATTGACGTGGTCGGATACGACGTGGGCGATGATGACCTCATGCCGGGTGCCAGGTATTTGTCGATTTTTATTAATTATTTCATTAATAGGTTCCCTTTTTCCCTATTAAAATATTTAATTTGCGATAAAATCACTAAATTAAATTATTATTATATTAATTACGCTTATTCAGACGGGAGCGTGAGCGGGACGAGGCGGAGGCCAATCGGGAGCATGAGGAGGAGCGACGGGCGTTTGAGGAGAGTAGTGCGGCTGCGGCTGCGAGGGGAGAGTATATCGACGAACCGGTGAGTGGGGGATGACAAATAATAATAATGTTAAACCATACATGGTATCAATCAATAGACGGACATTCGTCTATTGACCCACATTCACAGTTACAACTCTTGGACACGAAATAAACGATGAATTAATGCATTTTAATAATCACTGTGAAAACGAAGATAATTGCGATTTTTTTGCCGCACGAGGGAATGGGGCAAAAAAGCGGTAGTGATCCTGGGTGAGAGCCCCTCACTGAGAGGCACGGAAGTTTTTTTATATGTTTATTTTTAATCGTCTAAAAATGATTTGCAGGGCATAGTGTTCGCTGACGACTTTGAGGACGACGAGGTGCTCCTGATGGGAGAGGAGGCGGCAGCGGGTGATTGCATTAATTAAATTCTATTTTTATAATATTAAATATATTTTATAGAAAAAAATGAATAACTTTAATAATAATGGTCGCGCAGGCGTTAACATGAACATGAACAATCGCGCCAAATGGAACATGAGCGGGGGGCCGATCCAGTGCGCGGAGTGCTATCGGTGAGTGCGATTTGGTTGGATTATCGATTTTTGTCGGAAAATTCTATAATCGTTGTGCCAGATGTATTGATGGTAGAGGCACTAATATTGGCACAGACAACGTTCTACAAGTAGTCAAAATTTCAGTAGAAGTTCTACTCAAAATGAAATTATATATTTTTTTCATTTGGTTGAACTATTTGAATACTATTACAATATCGATTGTTAAATCAAGTGTACTACAAGTTGAATAAGTT
The DNA here is from genome assembly GCA_036245785.1 of Pristionchus fissidentatus. Lineage (NCBI taxonomy): Eukaryota > Metazoa > Nematoda > Chromadorea > Rhabditida > Neodiplogasteridae > Pristionchus > Pristionchus fissidentatus. The sequence goes on from BTSY01000006.1 coordinate 2,782,688, forward strand.
TAAGCTATAGTAGGTATGACTGTTTCGCTCCCTTAGCGTCAGACAGTCATACTCCTCCTGGGGGGGGAGCTCGTCAGTGACGGCCCCAGGAGTGGTTTGGTCAATTTAACTTTTTTTTAAATAACAAAAATCAGATGATAAACTAGAATCTTATTGCCGTAAATGGTCTAGAAATCAAATCAAGGTGAAGGGCGAGAAAAAGACGAATGTTTTGGATCGAATGAGGAATGACCTCTCTCTCTCCCTTTTATAGTGGGGTTGTTATTCTCTCCCTTTGAACTCTTGATCGCGCGTGTTTGTCGCTTGTTCTCTCGTCTCTCGTATATCTCCTAAAATCTTTAATTTGACTCCCTTGCCGCCCGACCGGGCTTCTGTGGCGCGTCGGTTTTCGTAATCAATCAATAATACTATCGATTGATAATATTATGGATGTGATAACCCCCCCCCATTAACTAATAATTATAATTACAGTTCGTTCGCGAATCCGGGCCGACTGGAGCGCCACATGGCAGGTTTCCACGCCTCGCACGGCAGCCACCACTGCGCCCTGTGCGGCAATCGATTCAAGTGAGCTACCGTATTCACTCTCTTATCGCGGAGTTACCGTATTCCCCTCTGATCACAAAGTTACCGTACCCGCTTTCTTACCGCATGTACCATATATATACAGTAGCGGACAAAAGTCTTCGGGCACTTTTTATATTTGATATAACTTTTTAGCCCAAGGAGGCTTTGCTATGATATGGCAGGACCATATACCAAATCTATTGGAGATTACGATGCAACTATTGGGGGATTGCGAAATCGTTCAGTTATTGCGTCGTGATGACGCAATCGAGGCATACTTTTTTGAAGGGGCTTTATTCTTACACGGATTTTTTTCCTGCTCACCAAACTATCAGGGTGTTGAGCCAAACCCAAGGCCTACCTGGAAATTTTTTTTCAAGTTGCTGCTGGGCTGCTCCTTGGCTGCAGCCATCCTGCAAAATCGGGATCGGAAAATCAGATCTCGCCTTTTAGACATACTACAGACCCAGTAATAGCCTTAAAATGATCGCCATCATGACTGCCGATGATCCTGAGAATATGGTCTCGGTAGGCCACCATTTACCCTCAGGGCACGAAAAAGTCCCTTTTTCGCATTATTGTGGTCTGACGGAGGGGCAGTCTATAGGACGTACTCGAGAGATCTGGTTTTAGTGTGGATTCGGTCAAGAATATATGGGTGAACCTATTGCTAGCTCAAATAAGCGTTTCGATTAGATTCCTGCCCGCGGCGATCGATTACCGGAAGGACACTGGTTTGACAACGCCCATTTTCTGCCCGTTGACAAGGTTCTGACTTTTGAGTGTATCTCGGTACTGAGTTAACGCAGCAGGCTGGCAGACCCATCAATGGAATCAGCGTGGCTGGCTAAATAATCTCATTCACAAAATTTCATCACCACTATGCAATATTGCATCATCCTTATGCAATAATCCTCATAATTATAAAATATTGCATATTAATGACGTAATTTATGCTCTAGAGTGGCGGAAATATCAAATTTAATTGATTGGAATTTATTCCACCATTATTCCTTGACTAACCGCTAAGAAAACGCAAAAAAAAGGAATATTGCATAAGGATGTTGCAATATTGCATAGTGATGATGAAATTTTGTGAATGAGATTATATAGCCAGCCACGCTGATTCCATTGATGGGTCTGCCAGCCTTCTCCGTTAACTCAGTACCGAGATACACTCAAAAGTCAGAACCTTGTCAAAGGGCAGAAAATGGGCGTGGCCAAAACAGTGTCCTTCCGGAAATCGATCGCCGCGGGCAGGAATCTAATCGAAACGCTTATTTGAGCTAGCAATAGGTTCACCCATATATTCTTGACCGAATCCACACTGAAACCAGATCTCTCGAGTACGTCCTATAGACTGCCCCTCCGTCAGACCACAATAATGCGAAAAAGGGACTTTTTCGTGCCCTGAGGGCAAATGGTGGCCCACCGAGACCATTTTCTCAGGATCATCGGCAGTCATGATGGTGATCATTTCAAGGCTATTACTGTGTCTGTAGTATGTCTAAAAGGCGAGATCTGATTTTCCGATCCCGAGTTTGCAGGATGGCTGCAGCCAAGGAGCAGCCCCGCAGCAACTTGAAAAAAATTTTCCAGGTAGGCATAGGGCATGGCTCAATACCCTGATAGTTTGGTGAGCAGGAAAAAATCCGTGTAAGAATAAAGCCCCTTCAAAAAAGTATGCATCGATTGCGTCATCACGACGCAATAACTGAACGATTTCGCAATCCCCCAATAGTTGCATCGTAATCTCCAATAGATTTGGTATATGGTCCTACCATATTATATCAAAGCCCCCTTGGGCTAAAAAGTTGTATCAAATATAAAAAGTGCCCGAAGACTTTTGTCCGCTACTGTATATATATATATATATATATATATATATATATATATATATATATATTGAGTTCGCTTTGTTCAGATACGACTACAACCTGTTGTATCACTACCGTAAGAGTTGCCCGTACACGAAGTCCTTTATCGACGCGGATGTCAGAAATCAGGTGAGGGGGACGAATTGTTTGGTGTGGGGTTTTTTTAGGGTTGTCTATTGACCAGTTATTTTGTGTTATTATTACATATTATCGTATTAAACCGATCTTCTTTTAAAAATCATTTTAAACCTGCAGGTTTTGGTTTAGGTTTGAGCACCTTTTTTCCGCGGAAATTTTTTTCCTTCTAAATTGTGGATTACAGTTGTTTTTTTTATTGGAGGCTTGGCGCTGGCCATGCCTTTCCTTTACAGATGAACTTCTAAACGTGAATTTATTCTGATCAGAAATGCGAAATAAATAAAAAAAAACAGAAATGAGACATCTTGCAGATGGACGCTGGGAATCTGCGCAAGCTGGTGCGGTCGCTGGCGCAGAAGGATCTGCGACTGCAGGCACAGGTTAGCGCATTTCTGACTACCGTAACCGTGCGCGGGTTCGCTGGGACAGGCTATGTTGTGTTGGGTCATGTTCATGAATAGATATGAATCGATAATGTGGGTTCAGACGCGCCCGATGATGCGGCTGCCGAAGGCGCCCACGCAGCAGTCGAATGACGCCATGATACGGAGGTGAGTACGGTATGCATAGGAAAGGATACGGTAGAAAAAAACTGGCTAGAACTTGCATTGTGATGATTTCCCATTCGAATCGACCAGCTTTTTGTGTATGATCCGGTTTTTTTTGTAAGGCGTATTTTAAAAATAAATATATTTATTTATTTTTATTTCTTTATTCAGGGAGATGATGCGACCGATTCTCGCATCAGCGCCGCAAGTACTCACGCAGGCGCGGCGAGGCATGAGCGGCAAGGCTTGCCCCATCTGTGGTTGGTTTTTTTCGGTTCATATAGTGGATTGGTACAATAGTTGAAGGGGTATAGTCGATATCTGTATATAATATCTTTACAACTGTAATATCTCTCTCGATATCGCAGGTGTGATGTTCTACTCTTCTGGCTCCATCCAGAGTCACATGACGCTGCGCCACAACGTGGAGTACCCCATGTACGACGAAGACGAAAGGGTCGGTTTAAAAAAATTATTTTAAGTTATCAATTTTCGGCTCATTTTGTGTTTGCATACTGGCGATGGGACAATGATGAGTGTCAATTAGTGCTGTAAGATTGAGTAGTTCTATTCGCAAATTTCATATTATTCGATCTGACAACGCTAGTGCCAATTTTATACATTTTTAGAGCATTAACGTGCTATATATATTTATGCGTGTTCAATGGAAACGCGGTTACAAATAAAAAGAGAAACGAATACAGCATAACAAAGTGAGATCATGAAAGGTCGGGGGTGTTACTCGGCAACATTCCCATTTCACATTTTGACGTGTATAGGACGCGGAGCTGCAGTACGACGAGATGCCTGCAGCATCTGCAGCCAGCGGCGGCGTGCTGCACCGGTCGGGCGCTGCAGCCATCGGCAAGGGCGCGCACAAGAAGGGCCCAGTGGAGGTACGGTATTCATCAGAGAAAAAAGTCGATTACTCGAGCTACGATAACCTTCGAGGAGCAACGTAAACTGATTTATTAAAAAAAAATCAATTTCACTTGCAGCCGCTTGACGACGACGAGGCACCGCCCACACTCGAGATACAGCAGCCGGGTTGGTACTTTTCACAAAAATAATTATATTAATTAACTAATCAATCGATAATTGTGTGCTGCTGCAGGTGAGGAGGCGGTGCAGCAGAAGCAGCAGCAGGGGTCGGGGGTGTCGGACGGCCGATCGCGGTTCCTCTCCTCGTCCCACCACCACCACGCGATCGACGCGCACTCTGTGCAAGAGATGTACGAGAGGGGAGAGATCAGGGATGGAGATATTATCTACGTGCAGGAGGTACGTAGGGGAAGGGTGACGGTTGGGCGGGGTAAGGTGCGGTAATCATCGATGTGCAGGAGGTACGGTAGGTGGAGGAACACGCGGGGGATGAGAGGGGCTACGGTAGTCATTTGAAACGTGAGGGAAAAAATGAGGCTTGCTGGTATGGAAGAGTGCCGGTTTATATGCCGCGAGTGGTCACGGTAGACGATAGTATCGTACTCCTTGTGTGTATTACTGTATCCTGGTTACGGTAGTACGGCGGCTGTTGCAGGGCGATCGTGAGGTGGAGTACACGGTGAACGACGAGTCGGGCGAGATGGACGACGAGTTGGAGGGAGTGGGCGAGGAGGAGGAGCAGGCGATCGATGGTGAGAAAGATACGGTAGCTGCCAGGGTTACGGTAATATTGAGTCTGCTGTATGCCATAAATGGGCAATGATCTTAGCGAGCAACAGAACCCTCCCGCTTTTAGCCGAACCCCCACCCGGTTTTTGATCAAACTCTACCGCTTTTTGCTCAAATTCACCAAGTTTTCTCACTCAACCTCCCATTTTTGATCTACCAGCAACAACCTTTGCTCATATGTTTACCCTGTAAGCGGTATCACAATACAATTTTAAAATGATACGTTCATGAAATGGACTACTGGTGGTGTACTCTCTTTCTATACCTCGACGCATCTCTCACTTTGCCATGCTCTCTCGCAGCCGCATCTGTTGTTTAGGAGCGGAACGTTTTATTATTTTGGACGAGTGTTTGTGATTTTATAATAACATATGTGTGAAATTGCAGACGCAGCCGAGGAGGAGGCAGCGTTCGCTGCGGAGCAGAAGAGAATGCGGCAGGCGCAGCAGGTAGGACGATATTTATTTATTTATAATTAATATTATTAATATTTTCATAATGTACCCACATCTTTCCTATATTATCTGGATTTTTTAAAAAAAATATTTTGGTCCGAAATCGTCGTTTGAATGATTCCCAACTACCGATATCTTATCATTTTTCGTTCAGTTGGCAATGTCCTCTCGGCAGCAGCAGCAGCACCAGCGACGGTACGCGGCCGGCGGCGAGTCGTCCAGTGGCATGCGACAGATGCAGCAACAGCAGCAGAGAGGATCTTCGGCCGGTGCAGCAGCCAGGAAACGGCCCAGAAATGAGGTGAGACCAGTATTTATAGGAAACGTTTAGTTAGAGTGCATGAAAATCAAGTGTTGAAGCTTTAGTTGATCGGTCAAACTTGTTTCGGATTATAGAACACGAACGGGGAAACACGGCAGTGTGCGCGAAATTAGCTGGCATTTATTTGTATTTCACCCACTGGAATAGTGGATGGCTACAGTATGCTGCTAATCAAAGTATCGATTGATGTTGCAGGAGCGATCGGTGTGGGACGACGACCTACTGGAAGATGAGGAGCTGGAGCAACTGCAGAGAGAGGTACGGTAATCGACATTTCGCGATATCAGTAGTCCCTAATTATGCTTGCGTGTATATAAATTCTTTTGTTGCAGGTGGATCAGAGGCGCGCGGATGAAGCGGCGGCGCGTGGCGCATCCGCGGGTCCGCGAGGACGCGGCGGCCTTCCCTCGATAATGCAGAGAAGAGGCGCGTGATTGGTCCCAGCCGGATAGATTACTGTAGATTCCCCTGCATCCTTGTGCACTTATTTGTTAAACGAACGTAACTGGTTATGAACCTATAATTCCCCATAATTCTCTTTTGGTGTGAGGCTTCTGATTCCGAATACATTTTCAAAAAAAATTGGCAGCCCTTTTCACTGTTTAGTATTTCTATTCGTTATAGCTAATCGACCATTTTCCGAATTTCTTATTTTGCCTACTTAATTCACGTGACTCACGTTTTAATCTGCATGTTGTAATGTTGCATTTTCACATTAACGTTTGCTAATCTGTCTCAAAAATTTGAGTTTCACTGATAAAGAAAACGTTGACATTTCAACAACAGGAAATTATGAATGAACACGTTTTTTGGCGTGAATCACTACTACTTGTATCGATGGATCTTGTTTACGAGGATTGGAATATCGATTGATTATACTGGGGATTACAGTAGTCCAGAGGATCGTAAAATGGCCGGCAGCGAGCGCGAGTCCTTCTTCGGATCCGAGTCGGGAGGTATGTTTTTTAAACGATGACATAGTCGTGACGCAACGCCAAATAGAATATCGCGAGCTGGATTTATGCCCGAATTTTGATTGAAAACGAGACGAAATGAATTAGGATACGCTAGGGGAGCGTTTTTCTTGACAACTGGGTATTTTTGTTAAATCGGAGAGTCCTCTCTTCCTCATATCTTCTCTTTATTTCTTTCAAATTTCATATCCTGTTGTGCCTCGGGCGTAGATAAATTATTATTATTTTGCATAGTAATGACGTAACAACTGTCAGCTTCCTCCTCCTCCCCGCTGCACTCTCCATCGCGCGTCTCCGAGGGCGGCGAGTCGTCGACGACCGGCGGATCTGCAGCAGCTGCAGCATCGTCGGGCGTGCCGCTGCAGCAAGTGCGCAAGATCGTCGCCACCAATCCCGATGTGAGTATGCATCTCTACTACCCCCCCCTTTTTATCCCGGGGTGCGTGACTGGCCAGAGAGTGTGGGGACATGAGAGCTATGTAAATGCGCTCTCTCGTCACCCCCGCACTCCGCAGCGCTCAAAACGGGGCTGGTTTGTTCAGCGCACCACGCGCGCCGGATTGTTGTGGGGTTCGACGCGCGATGCGCCCAATCCTGAAACAGTCAGTCGCGCGTACTGCGCGCGTGGAATGTGAATTCCGACACATATATTGTGCTGAAACTATGAGCGCTGGGTGACTCGACGATTACGGTATCAGAAGCTCACACAGTGGAGACACTGTAATATGTAATTTCCCCCTATCAATCGATAATCTTCGATTATTGTAGGTGCTGCCGTTCACGCCCGACGGCCTCTTCGCGCTGGCCAAAGTATCGGTGAGTGCGATCGATTACCGTAGTCTCCGATAAATATCATAATCCTAATTGGGGAGTCGCTCATAAATAACTGTTGGTTGCGTGTGATATTGCTCCAGTTTCCGCTCAGGAGCTGTGGAACACAATGTTTTCGCCGTAGCCAATTATCGCCAATCGATCGATACCGTATACCACAGCTTTCCGCTCAGGAGCTGTTCGTGGAGCATCTCATCCGAGAGACGGTGGGCCTGCACGACAACAAGGTCTTCGACTACGGCCACCTGGCGGAGACGATACAGAACGACGAGGATCTCAGCTTCCTCCACGGTACGGTGGTTATCGATTGAGGGTTTCTGTAGGGATGAAGGTACGGTAGATATCGATTGATTTGTTGATTTATATTTAAGGTAAAGACAGGGCACGTTATTAAATAGAATTGTGTGAAATTGTGCTTTAATAGTGTGTATAGTGAATCTAGCCTTGGCTAAACACATCGAGAGAGGATAATAATTCATTTCTCAAAAAGATTGAAATACCAAATTATAATTAATTTTAATTTCAGAATTTTTCCCCACGTGTATGACGTTCGAGGAAGCTCTCAGAAGGTCTCAGGAGCAAGCAAGCGAGGACGAATGATTGATTGACCTACCGTACTCTTAACGGCCGATCGATACCGTACTTCTACAGTACCCCCTCATTCAATATTTCCGCCGATTCTCGTTTAATCTAACATGTGGTATTTATTTTTGTTGTTATTTTTAAACTGTGGCTATGCGCGTACCAGCCCTCGAATTGTGGTTGTATTGTCAGTTTTGCAAGCTTTATTTTACTCGAGTTTCTCCCATTTCGCATGATAAATTGTGCTCCGGTTGTGGTGTTGGAACGAAGATTTGTTGAATAGGAGGTCAAGACAGCCTGTCATGGTACCTTGACTGATGACCCACTATGAACGATAGGAACGGTTACGGTACGTTTTGGAATTGCTGTTTATGACCTCGAAAATATGATTTTTTTTCTAATTGTGCTGGAACGTATACCCCAAGCAATCCTGGAAACATATTTTCAGAGTTTCTAAACGTACCATCCCCATAGGAACGGACAGCTATATTATTGTATATCTTTTGGGTACGATATGCCTGGATACTACGGGAACCGTGGCCACCGAAAGCACCACAACAACAGAAGCTGCGACGGCGACAGCGAGGTGAAAACATAATGACAATAATATTTATGCGAGTCACGAGGAAGGAGACGCGGTGCAATAAGATAAATTAAAAGAACGGCACGAATCATTATTGGAACAAACACGCTTGGTTCGTTGCGAAATGTGAATCTTTTGTGGTGTGATATGTTCGTTTTATTACGATTGTGGAGCCAGGAGTCTTTCTGAACGTAATTGTTATGCAAAAAAACGCAGGATTCGGACTCGACTTCCCGTGCAATCATCAATTTTGCGACTTTCGATAGCTCTGCGCTGCTTACTCGTGTTGACCAGGAGGTGGAGCCGGTAAGCCGTTGATATTTAAATTTATAAACAAATATATTTGTCAACTTTACGAAATTCATATTTTTTGTCGATTTTTTTTGTAGAGAGGACGTTATACCGAAAAGTAGCACAGCATAAACATATTACATACATATTATAATAGATATAACATAAATATTTTAAAAATTGTATAAATATTTTACAGTTCCCGCTTCTCGATCTTCCCGACGAGATCATCGAGCACATCTTCTCCTTCCTTCCCATGCGTCATCGAGTGAAAATGAGACTGAGCCAGCGATTGGAGAGAATCTATCTGGGCGGAAAGTTCAGAGATCACGGATTCGTCATTGAGCAGGTGCCATTTTGCATTTTTTTTGAAAATTTGTTAGAATGCTCTCTCTCTCGTTCCTTGAAACTGTGTACAACAAAATTCAACAAAATATGATTTCAACTTGATTCGTGTTTTAGTTTATAAAGTTCCAGAATCCTACAATATGACAATATTAAATCGGTTAACATCGAAAAAAATTAATGAGCCTTTATCGCACAGGGGGATACAGTAATGAGGATCAATTACAGTGCTTGTCCGGCACGTTCGTGCTCCTCCGCCGACTGCGCAGAGACGGGTGCGTTCTGGCGTGGCATGGTTCCAAATCTCCGGAAATGGGCGCGGAGCGAGAGAGTGTGTGAACATGAGAGAAGAAAAACGAAAAGAAGATCCTTCTCAATCACTTTCTCGCTCCCAACGCATTTCCGGAGGTTTGTTCGGCCCGTTTGAATTGGCTAGCATTTTTGTGCTAATTATGACTACTAGAGCATCTTAAAAAAAATCATAAATATGTCACAACGCCTCGACTATTTATTGGCCTGTTCCGGGCTTCAGCAGTAGTGCCGTCACAACTAATATCCAACGTGTTCAGATTTGAAGCGATGATGTTTCGACTCGGTGAGCAAGGCCACAGCGTGCCGCGCATCGAGCAAGTCCACTGCATGCTCAGCCGCACATCCTACGGAGAAGTTCGCGTCGAGGTATTAGAATTTTACATTGGGTTTCTGGTTTCAAGCGGTGAATATTCGACATGAAAAGTCTCCCATTTATTTCAACCAACACCGAGTCCACCTATAGGTCGAAGTGAACATGGGTGGAATAGATTTGGTGTCACCTAAAACCTCCCCTTTCCCTTTCTAAAAATGAACAATCAGGCGAAATTGCTTAAAACCAGGAACCCTAATTAATGGCACATAATGGCAATAATGGCACTGTTGAATTCCCGCAAATTTTAAATGTCTCGCCTGGATTTCCGTCCCGTGCGTGGGAAGAAACAAAGCAAATGACATGCGGTGGGCGTCAAACCCACGATATCACGTTGGTGAAGCAAGCGTTTTACCTCTGTTCCACACAAGCTGATGGACCCCCCGCAACCTCTATCCCTACGTCGCTTGGAGATGGCGGATCACATGAGCCACATTTTTTGTTTTGTTTACTGTCCCTTTAAAATGGTACGCTCATGAAACGGATTGCTGGTACGTGTACTCTCTATCTATACCTCGGTGTGTCTGTTCTTGTGCAAATAGCGAATGGCACTGACAGATGAACAGAACTATGGATCTCTTCTTCGCAAGAAAAAGCACCGATTCAGGTCTTGCGAAAGCGGATAATGATCTTGCTTATTCTTGGGTAGAGAGGGACATGACTTGGACATATTGCTGGGAATACTGGGAAGCAAGACTCTTGAAACTGGAGAGAACTCTTTTTTTGGGAGAACTTGTTCTGAAATCCCAAACCCTAATCCCTAATGGTGTATCGCGTAAGAATACTTAATACTTTATTTTCGTAATTTGAATACAATATTTTCTATGTATGCTGATTGCAGTTGCCGCAGTCGTATCCTGTCCATGCGCTCATCTACGACGCCATCCGAGATGTCTGCAGGACGGACAGTCTCAGCATCACCGCACAGGTTTGGCTGCTGGGGTGTTGCGCTGGGTCACACTGATGACTACCGTACCCCATCCTACCACTGTCTTCTTCGTTTCAATATCGAAGAGAGCGCTGATCTCTTGGAACTGAGTGCAAAACGAATGAAGCAGAGGTAAAGAGAAGTGAAGAGATAAGAGGAGAGGGAGAGGGAAAGTATCGATGAGGGCAAAAAACGGTGTGTTGTTGTTGTTTTTGAGGTCGGGCCAAATCAAAAACTTTTAGTAATTACTCATAGTAGATTTTAAAATGTAACTTCTATGTTAGGGACCGCTGAATATTGGGGCAGATTTTGGAGGACTGCCTGGTTCACTAGTTCACAAATATCTAAATAAAATGATTATGTTTAAGTTGTAGAGTTTTGTTTTTATCATTATTTGTACCTTCTACTTTATCGCCGATGCACATTATAGGGCCGGGATTTAGTGTTTTTTTGGCTCATATTTTATTTGTTCATTATTATTATTACTATGTTGTTATTATTATTATTTGAGGAGATTCGCTGCTCGACGGATGAGGACGCGAATCTGCTGCGACTCGTTAGAGAGAAGAGAGAAGTTACACTCAGATCGGAGGGCAGTCCCCGTCTGATCACACTCGCATCTCTCACTATGGTGCACCAGGTGCGGCGCTTATCAGCTACATTTTTTTCGTCTCTCCCGTTATGTGGTGTAAATCTGATATAGATGCGCAGCTATTAAAAAAAACATAAAATCGTAATCGGAAAAAAACTAAAGATCTTCAACTAAAGGCCTAAGCTCCACCTGAAGACCTAGAGGCTTTTCTTCTCGGTCTTTTCCCCTATGCATAGATGTATATTTGTTGATGTTTTCATTTACCAGTTATCCGAACTAACACTCCGTTGCTGGTGCAGGCTCTTCTGCATGAGTCGATGCCTCTCAAGACGCTCAAGACGTCGGTCGATTCCTACGTCATCGCCGACTACCTCGTGCAGCTGATTACAGCGCAGCTGGAGCGCAGCAGGGAGACTGCGACGCGCATCGCGCTCATGATGGAGGCGGTCAGTAGCTCCTAAAGCAACAAAAATCCAGGAGTTTGAAACTCGAAATGCCCAGAGCGAGGGTTTGAAAGTCTAATTTTCGAGTGCACGAAACCGAGTGACGCGCTCTCTAACATTGGAGTTTCAAACCCTCGCGCTGGGCATATCAAGATTAGAGTATGTTTTCTTTTTGAGTAGCCCAATGTCATCCCTTGCATAACACGGACAAATTGTGAGTGATCAATTTTTTTGAAGGAGGCAGTTTTGATCCCCTCGAAACTTATTTAGAAATACGCGGGAGGATAAGTTTAGTAAGAAGCAATTGAAATCTGACCAGTTTTATGGGAGTTGCACCATAGTTCCGACTAGTTTTACGCCAATCTGAGCAGTTTCTATATTTCACAATAAGCAACAACTATTTCACAACTCTCGCAGTTTTGGCGCCTTCACACGCCTTCACACACATGTTGTGTGCACTGACTAAACAACAGACAAAAAACATTGTACACTCAGGCCTTCTCCGGTCCCGCCCCGCCTCGCAATGCTAAATCGGCCAAAGTAGTGATGATCTTCGAACGCCACCTGAAGATATCGATTGCTAGTCGCGCTGTCTCTTTCACGGTTATTTATTTTTTTAAAGTAATTTAACTGCATTTAATTATTTTTGTATTTACAATTAATAATCGCAGGTGTTTGATGATGACGCTGCACTGGCAGAAGAAAAGGAACGCTACAAGGGAGCAATCATTATCAATTAGTTCATCCCTCCCCGCCCCATCAATCGATACTCATTTTGTAAAAGTCCACTCTACTCACTATTTCGTCGAATCACGCTGTAAATTGTTATAGTTTCAGAATCTTGTTGTTGAAGTTGTTATTCTCCTAATTTTTTATGATTTTGAAATTCGTTCGCCGAATTTTTGTTGCCTGAAACAGACCATCTGAAAGGTATAAATATTGTTCTGATGAATTTGGTAAGATGGTGACGTGAACAGAGGTTATAAAAACCTTTTCGTACTTTGAGAGGTGGGAATCTCATGCGGGAAATCATCTGAATGGTATACTGTACCTCAATGGTTTACTGTAGATGGAGGTTATCGATCTGTCCGACTCGGAGGACGGAATAGCTGCGATTCCAACGGCAGCAGGGACAAGTGGGGCAGGTGAGAAGTTGTGGTTGATGCACTTACAAAAACGGAGTCTGACTCTTTTCTATTCCACGTGAAACGTGCTCGTTCCGGGTTTTACTCGATTGAAAAGTGAAATTCTTTTTTTAAATATTTATTTTTTATGTGCCTATATATTTGCAGGCGCTGCGGCAGCGACAATAGTCACGTCTGCCAAGCTGAGTGCGGCTGTGAGCGAGGTGGGCTTTTGGGAAGAGGGCATGAACAAATACATGAAGTAGGGTTGACCGTTCGGTTTCCGTTTCGGTGAAACGGACTCTCGCGTACCCTCTGGCATTTGTCTCCGTTTCACGGAAAACGGCCGTTTTGGAGACAACAGCCAATTTGAAGAGAAGAAATTGAAAACGACGATCGTCGAAAAATCAGAAATGGGTACGGGATAAGTGTCCAATTTATCCCGTTTCATTTCGACTATTCTGAGTCACACAGCGAATATATTTCTACTTCCAAAACGGGCCGTTTTCCGTGAAACGGCCCCTTATCACTCTGTCGCCGTTTCACTGAGGCAGACTGCAAGAGGGTACGCGCGCCACATGATTCCAAACCTACAGACCAGGGTTAGGGCGAGAGAGTACACAAAAGTGAGAGAGTCCCTCTCGATTTCACACGCTCTCTCACTCCAAAGGCCTTTCTGGAAGGTTGACCGGTCTGTGGAATGATGTGGCGCGTCTGTTTCACGAAAACCGAACATGCAACCCTAACAGGAAGTGATCTTTTACACACGGCGTTCTGGGCAAAATGTCAAAAGTGAGTTCGCGGCATGACCATCGCCCATTTCCATGCTATTTTCGCACTACTTGACTGTCTTCCGCGATTTGCATAGACTCGCCAAAATGCCGTGCTTTTTTCTATTGGAGTATGCTTAGAACCCTTGGCATCTCGCTAACTGTGTAGTTTCAGATTGAAATAGATTCATGAAATATTTCTAAAATATGATATTTTAAAGCTTTTTTTGTAGGTAGACGGTCAGATCGCCGACATTGACGCGCAGATCGGCGAGTTGAGGCGACGCAAGCAGGTATTTTATTTATATATTCATTAATTAGTTAATTATAGATTTGTTTGTTTGCATTTCTTCCAGAAGAATTCAATAATTAAGAAAAAATTTAATTTTATATTATTTACTATTATTCAGACGCTGCTCAAGAAGAAGGAGGGCTTGCTGGGCCAGATTGCCGCCGCCTCAGTGGACTATAGGGATGCGGAGGTGCGATTAATCTTTGATCTTTGGTCTTTGACCTTCTTTAATTTTTTAAAAATTAGTTGGGAATATCACACTGTTTTCGCGTCCGTAGCGTATAGGAGTTCAGAAACCGTCTCATCAGCTGTGTATGCCTATCAGCTGTCAAACTTTACCATTTTCGATTATTGATTTTTTAAAGTTTCGATTTTTTCGATGATAGAATTTCGTCAATGCCGGCTTTCTGTTTTGCGAAAAAAAATTTTTTGCCACTCATCACTGTTTGGCCGACCGGTTTCTCTATGCGCAATCGATTGTATTTTGAATTACCAATCAATATTTACCGTAGTGCGTTCGTGCTGCAGGAGCGATGGGACCGGGACGGCTTCGAGTGGTCGGGTCGGCTGCAGGCGCAGTTGCAGCAGACCTTCAAGCTGCAGCAGTTTCGACCGCTGCAGCGCGCAGCAGTCAATGCCGTCATGGCGGGTGAGACATCGCTGATGGCGCATTTAGAAACCCGAAAAAAGTCTTGACACGTTAAGGAATGTAAAAAGACAGCTTGGTTTACAGTGCATGAAACCCGGAAATTAGGAAATACACAAAAATGCTACCTTTGAGAAAAACTGTAACGTTTTCACGGTAAAAAAAATCGAGAGGCAAATTGTATTTCACATATACGGTAGGGGAGAATGCGGTAGATTACGGTTATATATATTTGCGTGTGCAGGCGAGGACGTTGTGGTGATTATGAGCACGGGCGCCGGCAAGAGTCTCTGCTACCAGCTGCCGGCTGTGGCTAGTGGAGGTATACGGTAGGGTAGGATACGGTGGATATGGTTGAAGGGATACGATAGATACGAAAAGAAGGTCACCGTAAAGCTGGGAAAAAATTGCAATAAGTTGGGAGCGCCTTTCCGTCGTGGTTTACTATTTTTTGGATACGGTAGATAAGCCAACGGATGGTTTCGGTGGATACGGTATGTGATACGGTAAAATAGATTTTCAGGTTTCGCTCTCGTCGTCTCTCCACTTCTCTCATTGGTAGAGGATCAGCTACACCAGCTGGGCAAGATTGGCGTATACGCTGCGGCATTCAACGCGTCCACCACCAAGGAAGAGGTACGGTAGCAGCGGGGGGAGAGGTACTGTGGATGGGGTCTGTAACTGGACACATCGAATTGATAGGGTGAACATCCGCCTGCTTTCCACATCTCCTTCAAATAGTCTGTGGTTTTTAGATCCGTGGCGTGGATTACGATAGTTCTCGATTTTTTCCTCGAAGGGTTACTGTATCTACAGGCGAAGACGATCGATACGGCGATTCTCGACGCGAAATCGCCGCTCCGGTTACTGTACGTGACGCCGGAGAAGCTGGCCAAGAGCAAACGGCTCATGAACCGACTCGAGAAGGCCGGCGAGACGGCGCGCATGAAGGTATGTCCAGTGAGACGACCTACAGAACTACCGTAACAGGAGAACACTTGATGGCTTTGTTCTCATATGTTTGGTAAGCAATGAAAGTATCGCAAAAGTGTAGTGAGGTCAGGCTCAAATCCGGCTGGGATAGCGCACACAAATGTACTATAATTAGTGGTTGATAATTAGAGTAATTGGTATTTTTTGCAGCTGATTGCAATAGACGAAGTGCACTGCTGCTCACAGTGGGGCCACGACTTCCGACCGGATTACAAGTTCCTCAACGTCCTCAAGAGGCAGTTTAAGGTGGGCATCGTACATTTTCGTAGACCGAGATTCTCGGTATCTGACCAGTTTATAAATTTTCAAATCTGATGCTGCGCTAATTTCATGGGGTGCACATCAATTTTATGCACCCTTTCATAACATTTTTCCTAGTGAAGCTACGACTTCCAAACTTGATACAGGGATTGCAAGTCACGTTTGGAACATTTTCCTTTTAATTGGGCCCTGTATCAAGTTTGGAAGTTGTAGCTTCACTAGGAAAAAAGTTATGAATGGGTGCATAAAACTGATGTGCACCGTGCACCCCATGAAATTTGCGCAGCATCAGTTCTAAACTCGAAACAAATTTCGAAATGTGCGGGAGATCAATATTAGTAAGAACCATCCCCTATGTGTTTTGTTTCCATGAACTCGCGGTATATATCTGTCCAGTTTTGTTGACATTCAGTTAAGGGGTCAGAAATAGCGTTATTTTTTGGTTGGACGATAATGTATACTAGATGCTCTTCTTTTTAAAATTGCTTACTTTTTGTATAAGTTTTATACTATAAAAGCACAGAATTTAAGTTTTTGCATCTACTGTAGACACTAGATAGTGATGTAGATAGTACGGTAGGCCTGCCTGCAGCTTAGACTCCGCCCACTGACGTTCGCATCCGCCCCGCTTGCCAACCCCGGCTCGCGTAGCAACCGCAAGTCATACTCAAGGTTGGCGAGACCACAACCGTTGGTTTAATTACCGCGTAACTTTTTCCGCCACGTCCGCTCCCTGGTGGCCACCACCCGTCCTCCAGGTCCGAATCTTTGACCGGTGGATCCCGTGGACCGAGGGTCGGAGTCGTTCTATTGGAGGCGGCTAAAAACGTTTTGGCGAGCCACCACCGGCGGGCGTGGCAACGAGAGTGAAAAATGTAGTGATGAACGGATTCTGGCTGGTTACCGCATTCTTTAATTAAAGTGACTTTTTTCAATACTTGCTATAGCTATGTTGACACTTCACCCAACATGTTCAAAACAAGCTATTGCTTTGTCATTTTCGATCCAACGCGCCATTTGCATGAAACACGTTGTAAGGTACGCGCGAGCTCGATGCTCCTGCGCCCGAGACTCCGCCCACCCGCGCACCCCCTGCGCCCGCTCGTCAACCCCGGCTCGTGTAGCGCGCGTGCCGTATACAGGAGTGGTAGAGTGTAAGGCTTCGGATCCGCGCAAGCTTTGCCTGTTTAGGCGACGGTCTTACAAGCGTTTCGGGTAAGCCACAGCCATGTCCGACCCCCGGTGGCTTCCACCCGGCCTCTTGGAATCCCGAGGTCCCCGTGGTTAGCGCCCACTTTTGGCGAGCCACCACCGGCGGGGTGTGACAAATGAAGGAATACTTTCACTCTCGGGAATCGACTGGTAGAGAGAGTGTGTGTGCGAAATGAAAAGGAAGTTTTAACCTGCATTATTGGTAAAAAGCATGTCAACAAGGCAGTTACAGCTGAGTAGTAGCCATTGTGGCATAAGGAGGGTAGTTGGCATCAAACGATACCCGTTCAGTTCATGTCATAATCAATCTATATACCACTGGCAGGGCGTTCCTCTCATGGGACTGACGGCGACTGCGACGGGCAACGTACTGGAGGACGTGAAGAAGATGCTGGGCATTGAAGGTGAGCGGAATCCAGCTAGCTAATCGATCGATAATGAAAGATATCCACTTGTATTGCATAGGGATAGCGTAGCAAGCAATGGGTTGTTGAGAGCGCTGGAAAAGGTTGGGAAATTGAGGAATTCGAAATCGTTGTCGCTCCAAGCAGACGGAATCCAGACGTTCTTATTTAATTTAAAAAAAAAGAATATTTAAATTTTAAAAAGTTTTTTTTTTTAAATTTCAGCGGCGATCGTCTTCCGCGCCGGCTTCAATCGGCCCAATCTGCACTACGAAGTGGAGGAGAAACCGAAGGGAGACATGGGAGAGAGAATTGCGGAGATTGTTAAGGTAGGGAGAGATTGCATAGGGATGACGTAATCTTGATGATTGAAGACGGGTGTTGGAAATACCAGTGGATTGTGTAGGAGTGATGCAATACCGGGATGCTATTGGTATGAGGAGAAACAAACATAGAATTATTAATAGCAGGCATGAAAGTGGTCGAACGCTTTTTGAAAGAACTGTATTGACGCCGGGGTTACGTCATCACTATGCAACCGCTCACCTCCTTTTCAGTCTCGCTATTTCGGCCAGTCTGGCATCGTGTACTGCCTGTCGAGGAAGGATTGTGAAGTGGTGGCGCAGAATCTGAGGTAGTATAAATTCAAATTTAAACCTCCCGCCCTCGATATGTATTTTAATGGGCTGCTGTCGAAAAATCGACTAATCTGAGTATTAATTGTAAAAGTCGTTTGCAAATTCTATTTCTAGAAGCAACGGGGTGCGCGCTGCGCACTACCACGCCTACCTGGAGCCGGAACAGGCGCGTCCAGATTCACTTCCGATTTGATAAGATGCAAATAGGGGGGAGGAGCCTAATTTAGATGTTATTTTAAAATATGAATTTTAGAAGACTTCTGTGCACGAGAAGTGGCTGAGCGGCAAGTACCAGGTCATTGTGGCGACTATTGCATTTGGTGAAATTATCTTCTTTTTTAAACTCTGGATTTGTTCTTAATATTTAGCGGAATAAAATTCTTTTGAATTATAACCGGGGACCCTGAATAAGGCAATTTTTTTTTCATCTCTTTTCTAATCTCCTTTTTGCAGTAAACTGGCTTTTATGAATATTTAAATTATTTTTATTGTTGTAAATAATTGATTATATCTATTAGGCATGGGTATCGACAAGCCGGACGTTCGATTCGTTATTCATCACTCGATTCCGAAGAGCGTCGAGAGTTACTACCAGGTGAGCAATCTTTGAACTTTGATGTTAGACTGGACTGTGATCTTCTCTCTTATTTTATCTACATACCACACACGTTCAAAACCTTTTCACCTAATTCTTGGTCTTTTGATCTCCAACGCGTAACGCATAAAGTCCTCTTAAAAAATTTTCTGTCAAGAACAAGTTACGGGAAAGATACTGTAGAATTCTTTCGATCGATTGCATACAATATCCCACCGTATCCACAGGAATCGGGTCGGGCGGGGCGCGACGGAAAGCCGGCCGCCTGCATTCTCATGTATCGACTGGCGGACGTGTACAGGTGCGGTGATAATTGCGATGATTGATCGATAACTGATCATTTACCGTAGTATCCGTCAGTTACCGTAATTCCTCTCAGACAGTCGACGATCGTGTGCACTGAGCAGACGGGCAAGGAGAAGCTGTACGAGATGGTCGCGTTCGCCGCAAATGTGAGATTACGGTAGATTAGTATATCGATCGATTCTTGAGGATTACGGTAGTGACGGGTACGGTAGTGACGGGTACGGTAGCCTACAATGTGGAATCCGCAGGATTCGACGTGTCGCCGTGAGACGCTCGCCGGTCTCTTCGCCGAGGATTGGGAGCAGGGCTGGTGCCAGGTGATCTTTGATCTTTAACTTTGAACAAATGTATAAATGGCCTATACAATTCAATCATGGTTCTTCCTTGGCAGTCATTTATCCAAATATCGCAAAATTCTCGGAGAGCCTAAATCGGATGTGAGCATGAACAATGAAATTTTTTTAAAATAATTAATTTAATTATGCTAATTACAGAAAGCGTGTGATGTCTGCGCCCGTGCGCCGTCGTCGCTGCCCGATGAGACGGACGTGTCGGTCGAGGCGAGACTGGCCGTGCAGATGATTGAGGAGGTGAGTCGTGTATCTGACAAGGCAAGCGACCTACCGTACTCTGGAAAGATTGCGTGTTCCATGCGCACGAGGCAAGTGCCAGCTAACATTACCGTACCTTTTGAAGTAATCATCATTATTGAGCGGTAATTTTTTTGTAAATTATTTAATTGAGTAGACGATTTCGTATTTTTTTTAACCGATGCTACTGTATCCTATGCATGGTCAGGCTCGAAACGGTCCTTCGGGCGGAAGTGAGGCCGCGGCCGGCAGAGTGACCGGACTCAAGCTGGTCGATATGATGTCCAAGAAGAGCAAGAGGTACGGCCAAAATTTCTTTAGATAAATCATAATAAAACGTTCCGCTGATAACGAGCAGGAATTTTGAGTGCTTCGTTGAATATGATATTGTCGGCAGAATTGATCGGAGATGAGCAATAAACTTTTTTTAAATTTTTTTTTTTAGATCTCGCGACTTCCTCGAGGCGGTAGTGACGCAGATGCTGCTCGCCGACATGCTTACGGTAATAATAATAATAATAATAATAATAAAAATTAAAGTTAATATCAAAAATGCTCTAAAAATGTTCCGTTTTAGCATGATTTCCATCGATTAAAAAAATTTTCTGTTGATTTTCTTCTGCTTCATTTTATTCGAAATGTCGCAGGAGGACTTCCACTTCACGCCTTACTCGATCGTCAGCTACGTCGTCAAGGGCACGGCGTTCGATCGATGGACGAGGTTAGCAGTGTGAAAGAATGAGCACTTCCGGTTTTGCGAAATTCACTTCCGGTTTTCCTTTAAATATGCGTTTTCAACTGGTATAATTATCTCAAAATTGTACTTTCTATGCATCAAAGTAACGCCGAAATCGCTCCAACTGCCAGTGATTCTGCGATTCCCTAAATTTTCCTCCGTGATCACAACCAGCAGCCGAGTTTAGTTTAACGCGAGAAACATTGCCCACTTCCGGGTTTTAGAAAATGATACCTGATCTTTTTTTCAGGTCCGGATCCGCCTTCTGCCGACGAATTCGCGATTCCGAAGAACAGGCGAAATCGAAGAAAGTGGCCAAAAAGCGAAAGGCGGTCGATAGTGACGAGGATTAAGGGGGGGGGAATATCAAGATAGAGAGAGGTAGATATTCCTCGTTTCGCGTGCTCTCTCGCCGCTTCCTGATGCTATCTTTCCATTTTTTTCTTATGAAATAGTACCCTTCTCTCGAATTCGAGAAGAATAGGTTTCTGCGTCTTTTCGTTGGGCTTTTATGATAGGATTTTGATATTTAGCTCCTGAATAGTAATATTTTATCAGGAAAATTTGGTTGTTATTGAATTTGTTTAATATTAGATTGATTTTATGTGCGATTGTGTTTTGGGTGAAGCGTTCTGACGTTAGCTAATTTGTGAATTTATTCGGGTAAAGTATCGTAATAAAAATATAATACATTTGCTTTTATATTCTCGAATGCTGCCGATCTCGATTCGAGAGGGAATCTCTCGCTTTCACATGCTCTCTCGCCCTGCCGTCTTTCCGATGGGTTAAAATCAAGTGCAATGTCCACGTCTGGAGCGGCTCACCACTGATCTCAACTAATCTCCCATACTGTGAATCTGTTTGGAAGCTTTCTACCATCTGTTCTATTGATAAACTTCTATAAAACAAGGGTTTGAGATACAGTAGTACGGTATGCAAAATACAAAAAAATTCAAGATCCTTTCCAGGCCCCGCCCTCCTCAGTTCTTTAGAGTGGAAAGGGGCGGGGCCTGACAAGGATCTGGGAAAATGCCTCCGATTCTATACACGGCGGACAGAAACCCGACCCGAGGGTAAAAATCGAGGCGAGGATTTGTTCAACCAAAAGTGGGCGGAGTTAGACCACAGAAATGCGCAACTTACGTGCTCGCATGCGCGAAATTTTCCCGCAATTTTCAAACTCGCTGCGCGCCAGCCGAAATTTAAAATATGAGCTCGAATACCCTTATTCAGGGATACAACCCTCAGGGATTTAAATTTGAGAAAATGGCGGGCGTTTAAATAAATTGGCGCGTATTTGAATTTCAATAAAATAAATTGGCGGGTATTCAAACTTCAGTAAAAATCAGGGTTTTTCAGGTTCAATTGTTGCGTTTGAATTCAAATTTTTTCCCGCCCTCGAAAAATCTCTTGCCTTGGGATCCTTGGGGGAGTCGCCTTTCTGTCCGCCGTGTTCTATACACATGGATCAGTCACGGTGAATGTCCCACCTTCGGTTAACAGTGGCGAGAAGAGAAAACTCAATTGCTCTATTTGCCTCTATATCTCTTCTCCCACCTCCTGTCTTCCTCCTAATGAGTAAGCCCCCTCGTACAAAAAAGATCCTGCTGGCGCCTTTAATAGGTTAGTGCCTTATATCCCTTCACCAATTAGAAAGGAAGAAGTTTGATATGACGTGATATGCAGTTTGTTTATGATTCCATGCATGGGTACGCACTGCTGGACACCACTAACCTATCATACGTTCATCTTTCAACGGTTCACCGAAAGAGCTGAAAGTTTCTGAAACTTTCAAAACTTTCAAGACTTTTCTGAACCTAAGATGCTAAACAACTAAAATGAAAAAAATAAAATAGACAGTAAGTACTTAGATTTAAAATGCAGAAAGTGAAGAATGAGTTGATTTGGGAGGGGGATCTGTGGACCTCTCTGGGAACTATCATTATTTCAGGTGTCTCGGAATTTCGAAGATGTTTTTCTTTCCATGGTTTCCTTTTGTTCTGTATCTTATCTAGCACTAACTCGTCCAATAAGATCGATACAGCTATACAGAAATTGCCAACCTTTGCAATAGATGAATAGAAATACGATGATAATTGGGACAAGGACAATCATGCTAGCAAAAATCCACGTAATTATGTGGCCGAAAATATCATTCATGTAGTATGCGCTGACGGGCAGTGTCATGAATGTCTTGTGCGAAATGTCGGCTATTTAGACGACAATTAATAATAAACTGTAGAAAGTTAGTTGTAAATTGAAAAATGTGATAAAATTTTCAAAAAAAATAGTTGCAAGCATAAAAAGTGAGAAACAGGAATGAATAACTGGCGTAGTAGGTGTGATCGATTGAAAATATCGTTGAAGTCGGATTCGGATTCTGCATGTATGCAAATAGTTACAACAAAGATTTGGCAAAAAATCATCGGAAAAAAATTCACCATGGAGCATGTGCATGAAAATAGCCAAATTTAGCCCCTTCCAGCTCAGCTAAATTAAATAATTTCTGCAAGTTACTTGGTTTATTTTGTTGGTATGAGTTAGAACTACTCACAAACCAAAAATGAAGTTGATCGGTTCACTACAAGCCGAGAACGAACATCACAAAAATGGGCTCCAATGGAATAGACGCCTTCTCTCCTCTCCTCTCTCCCCTCTCCCCTCCCCTACCCCCTCCCTCTCGCCCGGGTGTCACTAGTGAAATGTCACGCTTCATTCGAGGGCTAGATAGAGAGGTGTGTTATCATCTGTGACAGTCGATGCCTCTGAGATAGATAGGGTGGAGCTAGGTAGATCAATACTGTGGATGGAGAGAGGGGAGGAGGAGAGTCAAAGTAGAAGCAAACTATTGATTGGCTGAAAGGGAAATAATTATTGTGCAATTTGTACTTGATTTTCTCCTGAATGGGGGTACGGTAATTCGTTCGATAACGGACGGGGGAGAGGAAAACAATGTTTCTGTTGTAGTGTGATTACAAGGGTACGGTAATTAGCTCAAATTTATTTAGCAATTTAAATAGAATAATATAAGCTGTTTAATGTTCATGGGCCTTGGATCACATTTCGGTCGTGAGGGGAACGGGTGAATAACAAGACCTCGACTATAGAGAGGCCGGCTCCGAGAGTGAGGATGCCTACAATACTGAGTATAAATTGTACAAGCATGAACACGTTATAAAAGTGATAGGATTACGGTAGGCGAATGGGAATTATCGATTGATAAGCATAGATAAAAGAGGAGAGCTTATGATTCACAGTATCGATTCATTAGCGGAGAGTCAGGGGATTACGGTAGGCGATCGACGAATTATCGATTGATAAGCAGGGAGAACAAGAATGAGCTGACAATTCACATCGAGGGAAAGAAAGAGGGATAAATCGATAGTCGGTAGATACGATACAAATCATTGGTACATCGTGAGTAGACATGAGGGAATCGATACTGGGAGAGAAAAAGAGATACTGTACAATAGACATGTTGTAAAGGGCAAAGGACGAAGTATCGATTGACGCGAAGAGAGACACAGAGGGATTATGGTAGGCAAAGAACGAATCATCGAGTCATTAGCAGAGAGTCAGGGGGATTACGGTAGATGACGGACGGATTATCGAATGATTAGCATAGTGTGAGTGAGATTACGGTAGGGAAAGAGAGAACTATCTATTGCTCTTCTCGATTCTTCTCATTTGGAAGTACGTCGATATGACGTACTGCACGAGATCATCCTTCAGATCAGACAACGGAAGCCATTTGAGGTACTGCAATCCGTATAGTACGATAGTGGTAGAATATTGATTGCTCCCAATTTCAGCAAGGATTAATCGATGGAAACATAGTCCATCACTACATTCTTCTCTATTTTGACTTGTTAGCCTAATAAGAGTGCTCGAAAGCCAAAATAATGAAGAACAGCGACAAAATAAACGAAATTCAAAGAAAACGTGTTGAAATGCACATGAATGTTCACCAAAACACCACCGTACTACTGGAGGCACACAACACACTACGAAATTCATACTTTCTGATACAGTACTTTCCAATCAATAATTTTCTTAGTTATAAAAGTAGTTTTCTCCAATTTCGGTGAATCCCCCGTACTACAAGTTTGACGATTTCGTTGAGAACCAACGATTTGGCAGCCTTTCCGGATTTTTCCGGGAAATTCCCGGAAAATCCCGGACACGGTGCAGTTTCTTCCATTTTGAGGGTATTGTCCTGCGAATGCTCACCAGGCGACAACGAGGGCACGGCGTTGCGGGATACGGTAGACTGGATCGTCGGCAGAGACGAGGGGAAGGGACGGGACGTCTGGAGAGAGAGAAGATTAGAGGAGGAAAAAACTATTAGTGACGTTATTTAAGGCGAACAATCTAAATAGTGCATGTGAAACGAGCATCCACCTGCATGTCACAATTAGTATTGGGTGTGATTACGATTGCGTAAAACATTTATTTCATTTACTCTTACACGGTAATTTCCGGACACATTAATTGGTTTAAGCATAAACCATCTGTGTTCCCAAAATGTACTTACTATTATGACCAATATTGAGCTAAATAGCAAGTAGACGAAAATCAAACAATCGATTGGCAGCCGAAATTGTTCACGATCAAACAATCATTTCGCACCACCCGCGTACTTCATGCTTCACGCATCTTCCAAAACCAGTAATAAATTTGTGTGATTCACCTATGTGTTGAGCTCATACCTCGCGACTGCTCACGCCCTTGATCCTTCTCATCGGTTCTTCATACTCCCATGATTCATCCGCGCGTGCCAATTCGTTGAATATTCCTCGCCGATATGTACGGCGCTCCACCTGGAAAAAAATCGATAATTACCCTAATTAATTAGACATACTTAATAATTTAATGAGAATTAGTGCACTAACGTTTTCATCAACGATGAAAGACGACGAGAGGGTCGAGGGAAGGGGATGAGGGGCGGCACGTGCAAGTTCTGCATCGGGCAATTTCGGCGGAGAATTTGAAAATGACGGATTATCAATTGTTACAAGTCTGCTCTTGTGGACCTAACTAGAACAAATAGAGAAACCCAAGCAGTGATGCTCATAGTCCCTAAATTCGGCGACCCCCCGCGGACCCCCCCCGCGCTGTCAAATTTCTGGACTCATGAGCACCACTGAACCCAAGCGGAAAATATTACCATTGTGCGCGCTGATCTCTTCCATTCCGTCTCCTCGGCGCATCATTTGCTTGCGCTGCGGAGCGCGCACCCGTGACGCGCTTAATTAGAGGAAGTAATTAATTAATTAATTATAATAAGCATAATTTAGATGTTAAGGGCGACATATACCTGCATGGCGTCCTCGAAGTGCTCCATGTTCAAACTCTAAATTCAGTGAGCGACGAAGCCCTTTTTGTAACGGGCCAAATAGAGTAGGGCGGCTCGGCGGTCGCTAAATGTGCGCCGTGATAAGTAGGTCACGAATGGACTACAGAATAACAAATAAAACAACAAAACGATTATAAAAAAACGAGTCCCATGTACTCGAATCTAGATCCCTTCCTCAGGCGTGGCCTGGCGCAGTAGGCATTTCGACCCTCACGGGTTACTGTAGCCGCAGAATCCTCATTTTGCGGAGTTTGCCAAAATCAAAATGTCTCCTACTATCAGTGAAATTCAGGGTTTTTGCCTGAAAGTCAACCTGAGGCTACAGTCAGTTTTTTTGGGCATATTAGAAATTTATGAGGTCCCAACACGAAGTTCCTGAATCACTACCAGCTCAGTTCCTGATCGTCACTATCTCCCGAAGCGACTTCCTCAGTTTGCGATTCATTTGCCTGATCGTCACTATCTTTTTGAACCTTAAACTACTGTCTGTCTGATATTGCTGTCTGTCCGATATTTAGCAAGTAAATTGGAATCAACTTTTTTATTGTTCCGCTTTTTTCTGAAAGACGTTTCAAAGTGGCCAAACTCTGTTCTCATGGGGCCGTGCCTACTGCGAAATGCTACTGAAAAGCTGCGCCAGGCCACGCCTGTCGTCGCCAACTCGCCTCTGATGCAGCAGACGCTGCTCAATACGCTGTACGGCTGCTGGAGGAACAATTCACAGGCGATTATCGATTGATCATATATTCTCGATTGATTGGACTGGGCTGGAGTGTGGTTACTAGTTTGAGAGAAGGTGGTAGAAGAGGATAAACCTTATAGGTTGGTCGCTTTCTACCACCTTCTATCAAATTCAATCAATCAATCAATCAATTTATCATATCAGGCGATAATCGCTCAGATGAGGATGGGTCGGTAGTCTTCATAAGTTGCATTCCACCAGTTCGCGCCGATTGCTCTCCTTAGGTCATCTCTCCATCTTGCTCTTGGCTGGCCTGGGGGACGAGTTCTGCTGTAAGGGGTCCACACAGTAGTCGCTCTGCACCATTTCTCCGTATCCATACTCCTCACTTTCAATGCCCATTGAGCTTTTCGTTTTAGGCTTTCCTGTACCCAGTCTTTCACTTTGGTGATTTCCCGAAGTCTTTCATTTCTCCAGCGATCTCTCAAAGTCACTCCAATCATTCTTCTCTCCATTGCTCGCTGTGTGACGTTCAGCCGATTTCTCTCATTCCCTCTCAAAGCCCACACTTCACTCCCGTAGAGTACTGTAGACGTGATGCAGCTCTCAAATAGTCTTCTTCTGGTCTTCATAGGTAAAAGACGGGACGAAAGAAGGTGAGACAGTTTGCTCCATGCGAACCATCCGAGTCGAATCCTATGTTCCACTTCTTCAGAGATATTTAGGGGAAGACTAATTGTCCCTCCTAGATAGGTGGCAGATGGAATGAAGTTGAACTTGTTGTTCTCGATCACAATGGGAGCTCGGGTCGTGGTGCATGAGGTGTGCAGATTAGTCTTCGAAGCATTGACTTCGAGACCAACTCGAGAACATGCATCCATAAGTTTCTTCAGCATTCTTTCCAGCTCTGGACGTGACTTTGCAATGAGTGCCACGTCATCTGCGTATTCCAAATGGGTCAGGTTCCTCCCATCGATCCTAAGTCCATCCTTCTCCCAGTCGATGTCGTTCATGGCGAATCGAAGCACAACATTGAATAGGCGAGGGGATAAAGTGTCCCCTTGGCGGACTCCTCTTCTAACGTCGACTGGAACGAGATCTTCGTTGACTCTGATGAGTGTTGAAGATGACTCGTAGATACGGCGAAGAAGATCAACGAGGGTGGGATGGGCTCCGGAAGTCCATAGTGCTTGCCAAACAGCGCTCCACTCCACGCAATCGAAGGCTTTCTTGAAGTCGACAAATCCGAGGTAGAGGGGGATACCGTACTCATGGGTTCTTTCTGCTACCTGCTTGATGGCATGCAGGTTGTCGAGAGTGCTGTGCCCTTTCCGGAAACCGGTTTGGGTGTGCGATTCCGCCTCTTCTAGCGAGCCCTCGATTCTTCTCAGAATTACCCTTGTGATGGTCTTGAGAGTAACGGTAAGCAGATTAAGCAGAGCAGATTAATCTATCAAATTAATCCGCCCTTTGTCAAAATCGTTTTTTTCTCGAAAACACGAAATCGTCATGACGTGACTCTGGCGCCATTTGATAGAGCGTAAAATTCTGCGCAGGTGATTATCGATTGATCATGTATTCTTTATTGATTGGACAGGGCTGGAGTGTGGTTACTAGTTTGAGAGAAGGTGGTAGAATGGGATAAACCTTATACGTTGATCCCTTACTACCACCTTCTCTTATACTACAGTGTCTTAGATCTAAACTGTACACAGTACTTTTGATAATTAGCGGATGAGGGGATAGTCGATCTTTTAACTCTAAAGGTAAAGTAAGGATGGGCGGATGGCCTAGTGGTGTAAGGTACTGCTTTCCAGACGAAAGGTCACGAATTCGATCCCCGCCCAGGTTCACCAAGCCTTCCATCCCCCTCGTTGGCGGTAAAATTGGTAGCAACATTCATTGCGAAAGGTAACGTGCCCCAGAAGCCTGATCAGCAGGGGATACGTAGATCTGTGCAGCACCGGTCGGCCCCGGCAGAGTGGTCGCTTGTCGACGTAAAGTTCTCTTGATTCCGGTAGCAACTTCACTTTTACCTTTACCAACTCTGATAGATGCTACTGCAGAATCCAAAATCTGGAATTGCAATAGTCTGCTAATTTATTCCCATGAAACATAATGAAACGCACTTCTAATTTGATTGATGTATGTTGTGCGTGGGCAAATTTCCGACTGTGATTACTTTTTTTGTAAATATTGATCTTTGACCCTTCCCCTTATTTCAGCCAGTCGCTGTGGGAGCTGCTTAACAACTCGCTGGAGAGGCTGGACAAGCACGTCGCCAAGTCCAAGCTCGATCTGGTCAGTTTTAAACTTTCCCGCCTCTTTTGCGGTTGACATGAAACTTACTATATAAAAAGACCATTTTTCTCTGTTCAGGCCGCACTCAGAGACGCACACCCAGGAGGAGGTGGTGAAGATGAGGATGTGGAGGAGATGAAGGAGGAGGAGGATCAGGAGGTACGGTATAGTAAGGACCATATGTGGGCAGCAAAGTATGATTGACTATCTCACTCAATCGAATTAATCTTGGCACTGCAGGAAAAATGAGTAGTGTAGATAAACATGCCACATTGTAGTATAGCCGAGGCGGAGTTGAGCCATGATATGGGAAAGCGCAAAAACGCTTCTAGCCTCGGGGAATGTCATCAGAATTTCCGTTTTTTTTGGAAAACTATCGAATAACCTACTTAGTGGTACCAATCGGTTCCTCGTAAATTCTAAGATTTTTTTGTCTCTGAATTTTTCTCTAATCTTTGATCTAAGTCTGAAAAATTGGTTTCGCGTGCAAATCAAATTATTTTTCTGTTGTTTGCCTGTTTAAGATTTTATTTGTGGTATGCAATGATATAATAGTGACTAGTCTTCTTCATGTGTAGTGGCAGGCTGCGCCTGCCACTATCCCTGCGGGGCAGTCAGGCCTTCGGCCTGACGCTCCCCACGCAGCAATGGTACCAGCTACAAGCAATGGATTACTGTAGCACGCGCACACCATTGATCTGTCTCTAATACATCTCAAACTATCGATTGACTACTTTATTATCTCTGGAAAAAAATCTCACAACCGCTCACACTCCCCTCGGCCTGCAACATACTCATATTATCCCCCTTCAATAAGGAATTTGATTCTGTTGTTCACCTATGAAACCCTGTCAAAATGACGGTTACAAACTGCACTGGCACTGAAAATGCATTTCACAAATCTCACAACCCATGCGATCATTTACACCATCGTAAAATCATTAGGAATATCACATTATAGAATAGCTCCGCAAATACTCTCAAAATGACGATTGTAATCTGCATTGGCACTAAAATTGCATTTTACAAATTTCACACTACATATGTGATCATTTACACCATTTAAATAGCTTACAAATGTCGCTTTAAGTAATAGCTTTTGAAATACTCTCAAAATGACGACTGCCATGGGTACGGTAGTCTAGTGAGTACTGTAGCCGCTCAGTTCTCGATAGATTGCATCTGGGGGTACGGGATCCTTCCTGACTACCTTAATCCTCTTCAGCTGCTGCAGCCGACGCAGCTGCGACCACTCCTGCGACCGGTGCGACCACGACCGTCGCTGCCGGCGACAAGTGCGAGGCGTGGAAAGTGTGCAGCGCCGACGCTGACTGCAAGAACGGCGGTGAGTACGGCAGCTGGCTAGGGTACGGTGGTCTTCTAGGGTAAAGGTAGTCTTCTAGGGTACGGTAGCCTTCTAGGGTACGGTAGGCTCCCGGGTACCGTAGTCGCTCTGGTGCCGCTACCACGACTCCAATTCCAGGCACGTGTCTGGGCGCTTTCGTGGGCAAGTGCAACTGCAACGCATGAACTTCTGGCTGTGCAAGGAGGACGGAGCCTGCCGCGGTCTGGAGGGTGCCTGCGACAAGAAGGCCGGCGTCTGCAAGTGCTGAGAGGTACGTCTGTGGTAGTCGGGTACCTCTTGGTGCCCTACCCTTGCTACTCCATGTAGGTGTGGTAGGCAAGACTCCGGAATCATGTTCCGGGCCACACTAGACTGTATCTGGCTGGACTAGGGAACTGAGGGGGGTACCGAAGTTCCGGTTCCTGGCACCAATGGTTCCCGCTTGCAGACTCTCGAGAAGCTCGGTTTCCCCTTCCTCAAGGCCGCGACTTACCTGTGCATGCAATAAGAAGGAGTGCACCCCCACCTCCACCTCGTGTCACGGTCTGCCCTGAAACACTGGCCGCTGCGTCTACAAGGCCTAAGCTGGCACCAGGATCTGGACCCCGACCCGGACCCCTGTTTGGTACCGACCCCCGATGACTGTGACCCGCCGATTGTTTTATCGATCCAATATGCAATAACGACTAGGCTATTTCAACACTGTACAATTCTCGCTAGATAAAAGTGTTTATTTGAAGCTCGATTTCGTACATTTCGTATTACGTACATGTGGTGGTTTGTATGCCTTGGGTGGGGGGGGGAATCCGGTCGGCTCTTTGGTTTAGTTGGTAATGTTCTGCAATCTTCTGTGGTCGTCTTCTTCTGTCCCAGTTTCCAGAAAGGGGTCAAGATACTGTGAAATGCGGTCTCTCACTTTCACTTTCACACGCTCTCGCTTTCGACCACTCACTTTATTGTTTTTGAATCGCACAGTTCTTCTGTATCCTGGTGTTCCTCCACTACTAGGGAATCGAAATGTCTGTCTGTTTGTGTGTTGGTTTTCTTTCCTTCCGCGTGACGGACGTTTTTCCGTTTTTCCGCTATAACTCTTTTCAAAGTTTAGCAATCTTCTCACATCCTTTTGCAAGTGATAGGCAACGACGAAACGCATCGAAATAAATATTTGAAAAATCGATAATTTCATGGCCAAGTCGGTAGCGAGCTCGACTAGAAATCCGATAGTCTCAGGTTTTTCTTTCTTTCGTTTCGCAAGCGATAAACTAAAAGATCAATCTAGTAATATCCCTGCACTAGTAGACCCCTCTGGGGCACCCTTGATCGATGATCAGGATAAGGCGAATCTGTTAGCTAATCATTTCTCAAAGTGTTACAATCACAATCTTTATACACCCCCACAGCACCCACCTCCTAGCAATGGGCCTTTCATAGATTACGTAGCATTTTCACCAATGATTATAGCGCGTATACTGTAGAGTTTGAAATTCGGGTAAATAATTGAATTAGCATTTCACACACTTCTTCATTTCACACACTCTCTCACCGGTCGATTGATGAGAGAGTGTGCGAAATAAAGAGAGCTAATTTAATTATTTACCTGAATTTCAAACTCTAGTATACTGCGTAAACTACCTAATCGGAATTCCACTTCCCCCGACGACATTCCCTATGTGTTTATCAAAAATACAGCAAATCAAATTAGCCGCCCACTGTCCACTTTGTTCAACTCTTTCATGCTTAAATCCGAAGTTCCCACAATCTGGCGCTCAGCTATTGTCAGACCGATATATAAAAAGAAGGGCGAAAAACAGTCTCCCGATAACTACCGACCGATCTCATTAACGTGCGCTCTTTCGAAAGTTATGGAACGCATTGTTTGTCATGAACTTTCTAAGTTCCTCACACACAATGGTCTGCTTCCCGATCAACAGCACGGGTTCCGCACCAAAAGGTCATGTAGCACAGCTCTCTTGTCCACTTTTTCGCACTGGCATGCCTTACTAGACAAGCACCATTTCCTCACATGTGCATTCGTAGATTTCTCTAAAGCTTTCGACTCTATTCCGCTTAACCTCCTAATTCATAAATGCGAGACTACACAAATTCGCGGCTGCCTCCTTCGCTGGATACAAGCTTTTCTCTCTAATCGCACACAAATGGTTATTGTTGGTGACTCCAAATCGCATGTTTTCCAAACGATCAGTGGTGTCCCTCAAGGCTCCTGTCTCGGACCGCTTTTATTCTCCATTTATATAGCCGAAGTAGTCGACATTCTTCCAACAGGAAGTTTTTGCACCATGTATGCGGACGATCTCAAAATTTACACAGTAGACAACCCCATTTGGCTCCAACTCGCGATAGACAACCTCGTCGACTGGATTACCCGCTGGGGGCTAACCCTATCACCTACCAAAACAGTTATCATGCACCTTGGCACGAACCACCCCTCTTGCACCCATTCAGCACTCAGAATCGATCTACCCATCAAACTTCACATCAAGGACTTGGGGATTACTTACGATAACAAACTGAGTTTTACGAAGCATTTCGAAAATATTATAGGTAAAGCATCAGCACGTTGCTCTTTCATACATCGATCGTTCATCTCTAAAAGCCCGGCATTATACTCCAATTTGTTCTGCACTTATGTCCGACCACTACTCGAGTTTTGTTGTGAATTATGGAACCCTAGCATGATAACTAACATTTCTCGCCTCGAGAATGTTTTACACAGATTTACTCGAATCGTCTTCCGCAGATGTAATCTCAGCCGGGAATATTTCATCTTGAGTAGCAGTAATTAAGGCGATCGAAAAAGTGTGATGATTTAATCGAAGGAGGTTCATTTACGAGTTTCATTCACAATAGCCGTTCGATGGATTCATATCCGAGATTCAGAGTTGAATATTAAGAATTTTGATCATTAGAAATTTTTTGATATTCTCAGTCGGGAATATTTCATCTTGAGTAGCAGTAATTAAGGCGATTGAAAAAGTGTAATGATTTATTCGAAGGAGATTCATTTACGAGTTTCATTCACAATAGCCGTTCGATGGTTACATATCCGAGATTCAGAGTTGAATATTAATAATAAGATCATTAGAAATTTTTTGATAATCTCAGCGGGGAATGTTTCATCTTGAGTAGCAGTAATTAAGGCGATCGAAAAAGTGTGATGATTTAATCGAAGGAGGTTCATTTACGAGTTTCATTCACAATAGCCGTTCGATGGATTCATATCCGAGATTCAGAGTTGAATATTAATAATAAGATCATTAGAAATTTTTTGATAATCTCAGCGGGGAATGTTTCATCTTGAGTAGCAGTAATTAAGGCGATCGAAAAAGTGTAATGATTTATTCGAAGGAGATTCATTTACGAGTTTCATTCACAATAGCCGTTCGATGGATTCATATCCGAGATTCAGAGTTGAATATTAATAATAAGATCATTAGAAATTTTTTGATAATCTCAGCGGGGAATGTTTCATCTTGAGTAGCAGTAATTAAGGCGATCGAAAAAGTGTGATGATTTATTCGAAGGAGATTCATTTACGAGTTTCATTCACAATATCCGTTCGATGGTTACATATCCGAGATTCAGAGTTGAATATTAAGAATTTTGATCATTAGAAAATTTTGATATTCTCAGTCGGGAATATTTCATTTTGAGTAGCAGTAATTAAGGCGATCGAAAAACGAATGACGATTTAATCGAAGGAGTTTCATTCACAATAGCCGTTCGATGGATTCATATCCGAGATTCAGAGTTGAATATTTATAATAAGATCATTAGAAATTTTTTGATAATCTCAGCGGGGAATATTTCATCTTGAGTAGCAGTAATTAAGGCGATCGAAAAAGTGTGATGATTTATTCGAAGGAGATTCATTTACGAGTTTCATTCACAATATCCGTTCGATGGTTACATATCCGAGATTCAGAGTTGAATATTAAGAATTTTGATCATTAGAAATTTTTTGATATTCTCAGTCGGGAATATTTCATTTTGAGTAGCAGTAATTAAGGCGATCGAAAAACGAATGACGATTTAATCGAATTAGGTTCATTTACGAGTTTCATACACAATAGCCGATCGATGGTAACATATCCGAGATTCAGAGTTGAATATTAATAATATAGATCATTCGAATTTTTTTGAAAATCTCAGCCGGGAATATTTCATCTTGAGTAGCAGTAATTGAGGCGATCGAAAAAGTGTGATGATTTATTCGAAGGAGATTCATTTACGAGTTTCATTCACAATAGCCGATCGATGGTTACATATCCGAGATTCAGAGTTGAATATTAATAATATAGATCATTCGAATTTTTTTGAAAATCTCAGCCGGGAATATTTCATCTTGAATAGCAGTAATTGAGGCGATCGAAAAAGTGTGATGATTTAATCGAAGGAGTTTCATTTACGAGTTTCATTCACAATAGCCGTTCGATGGATTCATATCCGAGATTCAGAGTTGAATATTAATAATTTAGATCATTAGAAATTTTTTGATAATCTCAGCCGGGAATATTTCATCTTGAGTAGCAGTAATTAAGGCGAGCGAAAAAGTGTGATGATTTATTCGAAGGAGATTCATGTACGAGTTTCATTCACAATAGCCGT
Organism: Pristionchus fissidentatus; assembly: GCA_036245785.1. Taxonomy (NCBI): domain Eukaryota; kingdom Metazoa; phylum Nematoda; class Chromadorea; order Rhabditida; family Neodiplogasteridae; genus Pristionchus; species Pristionchus fissidentatus. The sequence continues at coordinate 2,817,394 of BTSY01000006.1, forward strand.
TCGATGGATTCATATCCGAGATTCAGAGTTGAATATTAATAATTTAGATCATTAGAAATTTTTTGATAATCTCAGCCGGGAATATTTCATCTTGAGTAGCAGTAATTAAGGCGAGCGAAAAAGTGTGATGATTTATTCGAAGGAGATTCATGTACGAGTTTTATTCACAATAGCCGTTCGATGGATTCATATCCGAGATTCAGAGTTGAATATTTATAATATAGATCATTCGAATTTTTTTGAAAATCTCAGCCGGGAATATTTCATCTTGAATAGCAGTAATTGAGGCGATCGAAAAAGTGTGATGATTTAATCGAAGGAGGTTCATTTACGAGTTTCATTCACAATAGCCGATCGATGGTTACATATCCGAGATTCATAGTTGAATATTAAGAATTTTGATCATTAGAAATTTTTTGATATTCTCAGTCGGGAATATTTCATCTTGAGTAGCAGTAATTAAGGCGATTGAAAAAGTGTGATGATTTATTCGAAGGAGATTCATGTACGAGTTTCATTCACAATAGCCGTTCGATGGATTCATATCCGAGATTCAGAGTTGAATATTAATAATTTAGATCATTAGAAATTTTTTGATAATCTCAGCCGGGAATATTTCATCTTGAGTAGCAGTAATTAAGGCGAGCGAAAAAGTGTGATGATTTATTCGAAGGAGATTCATGTACGTGTTTCATTCACAATAGCCGTTCGATGGATTCATATCCGAGATTCAGAGTTGAATATTTATAATATAGATCATTCGAATTTTTTTGAAAATCTCAGCCGGGAATATTTCATCTTGAATAGCAGTAATTGAGGCGATCGAAAAAGTGTGATGATTTAATCGAAGGAGGTTCATTTACGAGTTTCATTCACAATAGCCGATCGATGGTTACATATCCGAGATTCATAGTTGAATATTAAGAATTTTGATCATTAGAAATTTTTTGATATTCTCAGTCGGGAATATTTCATCTTGAGTAGCAGTAATTAAGGCGATTGAAAAAGTGTGATGATTTATTCGAAGGAGATTCATGTACGAGTTTCATTCACAATAGCCGTTCGATGGATTCATATCCGAGATTCAGAGTTGAATATTAATAATATAGATCATTCGAATTTTTTTGAAAATCTCAGCCGGGAATATTTCATCTTGAGTAGCAGTAATTGAGGCGATCGAAAAAGTGTGATGATTTATTCGAAGGAGATTCATTTACGAGTTTCATTCACAATAGCCGATCGATGGTTACATATCCGAGATTCAGAGTTGAATATTAATAATATAGATCATTCGAATTTTTTTGAAAATCTCAGCCGGGAATATTTCATCTTGAATAGCAGTAATTGAGGCGATCGAAAAAGTGTGATGATTTAATCGAAGGAGTTTCATTTACGAGTTTCATTCACAATAGCCGTTCGATGGATTCATATCCGAGATTCAGAGTTGAATATTAATAATTTAGATCATTAGAAATTTTTTGATAATCTCAGCCGGGAATATTTCATCTTGAGTAGCAGTAATTAAGGCGAGCGAAAAAGTGTGATGATTTATTCGAAGGAGATTCATGTACGAGTTTCATTCACAATAGCCGTTCGATGGATTCATATCCGAGATTCAGAGTTGAATATTAATAATTTAGATCATTAGAAATTTTTTGATAATCTCAGCCGGGAATATTTCATCTTGAGTAGCAGTAATTAAGGCGAGCGAAAAAGTGTGATGATTTATTCGAAGGAGATTCATGTACGAGTTTCATTCACAATAGCCGTTCGATGGATTCATATCCGAGATTCAGAGTTGAATATTTATAATATAGATCATTCGAATTTTTTTGAAAATCTCAGCCGGGAATATTTCATCTTGAATAGCAGTAATTGAGGCGATCGAAAAAGTGTGATGATTTAATCGAAGGAGGTTCATTTACGAGTTTCATTCACAATAGCCGATCGATGGTTACATATCCGAGATTCATAGTTGAATATTAAGAATTTTGATCATTAGAAATTTTTTGATATTCTCAGTCGGGAATATTTCATCTTGAGTAGCAGTAATTAAGGCGATTGAAAAAGTGTAATGATTTATTCGAAGGAGATTCATTTACGAGTTTCATTCACAATAGCCGTTCGATGGTTACATATCCGAGATTCAGAGTTGAATATTAATAATAAGATCATTAGAAATTTTTTGATAATCTCAGCGGGGAATGCTTCATCTTGAGTAGCAGTAATTAAGGCGATCGAAAAAGTGTGATGATTTATTCGAAGGAGATTCATGTACGTGTTTCATTCACAATAGCCGTTCGATGGATTCATATCCGAGATTCAGAGTTGAATATTTATAATATAGATCATTCGAATTTTTTTGAAAATCTCAGCCGGGAATATTTCATCTTGAATAGCAGTAATTGAGGCGATCGAAAAAGTGTGATGATTTAATCGAAGGAGGTTCATTTACGAGTTTCATTCACAATAGCCGATCGATGGTTACATATCCGAGATTCATAGTTGAATATTAAGAATTTTGATCATTAGAAATTTTTTGATATTCTCAGTCGGGAATATTTCATCTTGAGTAGCAGTAATTAAGGCGATTGAAAAAGTGTAATGATTTATTCGAAGGAGATTCATTTACGAGTTTCATTCACAATATCCGTTCGATGGTTACATATCCGAGATTCAGAGTTGAATATTTATAATAAGATCATTAGAAATTTTTTGATAATCTCAGCGGGGAATATTTCATCTTGAGTAGCAGTAATTAAGGCGATCGAAAAAGTGTGATGATTTATTCGAAGGAGATTCATTTACGAGTTTCATTCACAATATCCGTTCGATGGTTACATATCCGAGATTCAGAGTTGAATATTAAGAATTTTGATCATTAGAAATTTTTTGATATTCTCAGTCGGGAATATTTCATTTTGAGTAGCAGTAATTAAGGCGATCGAAAAACGAATGACGATTTAATCGAATTAGGTTCATTTACGAGTTTCATACACAATAGCCGATCGATGGTAACATATCCGAGATTCAGAGTTGAATATTAATAATATAGATCATTCGAATTTTTTTGAAAATCTCAGCCGGGAATATTTCATCTTGAGTAGCAGTAATTGAGGCGATCGAAAAAGTGTGATGATTTATTCGAAGGAGATTCATTTACGAGTTTCATACACAATAGCCGATCGATGGTAACATATCCGAGATTCAGAGTTGAATATTAATAATATAGATCATTCGAATTTTTTTGAAAATCTCAGCCGGGAATATTTCATCTTGAGTAGCAGTAATTGAGGCGATCGAAAAAGTGTGATGATTTATTCGAAGGAGATTCATGTACGAGTTTCATTCACAATAGCCGTTCGATGGATTCATATCCGAGATTCAGAGTTGAATATTTATAATATAGATCATTCGAATTTTTTTGAAAATCTCAGCCGGGAATATTTCATCTTGAATAGCAGTAATTGAGGCGATCGAAAAAGTGTGATGATTTAATCGAAGGAGGTTCATTTACGAGTTTCATTCACAATAGCCGATCGATGGTTACATATCCGAGATTCATAGTTGAATATTAAGAATTTTGATCATTAGAAATTTTTTGATATTCTCAGTCGGGAATATTTCATCTTGAGTAGCAGTAATTAAGGCGATTGAAAAAGTGTAATGATTTATTCGAAGGAGATTCATTTACGAGTTTCATTCACAATAGCCGTTCGATGGTTACATATCCGAGATTCAGAGTTGAATATTAATAATAAGATCATTAGAAATTTTTTGATAATCTCAGCGGGGAATGCTTCATCTTGAGTAGCAGTAATTAAGGCGATCGAAAAAGTGTGATGATTTAATCGAAGGAGGTTCATTTACGAGTTTCATTCACAATAGCCGTTCGATGGATTCATATCCGAGATTCAGAGTTGAATATTAATAATAAGATCATTAGAAATTTTTTGATAATCTCAGCGGGGAATGTTTCATCTTGAGTAGCAGTAATTAAGGCGATCGAAAAAGTGTAATGATTTATTCGAAGGAGATTCATTTACGAGTTTCATTCACAATATCCGTTCGATGGTTACATATCCGAGATTCAGAGTTGAATATTTATAATAAGATCATTAGAAATTTTTTGATAATCTCAGCGGGGAATATTTCATCTTGAGTAGCAGTAATTAAGGCGATCGAAAAAGTGTGATGATTTATTCGAAGGAGATTCATTTACGAGTTTCATTCACAATATCCGTTCGATGGTTACATATCCGAGATTCAGAGTTGAATATTAAGAATTTTGATCATTAGAAATTTTTTGATATTCTCAGTCGGGAATATTTCATTTTGAGTAGCAGTAATTAAGGCGATCGAAAAACGAATGACGATTTAATCGAATTAGGTTCATTTACGAGTTTCATACACAATAGCCGATCGATGGTAACATATCCGAGATTCAGAGTTGAATATTAATAATATAGATCATTCGAATTTTTTTGAAAATCTCAGCCGGGAATATTTCATCTTGAGTAGCAGTAATTGAGGCGATCGAAAAAGTGTGATGATTTATTCGAAGGAGATTCATTTACGAGTTTCATTCACAATAGCCGATCGATGGTTACATATCCGAGATTCAGAGTTGAATATTAATAATATAGATCATTCGAATTTTTTTGAAAATCTCAGCCGGGAATATTTCATCTTGAATAGCAGTAATTGAGGCGATCGAAAAAGTGTGATGATTTAATCGAAGGAGTTTCATTTACGAGTTTCATTCACAATAGCCGTTCGATGGATTCATATCCGAGATTCAGAGTTGAATATTAATAATTTAGATCATTAGAAATTTTTTGATAATCTCAGCCGGGAATATTTCATCTTGAGTAGCAGTAATTAAGGCGAGCGAAAAAGTGTGATGATTTATTCGAAGGAGATTCATGTACGAGTTTCATTCACAATAGCCGTTCGATGGATTCATATCCGAGATTCAGAGTTGAATATTAATAATTTAGATCATTAGAAATTTTTTGATAATCTCAGCCGGGAATATTTCATCTTGAGTAGCAGTAATTAAGGCGAGCGAAAAAGTGTGATGATTTATTCGAAGGAGATTCATGTACGAGTTTCATTCATAATAGCCGTTCGATGGATTCATATCCGAGATTCAGAGTTGAATATTTATAATATAGATCATTCGAATTTTTTTGAAAATCTCAGCCGGGAATATTTCATCTTGAATAGCAGTAATTGAGGCGATCGAAAAAGTGTGATGATTTAATCGAAGGAGGTTCATTTACGAGTTTCATTCACAATAGCCGATCGATGGTTACATATCCGAGATTCATAGTTGAATATTAATAATATATCTTTAGAATTTTTTGATAATCGCAGCCGGGAATATTTCATCTTGAGTAGCAGTAATTAAGGCGATCGAAAAACGAATGACGATTTAATTGAAGGAGGTTCATTTACGAATTTCATTAACAATAGCCGATCGATGGTTACATATCCGAGATTCAGAGTTGAATATTAAGAATTTTGATCATTAGAAATTTTTTGATATTCTCAGTCGGGAATATTTCATCTTGAGTAGCAGTAATTGAGGCGATCGAAAAACGGATGACGATTTAATTGAAGGAGGTTCATTTACGAATTTCATTAACAATAGCCGATCGATGGTTACATATCCGAGATTCAGAGTTGAATATTAATAATATAGATCATTCGAATTTTTTTGAAAATCTCAGCCGGGAATATTTCATCTTGAATAGCAGTAATTGAGGCGATCGAAAAAGTGTGATGATTTAATCGAAGGAGTTTCATTTACGAGTTTCATTCACAATAGCCGTTCGATGGATTCATATCCGAGATTCAGAGTTGAATATTAATAATTTAGATCATTAGAAATTTTTTGATAATCTCAGCCGGGAATATTTCATCTTGAGTAGCAGTAATTAAGGCGAGCGAAAAAGTGTGATGATTTATTCGAAGGAGATTCATGTACGAGTTTCATTCACAATAGCCGTTCGATGGATTCATATCCGAGATTCAGAGTTGAATATTAATAATTTAGATCATTAGAAATTTTTTGATAATCTCAGCCGGGAATATTTCATCTTGAGTAGCAGTAATTAAGGCGAGCGAAAAAGTGTGATGATTTATTCGAAGGAGATTCATGTACGAGTTTCATTCACAATAGCCGTTCGATGGATTCATATCCGAGATTCAGAGTTGAATATTTATAATATAGATCATTCGAATTTTTTTGAAAATCTCAGCCGGGAATATTTCATCTTGAATAGCAGTAATTGAGGCGATCGAAAAAGTGTGATGATTTAATCGAAGGAGGTTCATTTACGAGTTTCATTCACAATAGCCGATCGATGGTTACATATCCGAGATTCATAGTTGAATATTAATAATATATCTTTAGAATTTTTTGATAATCGCAGCCGGGAATATTTCATCTTGAGTAGCAGTAATTAAGGCGATCGAAAAACGAATGACGATTTAATCGAAGGAGTTTCATTCACAATAGCCGTTCGATGGATTCATATCCGAGATTCAGAGTTGAATATTAATAATTTAGATCATTAGAAATTTTTTGATAATCTCAGCCGGGAATATTTCATCTTGAGTAGCAGTAATTAAGGCGAGCGAAAAAGTGTGATGATTTATTCGAAGGAGATTCATGTACGAGTTTCATTCACAATAGCCGTTCGATGGATTCATATCCGAGATTCAGAGTTGAATATTAATAATTTAGATCTTTAGAAATTTTTTTGATAATCTCAGCCGGGAATATTTCATTTTGAGTAGCAGTAATTAAGGCGATCGAAAAAGTGTAATGATTTATTCGAAGGAGATTCATTTACGAGTTTCATTCACAATAGCCGTTCGGTGGTTACATATCCGAGATTCAGAGTTGAATATTAAGAATTTTGATCATTAGAAATTTTTTGATATTCTCAGTCGGGAATATTTCATCTTGAGTAGCAGTAATTGAGGCGATCGAAAAACGGATGACGATTTAATTGAAGGAGGTTCATTTACGAATTTCATTAACAATAGCCGATCGATGGTTACATATCCGAGATTCAGAGTTGAATATTAATAATTTAGATCATTACAATTTTTTTGAAAATCTCAGCCGGGAATATTTCATCTTGAGTAGCAGTAATTAAGGCGATCGAAAAACGGATGACGATTTAATCGAAGGAGGTTCATTTACGAGTTTCATTCACAATAGCCGTTCGATGGTTACATATCCGAGATTCAGAGTTGAATATTAATAATTTAGATCTTTAGAAATTTTTTGATAATCTCAGCCGGGAATATTTCATCTTGAGTAGCAGTAATTAAGGCGATCGAAAAAGTGTAATGATTTATTCGAAGGAGATTCATTTACGAGTTTCATTCACAATAGCCGTTCGATGGATTCATATCCGAGATTCAGAGTTGAATATTAATAATAAGATCATTAGAAATTTTTTGATAATCTCAGCGGGGAATATTTCATCTTGAGTAGCAGTAATTAAGGCGATCGAAAAAGTGTGATGATCTATTCGAAGGAGATTCATTTACGAGTTTCATTCACAATATCCGTTCGATGGTTACATATCCGAGATTCAGAGTTGAATATTAAGAATTTTGATCATTAGAAATTTTTTGATATTCTCAGTCGGGAATATTTCATTTTGAGTAGCAGTAATTAAGGCGATCGAAAAACGAATGACGATTTAATCGAAGGAGTTTCATTTAAGAGTTTCATTCACAATAGCCGTTCGATGGATTCATATCCGAGATTCAGAGTTGAATATTTATAATAAGATCATTAGAAATTTTTTGATAATCTCAGCGGGGAATATTTCATCTTGAGTAGCAGTAATTAAGGCGATCGAAAAAGTGTGATGATTTATTCGAAGGAGATTCATTTACGAGTTTCATTCACAATATCCGTTCGATGGTTACATATCCGAGATTCAGAGTTGAATATTAAGAATTTTGATCATTAGAAATTTTTTGATATTCTCGGTCGGGAATATTTCATTTTGAGTAGCAGTAATTAAGGCGATCGAAAAACGAATGACGATTTAATCGAAGGAGTTTCATTCACAATAGCCGTTCGATGGATTCATATCCGAGATTCAGAGTTGAATATTTATAATAAGATCATTAGAAATTTTTTGATAATCTCAGCGGGGAATATTTCATCTTGAGTAGCAGTAATTAAGGCGATCGAAAAAGTGTGATGATTTATTCGAAGGAGATTCATTTACGAGTTTCATTCACAATATCCGTTCGATGGTTACATATCCGAGATTCAGAGTTGAATATTAAGAATTTTGATCATTAGAAATTTTTTGATATTCTCAGTCGGGAATATTTCATCTTGAGTAGCAGTAATTAAGGCAATCGAAAAACGAATGACGATTTAATCGAAGGAGTTTCATTTAAGAGTTTCATTCACAATAGCCGTTCGATGGATTCATATCCGAGATTCAGAGTTGAATATTAATAATAAGATCATTAGAAATTTTTTGATAATCTCAGCGGGGAATATTTCATCTTGAGTAGCAGTAATTAAGGCGATCGAAAAACGAATGACGATTTAATCGAAGGAGTTTCATTTAAGAATTTCATTCACAATATCCGTTCGATGGTTACATATCCGAGATTCAGAGTTGAATATTAATAATTTAGATCATTAGAAATTTTTTGATATTCTCAGTCGGGAATATTTCATTTTGAGTAGCAGTAATTAAGGCGATCGAAAAAGTGTAATGATTTATTCGAAGGAGATTCATTTACGAGTTTCATTCACAATAGCCGTTCGATGGTTACATATCCGAGATTCAGAGTTGAATATTAATAATTTAGATCTTTAGAATTTTTTTTGATAATCTCAGCCGGGAATATTTCATCTTGAGTAGCAGTAATTAAGGCGATCGAAAAAGTGTAATGATTTATTCGAAGGAGATTCATTTACGAGTTTCATTCACAATAGCCGTTCGATGGATTCATATCCGAGATTCAGAGTTGAATATTAATAATAAGATCATTAGAAATTTTTTGATAATCTCAGCGGGGAATATTTCATCTTGAGTAGCAGTAATTAAGGCGATCGAAAAACGAATGACGATTTAATCGAAGGAGTTTCATTTAAGAGTTTCATTCACAATATCCGTTCGATGGTTACATATCCGAGATTCAGAGTTGAATATTAATAATATAGATCATTAGAAATTTTTTGATATTCTCAGTCGGGAATATTTCATCTTGAGTAGCAGTAATTAAGGCGATCGAAAAACGAATGACGATTTAATCGAAGGAGTTTCATTTAAGAGTTTCATTCACAATATCCGTTCGATGGTTACATATCCGAGATTCAGAGTTGAATATTAATAATTTAGATCATTAGAAATTTTTTGATATTCTCAGTCGGGAATATTTCATCTTGAGTAGCAGTAATTAAGGCGATCGAAAAAGTGTGATGATCTATTCGAAGGAGATTCATTTACGAGTTTCATTCACAATATCCGTTCGATGGTTACATATCCGAGATTCAGAGTTGAATATTAAGAATTTTGATCATTAGAAATTTTTTGATATTCTCAGTCGGGAATATTTCATTTTGAGTAGCAGTAATTAAGGCGATCGAAAAACGAATGACGATTTAATCGAAGGAGTTTCATTTAAGAGTTTCATTCACAATAGCCGTTCGATGGATTCATATCCGAGATTCAGAGTTGAATATTTATAATAAGATCATTAGAAATTTTTTGATAATCTCAGCGGGGAATATTTCATCTTGAGTAGCAGTAATTAAGGCGATCGAAAAAGTGTGATGATTTATTCGAAGGAGATTCATTTACGAGTTTCATTCACAATATCCGTTCGATGGTTACATATCCGAGATTCAGAGTTGAATATTAAGAATTTTGATCATTAGAAATTTTTTGATATTCTCGGTCGGGAATATTTCATTTTGAGTAGCAGTAATTAAGGCGATCGAAAAACGAATGACGATTTAATCGAAGGAGTTTCATTCACAATAGCCGTTCGATGGATTCATATCCGAGATTCAGAGTTGAATATTTATAATAAGATCATTAGAAATTTTTTGATAATCTCAGCGGGGAATATTTCATCTTGAGTAGCAGTAATTAAGGCGATCGAAAAAGTGTGATGATTTATTCGAAGGAGATTCATTTACGAGTTTCATTCACAATATCCGTTCGATGGTTACATATCCGAGATTCAGAGTTGAATATTAAGAATTTTGATCATTAGAAATTTTTTGATATTCTCAGTCGGGAATATTTCATCTTGAGTAGCAGTAATTAAGGCAATCGAAAAACGAATGACGATTTAATCGAAGGAGTTTCATTTAAGAGTTTCATTCACAATAGCCGTTCGATGGATTCATATCCGAGATTCAGAGTTGAATATTAATAATAAGATCATTAGAAATTTTTTGATAATCTCAGCGGGGAATATTTCATCTTGAGTAGCAGTAATTAAGGCGATCGAAAAACGAATGACGATTTAATCGAAGGAGTTTCATTTAAGAATTTCATTCACAATATCCGTTCGATGGTTACATATCCGAGATTCAGAGTTGAATATTAATAATTTAGATCATTAGAAATTTTTTGATATTCTCAGTCGGGAATATTTCATTTTGAGTAGCAGTAATTAAGGCGATCGAAAAAGTGTAATGATTTATTCGAAGGAGATTCATTTACGAGTTTCATTCACAATAGCCGTTCGATGGTTACATATCCGAGATTCAGAGTTGAATATTAATAATTTAGATCTTTAGAATTTTTTTTGATAATCTCAGCCGGGAATATTTCATCTTGAGTAGCAGTAATTAAGGCGATCGAAAAAGTGTAATGATTTATTCGAAGGAGATTCATTTACGAGTTTCATTCACAATAGCCGTTCGATGGATTCATATCCGAGATTCAGAGTTGAATATTAATAATAAGATCATTAGAAATTTTTTGATAATCTCAGCGGGGAATATTTCATCTTGAGTAGCAGTAATTAAGGCGATCGAAAAACGAATGACGATTTAATCGAAGGAGTTTCATTTAAGAGTTTCATTCACAATATCCGTTCGATGGTTACATATCCGAGATTCAGAGTTGAATATTAATAATTTAGATCATTAGAAATTTTTTGATATTCTCAGTCGGGAATATTTCATCTTGAGTAGCAGTAATTAAGGCGATCGAAAAACGAATGACGATTTAATCGAAGGAGTTTCATTTAAGAGTTTCATTCACAATAGCCGTTCGATGGATTCATATCCGAGATTCAGAGTTGAATATTAATAATAAGATCATTAGAAATTTTTTGATAATCTCAGCGGGGAATATTTCATCTTGAGTAGCAGTAATTAAGGCGATCGAAAAACGAATGACGATTTAATCGAAGGAGTTTCATTTAAGAGTTTCATTCACAATATCCGTTCGATGGTTACATATCCGAGATTCAGAGTTGAATATTAATAATTTAGATCATTAGAAATTTTTTGATATTCTCAGTCGGGAATTTTTCATTTTGAGTAGCAGTAATTAAGGCGATCGAAAAAGTGTAATGATTTATTCGAAGGAGATTCATTTACGAGTTTCATTCACAATAGCCGTTCGATGGTTACATATCCGAGATTGAGAGTTGAATATTAATAATTTAGATCTTTAGAATTTTTTTTGATAATCTCAGCCGGGAATATTTCATCTTGAGTAGCAGTAATTAAGGCGATCGAAAAAGTGTAATGATTTATTCGAAGGAGATTCATTTACGAGTTTCATTCACAATAGCCGTTCGATGGATTCATATCCGAGATTCAGAGTTGAATATTAATAATAAGATCATTAGAAATTTTTTGATAATCTCAGCGGGGAATATTTCATCTTGAGTAGCAGTAATTAAGGCGATCGAAAAACGAATGACGATTTAATCGAAGGAGTTTCATTTAAGAGTTTCATTCACAATAGCCGTTCGATGGTTACATATCCGAGATTCAGAGTTGAATATTAATAATTTAGATCTTTAGAAATTTTTTGATAATCTCAGCCGGGAATATTTCATCTTGAGTAGCAGTAATTAAGGCGATCGAAAAAGTGTAATGATTTATTCGAAGGAGATTCATTTACGAGTTTCATTCACAATAGCCGTTCGATGGATTCATATCCGAGATTCAGAGTTGAATATTAATAATAAGATCATTAGAAATTTTTTGATAATCTCAGCGGGGAATATTTCATCTTGAGTAGCAGTAATTAAGGCGATCGAAAAAGTGTGATGATTTATTCGAAGGAGATTCATTTACGAGTTTCATTCACAATATCCGTTCGATGGTTACATATCCGAGATTCAGAGTTGAATATTAAGAATTTTGATCATTAGAAATTTTTTGATATTCTCAGTCGGGAATATTTCATTTTGAGTAGCAGTAATTAAGGCGATCGAAAAACGAATGACGATTTAATCGAAGGAGTTTCATTTAAGAGTTTCATTCACAATAGCCGTTCGATGGATTCATATCCGAGATTCAGAGTTGAATATTTATAATAAGATCATTAGAAATTTTTTTGATAATCTCAGCGGGGAATATTTCATCTTGAGTAGCAGTAATTAAGGCGATCGAAAAAGTGTGCTGATTTATTCGAAGGAGATTCATTTACGAGTTTCATTCACAATATCCGTTCGATGGTTACATATCCGAGATTCAGAGTTGAATATTAAGAATTTTGATCATTAGAAATTTTTTGATATTCTCGGTCGGGAATATTTCATTTTGAGTAGCAGTAATTAAGGCGATCGAAAAACGAATGACGATTTAATCGAAGGAGTTTCATTCACAATAGCCGTTCGATGGATTCATATCCGAGATTCAGAGTTGAATATTTATAATAAGATCATTAGAAATTTTTTGATAATCTCAGCGGGGAATATTTCATCTTGAGTAGCAGTAATTAAGGCGATCGAAAAAGTGTGATGATTTATTCGAAGGAGATTCATTTACGAGTTTCATTCACAATATCCGTTCGATGGTTACATATCCGAGATTCAGAGTTGAATATTAAGAATTTTGATCATTAGAAATTTTTTGATATTCTCAGTCGGGAATATTTCATCTTGAGTAGCAGTAATTAAGGCAATCGAAAAACGAATGACGATTTAATCGAAGGAGTTTCATTTAAGAGTTTCATTCACAATAGCCGTTCGATGGATTCATATCCGAGATTCAGAGTTGAATATTAATAATTTAGATCATTAGAAATTTTTTGATATTCTCAGTCGGGAATATTTCATTTTGAGTAGCAGTAATTAAGGCGATCGAAAAAGTGTAATGATTTATTCGAAGGAGATTCATTTACGAGTTTCATTCACAATAGCCATTCGATGGTTACATATCCGAGATTCAGAGTTGAATATTAATAATTTAGATCTTTAGAATTTTTTTTGATAATCTCAGCCGGGAATATTTCATCTTGAGTAGCAGTAATTAAGGCGATCGAAAAAGTGTAATGATTTATTCGAAGGAGATTCATTTACGAGTTTCATTCACAATAGCCGTTCGATGGATTCATATCCGAGATTCAGAGTTGAATATTAATAATAAGATCATTAGAAATTTTTTGATAATCTCAGCGGGGAATATTTCATCTTGAGTAGCAGTAATTAAGGCGATCGAAAAAGTGTGATGATTTATTCGAAGGAGATTCATTTACGAGTTTCATTCACAATATCCGTTCGATGGTTACATATCCGAGATTCAGAGTTGAATATTAAGAATTTTGATCATTAGAAATTTTTTGATATTCTCAGTCGGGAATATTTCATTTTGAGTAGCAGTAATTAAGGCGATCGAAAAACGAATGACGATTTAATCGAAGGAGTTTCATTTAAGAGTTTCATTCACAATAGCCGTTCGATGGATTCATATCCGAGATTCAGAGTTGAATATTTATAATAAGATCATTAGAAATTTTTTGATAATCTCAGCGGGGAATATTTCATCTTGAGTAGCAGTAATTAAGGCGATCGAAAAAGTGTGATGATTTATTCGAAGGAGATTCATTTACGAGTTTCATTCACAATATCCGTTCGATGGTTACATATCCGAGATTCAGAGTTGAATATTAAGAATTTTGATCATTAGAAATTTTTTGATATTCTCGGTCGGGAATATTTCATTTTGAGTAGCAGTAATTAAGGCGATCGAAAAACGAATGACGATTTAATCGAAGGAGTTTCATTCACAATAGCCGTTCGATGGATTCATATCCGAGATTCAGAGTTGAATATTTATAATAAGATCATTAGAAATTTTTTGATAATCTCAGCGGGGAATATTTCATCTTGAGTAGCAGTAATTAAGGCGATCGAAAAAGTGTGATGATTTATTCGAAGGAGATTCATTTACGAGTTTCATTCACAATATCCGTTCGATGGTTACATATCCGAGATTCAGAGTTGAATATTAAGAATTTTGATCATTAGAAATTTTTTGATATTCTCAGTCGGGAATATTTCATCTTGAGTAGCAGTAATTAAGGCAATCGAAAAACGAATGACGATTTAATCGAAGGAGTTTCATTTAAGAGTTTCATTCACAATAGCCGTTCGATGGATTCATATCCGAGATTCAGAGTTGAATATTAATAATAAGATCATTAGAAATTTTTTGATAATCTCAGCGGGGAATATTTCATCTTGAGTAGCAGTAATTAAGGCGATCGAAAAACGAATGACGATTTAATCGAAGGAGTTTCATTTAAGAGTTTCATTCACAATATCCGTTCGATGGTTACATATCCGAGATTCAGAGTTGAATATTAATAATTTAGATCATTAGAAATTTTTTGATATTCTCAGTCGGGAATATTTCATTTTGAGTAGCAGTAATTAAGGCGATCGAAAAAGTGTAATGATTTATTCGAAGGAGATTCATTTACGAGTTTCATTCACAATAGCCGTTCGATGGTTACATATCCGAGATTCAGAGTTGAATATTAATAATTTAGATCTTTAGAATTTTTTTTGATAATCTCAGCCGGGAATATTTCATCTTGAGTAGCAGTAATTAAGGCGATCGAAAAAGTGTAATGATTTATTCGAAGGAGATTCATTTACGAGTTTCATTCACAATAGCCGTTCGATGGATTCATATCCGAGATTCAGAGTTGAATATTAATAATAAGATCATTAGAAATTTTTTGATAATCTCAGCGGGGAATATTTCATCTTGAGTAGCAGTAATTAAGGCGATCGAAAAACGAATGACGATTTAATCGAAGGAGTTTCATTTAAGAGTTTCATTCACAATATCCGTTCGATGGTTACATATCCGAGATTCAGAGTTGAATATTAATAATTTAGATCATTAGAAATTTTTTGATATTCTCAGTCGGGAATATTTCATCTTGAGTAGCAGTAATTAAGGCGATCGAAAAACGAATGACGATTTAATCGAAGGAGTTTCATTTAAGAGTTTCATTCACAATAGCCGTTCGATGGATTCATATCCGAGATTCAGAGTTGAATATTAATAATAAGATCATTAGAAATTTTTTGATAATCTCAGCGGGGAATATTTCATCTTGAGTAGCAGTAATTAAGGCGATCGAAAAACGAATGACGATTTAATCGAAGGAGTTTCATTTAAGAGTTTCATTCACAATATCCGTTCGATGGTTACATATCCGAGATTCAGAGTTGAATATTAATAATTTAGATCATTAGAAATTTTTTGATATTCTCAGTCGGGAATATTTCATTTTGAGTAGCAGTAATTAAGGCGATCGAAAAAGTGTAATGATTTATTCGAAGGAGATTCATTTACGAGTTTCATTCACAATAGCCGTTCGATGGTTACATATCCGAGATTCAGAGTTGAATATTAATAATTTAGATCTTTAGAATTTTTTTTGATAATCTCAGCCGGGAATATTTCATCTTGAGTAGCAGTAATTAAGGCGATCGAAAAAGTGTAATGATTTATTCGAAGGAGATTCATTTACGAGTTTCATTCACAATAGCCGTTCGATGGATTCATATCCGAGATTCAGAGTTGAATATTAATAATAAGATCATTAGAAATTTTTTGATAATCTCAGCGGGGAATATTTCATCTTGAGTAGCAGTAATTAAGGCGATCGAAAAACGAATGACGATTTAATCGAAGGAGTTTCATTTAAGAGTTTCATTCACAATATCCGTTCGATGGTTACATATCCGAGATTCAGAGTTGAATATTAATAATTTAGATCATTAGAAATTTTTTGATATTCTCAGTCGGGAATATTTCATCTTGAGTAGCAGTAATTAAGGCGATCGAAAAACGAATGACGATTTAATCGAAGGAGTTTCATTTAAGAGTTTCATTCACAATAGCCGTTCGATGGATTCATATCCGAGATTCAGAGTTGAATATTAATAATAAGATCATTAGAAATTTTTTGATAATCTCAGCCGGGAATATTTCATCTTGAGTAGCAGTAATTAAGGCGATCGAAAAACGAATGACGATTTAATCGAAGAAGTTTCATTTAAGAGTTTCATTCACAATAGCCGTTCGATGGATTCATATCCGAGATTCAGAGTTGAATATTAATAATAAGATCATTAGAATTTTTTTGATAATCTCAGCGGGGAATATTTCATCTTGAGTAGCAGTAATTAAGGCGATCGAAAAACGAATTACGATTTAATCGAAGGAGTTTCATTTAAGAGTTTCATTCACAATATCCGTTCGATGGTTACATATCCGAGATTCAGAGTTGAATATTAATAATTTAGATCATTAGAAATTTTTTGATATTCTCAGTCGGGAATATTTCATCTTGAGTAGCAGTAATTAAGGCGATCGAAAAACGAATGACGATTTAATCGAAGGAGTTTCATTTAAGAGTTTCATTCACAATAGCCGTTCGATGGATTCATATCCGAGATTCAGAGTTGAATATTAATAATAAGATCATTAGAAATTTTTTGATAATCTCAGCCGGGAATATTTCATCTTGAGTAGCAGTAATTAAGGCGATCGAAAAACGAATGACGATTTAATCGAAGAAGTTTCATTTAAGAGTTTCATTCACAATAGCCGTTCGATGGATTCATATCCGAGATTCAGAGTTGAATATTAATAATAAGATCATTAGAAATTTTTTGATATTCTCAGTCGGGAATATTTCATCTTGAGTAGCAGTAATTAAGGCGATCGAAAAACGAATGACGATTTAATCGAAGAAGTTTCATTTAAGAGTTTCATTCACAATAGCCGTTCGATGGATTCATATCCGAGATTCAGAGTTGAATATTAATAATAAGATCATTAGAAATTTTTTGATAATCTCAGCGGGGAATATTTCATCTTGAGTAGCAGTAATTAAGGCGATCGAAAAACGAATTACGATTTAATCGAAGGAGTTTCATTTAAGAGTTTCATTCACAATATCCGTTCGATGGTTACATATCCGAGATTCAGAGTTGAATATTAATAATTTAGATCATTAGAAATTTTTTGATATTCTCAGTCGGGAATATTTCATCTTGAGTAGCAGTAATTAAGGCGATCGAAAAACGAATGACGATTTAATCGAAGGAGTTTCATTTAAGAGTTTCATTTACGATAGCCGTTCGATGGATTCATATCCGAGATTCAGAGTTGAATATTAACAATAAGATCATTAGAAATTTTTTGATAATCTCAGCCGGGAATATTTCATCTTGAGTAGCAGTAATTAAGGCGATCGAAAACCGAATGACGATTTAATCGAAGGAGGTTCATTTACGAGTTTCATTCACAATAGCCGTTCGATGGATTCATATCCGAGATTCAGAGTTGAATATTAATAATTTAGATCTTTAGAAATTTTTCGATAATCTCAGCGGGGAATATTTCATCTTGAGTAGCAGTAATTGAGGCGATCGAAAAACGGATGACAATTTAATCGAAGGAGTTTCATTCACAATATCCGTTCGATGGTTACATATCCGCGATTCAGAGTTGAATATTAATAATTTAGATCATTAGAAATGTTTTGATAATCTCAGCCGTGAATATTTCATCTTGAGTAGCAGTAATTAAGGCGATCGAAAAACGAATGACGATTTAATCGAAGGAGTTTCATTTAAGAGTTTCATTCACAATAGCCGTTCGATGGATTCATATCCGAGATTCAGAGTTGAATATTAATAATAAGATCATTAGAAATTTTTTGATAATCTCAGCGGGGAATATTTCATCTTGAGTAGCAGTAATTAAGGCGATCGAAAAACGAATGACGATTTAATCGAAGGAGTTTCATTTAAGAGTTTCATTCACAATATCCGTTCGATGGTTACATATCCGAGATTCAGAGTTGAATATTAATAATTTAGATCATTAGAAATTTTTTGATATTCTCAGTCGGGAATATTTCATCTTGAGTAGCAGTAATTAAGGCGATCGAAAAACGAATGACGATTTAATCGAAGGAGTTTCATTTAAGAGTTTCATTCACAATAGCCGTTCGATGGATTCATATCCGAGATTCAGAGTTGAATATTAATAATTTAGATCATTAGAAATTTTTTGATATTCTCAGTCGGGAATATTTCATCTTGAGTAGCAGTAATTAAGGCGATCGAAAAACGAATGACGATTTAATCGAAGGAGTTTCATTTAAGAGTTTCATTCACAATAGCCGTTCGATGGTTACATATCCGAGATTCAGAGTTGAATATTAATAATTTAGATCATTAGAAATTTTTTGATATTCTCAGTCGGGAATATTTCATCTTGAGTAGCAGTAATTAAGGCGATCGAAAAACGAATGACGATTTAATCGAAGGAGTTTCATTTAAGAGTTTCATTTACAATAGCCGTTCGATAGATTCATATCCGAGATTCAGAGTTGAATATTAACAATAAGATCATTAGAAATTTTTTGATAATCTCAGCCGGGAATATTTCATCTTGAGTAGCAGTAATTAAGGCGATCGAAAACCGAATGACGATTTAATCGAAGGAGGTTCATTTACGAGTTTCATTCACAATAGCCGTTCGATGGATTCATATCCGAGATTCAGAGTTGAATATTAATAATTTAGATCTTTAGAAATTTTTCGATAATCTCAGCGGGGAATATTTCATCTTGAGTAGCAGTAATTGAGGCGATCGAAAAACGGATGACAATTTAATCGAAGGAGTTTCATTTAAGAGTTTCATTCACAATAGCCGTTCGATGGATTCATATCCGAGATTCAGAGTTGAATATTAATAATAAGATCATTAGAAATTTTTTGATAATCTCAGCCGGGAATATTTCATCTTGAGTAGCAGTAATTAAGGCGATCGAAAAACGAATGACGATTTAATCGAAGAAGTTTCATTTAAGAGTTTCATTCACAATAGCCGTTCGATGGATTCATATCCGAGATTCAGAGTTGAATATTAATAATAAGATCATTAGAATTTTTTTGATAATCTCAGCGGGGAATATTTCATCTTGAGTAGCAGTAATTAAGGCGATCGAAAAACGAATTACGATTTAATCGAAGGAGTTTCATTTAAGAGTTTCATTCACAATATCCGTTCGATGGTTACATATCCGAGATTCAGAGTTGAATATTAATAATTTAGATCATTAGAAATTTTTTGATATTCTCAGTCGGGAATATTTCATCTTGAGTAGCAGTAATTAAGGCGATCGAAAAACGAATGACGATTTAATCGAAGGAGTTTCATTTAAGAGTTTCATTCACAATAGCCGTTCGATGGATTCATATCCGAGATTCAGAGTTGAATATTAATAATAAGATCATTAGAAATTTTTTGATAATCTCAGCCGGGAATATTTCATCTTGAGTAGCAGTAATTAAGGCGATCGAAAAACGAATGACGATTTAATCGAAGAAGTTTCATTTAAGAGTTTCATTCACAATAGCCGTTCGATGGATTCATATCCGAGATTCAGAGTTGAATATTAATAATAAGATCATTAGAAATTTTTTGATATTCTCAGTCGGGAATATTTCATCTTGAGTAGCAGTAATTAAGGCGATCGAAAAACGAATGACGATTTAATCGAAGAAGTTTCATTTAAGAGTTTCATTCACAATAGCCGTTCGATGGATTCATATCCGAGATTCAGAGTTGAATATTAATAATAAGATCATTAGAAATTTTTTGATAATCTCAGCGGGGAATATTTCATCTTGAGTAGCAGTAATTAAGGCGATCGAAAAACGAATTACGATTTAATCGAAGGAGTTTCATTTAAGAGTTTCATTCACAATATCCGTTCGATGGTTACATATCCGAGATTCAGAGTTGAATATTAATAATTTAGATCATTAGAAATTTTTTGATATTCTCAGTCGGGAATATTTCATCTTGAGTAGCAGTAATTAAGGCGATCGAAAAACGAATGACGATTTAATCGAAGGAGTTTCATTTAAGAGTTTCATTTACGATAGCCGTTCGATGGATTCATATCCGAGATTCAGAGTTGAATATTAACAATAAGATCATTAGAAATTTTTTGATAATCTCAGCCGGGAATATTTCATCTTGAGTTGCAGTAATTAAGGCGATCGAAAACCGAATGACGATTTAATCGAAGGAGGTTCATTTACGAGTTTCATTCACAATAGCCGTTCGATGGATTCATATCCGAGATTCAGAGTTGAATATTAATAATTTAGATCTTTAGAAATTTTTCGATAATCTCAGCGGGGAATATTTCATCTTGAGTAGCAGTAATTAAGGCGATCGAAAAACGAATTACGATTTAATCGAAGGAGTTTCATTTAAGAGTTTCATTCACAATATCCGTTCGATGGTTACATATCCGAGATTCAGAGTTGAATATTAATAATTTAGATCATTAGAAATTTTTTGATATTCTCAGTCGGGAATATTTCATCTTGAGTAGCAGTAATTAAGGCGATCGAAAAACGAATGACGATTTAATCGAAGGAGGTTCATTTACGAGTTTCATTCACAATAGCCGTTCGATGGATTCATATCCGAGATTCAGAGTTGAATATTAATAATTTAGATCTTTAGAAATTTTTCGATAATCTCAGCGGGGAATATTTCATCTTGAGTAGCAGTAATTGAGGCGATCGAAAAACGGATGACAATTTAATCGAAGGAGTTTCATTTAAGAGTTTCATTCACAATAGCCGTTCGATGGATTCATATCCGAGATTCAGAGTTGAATATTAATAATAAGATCATTAGAAATTTTTTGATAATCTCAGCCGGGAATATTTCATCTTGAGTAGCAGTAATTAAGGCGATCGAAAAACGAATGACGATTTAATCGAAGAAGTTTCATTTAAGAGTTTCATTCACAATAGCCGTTCGATGGATTCATATCCGAGATTCAGAGTTGAATATTAATAATAAGATCATTAGAATTTTTTTGATAATCTCAGCGGGGAATATTTCATCTTGAGTAGCAGTAATTAAGGCGATCGAAAAACGAATTACGATTTAATCGAAGGAGTTTCATTTAAGAGTTTCATTCACAATATCCGTTCGATGGTTACATATCCGAGATTCAGAGTTGAATATTAATAATTTAGATCATTAGAAATTTTTTGATATTCTCAGTCGGGAATATTTCATCTTGAGTAGCAGTAATTAAGGCGATCGAAAAACGAATGACGATTTAATCGAAGGAGTTTCATTTAAGAGTTTCATTCACAATAGCCGTTCGATGGATTCATATCCGAGATTCAGAGTTGAATATTAATAATAAGATCATTAGAAATTTTTTGATAATCTCAGCCGGGAATATTTCATCTTGAGTAGCAGTAATTAAGGCGATCGAAAAACGAATGACGATTTAATCGAAGAAGTTTCATTTAAGAGTTTCATTCACAATAGCCGTTCGATGGATTCATATCCGAGATTCAGAGTTGAATATTAATAATAAGATCATTAGAAATTTTTTGATATTCTCAGTCGGGAATATTTCATCTTGAGTAGCAGTAATTAAGGCGATCGAAAAACGAATGACGATTTAATCGAAGAAGTTTCATTTAAGAGTTTCATTCACAATAGCCGTTCGATGGATTCATATCCGAGATTCAGAGTTGAATATTAATAATAAGATCATTAGAAATTTTTTGATAATCTCAGCGGGGAATATTTCATCTTGAGTAGCAGTAATTAAGGCGATCGAAAAACGAATTACGATTTAATCGAAGGAGTTTCATTTAAGAGTTTCATTCACAATATCCGTTCGATGGTTACATATCCGAGATTCAGAGTTGAATATTAATAATTTAGATCATTAGAAATTTTTTGATATTCTCAGTCGGGAATATTTCATCTTGAGTAGCAGTAATTAAGGCGATCGAAAAACGAATGACGATTTAATCGAAGGAGTTTCATTTAAGAGTTTCATTTACGATAGCCGTTCGATGGATTCATATCCGAGATTCAGAGTTGAATATTAACAATAAGATCATTAGAAATTTTTTGATAATCTCAGCCGGGAATATTTCATCTTGAGTAGCAGTAATTAAGGCGATCGAAAACCGAATGACGATTTAATCGAAGGAGGTTCATTTACGAGTTTCATTCACAATAGCCGTTCGATGGATTCATATCCGAGATTCAGAGTTGAATATTAATAATTTAGATCTTTAGAAATTTTTCGATAATCTCAGCGGGGAATATTTCATCTTGAGTAGCAGTAATTAAGGCGATCGAAAAACGAATTACGATTTAATCGAAGGAGTTTCATTTAAGAGTTTCATTCACAATATCCGTTCGATGGTTACATATCCGAGATTCAGAGTTGAATATTAATAATTTAGATCATTAGAAATTTTTTGATATTCTCAGTCGGGAATATTTCATCTTGAGTAGCAGTAATTAAGGCGATCGAAAAACGAATGACGATTTAATCGAAGGAGTTTCATTTAAGAGTTTCATTCACAATAGCCGTTCGATGGATTCATATCCGAGATTCAGAGTTGAATATTAATAATAAGATCATTAGAAATTTTTTGATAATCTCAGCCGGGAATATTTCATCTTGAGTAGCAGTAATTAAGGCGATCGAAAAACGAATGACGATTTAATCGAAGAAGTTTCATTTAAGAGTTTCATTCACAATAGCCGTTCGATGGATTCATATCCGAGATTCAGAGTTGAATATTAATAATAAGATCATTAGAAATTTTTTGATATTCTCAGTCGGGAATATTTCATCTTGAGTAGCAGTAATTAAGGCGATCGAAAAACGAATGACGATTTAATCGAAGAAGTTTCATTTAAGAGTTTCATTCACAATAGCCGTTCGATGGATTCATATCCGAGATTCAGAGTTGAATATTAATAATAAGATCATTAGAAATTTTTTGATAATCTCAGCGGGGAATATTTCATCTTGAGTAGCAGTAATTAAGGCGATCGAAAAACGAATTACGATTTAATCGAAGGAGTTTCATTTAAGAGTTTCATTCACAATATCCGTTCGATGGTTACATATCCGAGATTCAGAGTTGAATATTAATAATTTAGATCATTAGAAATTTTTTGATATTCTCAGTCGGGAATATTTCATCTTGAGTAGCAGTAATTAAGGCGATCGAAAAACGAATGACGATTTAATCGAAGGAGTTTCATTTAAGAGTTTCATTTACGATAGCCGTTCGATGGATTCATATCCGAGATTCAGAGTTGAATATTAACAATAAGATCATTAGAAATTTTTTGATAATCTCAGCCGGGAATATTTCATCTTGAGTAGCAGTAATTAAGGCGATCGAAAACCGAATGACGATTTAATCGAAGGAGGTTCATTTACGAGTTTCATTCACAATAGCCGTTCGATGGATTCATATCCGAGATTCAGAGTTGAATATTAATAATTTAGATCTTTAGAAATTTTTCGATAATCTCAGCGGGGAATATTTCATCTTGAGTAGCAGTAATTGAGGCGATCGAAAAACGGATGACAATTTAATCGAAGGAGTTTCATTCACAATATCCGTTCGATGGTTACATATCCGCGATTCAGAGTTGAATATTAATAATTTAGATCATTAGAAATGTTTTGATAATCTCAGCCGTGAATATTTCATCTTGAGTAGCAGTAATTAAGGCGATCGAAAAACGAATGACGATTTAATCGAAGGAGTTTCATTTAAGAGTTTCATTCACAATAGCCGTTCGATGGATTCATATCCGAGATTCAGAGTTGAATATTAATAATAAGATCATTAGAAATTTTTTGATAATCTCAGCGGGGAATATTTCATCTTGAGTAGCAGTAATTAAGGCGATCGAAAAACGAATGACGATTTAATCGAAGGAGTTTCATTTAAGAGTTTCATTCACAATATCCGTTCGATGGTTACATATCCGAGATTCAGAGTTGAATATTAATAATTTAGATCATTAGAAATTTTTTGATATTCTCAGTCGGGAATATTTCATCTTGAGTAGCAGTAATTAAGGCGATCGAAAAACGAATGACGATTTAATCGAAGGAGTTTAATTTAAGAGTTTCATTCACAATAGCCGTTCGATGGATTCATATCCGAGATTCAGAGTTGAATATTAATAATTTAGATCATTAGAAATTTTTTGATATTCTCAGTCGGGAATATTTCATCTTGAGTAGCAGTAATTAAGGCGATCGAAAAACGAATGACGATTTAATCGAAGGAGTTTCATTTAAGAGTTTCATTCACAATAGCCGTTCGATGGTTACATATCCGAGATTCAGAGTTGAATATTAATAATTTAGATCATTAGAAATTTTTTGATATTCTCAGTCGGGAATATTTCATCTTGAGTAGCAGTAATTAAGGCGATCGAAAAACGAATGACGATTTAATCGAAGGAGTTTCATTTAAGAGTTTCATTTACAATAGCCGTTCGATGGATTCATATCCGAGATTCAGAGTTGAATATTAACAATAAGATCATTAGAAATTTTTTGATAATCTCAGCCGGGAATATTTCATCTTGAGTAGCAGTAATTAAGGCGATCGAAAACCGAATGACGATTTAATCGAAGGAGGTTCATTTACGAGTTTCATTCACAATAGCCGTTCGATGGATTCATATCCGAGATTCAGAGTTGAATATTAATAATTTAGATCTTTAGAAATTTTTCGATAATCTCAGCGGGGAATATTTCATCTTGAGTAGCAGTAATTGAGGCGATCGAAAAACGGATGACAATTTAATCGAAGGAGTTTCATTCACAATATCCGTTCGATGGTTACATATCCGCGATTCAGAGTTGAATATTAATAATTTAGATCATTAGAAATGTTTTGATAATCTCAGCCGTGAATATTTCATCTTGAGTAGCAGTAATTAAGGCGATCGAAAAACGAATGACGATTTAATCGAAGGAGTTTCATTTAAGAGTTTCATTCACAATAGCCGTTCGATGGATTCATATCCGAGATTCAGAGTTGAATATTAATAATAAGATCATTAGAAATTTTTTGATAATCTCAGCGGGGAATATTTCATCTTGAGTAGCAGTAATTAAGGCGATCGAAAAACGAATGACGATTTAATCGAAGGAGTTTCATTTAAGAGTTTCATTCACAATATCCGTTCGATGGTTACATATCCGAGATTCAGAGTTGAATATTAATAATTTAGATCATTAGAAATTTTTTGATATTCTCAGTCGGGAATATTTCATCTTGAGTAGCAGTAATTAAGGCGATCGAAAACCGAATGACGATTTAATCGAAGGAGGTTCATTTACGAGTTTCATTCACAATAGCCGTTCGATGGAATCATATCCGAGATTCAGAGTTGAATATTAATAATTTAGATCTTTAGAAATTTTTTGATAATCTCAGCGGGGAATATTTCATCTTGAGTAGCAGTATTTAAGGCGATCGAAAAACGAATGACGATTTAATCGAAGGAGTTTCATTTAAGAGTTTCATTCACAATATCCGTTCGATGGTTACATATCCGAGATTCAGAGTTGAATATTAATAATTTAGATCTTTAGAAATGTTTTGATAATCTCAGCCGGGAATATTTCATCTTGAGTAGCAGTAATTGAGGCGATCGAAAAACGAATGACGATTTAATCGAAGGAGTTTCATTTAAGAGTTTCATTCACAATAGCCGTTCGATGGATTCATATCCGAGATTCAGAGTTGAATATTAATAATAAGATCATTAGAAATTTTTTGATATTCTCAGTCGGGAATATTTCATCTTGAGTAGCAGTAATTAAGGCGATCGAAAAACGAATGACGATTTAATCGAAGGAGTTTCATTTAAGAGTTTCATTCACAATAGCCGTTCGATGGATTCATATCCGAGATTCAGAGTTGAATATTAATAATTTAGATCTTTAGAAATGTTTTGATAATCTCAGCCGGGAATATTTCATCTTGAGTAGCAGTAATTAAGGCGATCGAAAACCGAATGACGATTTAATCGAAGGAGGTTCATTTACGAGTTTCATTCACAATAGCCGTTCGATGGTTACATATCCGCGATTCAGAGTTGAATATTAATAATTTAGATCATTAGAAATGTTTTGATAATCTCAGCCGTGAATATTTCATCTTGAGTAGCAGTAATTAAGGCGATCGAAAAACGAATGACGATTTAATCGAAGGAGTTTCATTTAAGAGTTTCATTCACAATATCCGTTCGATGGTTACATATCCGAGATTCAGAGTTGAATATTAATAATTTAGATCATTAGAAATGTTTTGATAATCTCAGCCGTGAATATTTCATCTTGAGTAGCAGTAATTAAGGCGATCGAAAACCGAATGACGATTTAATCGAAGGAGGTTCATTTACGAGTTTCATTCACAATAGCCGTTCGATGGAATCATATCCGAGATTCAGAGTTGAATATTAATAATTTAGATCTTTAGAAATTTTTTGATAATCTCAGCGGGGAATATTTCATCTTGAGTAGCAGTATTTAAGGCGATCGAAAAACGAATGACGATTTAATCGAAGGAGTTTCATTTAAGAGTTTCATTCACAATAGCCGTTCGATGGAATCATATCCGAGATTCAGAGTTGAATATTAATAATTTAGATCTTTAGAAATTTTTTGATAATCTCAGCGGGGAATATTTCATCTTGAGTAGCAGTATTTAAGGCGATCGAAAAACGAATGACGATTTAATCGAAGGAGTTTCATTTAAGAGTTTCATTCACAATATCCGTTCGATGGTTACATATCCGAGATTCAGAGTTGAATATTAATAATTTAGATCTTTAGAAATGTTTTGATAATCTCAGCCGGGAATATTTCATCTTGAGTAGCAGTAATTGAGGCGATCGAAAAACGAATGACGATTTAATCGAAGGAGTTTCATTCACAATAGCCGTTCGATGGATTCATATCCGAGATTCAGAGTTGAATATTAATAATAAGATCATTAGAAATTTTTTGATATTCTCAGTCGGGAATATTTCATCTTGAGTAGCAGTAATTAAGGCGATCGAAAACCGAATGACGATTTAATCGAAGGAGGTTCATTTACGAGTTTCATTCACAATAGCCGTTCGATGGAATCATATCCGAGATTCAGAGTTGAATATTAATAATTTAGATCTTTAGAAATTTTTTGATAATCTCAGCGGGGAATATTTCATCTTGAGTAGCAGTATTTAAGGCGATCGAAAAACGAATGACGATTTAATCGAAGGAGTTTCATTTAAGAGTTTCATTCACAATATCCGTTCGATGGTTACATATCCGAGATTCAGAGTTGAATATTAATAATTTAGATCTTTAGAAATGTTTTGATAATCTCAGCCGGGAATATTTCATCTTGAGTAGCAGTAATTGAGGCGATCGAAAAACGAATGACGATTTAATCGAAGGAGTTTCATTTAAGAGTTTCATTCACAATAGCCGTTCGATGGATTCATATCCGAGATTCAGAGTTGAATATTAATAATAAGATCATTAGAAATTTTTTGATATTCTCAGTCGGGAATATTTCATCTTGAGTAGCAGTAATTAAGGCGATCGAAAAACGAATGACGATTTAATCGAAGGAGTTTCATTTAAGAGTTTCATTCACAATAG
The DNA here is from genome assembly GCA_036245785.1 of Pristionchus fissidentatus. Lineage (NCBI taxonomy): Eukaryota > Metazoa > Nematoda > Chromadorea > Rhabditida > Neodiplogasteridae > Pristionchus > Pristionchus fissidentatus. The sequence goes on from BTSY01000006.1 coordinate 2,845,461, forward strand.
CCGTTCGATGGATTCATATCCGAGATTCAGAGTTGAATATTAATAATTTAGATCTTTAGAAATGTTTTGATAATCTCAGCCGGGAATATTTCATCTTGAGTAGCAGTAATTAAGGCGATCGAAAACCGAATGACGATTTAATCGAAGGAGGTTCATTTACGAGTTTCATTCACAATAGCCGTTGGATGGAATCATATCCGAGATTCAGAGTTGAATATTAATAATTTAGATCTTTAGAAATTTTTTGATAATCTCAGCGGGGAATATTTCATCTTGAGTAGCAGTATTTAAGGCGATCGAAAAACGAATGACGATTTAATCGAAGGAGTTTCATTTAAGAGTTTCATTCACAATATCCGTTCGATGGTTACATATCCGCGATTCAGAGTTGAATATTAATAATTTAGATCATTAGAGATTTTTTGATATTCTCAGTCGGGAATATTTCATCTTGAGTAGCAGTAATTGAGGCGATCGAAAAACGGATGACAATTTAATCGAAGGAGTTTCATTTAAGAGTTTCATTCACAATATCCGTTCGATGGTTACATATCCGAGATTCAGAGTTGAATATTAATAATTTAGATCTTTAGAAATGTTTTGATAATCTCAGCCGGGAATATTTCATCTTGAGTAGCAGTAATTGAGGCGATCGAAAAACGGATGACAATTTAATCGAAGGAGTTTCATTTAAGAGTTTCATTCACAATATCCGTTCGATGGTTACATATCCGCGATTCAGAGTTGAATATTAATAATTTAGATCATTAGAAATTTTTTGATATTCTCAGTCGGGAATATTTCATCTTGAGTAGCAGTAATTAAGGCGATCGAAAAACGAATGACGATTTAATCGAAGGAGTTTCATTTAAGAGTTTCATTCACAATAGCCGTTCGATGGATTCATATCCGAGATTCAGAGTTGAATATTAATAATAAGATCATTAGAAATTTTTTGATAATCTCAGCCGGGAATATTTCATCTTGAGTAGCAGTAATTAAGGCGATCGAATACCGAATGACGATTTAATCGAAGGAGGTTCATTTACGAGTTTCATTCACAATAGCCGTTCGATGGTTACATATCCGAGATTCAGAGTTGAATATTAATAATTTAGATCTTTAGAAATGTTTTGATAATCTCAGCCGGGAATATTTCATCTTGAGTAGCAGTAATTGAGGCGATCGAAAAACGGATGACAATTTAATCGAAGGAGTTTCATTTAAGAGTTTCATTCACAATATCCGTTCGATGGTTACATATCCGCGATTCAGAGTTGAATATTAATAATTTAGATCATTAGAAATTTTTTGATATTCTCAGTCGGGAATATTTCATCTTGAGTAGCAGTAATTAAGGCGATCGAAAAACGAATGACGATTTAATCGAAGGAGTTTCATTTAAGAGTTTCATTCACAATAGCCGTTCGATGGATTCATATCCGAGATTCAGAGTTGAATATTAATAATTTAGATCTTTAGAAATGTTTTGATAATCTCAGCCGGGAATATTTGATCTTGAGTAGCAGTAATTGAGGCGATCGAAAAACGGATGACAATTTAATCGAAGGAGTTTCATTTAAGAGTTTCATTCACAATATCCGTTCGATGATTACATATCCGCGATTCAGAGTTGAATATTAATAATTTAGATCATTAGAAATTTTTTGATATTCTCAGTCGGGAATATTTCATCTTGAGTAGCAGTAATTAAGGCGATCGAAAAACGAATGACGATTTAATCGAAGGAGTTTCATTTAAGAGTTTCATTCACAATAGCCGTTCGATGGATTCATATCCGAGATTCAGAGTTGAATATTAATAATAAGATCATTAGAAATTTTTTGATAATCTCAGCCGGGAATATTTCATCTTGAGTAGCAGTAATTAAGGCGATCGAATACCGAATGACGATTTAATCGAAGGAGGTTCATTTACGAGTTTCATTCACAATAGCCGTTCGATGGTTACATATCCGAGATTCAGAGTTGAATATTAATAATTTAGATCTTTAGAAATGTTTTGATAATCTCAGCCGGGAATATTTCATCTTGAGTAGCAGTAATTGAGGCGATCGAAAAACGGATGACAATTTAATCGAAGGAGTTTCATTTAAGAGTTTCATTCACAATATCCGTTCGATGGTTACATATCCGCGATTCAGAGTTGAATATTAATAATTTAGATCATTAGAAATTTTTTGATATTCTCAGTCGGGAATATTTCATCTTGAGTAGCAGTAATTAAGGCGATCGAAAAACGAATGACGATTTAATCGAAGGAGTTTCATTTAAGAGTTTCATTCACAATAGCCGTTCGATGGATTCATATCCGAGATTCAGAGTTGAATATTAATAATTTAGATCTTTAGAAATGTTTTGATAATCTCAGCCGGGAATATTTCATCTTGAGTAGCAGTAATTGAGGCGATCGAAAAACGGATGACAATTTAATCGAAGGAGTTTCATTTAAGAGTTTCATTCACAATATCCGTTCGATGGTTACATATCCGCGATTCAGAGTTGAATATTAATAATTTAGATCATTAGAAATTTTTTGATATTCTCAGCGGGGAATATTTCATCTTGAGTAGCAGTAATTAAGGCGATCGAAAAACGAATAACGATTTAATCGAAGGAGGTTCATTTACGAGTTTCATTCACAATAGCCGTTCGATGGATTCATATCCGAGATTCAGAGTTGAATATTAATAATAAATATCTTTAGAATTTTTTTGATAATCTCAGCGGGGAATATTTCATCTTGAGTAGCAGTAATTAAGGCGATCGAAAACCGAATGACGATTTAATCGAAGGAGGTTCATTTACGAGTTTCATTCACAATAGCCGTTCGATGGATTCATATCCGAGATTCAGAGTTGAATATTAATAATTTAGATCTTTAGAAATTTTTTGATAATCTCAGCGGGGAATATTTCATCTTGAGTAGCAGTAATTAAGGCGATCGAAAAACGAATGACGATTTAATCGAAGGAGGTTCATTTACGAGTTTCATTCACAATAGCCGTTCGATGGTTACATATCCGAGATTCAGAGTTGAATATTAATAATGCAGATCATTAGAAATGTTTTGATAATCTCAGCCGGGAATATTTCATCTTGAGTAGCAGTAATTAAGGCGATCGAAAAACGAATGACGATTTAATCGAAGGAGGTTCATTTACGAGTTTCATTCACAATAGCCGTTCGATGGTTACATATCCGAGATTCAGAGTTGAATATTAATAATAAGATCATTAGAATTTTTTTGATAATCTCAGCCGGGAATATTTCATCTTGAGTAGCAGTAATTAAGGCGATCGAAAACCGAATGACGATTTAATCGAAGGAGGTTCATTTACGAGTTTCATTCACAATAGCCGTTCGATGGATTCATATCCGAGATTCAGAGTTGAATATTAATGATTTAGATCTTTAGAAATTTTTTGATAATCTCAGCGGGGAATATTTCATCTTGAGTAGCAGTAATTAAGGCGATCGAAAAAGTGTGATGATTTATTCGAAGGAGATTCATTTACGAGTTTCATTCACAATATCCGTTCGATGGATTCATATCCGAGATTCAGAGTTGAATATTAATAATTTAGATCTTTAGAAATTTTTTGATATTCTCAGTCGGGAATATTTCATCTTGAGTAGCAGTAATTAAGGCGATCGAAAAACGAATGACGATTTAATCGAAGGAGTTTCATTTAAGAGTTTCATTCACAATAGCCGTTCGATGGATTCATATCCGAGATTCAGAGTTGAATATTAATAATAAGATCATTAGAAATTTTTTGATAATCTCAGCGGGGAATATTTCATCTTGAGTAGCAGTAATTAAGGCGATCGAAAAACGAATGACGATTTAATCGAAGGAGGTTCATTCACAATAGCCGTTCGATGGATTCATATCCGAGATTCAGAGTTGAATATTAATAATTTAGATCATTAGAAATTTTTTGATATTCTCAGTCGGGAATATTTCATCTTGAGTAGCAGTAATTAAGGCGATCGAAAAACGAATGACGATTTAATCGAAGGAGTTTCATTTAAGAGTTTCATTCACAATAGCCGTTCGATGGATTCATATCCGAGATTCAGAGTTGAATATTAATAATTTAGATCATTAGAAATTTTTTGATAATCTCAGCGAGGAATATTTCATCTTGAGTAGCAGTAATTAAGGCGATCGAAAAACGAATGACGATTTAATCGAAGGAGTTTCATTCACAATATCCGTTCGATGTTTACATATCCGAGATTCAGAGTTGAATATTAATAATTTAGATCATTAGAAATTTTTTGATATTCTCAGTCGGGAATATTTCATCTTGAGTAGCAGTAATTAAGGCGATCGAAAAACGAATGACGATTTAATCGAAGGAGTTTCATTTAAGAGTTTCATTCACAATAGCCGTTCGATGGATTCATATCCGAGATTCAGAGTTGAATATTAATAATAAGATCATTAGAAATTTTTTGATAATCTCAGCGGGGAATATTTCATCTTGAGTAGCAGTAATTAAGGCGATCGAAAAACGAATGACGATTTAATCGAAGGAGGTTCATTTACGAGTTTCATTCACAATAGCCGTTCGATGGATTCATATCCGAGATTCAGAGTTGAATATTAATAATAAGATCATTAGAAATTTTTTGATGATCTCAGCCGGGAATATTTCATCTTGAGTAGCAGTAATTAAGGCGATCGAAAAACGAATGACGATTTAATCGAAGGAGGTTCATTTACGAGTTTCATTCACAATAGCCGTTCGATGGTTACATATCCGAGATTCAGAGTTGAATATTAATAATGCAGATCATTAGAAATGTTTTGATAATCTCAGCCGGGAATATTTCATCTTGAGTAGCAGTAATTAAGGCGATCGAAAAACGAATGACGATTTAATCGAAGGAGGTTCATTTACGAGTTTCATTCACAATAGCCGTTCGATGGTTACATATCCGAGATTCAGAGTTGAATATTAATAATAAGATCATTAGAATTTTTTTGATAATCTCAGCCGGGAATATTTCATCTTGAGTAGCAGTAATTAAGGCGATCGAAAACCGAATGACGATTTAATCGAAGGAGGTTCATTTACGAGTTTCATTCACAATAGCCGTTCGATGGATTCATATCCGACATTCAGAGTTGAATATTAATAATTTAGATCTTTAGAAATTTTTTGATAATCTCAGCGGGGAATATTTCATCTTGAGTAGCAGTAATTAAGGCGATCGAAAAACGAATGACGATTTAATCGAAGGAGGTTCATTTACGAGTTTCATTCACAATAGCCGTTCGATGGTTACATATCCGAGATTCAGAGTTGAATATTAATAATGCAGATCATTAGAAATGTTTTGATAATCTCAGCCGGGAATATTTCATCTTGAGTAGCAGTAATTAAGGCGATCGAAAAACGAATGACGATTTAATCGAAGGAGGTTCATTTACGAGTTTCATTCACAATAGCCGTTCGATGGTTACATATCCGAGATTCAGAGTTGAATATTAATAATATATATCTTTAGAATTTTTTTGATAATCTCAGCCGGGAATATTTCATCTTGAGTAGCAGTAATTAAGGCGATCGAAAACCGAATGACGATTTAATCGAAGGAGGTTCATTTACGAGTTTCATTCACAATAGCCGTTCGATGGATTCATATCCGAGATTCAGAGTTGAATATTAATAATTTAGATCTTTAGAAATTTTTTGATAATCTCAGCGGGGAATATTTCATCTTGAGTAGCAGTAATTAAGGCGATCGAAAAAGTGTGATGATTTATTCGAAGGAGATTCATTTACGAGTTTCATTCACAATATCCGTTCGATGGTTACATATCCGAGATTCAGAGTTGAATATTAATAATTTAGATCATTAGAAATTTTTTGATATTCTCAGTCGGGAATATTTCATCTTGAGTAGCAGTAATTAAGGCGATCGAAAAACGAATGACGATTTAATCGAAGGAGTTTCATTTTAGAGTTTCATTCACAATAGCCGTTCGATGGATTCATATCCGAGATTCAGAGTTGAATATTAATAATAAGATCATTAGAAATTTTTTGATAATCTCAGCGGGGAATATTTCATCTTGAGTAGCAGTAATTGAGGCGATCGAAAAACGGATGACAATTTAATCGAAGGAGTTTCATTTAAGAGTTTCATTCATAATATCCGTTCGATGGATTCATATCCGAGATTCAGAGTTGAATATTAGTAATAAGATCATTAGAAATTTTTTGATATTCTCAGTCGGGAATATTTCATCTTGAGTAGCAGTAATTAAGGCGATCGAAAAACGAATGACGATTTAATCGAAGGAGTTTCATTTAAGAGTTTCATTCACAATAGCCGTTCGATGGATTCATATCCGAGATTCAGAGTTGAATATTAATAATAAGATCATTAGAAATTTTTTGATAATCTCAGCGGGGAATATTTCATCTTGAGTAGCAGTAATTAAGGCGATCGAAAAACGAATGACGATTTAATCGAAGGAGTTTCATTCACAATATCCGTTCGATGTTTACATATCCGAGATTCAGAGTTGAATATTAATAATTTAGATCATTAGAAATTTTTTGATAATCTCAGCGAGGAATATTTCATCTTGAGTAGCAGTAATTAAGGCGATCGAAAAACGAATGACGATTTAATCGAAGGAGTTTCATTCACAATATCCGTTCGATGTTTACATATCCGAGATTCAGAGTTGAATATTAATAATTTAGATCATTAGAAATTTTTTGATATTCTCAGTCGGGAATATTTCATCTTGAGTAGCAGTAATTAAGGCGATCGAAAAACGAATGACGATTTAATCGAAGGAGTTTCATTTAAGAGTTTCATTCACAATAGCCGTTCGATGGATTCATATCCGAGATTCAGAGTTGAATATTAATAATTTAGATCATTAGAAATTTTTTGATAATCTCAGCGGGGAATATTTCATCTTGAGTAGCAGTAATTAAGGCGATCGAAAAACGTATGACGATTTAATCGAAGGAGTTTCATTCACAATATCCGTTCGATGTTTACATATCCGAGATTCAGAGTTGAATATTAATAATTTAGATCATTAGAAATTTTTTGATAATCTCAGCGAGGAATATTTCATCTTGAGTAGCAGTAATTAAGGCGATCGAAAAACGAATGACGATTTAATCGAAGGAGTTTCATTCACAATATCCGTTCGATGTTTACATATCCGAGATTCAGAGTTGAATATTAATAATTTAGATCATTAGAAATTTTTTGATATTCTCAGTCGGGAATATTTCATCTTGAGTAGCAGTAATTAAGGCGATCGAAAAACGAATGACGATTTAATCGAAGGAGTTTCATTTAAGAGTTTCATTCACAATAGCCGTTCGATGGATTCATATCCGAGATTCAGAGTTGAATATTAATAATAAGATCATTAGAAATTTTTTGATAATCTCAGCGGGGAATATTTCATCTTGAGTAGCAGTAATTAAGGCGATCGAAAAACGAATGACGATTTAATCGAAGGAGGTTCATTTACGAGTTTCATTCACAATAGCCGTTCGATGGATTCATATCCGAGATTCAGAGTTGAATATTAATAATAAGATCATTAGAAATTTTTTGATGATCTCAGCCGGGAATATTTCATCTTGAGTAGCAGTAATTAAGGCGATCGAAAACCGAATGACGATTTAATCGAAGGAGGTTCATTTACGAGTTTCATTCACAATAGCCGTTCGATGGATTCATATCCGAGATTCAGAGTTGAATATTAATAATTTAGATCTTTAGAAATTTTTTGATAATCTCAGCGGGGAATATTTCATCTTGAGTAGCAGTAATTAAGGCGATCGAAAAACGAATGACGATTTAATCGAAGGAGGTTCATTTACGAGTTTCATTCACAATAGCCGTTCGATGGTTACATATCCGAGATTCAGAGTTGAATATTAATAATGCAGATCATTAGAAATGTTTTGATAATCTCAGCCGGGAATATTTCATCTTGAGTAGCAGTAATTAAGGCGATCGAAAAACGAATGACGATTTAATCGAAGGAGGTTCATTTACGAGTTTCATTCACAATAGCCGTTCGATGGTTACATATCCGAGATTCAGAGTTGAATATTAATAATAAGATCATTAGAATTTTTTTGATAATCTCAGCCGGGAATATTTCATCTTGAGTAGCAGTAATTAAGGCGATCGAAAACCGAATGACGATTTAATCGAAGGAGGTTCATTTACGAGTTTCATTCACAATAGCCGTTCGATGGATTCATATCCGACATTCAGAGTTGAATATTAATAATTTAGATCTTTAGAAATTTTTTGATAATCTCAGCGGGGAATATTTCATCTTGAGTAGCAGTAATTAAGGCGATCGAAAAACGAATGACGATTTAATCGAAGGAGGTTCATTTACGAGTTTCATTCACAATAGCCGTTCGATGGTTACATATCCGAGATTCAGAGTTGAATATTAATAATGCAGATCATTAGAAATGTTTTGATAATCTCAGCCGGGAATATTTCATCTTGAGTAGCAGTAATTAAGGCGATCGAAAAACGAATGACGATTTAATCGAAGGAGGTTCATTTACGAGTTTCATTCACAATAGCCGTTCGATGGTTACATATCCGAGATTCAGAGTTGAATATTAATAATATATATCTTTAGAATTTTTTTGATAATCTCAGCCGGGAATATTTCATCTTGAGTAGCAGTAATTAAGGCGATCGAAAACCGAATGACGATTTAATCGAAGGAGGTTCATTTACGAGTTTCATTCACAATAGCCGTTCGATGGATTCATATCCGAGATTCAGAGTTGAATATTAATAATTTAGATCTTTAGAAATTTTTTGATAATCTCAGCGGGGAATATTTCATCTTGAGTAGCAGTAATTAAGGCGATCGAAAAAGTGTGATGATTTATTCGAAGGAGATTCATTTACGAGTTTCATTCACAATATCCGTTCGATGGTTACATATCCGAGATTCAGAGTTGAATATTAATAATTTAGATCATTAGAAATTTTTTGATATTCTCAGTCGGGAATATTTCATCTTGAGTAGCAGTAATTAAGGCGATCGAAAAACGAATGACGATTTAATCGAAGGAGTTTCATTTTAGAGTTTCATTCACAATAGCCGTTCGATGGATTCATATCCGAGATTCAGAGTTGAATATTAATAATAAGATCATTAGAAATTTTTTGATAATCTCAGCGGGGAATATTTCATCTTGAGTAGCAGTAATTGAGGCGATCGAAAAACGGATGACAATTTAATCGAAGGAGTTTCATTTAAGAGTTTCATTCATAATATCCGTTCGATGGATTCATATCCGAGATTCAGAGTTGAATATTAGTAATAAGATCATTAGAAATTTTTTGATATTCTCAGTCGGGAATATTTCATCTTGAGTAGCAGTAATTAAGGCGATCGAAAAACGAATGACGATTTAATCGAAGGAGTTTCATTTAAGAGTTTCATTCACAATAGCCGTTCGATGGTTACATATCCGAGATTCAGAGTTCAATATTAATAATTTAGATCATTAGAAATTTTTTGATATTCTCAGTCGGGAATATTTCATCTTGAGTAGCAGTAATTAATGCGATCGAAAAACGAATGACGATTTAATCGAAGGAGTTTCATTTAAGAGTTTCATTCACAATAGCCGTTCGATGGATTCATATCCGAGATTCAGAGTTGAATATTAATAATAAGATCATTAGAAATTTTTTGATATTCTCAGTCGGGAATATTTCATCTTGAGTAGCAGTAATTAAGGCGATCGAAAAACGAATGACGATTTAATCGAAGGAGTTTCATTTAAGAGTTTCATTCACAATAGCCGTTCGATGGATTCATATCCGAGATTCAGAGTTGAATATTAGTAATAAGATCATTAGAAATTTTTTGATAATCTTATCCGGGAATATTTCATCTTGAGTAGCAGTAATTAAGGCGATCGAAAACCGAATGACGATTTAATCGAAGGAGTTTCATTTTAGAGTTTCATTCACAATAGCCGTTCGATGGATTCATATCCGAGATTCAGAGTTGAATATTAATAATAAGATCATTAGAAATTTTTTGATAATCTCAGCGGGGAATATTTCATCTTGAGTAGCAGTAATTAAGGCGATCGAAAAACGAATGACGATTTAATCGAAGGAGTTTCATTTTAGAGTTTCATTCACAATAGCCGTTCGATGGATTCATATCCGAGATTCAGAGTTGAATATTAATAATAAGATCATTAGAAATTTTTTGATATTCTCAGTCGGGAATATTTCATCTTGAGTAGCAGTAATTAAGGCGATCGAAAAACGAATGACGATTTAATCGAAGGAGTTTCATTTAAGAGTTTCATTCACAATAGCCGTTCGATGGATTCATATCCGAGATTCAGAGTTGAATATTAATAATTTAGATCTTTAGAAATTTTTTGATAATCTCAGCGGGGAATATTTCATCTTGAGTAGCAGTAATTAAGGCGATCGAAAAAGTGTGATGATTTATTCGAAGGAGATTCATTTACGAGTTTCATTCACAATATCCGTTCGATGGTTACATATCCGAGATTCAGAGTTGAATATTAATAATTTAGATCATTAGAAATTTTTTGATATTCTCAGTCGGGAATATTTCATCTTGAGTAGCAGTAATTAAGGCGATCGAAAAACGAATGACGATTTAATCGAAGGAGTTTCATTTTAGAGTTTCATTCACAATAGCCGTTCGATGGATTCATATCCGAGATTCAGAGTTGAATATTAGTAATAAGATCATTAGAAATTTTTTGATAATCTTATCCGGGAATATTTCATCTTGAGTAGCAGTAATTAAGGCGATCGAAAACCGAATGACGATTTAATCGAAGGAGTTTCATTTTAGAGTTTCATTCACAATAGCCGTTCGATGGATTCATATCCGAGATTCAGAGTTGAATATTAATAATAAGATCATTAGAAATTTTTTGATAATCTCAGCGGGGAATATTTCATCTTGAGTAGCAGTAATTAAGGCGATCGAAAAACGAATGACGATTTAATCGAAGGAGTTTCATTTTAGAGTTTCATTCACAATAGCCGTTCGATGGATTCATATCCGAGATTCAGAGTTGAATATTAATAATAAGATCATTAGAAATTTTTTGATATTCTCAGTCGGGAATATTTCATCTTGAGTAGCAGTAATTAAGGCGATCGAAAAACGAATGACGATTTAATCGAAGGAGTTTCATTTAAGAGTTTCATTCACAATAGCCGTTCGATGGATTCATATCCGAGATTCAGAGTTGAATATTAATAATTTAGATCTTTAGAAATTTTTTGATAATCTCAGCGGGGAATATTTCATCTTGAGTAGCAGTAATTAAGGCGATCGAAAAAGTGTGATGATTTATTCGAAGGAGATTCATTTACGAGTTTCATTCACAATATCCGTTCGATGGTTACATATCCGAGATTCAGAGTTGAATATTAATAATTTAGATCATTAGAAATTTTTTGATATTCTCAGTCGGGAATATTTCATCTTGAGTAGCAGTAATTAAGGCGATCGAAAAACGAATGACGAATTAATCGAAGGAGTTTCATTTTAGAGTTTCATTCACAATAGCCGTTCGATGGATTCATATCCGAGATTCAGAGTTGAATATTAATAATAAGATCATTAGAAATTTTTTGATAATCTCAGCGGGGAATATTTCATCTTGAGTAGCAGTAATTGAGGCGATCGAAAAACGGATGACAATTTAATCGAAGGAGTTTCATTTAAGAGTTTCATTCATAATATCCGTTCGATGGATTCATATCCGAGATTCAGAGTTGAATATTAGTAATAAGATCATTAGAAATTTTTTGATATTCTCAGTCGGGAATATTTCATCTTGAGTAGCAGTAATTAAGGCGATCGAAAAACGAATGACGATTTAATCGAAGGAGTTTCATTTAAGAGTTTCATTCACAATAGCCGTTCGATGGTTACATATCCGAGATTCAGAGTTCAATATTAATAATTTAGATCATTAGAAATTTTTTGATATTCTCAGTCGGGAATATTTCATCTTGAGTAGCAGTAATTAATGCGATCGAAAAACGAATGACGATTTAATAGAAGGAGTTTCATTTAAGAGTTTCATTCACAATAGCCGTTCGATGGATTCATATCCGAGATTCAGAGTTGAATATTAATAATAAGATCATTAGAAATTTTTTGATATTCTCAGTCGGGAATATTTCATCTTGAGTAGCAGTAATTAAGGCGATCGAAAAACGAATGACGATTTAATCGAAGGAGTTTCATTTAAGAGTTTCATTCACAATAGCCGTTCGATGGATTCATATCCGAGATTCAGAGTTGAATATTAGTAATAAGATCATTAGAAATTTTTTGATAATCTTATCCGGGAATATTTCATCTTGAGTAGCAGTAATTAAGGCGATCGAAAACCGAATGACGATTTAATCGAAGGAGGTTCATTTACGAGTTTCATTCACAATAGCCGTTCGATGGATTCATATCCGAGATTCAGAGTTAAATATTAATAATTTAGATCTTTGGAAATTTTTTGATAATCTCAGCGGGGAATATTTCATCTTGAGTAGCAGTAATTAAGGCGATCGAAAAACGAATGACGATTTAATCGAAGGAGTTTCATTTAAGAGTTTCATTCACAATATCCGTTCGATGGTTACATATCCGAGATTCAGAGTTGAATATTAATAATTTAGATCTTTAGAAATGTTTTGATAATCTCAGCCGGGAATATTTCATCTTGAGTAGCAGTAATTGAGGCGATCGAAAAACGGATGACAATTTAATCGAAGGAGTTTCATTTAAGAGTTTCATTCATAATATCCGTTCGATGGTTACATATCCGCGATTCAGAGTTGAATATTAATAATTTAGATCATTAGAAATTTTTTGATATTCTCAGTCGGGAATATTTCATCTTGAGTAGCAGTAATTAAGGCGATCGAAAAACGAATGACGATTTAATCGAAGGAGTTTCATTTACGAGCTTCATTCACAATAGCCGTTCGATGGTTACATATCCGAGATTCAGAGTTGAATATTAATAATGTAGATCATTAGAAATGTTTTGATAATCTCAGCCGTGAATATTTCATCTTGAGTAGCAGTAATTAAGGCGATCGAAAACCGAATGACGATTTAATCGAAGGAGGTTCATTTACGAGTTTCATTCACAATAGCCGTTCGATGGATTCATATCCGAGATTCAGAGTTGAATATTAATAATTTAGATCTTTAGAAATTTTTTGATAATCTCAGCGGGGAATATTTCATCTTGAGTAGCAGTAATTAAGGCGATCGAAAAACGAATGACGATTTAATCGAAGGAGTTTCATTTAAGAGTTTCATTCACAATATCCGTTCGATGGTTACATATCCGAGATTCAGAGTTCAATATTAATAATTTAGATCATTAGAAATTTTTTGATAATCTCAGCGGGGAATATTTCATCTTGAGTAGCAGTAATTAAGGCGATCGAAAAACGAATGACGATTTAATCGAAGGAGTTTCATTTAAGAGTTTCATTCACAATATCCGTTCGATGGTTACATATCCGAGATTCAGAGTTCAATATTAATAATTTAGATCATTAGAAATTTTTTGATATTCTCAGTCGGGAATATTTCATCTTGAGTAGCAGTAATTAATGCGATCGAAAAACGAATGACGATTTAATCGAAGGAGTTTCATTTAAGAGTTTCATTCACAATTGCCGTTCGATGGATTCATATCCGAGATTCAGAGTTGAATATTAATAATAAGATCATTAGAAATTTTTTGATATTCTCAGTCGGGAATATTTCATCTTGAGTAGCAGTAATTAAGGCGATCGAAAAACGAATGACGATTTAATCGAAGGAGTTTCATTTAAGAGTTTCATTCACAATAGCCGTTCGATGGATTCATATCCGAGATTCAGAGTTGAATATTAATAATTTAGATCTTTAGAAATTTTTTGATATTCTCAGTCGGGAATATTTCATCTTGAGTAGCAGTAATTAATGCGATCGAAAAACGAATGACGATTTAATCGAAGGAGTTTCATTTAAGAGTTTCATTCACAATAGCCGTTCGATGGTTACATATCCGAGATTCAGAGTTCAATATTAATAATTTAGATCATTAGAAATTTTTTGATATTCTCAGTCGGGAATATTTCATCTTGAGTAGCAGTAATTAATGCGATCGAAAAACGAATGACGATTTAATCGAAGGAGTTTCATTTAAGAGTTTCATTCACAATAGCCGTTCGATGGATTCATATCCGAGATTCAGAGTTGAATATTAATAATAAGATCATTAGAAATTTTTTGATATTCTCAGTCGGGAATATTTCATCTTGAGTAGCAGTAATTAAGGCGATCGAAAAACGAATGACGATTTAATCGAAGGAGTTTCATTTAAGAGTTTCATTCACAATAGCCGTTCGATGGATTCATATCCGAGATTCAGAGTTGAATATTAGTAATAAGATCATTAGAAATTTTTTGATAATCTTAGCCGGGAATATTTCATCTTGAGTAGCAGTAATTAAGGCGATCGAAAACCGAATGACGATTTAATCGAAGGAGGTTCATTTACGAGTTTCATTCACAATAGCCGTTCGATGGATTCATATCCGAGATTCAGAGTTAAATATTAATAATTTAGATCTTTGGAAATTTTTTGATAATCTCAGCGGGGAATATTTCATCTTGAGTAGCAGTAATTAAGGCGATCGAAAAACGAATGACGATTTAATCGAAGGAGTTTCATTTAAGAGTTTCATTCACAATATCCTTTCGATGGTTACATATCCGAGATTCAGAGTTGAATATTAATAATTTAGATCATTAGAAATTTTTTGATATTCTCAGTCGGGAATATTTCATCTTGAGTAGCAGTAATTAATGCGATCGAAAAACGAATGACGAGTTTCATTCACAATAGCCGTTCGATGGATTCATATCCGAGATTCAGAGTTGAATATTAATAATATATATCTTTAGAATTTTTTTGATAATCTCAGCGGGGAATATTTCATCTTGAGTAGCAGTAATTAAGGCGATCGAAAAAGTGTGATGAT
The DNA here is from genome assembly GCA_036245785.1 of Pristionchus fissidentatus. Classification (NCBI taxonomy): domain Eukaryota; kingdom Metazoa; phylum Nematoda; class Chromadorea; order Rhabditida; family Neodiplogasteridae; genus Pristionchus; species Pristionchus fissidentatus. Next base: position 2,860,589 of record BTSY01000006.1, read on the forward strand.
TTAATCGAAGGAGTTTCATTTAAGAGTTTCATTCACAATAGCCGTTCGATGGATTCATATCCGAGATTCAGAGTTGAATATTAGTAATAAGATCATTAGAAATTTTTTGATAATCTTAGCCGGGAATATTTCATCTTGAGTAGCAGTAATTAAGGCGATCGAAAACCGAATGACGATTTAATCGAAGGAGGTTCATTTACGAGTTTCATTCACAATAGCCGTTCGATGGATTCATATCCGAGATTCAGAGTTAAATATTAATAATTTAGATCTTTGGAAATTTTTTGATAATCTCAGCGGGGAATATTTCATCTTGAGTAGCAGTAATTAAGGCGATCGAAAAACGAATGACGATTTAATCGAAGGAGTTTCAGTTAAGAGTTTCATTCACAATATCCTTTCGATGGTTACATATCCGAGATTCAGAGTTGAATATTAATAATTTAGATCATTAGAAATTTTTTGATATTCTCAGTCGGGAATATTTCATCTTGAGTAGCAGTAATTAATGCGATCGAAAAACGAATGACGATTTAATCGAAGGAGTTTCATTTAAGAGTTTCATTCACAATAGCCGTTCGATGGATTCATATCCGAGATTCAGAGTTGAATATTAATAATAAGATCATTAGAAATTTTTTGATATTCTCAGTCGGGAATATTTCATCTTGAGTAGCAGTAATTAAGGCGATCGAAAAACGAATGACGATTTAATCGAAGGAGTTTCATTTAAGAGTTTCATTCACAATAGCCGTTCGATGGATTCATATCCGAGATTCAGAGTTGAATATTAGTAATAAGATCATTAGAAATTTTTTGATAATCTTAGCCGGGAATATTTCATCTTGAGTAGCAGTAATTAAGGCGATCGAAAACCGAATGACGATTTAATCGAAGGAGGTTCATTTACGAGTTTCATTCACAATAGCCGTTCGATGGATTCATATCCGAGATTCAGAGTTAAATATTAATAATTTAGATCTTTGGAAATTTTTTGATAATCTCAGCCGGGAATATTTCATCTTGAGTAGCAGTAATTGAGGCGATCGAAAAACGGATGACAATTTAATCGAAGGAGTTTCATTTAAGAGTTTCATTCATAATATCCGTTCGATGGATTCATATCCGAGATTCAGAGTTGAATATTAGTAATAAGATCATTAGAAATTTTTTGATATTCTCAGTCGGGAATATTTCATCTTGAGTAGCAGTAATTAAGGCGATCGAAAAACGAATGACGATTTAATCGAAGGAGTTTCATTTACGAGCTTCATTCACAATAGCCGTTCGATGGTTACATATCCGAGATTCAGAGTTGAATATTAATAATGTAGATCATTAGAAATGTTTTGATAATCTCAGCCGTGAATATTTCATCTTGAGTAGCAGTAATTAAGGCGATCGAAAACCGAATGACGATTTAATCGAAGGAGGTTCATTTACGAGTTTCATTCACAATAGCCGTTCGATGGATTCATATCCGAGATTCAGAGTTGAATATTAATAATATATATCTTTAGAATTTTTTTGATAATCTCAGCGGGGAATATTTCATCTTGAGTAGCAGTAATTAAGGCGATCGAAAAAGTGTGATGATTTAATCGAAGGAGTTTCATTTAAGAGTTTCATTCACAATAGCCGTTCGATGGATTCATATCCGAGATTCAGAGTTGAATATTAGTAATAAGATCATTAGAAATTTTTTGATAATCTTAGCCGGGAATATTTCATCTTGAGTAGCAGTAATTAAGGCGATCGAAAACCGAATGACGATTTAATCGAAGGAGGTTCATTTACGAGTTTCATTCACAATAGCCGTTCGATGGATTCATATCCGAGATTCAGAGTTAAATATTAATAATTTAGATCTTTGGAAATTTTTTGATAATCTCAGCGGGGAATATTTCATCTTGAGTAGCAGTAATTAAGGCGATCGAAAAACGAATGACGATTTAATCGAAGGAGTTTCATTTAAGAGTTTCATTCACAATATCCGTTCGATGGTTACATATCCGCGATTCAGAGTTGAATATTAATAATTTAGATCATTAGAAATTTTTTGATATTCTCAGTCGGGAATATTTCATCTTGAGTAGCAGTAATTAAGGCGATCGAAAAACGAATGACGATTTAATCGAAGGAGTTTCATTTAAGAGTTTCATTCATAATATCCGTTCGATGGTTACATATCCGCGATTCAGAGTTGAATATTAATAATTTAGATCATTAGAAATTTTTTGATATTCTCAGTCGGGAATATTTCATCTTGAGTAGCAGTAATTAAGGCGATCGAAAAACGAATGACGATTTAATCGAAGGAGTTTCATTTAAGAGTTTCATTCACAATATCCGTTCGATGGTTACATATCCGAGATTCAGAGTTCAATATTAATAATTTAGATCATTAGAAATTTTTTGATATTCTCAGTCGGGAATATTTCATCTTGAGTAGCAGTAATTAAGGCGATCGAAAAACGAATGACGATTTAATCGAAGGAGTTTCATTTAAGAGTTTCATTCATAATATCCGTTCGATGGTTACATATCCGCGATTCAGAGTTGAATATTAATAATTTAGATCATTAGAAATTTTTTGATATTCTCAGTCGGGAATATTTCATCTTGAGTAGCAGTAATTAAGGCGATCGAAAAACGAATGACGATTTAATCGAAGGAGTTTCATTTAAGAGTTTCATTCACAATAGCCGTTCGATGGTTACATATCCGAGATTCAGAGTTGAATATTAATAATTTAGATCATTAGAAATTTTTTGATATTCTCAGTCGGGAATATTTCATCTTGAGTAGCAGTAATTAAGGCGATCGAAAAACGAATGACGATTTAATCGAAGGAGTTTCATTTAAGAGTTTCATTCACAATATCCGTTCGATGGTTACATATCCGAGATTCAGAGTTCAATATTAATAATTTAGATCATTAGAAATTTTTTGATATTCTCAGTCGGGAATATTTCATCTTGAGTAGCAGTAATTAATGCGATCGAAAAACGAATGACGATTTAATCGAAGGAGTTTCATTTAAGAGTTTCATTCACAATAGCCGTTCGATGGATTCATATCCGAGATTCAGAGTTGAATATTAATAATAAGATCATTAGAAATTTTTTGATATTCTCAGTCGGGAATATTTCATCTTGAGTAGCAGTAATTAAGGCGATCGAAAAACGAATGACGATTTAATCGAAGGAGTTTCATTTAAGAGTTTCATTCACAATAGCCGTTCGATGGATTCATATCCGAGATTCAGAGTTGAATATTAGTAATAAGATCATTAGAAATTTTTTGATAATCTTAGCCGGGAATATTTCATCTTGAGTAGCAGTAATTAAGGCGATCGAAAACCGAATGACGATTTAATCGAAGGAGGTTCATTTACGAGTTTCATTCACAATAGCCGTTCGATGGATTCATATCCGAGATTCAGAGTTAAATATTAATAATTTAGATCTTTGGAAATTTTTTGATAATCTCAGCGGGGAATATTTCATCTTGAGTAGCAGTAATTAAGGCGATCGAAAAACGAATGACGATTTAATCGAAGGAGTTTCATTTAAGAGTTTCATTCACAATATCCGTTCGATGGTTACATATCCGAGATTCAGAGTTGAATATTAATAATTTAGATCTTTAGAAATGTTTTGATAATCTCAGCCGGGAATATTTCATCTTGAGTAGCAGTAATTAAGGCGATCGAAAAACGAATGACGATTTAATCGAAGGAGTTTCATTTAAGAGTTTCATTCACAATATCCGTTCGATGGTTACATATCCGAGATTCAGAGTTGAATATAAATAATTTAGATCATTAGAAATTTTTTGATATTCTCAGCCGGGAATATTTCATCTTGAGTAGCAGTAATTAAGGCGATCGAAAAACGAATGACGATTTAATCGAAGGAGTTTCATTTAAGAGTTTCATTCACAATAGCCGTTCGATGGATTCATATCCGAGATTCAGAGTTGAATATTAGTAATAAGATCATTAGAAATTTTTTGATAATCTTAGCCGGGAATATTTCATCTTGAGTAGCAGTAATTGAGGCGATCGAAAAACGGATGACAATTTAATCGAAGGAGTTTCATTTAAGAGTTTCATTCACAATATCCGTTCGATGGTTACATATCCGAGATTCAGAGTTGAATATTAATAATTTAGATCTTTAGAAATGTTTTGATAATCTCAGCCGGGAATATTTCATCTTGAGTAGCAGTAATTAAGGCGATCGAAAAAGTGTGATGATTTAATCGAAGGAGTTTCATTTACGAGCTTCTTTCACAATAGCCGTTCGATGGTCACATATCCGAGATTCAGAGTTGAATATTAATAATAAGATCATTAGAAATGTTTTGATAATCTCAGCCGGGAATATTTCATCTTGAGTAGCAGTAATTGAGGCGATCGAAAAACGGATGACAATTTAATCGAAGGAGTTTCATTTAAGAGTTTCATTCACAATATCCGTTCGATGGTTACATATCCGCGATTCAGAGTTGAATATTAATAATATAGATCATTAGAAATTTTTTGATATTCTCAGTCGGGAATATTTCATCTTGAGTAGCAGTAATTAAGGCGATCGAAAAACGAATGACGATTTAATCGAAGGAGTTTCATTTAAGAGTTTCATTCACAATAGCCGTTCGATGGTTACATATCCGAGATTCAGAGTTCAATATTAATAATTTAGATCATTAGAAATTTTTTTGATATTCTCAGTCGGGAATATTTCATCTTGAGTAGCAGTAATTAATGCGATCGAAAAACGAATGACGATTTAATCGAAGGAGTTTCATTTAAGAGTTTCATTCACAATAGCCGTTCGATGGATTCATATCCGAGATTCAGAGTTGAATATTAGTAATAAGATCATTAGAAATTTTTTGATAATCTTAGCCGGGAATATTTCATCTTGAGTAGCAGTAATTGAGGCGATCGAAAAACGGATGACAATTTAATCGAAGGAGTTTCATTTAAGAGTTTCATTCACAATATCCGTTCGATGGTTACATATCCGAGATTCAGAGTTGAATATTAATAATTTAGATCTTTAGAAATGTTTTGATAATCTCAGCCGGGAATATTTCATCTTGAGTAGCAGTAATTAAGGCGATCGAAAAAGTGTGATGATTTAATCGAAGGAGTTTCATTTACGAGCTTCTTTCACAATAGCCGTTCGATGGTCACATATCCGAGATTCAGAGTTGAATATTAATAATAAGATCATTAGAAATGTTTTGATAATCTCAGCCGGGAATATTTCATCTTGAGTAGCAGTAATTGAGGCGATCGAAAAACGGATGACAATTTAATCGAAGGAGTTTCATTTAAGAGTTTCATTCACAATATCCGTTCGATGGTTACATATCCGCGATTCAGAGTTGAATATTAATAATTTAGATCATTAGAAATTTTTTGATATTCTCAGTCGGGAATATTTCATCTTGAGTAGCAGTAATTAAGGCGATCGAAAAACGAATGACGATTTAATCGAAGGAGTTTCATTTAAGAGTTTCATTCACAATAGCCGTTCGATGGTTACATATCCGAGATTCAGAGTTCAATATTAATAATTTAGATCATTAGAAATTTTTTTGATATTCTCAGTCGGGAATATTTCATCTTGAGTAGCAGTAATTAATGCGATCGAAAAACGAATGACGATTTAATCGAAGGAGTTTCATTTAAGAGTTTCATTCACAATAGCCGTTCGATGGATTCATATCCGAGATTCAGATTTGAATATTAATAATTTAGATCTTTAGAAATGTTTTGATAATCTTAGCCGGGAATATTTCATCTTGAGTAGCAGTAATTAATGCGATCGAAAAACGAATGACGATTTAATCGAAGGAGTTTCATTTAAGAGTTTCATTCACAATAGCCGTTCGATGGATTCATATCCGAGATTCAGAGTTGAATATTAGTAATAAGATCATTAGAAATTTTTTGATAATCTTAGCCGGGAATATTTCATCTTGAGTAGCAGTAATTAAGGCGATCGAAAAAGTGTGATGATTTAATCGAAGGAGTTTCATTTAAGAGTTTCATTCACAATATCCGTTCGATGGTTACGTATCCGAGATTCAGAGTTGAATATTAATAATTTAGATCATTAGAAATTTTTTGATATTCTCAGTCGGGAATATTTCATCTTGAGTAGCAGTAATTAAGGCGATTGAAAAAGTGTAATGATTTATTCGAAGGAGATTCATTTACGAGTTTCATTCACAATAGCCGTTCGATGGTTACATATCCGAGATTCAGAGTTGAATATTAATAATATAGATCATTCGAATTTTTTTGATAATCTCAGCCGGGAATATTTCATCTTGAGTAGCAGTAATTAAGGCGATCGAAAAAGTGTGATGATTTAATCGAAGGAGTTTCATTTAAGAGTTTCATTCACAATATCCGTTCGATGGTTACGTATCCGAGATTCAGAGTTGAATATTAATAATTTAGATCATTAGAAATTTTTTGATATTCTCAGTCGGGAATATTTCATCTTGAGTAGCAGTAATTGAGGCGATCGAAAAACGGATGACAATTTAATCGAAGGAGGTTCATTTACGAGTTTCATACACAATAGCCGATCGATGGTTACATATCCGAGATTCAGAGTTGAATATTAATAATTTAGATCATTAGAAATTTTTTGATAATCTCAGCCGGGAATATTTCATCTTGAGTAGCAGTAATTGAGGCGAGCGAAAAAGTGTGATGATTTATTCGAAGGAGATTCATTTACGAGTTTCATTCACAATAGCCGATCGATGGTTACATATCCGAGATTCAGAGTTGAATATTAATAATATAGATCATTCGAATTTTTTTGAGAATCTCAGCCGGGAATATTTCATCTTGAGTAGCAGTAATTGAGGCGATCGAAAAAGTGTGATGATTTAATCGAAGGAGGTTCATTTACGAGTTTCATACACAATAGCCGATCGATGGTTACATATCCGAGATTCAGAGTTGAATATTAATAATATAGATCATTCGAATTTTTTTGAAAATCTCAGCCGGGAATATTTCATCTTGAATAGCAGTAATTGAGGCGATCGAAAAAGTGTGATGATTTAATCGAAGGAGGTTCATTTACGAGTTTCATACACAATAGCCGATCGATGGTTACATATCCGAGATTCAGAGTTGAATATTAATAATTTAGATCATTAGAAATTTTTTGATAATCTCAGCCGGGAATATTTCATCTTGAGTAGCAGTAATTGAGGCGATCGAAAAAGTGTGATGATTTAATCGAAGGAGGTTCATTTACGAGTTTCATACACAATAGCCGATCGATGGTTACATATCCGAGATTCAGAGTTGAATATTAATAATATAGATCATTCGAATTTTTTTGAAAATCTCAGCCGGGAATATTTCATCTTGAATAGCAGTAATTGAGGCGATCGAAAAAGTGTGATGATTTAATCGAAGGAGGTTCATTTACGAGTTTCATACACAATAGCCGATCGATGGTTACATATCCGAGATTCAGAGTTGAATATTAATAATTTAGATCATTAGAAATTTTTTGATAATCTCAGCCGGGAATATTTCATCTTGAGTAGCAGTAATTGAGGCGATCGAAAAAGTGTGATGATTTATTCGAAGGAGATTCATTTACGAGTTTCATTCACAATAGCCGATCGATGGTTACATATCCGAGATTCAGAGTTGAATATTAATAATATAGATCATTCGAATTTTTTTGATAATCTCAGCCGGGAATATTTCATCTTGAGTAGCAGTAATTGAGGCGATCGAAAAACGAATGACGATTCAATCGAATTAGGTTCATTTACGAGTTTCATACACAATAGTCGATCGATGGTTACATATCCGAGATTCAGAGTTGAATATTAATAATATAGATCATTCGATTTTTTTTGAAAATCTCAGCCGGGAATATTTCATCTTGAGTAGCAGTAATTGAGGCGATCGAAAAACGGATGACGATTTAATCGAAGGAGGTTCATTTACGAGTTTCATACACAATAGCCGATCGATGGTTACATATCCGAGATTCAGAGTTGAATATTAATAATTTAGATCATTAGAAATTTTTTGATAATCTCAGCCGGGAATATTTCATCTTGAGTAGCAGTAATTGAGGCGATCGAAAAACGAATGACGATTCAATCGAATTAGGTTCATTTACGAGTTTCATACACAATAGTCGATCGATGGTTACATATCCGAGATTCAGAGTTGAATATTAATAATATAGATCATTCGATTTTTTTTGAAAATCTCAGCCGGGAATATTTCATCTTGAGTAGCAGTAATTGAGGCGATCGAAAAACGGATGACGATTTAATCGAAGGAGGTTCATTTACGAGTTTCATACACAATAGCCGATCGATGGTTACATATCCGAGATTCAGAGTTGAATATTAATAATTTAGATCATTAGAAATTTTTTGATAATCTCAGCCGGGAATATTTCATCTTGAGTAGCAGTAATTGAGGCGATCGAAAAAGTGTGATGATTTATTCGAAGGAGATTCATTTACGAGTTTCATTCACAATAGCCGATCGATGGTTACATATCCGAGATTCAGAGTTGAATATTAATAATATAGATCATTCGAAATTTTTTGATAATCTCAGCCGGGAATATTTCATCTTGAGTAGCAGTAATTGAGGCGATCGAAAAAGTGTGATGATTTATTCGAAGGAGATTCATTTACGAGTTTCATTCACAATAGCCGATCGATGGTTACATATCCGAGATTCAGAGTTGAATATTAATAATATAGATCATTCGAATTTTTTTGAAAATCTCAGCCGGGAATATTTCATCTTGAGTAGCAGTAATTGAGGCGATCGAAAAACGGATGACGATTTAACCGAAGGAGGTTCATTTACGAGTTTCATACACAATAGCCGATCGATGGTTACATATCCGAGATTCAGAGTTGAATATTAATAATATAGATCATTCGATTTTTTTTTAAAATCTCAGCCGGGAATATTTCATCTTGAGTAGCAGTAATTGAGGCGATCGAAAAACGGATGACGATTTAATCGAAGGAGGTTCATTTACGAGTTTCATACACAATAGCCGATCGATGGTTACATATCCGAGATTCAGAGTTGAATATTAATAATATAGATCATTCGATTTTTTTTGAAAATCTCAGCCGGGAATATTTCATCTTGAGTAGCAGTAATTGAGGCGATCGAAAAACGGATGACGATTTAATCGAAGGAGGTTCATTTACGAGTTTCATACACAATAGCCGATCGATGGTTACATATCCGAGATTCAGAGTTGAATATTAATAATATAGATCATTCGAATTTTTTTGAAAATCTCAGCCGGGAATATTTCATCTTGAGTAGCAGTAATTGAGGCGATCGAAAAAGTGTGATGATTTATTCGAAGGAGATTCATTTACGAGTTTCATTCACAATAGCCGATCGATGGTTACATATCCGAGATTCAGAGTTGAATATTAATAATATAGATCATTCGAATTTTTTTGAAAATCTCAGCCGGGAATATTTCATCTTGAGTAGCAGTAATTGAGGCGATCGAAAAAGTGTGATGATTTAATCGAAGGAGGTTCATTTACGAGTTTCATACACAATAGCCGATCGATGGTTACATATCCGAGATTCAGAGTTGAATATTAATAATATAGATCATTCGAATTTTTTTTGAAAATCTCAGCCGGGAATATTTCATCTTGAGTAGCAGTAATTGAGGCGATAGAAAAACGGATGACGATTTAATCGAAGGAGGTTCATTTACGAGTTTCATACACAATAGCCGATCGATTGTTACATATCCGAGATTCAGAGTTGAATATTAATAATTTAGATCATTAGAAATTTTTTGATAATCTCAGCCGGGAATATTTCATCTTGAGTAGCAGTAATTGAGGCGATCGAAAAACGGATGACGATTTAATCGAAGGAGGTTCATTTACGAGTTTCATACACAATAGCCGATCGATGGTTACATATCCGAGATTCAGAGTTGAATATTAATAATATAGATCATTCGAATTTTTTTGAAAATCTCAGCCGGGAATATTTCATCTTGAGTAGCAGTAATTGAGGCGATCGAAAAACGAATGACGATTCAATCGAATTAGGTTCATTTACGAGTTTCATACATAATAGCCGATCGATGGTAACATATCCGAGATTCAGAGTTGAATATTAATAATATAGATCATTCGAATTTTTTTGAAAATCTCAGCCGGGAATATTTCATCTTGAGTAGCAGTAATTGAGGCGATCGAAAAACGAATGACGATTCAATCGAATTAGGTTCATTTACGAGTTTCATACACAATAGCCGATCGATGGTTACATATCCGAGATTCAGAGTTGAATATTAATAATATAGATCATTCGAATTTTTTTGAAAATCTCAGCCGGGAATATTTCGTCTTGAGTAGCAGTAATTGAGGCGATCGAAAAACGGATGACGATTTAATCGAAGGAGGTTCATTTACGAGTTTCATACACAATAGCCGATCGATGGTTACATATCCGAGATTCAGAGTTGAATATTAATAATATAGATCATTCGAATTTTTTTGAAAATCTCAGCCGGGAATATTTCATCTCGATTAGCAGTAATTGAGGCGATCGAAAAACGAATGACGATTCAATCGAATTAGGTTCATTTACGAGTTTCATACACAATAGCCGATCGATGGTTACATATCCGAGATTCAGAGTTGAATATTAATAATATAGATCATTCGAATTTTTTTGAAAATCTCAGCCGGGAATATTTCGTCTTGAGTAGCAGTAATTGAGGCGATCGAAAAACGGATGACGATTTAATCGAAGGAGGTTCATTTACGAGTTTCATACACAATAGCCGATCGATGGTTACATATCCGAGATTCAGAGTTGAATATTAATAATTTAGATCATTAGAAATTTTTTGATAATCTCAGCCGGGAATATTTCATCTTGAGTAGCAGTAATTGAGGCGATCGAAAAACGGATGACGATTTAATCGAAGGAGGTTCATTTACGAGTTTCATACACAATAGCCGATCGATGGTTACATATCCGAGATTCAGAGTTGAATATTAATAATATAGATCATTCGAATTTTTTTGAAAATCTCAGCCGGGAATATTTCATCTTGAGTAGCAGTAATTGAGGCGATCGAAAAACGAATGACGATTCAATCGAATTAGGTTCATTTACGAGTTTCATACACAATAGCCGATCGATGGTAACATATCCGAGATTCAGAGTTGAATATTAATAATATAGATCATTCGAATTTTTTTTGAAAATCTCAGCCGGGAATATTTCATCTTGAGTAGCAGTAATTGAGGCGATCGAAAAACGAATGACGATTCAATCGAATTAGGTTCATTTACGAGTTTCATACACAATAGCCGATCGATGGTTACATATCCGAGATTCAGAGTTGAATATTAATAATATAGATCATTCGAATTTTTTTGAAAATCTCAGCCGGGAATATTTCGTCTTGAGTAGCAGTAATTGAGGCGATCGAAAAACGGATGACGATTTAATCGAAGGAGGTTCATTTACGAGTTTCATACACAATAGCCGATCGATGGTTACATATCCGAGATTCAGAGTTGAATATTAATAATATAGATCATTCGATTTTTTTTGAAAATCTCAGCCGGGAATATTTCATCTTGAGTAGCAGTAATTGAGGCGATCGAAAAACGGATGACGATTTAATCGAAGGAGGTTCATTTACGAGTTTCATACACAATAGCCGATCGATGGTTACATATCCGAGATTCAGAGTTGAATATTAATAATTTAGATCATTAGAAATTTTTTGATAATCTCAGCCGGGAATATTTCATCTTGAGTAGCAGTAATTGAGGCGATCGAAAAACGGATGACGATTTAATCGAAGGAGGTTCATTTACGAGTTTCATACACAATAGCCGATCGATGGTTACATATCCGAGATTCAGAGTTGAATATTAATAATATAGATCATTCGAATTTTTTTGAAAATCTCAGCCGGGAATATTTCATCTTGAGTAGCAGTAATTGAGGCGATCGAAAAACGAATGACGATTCAATCGAATTAGGTTCATTTACGAGTTTCATACACAATAGCCGATCGATGGTAACATATCCGAGATTCAGAGTTGAATATTAATAATATAGATCATTCGAATTTTTTTGAAAATCTCAGCCGGGAATATTTCATCTTGAGTAGCAGTAATTGAGGCGATCGAAAAACGAATGGCGATTCAATCGAATTAGGTTCATTTACGAGTTTCATACACAATAGCCGATCGATGGTTGCATATCCGAGATTCAGAGTTGAATATTAATAATATAGATCATTCGAATTTTTTTGAAAATCTCAGCCGGGAATATTTCATCTTGAGTAGCAGTAATTGAGGCGATCGAAAAACGGATGACGATTTAATCGAAGGAGGTTCATTTACGAGTTTCATACACAATAGCCGATCGATGGTTACATATCCGAGATTCAGAGTTGAATATTAATAATTTAGATCATTAGAAATTTTTTGATAATCTCAGCCGGGAATATTTCATCTTGAGTAGCAGTAATTGAGGCGATCGAAAAACGGATGACGATTTAATCGAAGGAGGTTCATTTACGAGTTTCATACACAATAGCCGATCGATGGTTACATATCCGAGATTCAGAGTTGAATATTAATAATATAGATCATTCGAATTTTTTTGAAAATCTCAGCCGGGAATATTTCATCTTGAGTAGCAGTAATTGAGGCGATCGAAAAACGAATGACGATTCAATCGAATTAGGTTCATTTACGAGTTTCATACACAATAGCCGATCGATGGTTACATATCCGAGATTCAGAGTTGAATATTAATAATTTAGATCATTAGACATTTTTTGATAATCTCAGCCGGGAATATTTCATCTTGAGTAGCAGTAATTGAGGCGATCGAAAAACGGATGACGATTTAATCGAAGGAGGTTCATTTACGAGTTTCATACACAATAGCCGATCGATGGTTACATATCCGAGATTCAGAGTTGAATATTAATAATATAGATCATTCGAATTTTTTTGAAAATCTCAGCCGGGAATATTTCTTCTTGAGTAGCAGTAATTGAGGCGATCGAAAAACGGATGACGATTTAATCGAAGGAGGTTCATTTACGAGTTTCATACACAATAGCCGATCGATGGTTACATATCCGAGATTCAGAGTTGAATATTAATAATATAGATCATTCGAATTTTTTTGAAAATCTCAGCCGGGAATATTTCATCTTGAGTAGCAGTAATTGAGGCGATCGAAAAACGGATGACGATTTAACCGAAGGAGGTTCATTTACGAGTTTCATACACAATAGCCGATCGATGGTTACATATCCGAGATTCAGAGTTGAATATTAATAATGTAGATCATTAGAAATGTTTTGATAATCTCAGCCGTGAATATTTCATCTTGAGTAGCAGTAATTAAGGCGATCGAAAAAGTGTGATGATTTAATCGAAGGAGTTTCATTTAAGAGTTTCATTCACAATAGCCGTTCGATGGATTCATATCCGAGATTCAGAGTTGAATATTAATAATTTAGATCTTTAGAAATTTTTTGATAATCTCAGCGGGGAATATTTCATCTTGAGTAGCAGTAATTAAGGCGATCGAAAACCGAATGACGATTTAATCGAAGGAGGTTCATTTACGAGTTTCATTCACAATAGCCGTTCGATGGATTCATATCCGAGATTCAGAGTTGAATATTAATAATTTAGATCTTTAGAAATTTTTTGATAATCTCAGCGGGGAATATTTCATCTTGAGTAGCAGTAATTAAGGCGATCGAAAAAGTGTGATGATTTAATCGAAGGAGTTTCATTTAAGAGTTTCATTCACAATATCCGTTCGATGGTTACGTATCCGAGATTCAGAGTTGAATATTAATAATTTAGATCATTAGAAATTTTTTGATAATCTCAGCGGGGAATATTTCATCTTGAGTAGCAGTAATTAAGGCGATCGAAAAACGAATGACGATTCAATCGAATTAGGTTCATTTACGAGTTTCATACACAATAGCCGATCGATGGTTACATATCCGAGATTCAGAGTTGAATATTAATAATATAGATCATTCGATTTTTTTTGAAAATCTCAGCCGGGAATATTTCATCTTGAGTAGCAGTAATTAAGGCGATCGAAAAACGAATGACGATTCAATCGAATTAGGTTCATTTACGAGTTTCATACACAATAGCCGATCGATGGTTACATATCCGAGATTCAGAGTTGAATATTAATAATATAGATCATTCGATTTTTTTTGAAACTCTCAGCTGGGAATATTTCATCCATTTATGGAATAAATAATTTGTTATCCTAACCAGGTCTACATGTTCCGCAGCCGCTTGTAGTGAACGGAGTTCTGTCGTCTGGCCTAATTAGTGTTGTTAGCTCGAGTGTTACTCGTCGAGTGTTTGCTCGACGAGTTCATTTCAGAGGAGTGCTCATCGGTCGATGTCACTCACGAGTGTATTTTCACATTTTCACTCACGAGTGAACGAGTACTCGCGAATGCTTTTGCACAACACTCACGTCTATGTGATATTTGGTCGGTGACGTAATAAGGGTATAAGGGGTTGATAGAGCAAGACGGGGAAGGATGAGGGAGTTTGTGAACTGCAAGAAGCTGGGCTCCACGCGGAAATGGGAAAGTCCGCTCCAATTTTATGGAACCAGGACACTGTGTTTCCTACAGCACTCTAGGATGTCAGTAGGATCGAAGATGCGAGATAAAATTATATTGTTAGTGTGGTTCGGGATCACGACAACTAGCGATTGGATGGGACATCCAACTCCAATTTTCTGGAGAGCTCGAACTTCGCTGAACTTCGCGAATGAACTTGGAGATTCGCTCTGCCTCACAGAGGCAGTTCTTCTTCCGCATTTCCGTATGAGACGTCTGATTGTGAGATGTAGAGTGTCATCACACGTAAACGCGTTCACTCTTTTTTTCCTGTAAGATCAGACTTTCTACCGCGTGTATCGTTCTGTGCATGTGCTCGTGTACCATTATGCCCTTCCTTCTCTAAAAAACCCAATCCTTACATGTATGGCATTTCTCTTTTTTTTCATCCGTTTCCTTCCATTTTTTCCTTCCATTTTCCTTCCGTAATCCTGGATCACCAATCTGGTATATCCCTGTGAATATTTTTCGGAATTGTCAAAATCTGCCAATGAAATTCAGCTCAAACCGTGATTTTTCACAAAAAATGTGTTGTGAACAATAGTTTTATCTCTCTTTTTTCTTTCTACGGCGAGCTCTCTTTATCAAAGAAATATTTTAGAGCGTGAGCAAGAATGTAAAAAAAAGTGTAGCAAAAATAGAACATTTTATGAATTAATTAATATTTTCAATATCCAAGTTCCTTCTGCAAAATCGGCATGTAATCGTCGTAGGCAGCCTGTAATTATCAATGATGGACGATTAAAGTTCAAATATCATTGATTTTCCCAATTATAAGCTTTTTTCGCCACTATATATTTTGTTCATGTGCAAAAGAATGTCATTCGAACTCAAAACTAAACAAAAAGGGAAGAGTGCCACTTGATTTTACGCTCCCTCTCCCCAATACTTTTATATAGGTTAGTTCGGTCTATGACATTATGAAATAGGAAAGTTTTAGATGACATAATTCTATGAAGCAGTAAAATCGGTAACTTACTGTAAAGAAGTTGGCGGCCACGGCCATTGGTGCTTCCTCTCCACTAGCTTTCGCAGCAAACACCATAGTTTTGAACTTCAGTCGACCTTCGAGCGACGTTTTTGTACCAGAGACACCTACAGTGATCAGGTTACTGTAATCAGTTCTCGATCGAACGACGCAACAACATACCGTAATCTTCCGACGTAAGTGCACGATTCTGCCGCCACACCGTGAACACGTAACGATGCGATCCTCCAAATTATCGATGTGTATTCCTGTGCACAGTACTCGGAGGGTACTGTACTCAGGTATTGATTATTCACCCGTTCCCTCCGGCGGTCCGACCGCAATGTAGTCGGCTACATTATGTCCTGTGGCCACATCGGAGCCCTTGATATTGACGACCAGCCAATGCAGGGCCTCGCGCAATTCTACTTTCGGAATGTCGGGATCAGATGTCATTTCTTTACTATTCCTACCCTCTGTACAATATCTACTAAGGGGCTGTTTACTTCTTTACAAGCCTTAAAGAGCCCCTATCGCATTTATACACACTCTCAGTCTTGACCCCTCTCTGGAGGTATTACTTCACCAGTCATCATTAGCGTGTACAGCTCCTTATCGTCCGCGTCCCACCATACATTCGGTTTGGTGTGCACCCGGGTCGGTGTTAATTCGTTCCCCACGGACGCCTGAGGCATTATTATAAATTTATTTTAAATTAGTTTTAGAAAGTATGCACCCGAATAATTCCTTCATTCGGATCATTTTCCACCACATTATTCTGAGGACCAAAATCAACTAGAACTGAATTAGAAAAGAATAAACAACACAATATAAATTATTATAGGGTTGGCAAGAAAGTCTTGTCCGATTTTGAAATTTCAGAAAACTCTTCCGCGTTTCCTTTCCTAGTCCTCTGGCTAACCCTCTCTAGTAACATTATATGAAGGAAGTCTTCCTCTTTTTGTTGCTCACTACTTCATGACTACTTGGTCATTCTTTTGAAAATTGGGAATGTAGAAATGTCGCCGGATCGATTTCGACTCTAGACTTTCTTTGGCGTTCTGTTCTATAGTGGATCGAGGTAGAGTATCATGCAAGCTATCCACTAGAAGGGTGACCTTTACTGAATGCAGGAAAGATAATGGGACCAATCTCCCTCATCGGGCTAGTCAGAAACGAAGTCTCAAAAATATGTGTTGCGAACGACACACTACGACGAAAAACCTTTTTACAATTTTCTGAAGTCTCCGAATGAATTGAATTCCCATTTCCCTCTGATTTAGAAGAACACCTATGAGGGTTAGAATATCATTACTCACTTTGTTATGGGTATCATAGTCAGTGATATGGCAGTGCGTTCGTATGTGAACCGAAATTAGAGATCGAAAATGCGCACCATTACATCTCGATAGCTTCGCATTTGCCACTGTGGTTTGAGATCATCACCATACTACTTTTTCTGAGCGCGCCACATCTGGAGGACCATAACTTCTACAATAAATGTAGCAGCGGCTAGTTCTCACCATAGTTTGAAAGAGGAATGTGGACAATGCAAGTGGCTCTAAGAATAGCTTCTTCGAAAAATTCTCGACGAAAAGAAACCTATTTTATTACTTGCCATTTTTTCACCACTACATCAAATAGTTTGAAATTCACCATATCTAACAAGGGGAGGCCGCGTAGAGGATATGGAGTTTCCAAATGAGACCTAGTGGGATCGATTACTCTCATAAAAGTAAGAAATAATCGGTGGTTTAAAACTGCTAAACAAGCCCCAACACTTCTCCACCCTTAGTGAGATTAGCGATTTTTCCGGACATAGCCGCAATTTTCGCCTGTTCTCCACAGAGAGTGGAGATATCACAATATCTCTTTAGCAGTTTTAAACCACCGATTATTTCTTACTTTTATGATAGTATTCGATCCCACTAGGTCTTATTCGGAAACTCCATATCCTCTATGCGGTCACCCTTTGTAAGGATTCCATGGTGACTCAAATAACATCAAAGTTGAAAGTTGGAATGAGAGACTATCTGAGCGGATCGAAATAGTGCTGGCAGTTGACGAAATTTCCGATTGAAGACTGACAACGCTATGTTGTAGTGCATTTGGTGAGAGTTACAAACGTGCCATTCCGGAAGTTCAAAAATGCTTCTACGCCTCAGGGCAAAAATAGTGGTACTTTTGACGTCACAAAACTTTTTTCGTCAAATCGAATGGAATCTTTCTGATTCTTAGTGCAATCGATAGCCCATCAAAATACAACTATTTTTCACTTTCGCAACTTTTTTGATCAGGGTTCACGCAGCCGAGTTATTCATCAAAAATAGTTTCTCACTTAATTTTCAATACTACTAGAGGTCCTGCAAAATTTTCCCTCCTCCTACTACATCGCACAGCAGTTGCGCACAATCTGTGAAAAATAGAGAATTTAAAAGTTTCTGGCAGGAAGTCAAAAACGGAAAAGTATACAAAAAATCTTAATAAAATCAGTTCTCAATGAGCAAAAGTATGAGCCGACCAGCTCTGGAGAGCTAAAGTACTGTAAGTACTCTCATCAAACGGTTTAATGTTTACGAAATATTTGAATATTTTCTCATTTTTTTACTCCTAGTGTGCACTGCTGTAACCAGAAACAACGCAAACACAAACTGAAATGAGAAACATTGCAGTTAACACGAAATTTCGCTCATACTGCTTTAATCGAGAACTGATTTTATTAAGATTTTCCGTATACTTTTTCGTTTTTGACTTCCTGCCAGAAACTTTTAAATTCTCTATTTTTAACAGATTGTGCGCAACTGCTGTGCGATGTAGTAGGAGGAGGGAAAATTTTGCAGGACCTATAGTAGTATTGAAAATTAAGTGAGAAACTATTTTTGAAGAATAACCTTGCTGCGTGAACTCTGATCAAAAAAGTTCCGAAAGTGAAAAATAGTTGTATTTCGATGGGCTATCGATTGCATCAAGAATCGGAAAGATTCCATTCGATTTGACTGTTTTGTGACGTCACGAGTACCAATATTTTATGCCCTGAGGCGTAGAAGCATTTTTGAACTTCCTGAATGGCACGGTTTTAACTCTCACTAAATGCACTACAACATAGCGTTATCAGTCTTCAATCGGAAATTTCGTCAACTGCCAGCTTCCTGAACAAATATGTCGAACCTCTCAGATAGTCTCTCATATTCACTAGTGTCCCTTTAACATACCATGCATACAAGGTGCATTAATTTGAACTGGCCGAAAACCGTAAGTTCAAAGTCAAGACTTTCTTGCCAGCCTGATACATCCGGCACGATATTATTGATTTTATTATGACTTCCCGTATGCACAATGTTATTGATTTTCTGATGACTTACCGTAGCTCCGGACTCTGGCCACACGACAGTGAGAGTGTTTTCGGGTGAGCAGTGGATCACGTCCGGCACCACCTTTTGGTCATCGTAGGCATCCGCGGTTACAGTAGGGCTGCGGGATATCAATGGTTCGCAAACTACGGTAGCAACTAGTTTAGTGAAACTACAGTGTGTACCCAGTCAGAACGGTAGAGAACGGTGAGTTTGTAAAAAAGCCAAATACCTTCGTTCGGACCGGTGTTTGCCTAGTGTCAAATATCTAAAATGACGCACTCACAGACTGGTGAGACGAATAAACGTTGCTAGGTGGAGTAGAATCATGAATTTGGGAGGAATGTCCGCGATTTGGTGCTGAATGACGGACGAAAACACACCTCCCTCCCTCAGAGATCCGTTATATATCCGGGGATAAGTAACGGATCTCTGGGGTTGTTTCAGTGGACATACGAACTAGACAGAAATTTCAAGTTTTTGTTGTTGTTGTTGAACTTCCCTCAAATCTCGCATAGTGTAAACAGAGAGCAACGGCAAAATGACCAAATCTATTTATTATTCGAGAAAAAGGGAAAATGTATATTGCCACAGAATGGAAGCGACTTATTAGGGAGGGCTAGAGAGAATCGATAATCGACTATTCTATAAAATCGATAATTTATTTGCTTCTCGGGATTCCGTTGGGGAACACGATGGCGGCGAGCTGATCCATCTCCGTTTTCTGCTGGCCTCGCAGACTGTCGTAGAGCTGTCTGATCTGTAATTTAGGAAATTAGTTATTTTATTAATTAATTGTAATTACTTAACTAATGTTTGTGAAAACACGTTTAGAACCATCTTTCATATCTAGCGCGAACGAAAAAAGTTGAAACAACAAGAGAAACAAAATGAAAAAATCGAATTTCGTAGTACTTTTGCAATTGATTTTTACAAGAGATGTTGGAAAGTTCAAGGAAGGATTTCTTAAACTCAAAATTTTTCTTTTTTCTCAAATTCAAAATGAATGCCAAACCTCCGTCCTCTTCTGCGCGTCAGTTTTGTTCTTCGACGTGTAGATGCCGCGAATTTTGATCACGTTGAACTGAAATTTCGTTGTAAAGATAAATTGTAAAAAACCTGTGAAAAATGTGGATGTCTTTGTTTCACACACACTGTTTTCACTCAAAAAGTATGATGCCTTTTTCTTTAAAAAATCGAAATCCCAAAAGATACAATGAAAAAGATTCGCAAAGATTCCAAACCGGATTTCTGTGATTTTAACATGCTATTTTTAATATAATACTTATTTTATTATAGTTACTATTCCTCACCTGCGTATCCGCGCTCATCGTTGGGAAAAGTGCTTTGATTTTGTTGATTTGGGCTTTCTGCAATTTAATTTTTGTTTTTTTCAAATCTATAATTTAGAGCGGAAACTGTCATGCGATCGTTCGAAATATTCTCATTTTCGAAAATGTTTTTTGTTACCGCCTGAAGACCGCCCTGTAATCGTAAATCGAAATACAAAATCATTTACGGTCAGCCTCGGCATGGACGATGCGGCTTGGGCACTGCAAAATGCGACGAGGCCGAGAAGGAGAAGAGAGGCGAGAAGGAGCTTGTTCATGGTGATTGGTGACTGAATATTGAGTGATTTATTTTAATGGAAAACGGATATCTGCGCTTCGCAGGATATGGAAAGAAAAAGGGAGCCAAATGAAGATCGGGGTTGTTTTTATTTTTATACGAAGAGGCAGCCAATATAACGGTGATGCGATAGAGTTGGAGAACTTTGGTCTTGAAACTGGTAGAGTTTTCAGCATGCGCAGAAATGAACGTTAAAAGTAATCGTGTTTGTAAGCACGGTTTACAAGAAACATCCACCGAAAATATCGCCAATTCAAGTGATGCGATAGCGACAAATGTTCGAAAAGAGTGATGCAGATTCAAAAGCGACAAAATGTTTCAACAACATGGGTCCTCATTTCCATGAATCATAATTTTAAAAAATGCAGTTTTACGAAGCGTACAAGAATGACTAGAAACACCGCGATCGTTTCACAAAGTGGCATTGTATAACCAGTATTGGAATAACAACTTTCTCATAGATTGGTGATCGAGGTGGGTCAAATTCGTGGATAACAAGGAAATGACGATGTATTATCTAAGATGTTCCTTGATTTTGCCTTCGAAATTGGAATGCATGACAAAATGTAGGTCGAAAACGAATTGTGTATAAAAATTCGGGTCATATGAGGGTTCCTACATTTGAAAGGTTTGCTGGTTGGATCAAACTGCAAAATGTCAGAAGGGTCAACTCCGTGACAACCAACACACAGAGTGAGGAGAAGTCACATGATTCCAAACCTACAGATCAGGGTTAGAGCGAGAGAGTGTGCATAAGTGAGAGAGTCCCTCTCGATTTCATGATGTGAAGTGATGCACCCAGTCACTTTCGCTTCCACAATGGCAGAGTGAAAGCACTGCGCAGCGTCGGTCGGTTATCAGCACGCGCGGGCGGGAACTAGTTACTACTATCTAACAACTTCGGAAGGTTGTTTTGTGTGTTGAAGGTGCCAACATTGCCATTGGCCGCAACTGGTTACGCTATCAGTTACTAGCAAAACAATTGGAAAATGACGGGGTCAAAATAGAAAGTCATGAACATTGGAGAATCTTGCACTGTTTTCGTATCGGTATTGCGAGGAAACCTTAAGATACACGTTTTCAAGACGCCAACAAGATGAACGAATCCCTGAAGTTTTGGAAGATATCAAAGCGTCAAGGGTGACAATCTCAGGCGCATTTTATACTCGGTTGAAATATTGTTGGAACTCGGCCATTAGCGTTTCAGAAACGCCGCACGGCACATTTTCCCGTGTTATTATCGCATTCTCACAATGCATCAGTGAAAGTAAGTGTAAGTTGAGAGGCGAGTGAAAACAAGAACTTGACTTGTTGCTGGCAGGAAAAGTTGGTGAGATATTCATCAAATCGGCGAGAAATTCTCTCCCTAGTCAAAGCTATTTTTCCAGCGTTCTTGAGCGGATTTGCATGTTTCCAGGAAGCGATCCCTGGGCGACAGGTGTAATCGTGGTGCTAGATTTCTTCGTTTCACACAATTGATGCACGCCGGCTCTCAAATGTGACAGTGAAGGTAGTAGTGCGCTAGGGATGCCGGTTCGGTATTGAACGTTCTCCACGGACTCTTGTCTCAATTTTCTGACTCTTTTCCTCTTAACAGCAATATTACCGATCTCTTACTCGAAACGCCGGAATACAATACGAAGTGCGCGAGTGGAAGCGATCATCAGCCCATTTTTGAATAACAGGGAAGAATGTGCTTAGCTTTGGCAAAGAGCGAAAAAAGCGAATTTAAACCCTATTTAATCCCTAATTTAGATTTGTGTTTTCCAGTGAGGCCACTTTTGTAGTGCTGTTCGACCTGGACAAATGATGTCAAGTGCTGTGAAATGATGTGAGTGCACCATGCAACAAGGTGTTTATCATTTGGACGAATGCGTAAGGGCTGGTTACTGGAAAGCTCCCTACAGAAAGGGGTTTGGAGTGGGAGTGCGTGTAAAATCGAGAGGTGTCTCTCTCAATTATGCTCGGCCTCTCGCCCAAACCCATCTCTGTGTGTTTGAAATCATGTGAAGAGGCTTTTGAAGGAGGACGGAAGGTTCGAACCGAATCCACTTAGGGCAGTAGAGGGATCCGAGCTTCCAGAAGAGCCAGGAGGACTGACGTTGAGGAGACTCTGCACTTATTATTAACTACGTAATTAATAAACAAACTACAAATTGCCTTGTTCATTTCACACACATGTTGTGCAAGAACGCTCAAATATTAGTCTTTGCACGAACCTTGAGTTTGTCCAGCATGCCCGATGAGTTGGCGCCAGAACCGCCATTCAGGAGTCCGGAGAGTTTTCCCAATTTAACTGCCTCTATAATCTTGCTCATCGCACCCGAAGAGTTGCTGCTGCCGGTTCCGTTGAATAGGCGCTCAAGCATCGAGAAATTGCCGGCTTTGACGTCTTCTGAAGTGAATAATTTGTATTAAACTATTTACATTTATTTTGGAGATCGAAAAATATCGGAACACAACCTCCTCTCGAGAGCTCCTTTTTTAACTTTTCGCGCAGTAAATACAATATATGTATATGAGATGCATAAGGCATAATTACCTATCATCTTCGAGAAGTTTCCGATGCCCGTGAAATTGGTTAGTTTGTCGAAGAAGGCGGTATCGTTGCTAAAAACGATTAATACTCTTGATTTTGTGACTTCTAGATAAAAAATATTTCCAAAACGAAACTAGCAGGGATGTGTTGAGGTTAAATACACTACGCTCTATGCGTACACTACGCTCTATGCATAGTTCTGCAGGTTCGGTCCAGGGGGACCTCGGTAGCTTGCTTCAGGTACGGTCCAGGGGGACCTCGGTAGCTTGCTTCAGGTACGGTCCAGGGGGACCTCGGTAGCTTGCTTCAGGTACGGTCCAGGGGGACCTCGGTAGCTTGCTTCAGGTACGGTCCAGGGGGACCTCGGTAGCCTGCTCCAAGTACGGTCCAGGGAGAGCTTAGGTTGTTGGGGAATCTTAATCGCTAGAAAGAGTACTGGCTTATTCCGTTGCAAAAGGCTCGTCAGGCTGAGAGCGATCGAAAAAAAGTTGCCACGGAGCCACGAAGTGGCGTAGTGGCAACTTTTTTCGTTCGCTCTCAGCCTGACGAGCCTTTCTCAACGGAAACGCAGGATACCGTATGTTGATTTCCTTGGCGTGTTCGAACACGTTTCTGACATCGCAAAACACTGTTCCCGCGATTCTCCACGCTACCCGGTTCATTTGGGAACTTTTTGAAATTTTCAATTTTTCACGTTAAAACATGTTAGAACACGTTCAGACACGTTTCTGACATCGCAAAACACTTTTCCTGTGATCCCCTACGCTTTGCGCATCAATTGGACACTTTTCGAAATTTTCGGGTTTTCACGTTAAAACGTGTTAGAACACGTTCAGACACGTTTCTGACATCGCAAAACACTTTTCCTGTGATCCCCTACGCTCTGCGCATCAATTGTACACTTTTCGAAATTTTCGATTTTTCACGTTAAAACTCGGCAAAACAGGTGGAAACGTGTTTCACGTTGTTCAAAAACATGTTAGGACCACTTTTGGCACTTTCGAAAAATGCGGCAAAAGGTTTGCCCGCGGCGGGGGTCGAACCTGGGGGTCTCCGTTTCAAAGTCTGGCGCGTTATCCACTTGGCCGTGAAATTAGCGGATTTTTATATTAAAATTTTGAAAGGTTTTCTGATCAGTTATCATATGCAAAAGGTTCTGAGAAGATAGCGCAAATTTGAAGCGATTTATGGGGAAAATGGAAAAAAAATGTCCGACACGCTGCAACAAAAAAAAACATACAGACAAACAGACAGACACAATCATTTCCTATAAGTGGAGGAATAATATTCAAACCCGAATTTCTCTTTGATCACTGCTGCGAAATCTTTTCCATCAGTTAGATTTCCACCGAAGTATCGATCAATGAAATCATCGGATCGGTTGTGGAACTGAAAAAAGTGTTGAGTGTTCTCGAGGGCTCTATTATTTTTGTACAAGTAAAGATTAAAGAGTAAAGACGAGTAAGGATACTAAAGAACAAGCCTAGAATATAAAAGTAAAAGAAATGCGTGCATGTTAGTGGAAAGAAATCGCACCAAGTTATGAAGTTCCAAAGTTGAAAACAACAAACTTTACAAATATTATTTACAAAAAAAAAGTTGTTACTAGGGTTCGCTTATTGGAAGAGAATTCCATTAGAAATCCATTGGAATTCCCTTGCCCTCTCATTCTGCGTTATCTCTCACCACCCTCGCGGTCTGAGTTCCTTCGTTCTCCTTATTGGAATTCCGGAATCAGTTCCAATAAGAGAACCCTAGTTGTTACCTCTCTCCCGTGCTCTTTCCAATTGCCGATCAGGTCGTCAGTCGAGTTGCGGAAATGCCAAACTCCATCAACCACTTGCGGATGTGGCCCGTTTCTGGTAAAATTTAGAGAAATATGAATTTATCCAGCGGATATTACGATTGCAATTGGTAATGCTTAGAATGAACGACTGCTTGTATAATTTTGCATAAATACTTTTTAAAAATTACCTTCCGATTCCACTGTATCGTTGCTCGAAGAGTTCCTCTAGTGAGGTCGTGTTTCTCGCTTGAACACACTTGCCGAGCATGGACCTCTCGTCTGGAGTAAGCACCGATGACAGGTTATAACGGAGCGTGTGCAGCACCTTAAACATAGTTTTAATGACTTCAAATATTAATGGTGACGTCATTAAAACTTGCTAAACCCACTCACATTATTGATTGGTTTGTTGCCGAGTCCTCTCTCATTGGCGAGCAGTTCGATCCTGTCGAGCACTTTTCCGTTGACGCCAAGGGTTGCGGCGAGATTGGGCTGATCACGACGAGACTCGGCAAGGGTCTGATTTATGCAAATTAAATTGATTAAATATTAATTAATTAATTAAAACCGACCCACCTTGTCCGTCAGATTGAACCGCTCAGCTGCTGCAGTGATGAAGTCGAGGCCTGAAATGGCATTTTCACCTCAATTCAGAGTCATCAACAATAGGAAGAACTGGATGTGCTTTAGTGTACGGTAAGTACGGGGAGGGGGGTACTGTACATACCGGGTACGGTAAGATGATCGATTAGGCGCTCCACCTCGCTGTCGTCGATGGGTGTGGGCAGATCGATAACCACCTGAGCTTTGGCGATTATCGTAATCCCGAAAAATAAATTAATTAAATATTTATGATGTAAAATACAACCTCCACGTCGATCTTATGGTCGGGCTTGAGCGTTCGTAGGGCGGCTTTGGTTGTGTCCGAAGCGGATTCCATCACCGCATTTAACTGTAAATATCAGGTTACTGTACTCCGACCACCGTAACCAACTACCGGAATCGACTACTGACTGTAATACGAAATATAGCTCACCCGCTTCTTCGCTTCTTCTTTAGGCAGACGCGCCTCGAACACCAATTTGAGCCTTTCGGCGACCTGATAATTTAATTATCAAAACTTAGGTAACTCCACCGTTTTCTTTTTTTTTTCAGGCTTATTTTTTGTAACTAATTTACCTCTCTTGCTTCCGGTCTGAGAGCAGCGATGCGGTCATCTAGCTCCTTCTTGAGGCGAAGCTGATAATATGTATAGTTAATAATGTATTATATTTATAGAACGCCAACACGTTCGTTGATTATCGCTGAGCGGAGATAAGGAGGGATTTTGAAAACTTTGCTAACACCGTCTTTAATTTGCAATGTTCGATATAAAATTACTAGAGCTAATTAAATTAATTAATAAACTCTCACAAACTCCTCCGACTGGCAAGCGACGGCAGTAATTAGCAGCAGGGAGATAATTAGTCTCGTCATGTCTCCTCGATTGGGCAAAACGATGACTGATTTGAGAAGAGAGAAAGAAGTTTTCTCGGAGCC
Organism: Pristionchus fissidentatus; assembly: GCA_036245785.1. Taxonomy (NCBI): domain Eukaryota; kingdom Metazoa; phylum Nematoda; class Chromadorea; order Rhabditida; family Neodiplogasteridae; genus Pristionchus; species Pristionchus fissidentatus. The sequence goes on from BTSY01000006.1 coordinate 2,887,143, forward strand.
CGTCCTTGCCAACCTTGGAGTCATTTCGTCAGGAAACAATAGAGGTTTTCTCAGTTACTAGGCAACCTGAGAGCTCTCTTCTTTCCGCTTGATCTATAGAGAGGTAGAGAAAGTGGTGGCGAGCAACGGGAAGTTAGTGAAGAATCCATGTATGATCAAGAGGAAACTTGAATCGTCACTGGGCAACCTCGGATTTGAGAAACAAGAAACGAAGAAAACTTGAAATCATAATTAATTTATGTATCAAACGAGTTGATAGCACGGATGTGAACTAATTTCATAGATTTTTTAAAAAAAATGATGGAAGTCGTGGCGTTCTTGAGATGAATTTTAATATATTTTTGAAAATTAATAATACATTTCGCGGATACCACGTTAACCTGACTTGTATATGTAACGATTACGATTTCCGTTCGTGTTCGTACTTTTTTCGCTGACACGATTAAGTGAATGTACACATTGATATCAAGTGCTTGTTTGTGCTATTCTGGTAATTACGACTCATCAGGTCGCGCCCTCTTAGACCGTTGGTGGGCGATGGAGCATGCAAAATGAAGAGATCAGTACCCGGCTGGTGCACTTTATGAGGTGCCACCGATGGGACTGATTGATACGCAATGATAATGATAACCGCAGTATTGACCACCAACCATCATTCGGGAACTATTCGGTTTAAAAAAAATTCAATGATTAACCTGTTAATAATTAAGCAATATCCGGAAATGTGATAAATGCTCACTTACTCTTCTTCCATATGCAATTGAAGATACTTGTTAACCATTGCCTAGCCCCTACATTCGTAGCTATTGCCTCTTTTTGCAAGCTATAATTTCCCCTTCTCTCCTCCCATATGTTCATGCTCCAACGGAACATTTACTGAGTGGCACATGATTCCAAACCTATAGAACAGGGTTAAGACGAGTGAGTGTGCAAAAGTGAGAGAGTCCCTCTCGATTTCACACGCTCTCTCACTCCAAAGGCCTTTCTGGAAGGTTGACCGGCATGTGGAATGATGTGGTGGATCTGATATTCGGGCTCCCTTTGTTTACGTTCGTTTAAGTGTTTCCCAATTTCGCTGGTTGGTGTTCTCCTCCCCTTTCGACATTTACCGAGATCAATGATGTGATTCATAGGAGAGGAAACCACTCGTGCTTTTTTTCGCTACAAAGAAGCGTCATTTGCTCGCCATCACTGTTTGTCCAGTATGCTGTAGCGATTATAACCGCTTACCTAGAAGAATTCCGTATATATCTACATACGTATACCGCTTATTTGTATCCTTCCCTCCCACATTTAGTGCAGTTTTTGCACAATCTTGTCTCATCTTCCAGAAATCCGGTTTATATACTAAGATCCTTCTTAAAATAATTTGCTTTACCTATTTTTATGAAATAAGAAGCTCATATTGCATTTTGTTTGTTCTTGACTCATTTTTTTTTTGTTTCTAAACGTTGGGCAAATATACAGTTTCAAAATTCAGTTTCCCGCTCAAACCTGTTATTCCGCACTTTTAAAATACAACAAGCGTACACGGTACCTTCGAAACACTCCCGAAAAATCCCGACGATTAAAAATAAAGCCGGCGAGAGAGCGTGCGAAACGGGGAGGTTCAGACAGCGAGAGGCGCCAATGCATTGAGACAGACACATGTCATCAGTTGCCGCTTCCTCTGTCTCTCTATTTCTCACTCCCTCTCTTTCTCTGCGCTCTCCACCCCTTCCGCGCTCTCTCGCCCCTTCGTTGTTTATTCCCGCTCTATCTCTGCGTCGCGCCTATAAAGCGCGTGCAGAGAGGTTTCAGAAACTGAGCGCGCCTGGATTGAGCGCTATAGCGACCACAACTTTCCATCTGCGCGATCACAAGTTTGCGAAATCTCTCTTCCACCTGATCTTTCACCCATCAGAAGCTGCAGCAGCTTTACGAGGCTCACCCGCTTTCTACCTCTTCATTTTCCCCCAAAAAAACTATTTTCCGGCTAAGCCAACGCAAAGTGTGAGGGCAAGTATTGTGCAAAATCGAAAGTGGATTTAGACAAATCACTATCCCATTCCGAACCTTTTCGCTACAAAATGGCGCAATTTTGCAAGTCTGTACTTCCACTTGCAATTTTCTGGCGCTTACAATCTCCCTGTACTTGTAAGATTGCCTGATATGATGCGTGTCTTATCGCACGTAAAAATTGTGGTCGGGGGAAAATAATCCCCGTGCCCCGGACCCACAATTCGCCTCCCCCTTTTTTATCAATCCTTGTCGTTTTTATCACTACGCATACCACTCGTACGACTACCAGTGACCTCTCTCGCCCGTTTTTCCCTCTCCTTTCAGTTATTGATTGTGATTGTATTTCCCATCCATCCTTCGTTGTGTCTGTCAATTCGACGATGCCGTCTTATCACTCCAAAGTCCTTTATCAGTAGGCCGCCGAGTGATCGAAATCACCGACGACGATTCTATTCGAAAATCAATGGGACTGCTAGAATTTTCCGCTTTTTTGTACCGTCCCCCTCGAATTACCAGAGGCACTAGTAACCGGGTGTGTAAACCACACACATTTTCGGGCGTGTTTTCGAATCCATATACACATTGATGTCCCCTTTCTGCACTTCTCCACAAACCACCACCGTTTTTTGTCCCTCACTCTTTTTTCTTGATTTTATAGATCAACTTTTGAACGTAAAAAAGGTCTAGTGAGAGACAAAAGTAGTTGCATTTTCTATTCGTTAGACAATATTCCCTCTTATTCCCAAAACGCGCGAAAAAACAGCTAGTTTCTAAGCTAGTGATTCAGTTACTGCCAGAGAATGTAAAACAACTCTAGAATTGTCCTCGAATCTACCGTCTAGTAAGAATTTTCAGCGCCAGAAAGATTAACTTTGAATTTCCATCAGCATACGGCTAGTTTGACATAGGTACAAAGTCGTAAATGAAAGTTTTCGACTCAAATATAAGTTTTGGATGTTCTTTTGTCTCAAGGGCCCAATTCCAGTCTTTGTTGTGTGTACGTGAGTCGTTCGCTAACGTTTCCTCCCGTCCCCCCACAAATCTCGCGCTAGCGCGCTAGCCTTAGCAACGTAATTAGAGGCGCTGCTCGTTGCTACCTTCTTGACGTGCTAGTATCAAGCACATTATTCCCCCCCATTTCACACACCTATATCCAAACATAACATCCGGCTAGCGAGCAAAGTACTTGAGTTTCCTCCCATTGCCTATAAATTTGAATGAATCATTTGGGAAATTTCTCGGAAAGCGGTGATAAACATAATCATTCTAACCCAATCATGATTTACAATTTATCTGGGGTGCGCAATTTTAATACTTCGAATCTCGATTAAGGAGGATCACGTTGAATATCACCTTTGTTTGAGCAAGTTCCCACTGTCGCAATGATTCATTAAAAAATTCACAAAAAGAGACGGGCCCTTATCTCTTCCTCGCCATGCTTCCCAGAATAGATTATGCCCAAGTTTCCGCGAATTTGGAGCCAGCAATCTTAGTAGGCAGAGGCCTCACATTTCGCGTTTTCTTTTCACTATAGGGCGAAATATGGAACCCCGGTTTCTTTATTTTACTCATTTTTTTGACCGGTCGGTCGATGAAAAACGTGCGAACTGAGAAGACCGTCGTATCACATTTCGCACTCTCTGTTTTCACCGATCGGTAGACGACTGGGTGTTCAAAACTATGATATCTGCAATATTTTCTGACAGTATGAACATTGCAATGCAATCCGAATGGAACAATAGAGGCTGTGGAAGAAAGGATTAATGCTAATTCCCTTATCTCTCTTTTCTTCTCATTTCGCACTCTATCATTATCGCCCGATCTCCTCGTGACGCGCGGTCGTCTCTCGTTTATTTGCCCGTTACTCGTCCGAATTTGCTCGTGTATAAGGTAAACAAACATACGAGATTATGAGCATCGCTGTTCTCCTCGTTTTTCTCGTTGGTTTTCGGAAAGGCAGTTACTACTTTTTCCATTCGTCTTCGCTTTTATTCGACTTGTCTCTTAGCTGTAACCTTAACGATTATCCTAAACAATGCTTAAGAGGAAATGTTTTCTGAGGCACTACTGTCATAATCGGTCTCTTGTAAACATGTGTTTACTAATGTATATATTATTTAATATCGACGTGTTTTGGCGCTCTGGGAGCGCAATAGTCATGTCGATAGTTTTTAACCGCTCTTACTTGTATCTAATATACTTTGAAATAAGTAATTAAAATAACTGATAGGGTAACTAATTGAATTATTTTAGATGCGACAGGCGTGGCGCAACGCCGCCGGCTTCGTCGACCGACACAGAGAGCACGTGTTTAAATATTACTTAATTATTAAAATATAATTTAATTATTAAAAAAATGAATTAAATAATTTTTCAAAATGAATTAATTTCCAGTTATGTGCGCGCCGCGGGTACGCTGGACGCCGTGTACTTCTTCTCTTGCGTCGTGAGTTTATTTTAGACAGTAATAGTTAGCAGCTAGGCTTAATCTTTAGTTCTAGATCTTAAATTGTAAAAAAAATTGTATTAAATAATTACGTTAATTTCCCTAATTCGTAGGGCGATCGTCTCTGGGCGTTCTCGATCGGTCTCTTCATCGCGGATTTGGGTGGAATGGCGTGGGTCGCACTCGGCCAGCTGCTCGATTCATTGATCAAGGTGAAATGTTTCGGCGTCAAAGTGTCTGGAATAGACTTGCAAATGTGAAACCGATTTTTTCACTAATTCGTTGACTAAAAATATATTATATTTTTAGTTAGTTCTCCTTCCTCTTCTCGGCGATTTTCTCGACCGATCGCAGCGCCACCGAGGCGTGTTTTAATAATATACAATTAATATTAATGTTCTATTATATATTGCTAAATATATGTTGATGCCGTAACTCAATCATCTGACGATTATCGATTTTTCCAGGCATGCAAATCATTCTGCTGTGCAACAACACGTTCATCGCGCTGTCGGCCGTCTCCTTCTTCCTCTCGCTCAGCAAAATCTTCGATGAACGAACAACCATCGTGGGTTACTGTAGCACTTTTGTGATTGCGGCTATCGAGCACTGATTTTTTTGAAAACTTTTTGAAATTTTGAAAACATTTTTTTTTAATTTTGCAGATGTTGCTTGTTTTCGCTCTGCTGTTGAACGCGTTGTCACGAGTGGCTTCGGAGGCGCAGGTACCGTTTCCTTGTGCGAACAAACAAACCGACGAACAGACAAGACAAAATTTAGTAAATTCAAGCGAACAACTGTGAACAACATGCATATCCACAGATATAGTGGCAGACAGACAGACACGCCGACATACACACATAGCGAAAATAGAGTAACATTGTTTCAGAAAGCGGCTTTTATGAAGGACTGGATCATCGTGATCGTTGCCGACTCCAAGGTCGGCAAGCTGTCAAGTAAGTTTTAAAAAATATAATCACCGAAATTGTAATTCGAAAAACTCCTTGTCTAAAAAATTACAAGAAAAATTAGAGAATAAGAAAAGAAGGAGATTATCTTTTTGATTTTTTTTAAAAATCCTCATGCGCCAGTTTCACAACAACAAAAAAACTAAGACTCGTCATGCAGTCGATTTTATTGATCAAATCGCTAATTCAGTGTCTTGCAGCGCACAATACAGTATGCTCGGCGATCGATCAGATAGCGGCGTTCTCGGCGCCCTTCCTGTCCGGATTGTGCATGGAAGCGATTGGACGGGTGAGCGGATTGATCTTTGATCTTATTTCTTTTCTGTTGACTTGTTGTCATAGACTTTATCCGCAAGTCCAACTCAACATTTTTTCTTGCCTGGTTTCTTGCTGGTTTCTTTGAATGCGAGCTCTTCTTCTCTTCCTAAACTATCACTTTATATTCGGCACGTGTCTAAAACGCTGACGCTAAGCTTTTTTTTTGCAATTTAACTCATGTGATTCCGGATCCCGTCCCCATAGTTTCACTGGTTATCTTTACTGAACCATCTCTCGCTTATCTTTGATATTTTTTTTGTTTAGCCTCAAACCGCGATTGCCTTCATGTGCTGGAATCTCCTCTCGTGGTTGATCGAGGCTATTGTCATCCGTCATCTGTACAACAACACGCCCGCCCTGCATGCTAGAGGTATACTTTTCGTATTTCTTATTTTAAAAATAGTTTTCCCCATGGCAAAAGCTGAATTCGCGATGAGACCATCTCCATTTCACACTCTGTACCTGCCTGCCACTCAATTAGCTTCAATTACAATTCAATTACGACACGTTCATTTTATGTAGAAAAAACAACATTTCTTTGTTTGAAATTTTTTTTTTAAATTAGCAATTTTAATTAATCCAGACAATAAAGACACTCCTGCCGACTCGACTGCCGAGCCCGTTTCCAACTCGTGCACACTTGCCTCCAGCGCAGTATCGGTGCGATTTTTTTTAACATTTCGCATTTACATTTCCAGTTCACTTCCGGTTTTCGAAATTTTGAAAGTATTTTCCAGGTGTACTTCCGGCAGAAGTGTTTCCGGCCAGCGTTCGCGCTGTCGCTGCTCTTCATGACCGTGCTCGGATTTGATAATGTGCGATTTGTTTTATAATTACATATACTAGTGCAATAATTATTAAAAAAAAAAATTTAGGAAATAAATTTGTATCGTTGCAGATCGCGATCGCCTACGGTGATGGACAAGGACTGTCGCCGGCGACGCTGGGCAAGTTCCGCAGTGAGTTCCGACTGATATTTCATTTTTTTCTCAATCTATCGATTCTTTAAAACAAATCACTCACATGCTTTTTACAGTGAAAATATGACTTAACAATAGGAATTAAAGCAATATAAAGTGTATTTATTTGATAAATATATCAGGCGCTGGTGCTCTGCTCGGCTTTATGGGCGTCTGGACGTACAAATTCCTGGACGTGCGCAAGGTTCACGTGGTAGCTATCGGCGCCATCGGACTTATAGTAGGTTATCCTCAATTACCTTAATTAGTTTATTATAAATTATTAAATTTGCATAATTAATTAATTTCAGCTGCAAAACGTCTTCCTCAATCTCACTACGATCTCCATTTTCCTGCCCGGAAATGACTTCGACTTTGGAGGTTACGTGGACAACAACACTGTATCGGTACGATTTCTGTAATATTGAATACTAAAATTGAGATAAAATTGAGATCAGGCGAAGTAGAATTGTATTTCCAGTAAGCAAAACATACTTTAAAGTAATCAAATAAATATATTATAAATAATATATTTAAAAAATGGCAGACGTGGTACGAGGCCTCCTATTCTGCGATTTTCCACGCGAAGAAGAAGGAGGGTGTAAGTTCCCTGATTTAATTTTTATATATAGCATTTAATATTTATGACTAAAAATATTTAAGTTGATTAGTTAATTAATTAATAAAATTAAGATGGTCGAGGAGAAGTCGTTCGACTGGATCTTCGCCAATTCGCCCTCACTGCTATTTTTCTTCCTCGGAATCACGGGCGCACGATTCGGTGAGAATAAACATGGTACAAATAGTTTTAAAAAGTTTCTTTTTTGATAATATGCGTTTTCGGATCCCTAAACTTTGGGAAAGTCAGCGTTTTGTAATTTGCCACGGGAATTGAGAGGAAATGGAACGAAGACAGTGACAGACAGATTCAGATAGACAGGGAAAATTATGCGAATGGATGGGTCAAGCGGGTGAAAAAGAAAATTATTAGTAGTATTATTATTTTTATTATTACTATTATTATTATTTGTAGGTCTCTGGATGGCCGACCCTGCTATCCAGGAGATCATGCAGGAGACCATTCCCGAGGTATCGATTAAATATACAGTGTCAACAAAATTAATTTTGATAGTAAACGAGACGTGGATATTTTGAAACAAACTGAATATATTCAAATCATTATAATATGTACTTCTCAGAAAGAGCGCTATCGCGTCAATCTGATGCAGAATGCGCTGCAGGAGTGCTTTTCCGTGCTGAAAGATATCCTTGTGAGTCTCCAATTGCAGAAATGTCTAATATCAGTTAAGGAGACGGACGGGTATTTCTAATTTTCACCCACGGTATTGTGTACGTATCAGTGCGCAGAGCCGAAATTTGCTAGGATATTACAAATTTACGAGGGCTCGTCCGAAATAATAAAACGTTCCGTTGATAATCCCTGCTAAACAACAGATACGGCTGCGAGAGTACATGGCAAAGTGAGAGATAGGTCGAGGTATAGAAAGAGAGTACACCACCAGTAGTCCAATTCATGAACGTATCATTTTAAAATTGTTATACGGGTCCTCCAGGGTGTCGTTTCTGAGAAAACGGTTGTACAACCTTCTCATTAAATACGTTCTTTTTCGCTTACCGAAGCGAGGGAGCATGTGAAAGCAGGAGGTTGGAGAACCTTTCTCTCAGAAACGAAACCTTGTAGAATGCTATTCTGGCTCATTTGCGCTGAGTGTGCAGTTATCGATAAACGATCAATCGAATATCCACCGATCGATAAATTGCAATTATCGATTGATTCCTCAGGTCATTGCATTCCCTCTGGCTGCAACGTTTGGTGGTCTCATTGTAATGTCGACTACTTTCGTCTTCGCTGGCCTGCTCCTCTACCTCTCCTACTTCGTCACGGTGAGCCCATTGTTAGACTTTGAAAAGTAACGGTTCAACTAGCCGCATAATAGGAAAATTAACCGATTTCGAGAAAAAAGAGTGCGAGAAATGTGGAGTATGTGGAGAAAAGCAACTAGAAAAGCAAACACCGTTACTTTCCGAAGTCTAGAGCCCAGATATTTATTTCTCATTTCCGATCTTTCATCTTAAATGTAGACTTAAAAATTAAGACTTATCGATTTCTTAGGAGATTAAAACATATTTGAATGAAAAGTATATATCTAATATGATCACTGGGTAACGTGAACCATGTTCCTTTCTCTCAAGTTTGACCGCTCCGTGCCGCTGGTGCCACCGAAAGTGTGTGAAATGAAGAAAAGAAAGAAGAAGCACTTCTGACCCTTTACCGTCTCCGATAAATTTGTTTATGAAAAGTGCCATTTCTACACGGTTTTCTTTTGAACTAAAATTTAATTATTAATATATTTTCAGGAGGGATTCCCCTGTCGCAGACGCAAGTCGCGACCAGAGGAGGCGGAGATGGCCCGAATTGAGTTGAAGGTGAGCTGTTGTCACCTGAAACGCGCCAATCACCGCATTTCAGGTGACGGAGCCGGGCGTGCATGCGGAACTGGCGGATTTGCTCGAGAAGGGTGATCTGGAGGGAGAGGCGCCGCTGCAGACCAATCGGACTGATGGCTTGTAAAGAAGAGAAAATTCCTTTTAAAAAATCCTTAATTCAAATTCCCGCCTTGCGAATAACACAAATTGTTACTATACTTGAAATATGTTATTGTTATTTAGCGTTTCTATAATCTTATGACTGTAATTGACTGCCTCTATACAAGCCGAGCGTATCGATTGATTTTAATTCATGACTCACATTTCAACACGATTTCTCTTTCATTGTGCCCCCTCCCGACTATCAGGTTACAGCAATCTCCCAACATACAAATCGAACACACGAACACACACATTCCTCGATAGGCTTTGAAATGTAATCGGTATAGGTTGTCAAGTGAGAGGCGAATGTACATTACTTCTCTCTGATACCTCCAAAAAGGTGTGGGAAACGAGATTCTGTGAGAAAATGAGTCCTCTCACTTTTACACGCTATCTCAGTCCCATACCCCCGTTTGGAGGCAAACATTGGGCTGGGAAATGATGCATCCCCCTTGCGCAACTGAGAAATCGATATATTTTCAAGGCCCATTTCCGCCACTGTGAACCCCTTCTTTGACTGTACGAGTACACGTTAGAAATGTCGTCGCCATTTTTTTGTTTTCCCCCGATGACCACTTTTGAAGACCAGTGATAAAAAACTGCTGACAAGATCACGTCTATACCAGAACAGGGTATGTTATTAAACTGTACGAACATTGCTTTTTAAAAAAAATCAGGGCGTTGAACAATGCAGATTTCTAATTGGAAAAGGTTATGTACGTTTCAACTATGACTAAAGTACGCACACAGAATTGCTGACTTTAGCGATTGCGTGCATTCTTTCTTCGATTATTATCATTCTTTTCCACTTTTGCATCCACTCTCGCAAAGTTTGGACTTCGATGCCTGAAATTAGTCATTCCATACTGTGACTCTGTCCCAGATCGATAGGGGAGTGAACAAGATGTAGAGATACCGATTCGTTGATCAAACTCAACTTCAGAAGCCCTGTTGCGACATCGCACACATCATGTACACACTCACTATATGTGTATGTATAGTATGTCACTGTAAAACCACACTTTTCATATTTGTCATCATAAATTATTTTATTTTTATTTTTTAATTAAGTGCTATCGAAAATGTAGGTGTGCACCACAGTGACACGTCCAAAAGAGACGATTATCGGGTGATAACACCTCAACTTTGGTCTTCCTTCGACCAACGACGACATAATACCTCTTATCAATCGGTGTTGTGATGAACAGACTGTGAGAAAAGACATCAGGAGCAAAATTAGGGGTGAAGAAAAGGGCACCAATGTAAAGATATTTTTCAAATTAAAACAGTTGTAAATTCTCACGTTCAGAAGAATAAGCAGGAAACAACCATGGCTATTTTTATTTCGTTTTTTTTTCTCTATTCTGTGTAATTTATATTGTCTAGTACTTCCAATTAAAGAAATAATAAGTAAAAACGCAAAATTCTGCAAAAGGTTTCTGAAGAGAGTGGGATTCGAACCCACGCCTCCGAAGAGACTGGTGCCTTAAACCAGCGCCTTAGACCGCTCGGCCATCTCTCCACGAAGATGGATCCACTATAGCGGCACAAATAGGGCCGGGCCAGAAGAATGTGACCAGGAATAATAGGTACGCAGATATAGTAAAAAGCAGTGACCAACGCAGCTAGGTATTTTTTTTGATCAATCAGCAATATTTTGCGCAGAAAATTATATAATTGGAAAGAAGGAAGGATAATGAGAACAATGTTCGAGTAAGATAAATAGTAAAGTTTGATTCACTTACGAGTGGGCAAATTATTTTCTATTCGAAATGTTGCTTCCATAATCACGCCAGTTTGAAACCAGTAGCTAGAAGAGTAAAGACTAAACCTTATCCCTTAATCGTTAAGTATTAAGTCTTGGTCATTAAGCATTAAATTAAGCATTAAGGCCGGGCAATGGAACTGCATTGACTCTTTGATTGCGGGCGTTGTAGATGATGGATATGGATGGGTTCAGCGGCATAGGTCCACCTGGAGAATTACGCTTTAAAAATGTACAAAATGAAAATGACATCGTAAGTATCATGTTGCGCCATAATATTGCATAATTCTACAAGTCTATTGTGGCATGATTAATGATTTATTGATCAAAAATTTACGACCAACCACAATTTAATTTGATAATTGCTGTGTTCACCAAACGTAACAGATCACGCAAAATAGAAAGGGGCGCTAACATTTCGGGCGGAAAACAACAGAAGCACGCCCTTTTTGATTATACAAGAGATTGCCCTCTAGGTTTTCCGGAGAGGCTAGATGTTACACCCTGATAGTACACTTTCCCTAATTAACCCCTAATTAAAACATGTTAAACCGACCTGTGGCTCGTCGAAAGAAGTAGTGAATCCGCTTCCGAACGTAGCGAAATCCGCGGTAGAACGGCTAAGATTTTACAGTTAAACATGTTTGAATGAAAGAGAAAAGTATTCATTCTAAATCTTCTCGTTTAAAGCCCTATGATTGCAGGCTCATTTTATATCTGCTGCATATTTTTGTATAGAAAAAAATATATTTAAAAAATACGCATGCCGCTGTCCGCAATAAATTCAACTAGTAGTCAAAAAACATAAAGCTCAAACACCTCTCCATAACTTTTTTCAATGTTCTATTGCGTGGAGAATTGTTACATCTATAGTGGAAAGCGTCGTACTAAAAACCTCGAGGAGTTTAAAACTCTAATTTTGAGAGAGTGCACAAGACCGCGAGATGCGCTCTCTCATTTTTGCACACTCTCTAACATTAGATTTTCAAACCCTCGCTCTCGGCATATAAAATGAGGTTTTTTTCTTGGTGAGAATCTGTATGATGCACTCACAGCATTCGAGTAGAGCAGCTCGGATCGCATCGCTTGCCATCGCCATAGAGAAAGCATCGAAATTGGCAAGACGAGGCAAGAGGTGGAAGTGATCACAAAGGCGCCGTCGTCTGCGTGCAGCGCCATCTGGAATATTTTTTTTTAATTTCTAAATTCTGTACTTCAGAGTCATCTAGTACTCACAATTAGTAATTATCTACTACTATGATAAAGCAAAATACAGCGAATGGTCTATGAATGGAATGGGATTCGAAGACACGCCTCCGGAAAGAGGTCAGGCGCGAGATAGTGTGCGAAAAGGAGAGGGTCTGGCTCTGTTTTAGTTAACCGGGCCCATGGGAATTAAACGGACCCAACTAAATTAACCGGTCCCATGGCAGTTAACCGGACCCAACGAAATTTACCGGTCCCATGACAGTTAACCGGACCCTACGAAATTGACCGGACCCATACCTGGTTAAAAAATATCGGGACCCATGAAAATTAACCGGACCCATGACAGTTAACCGGACCCATGACAGTTAACCGGACCCAACGGAACAGATTGTTACGCAATACATAATTTTGGGTTTTCTTTTTTTTCTGTCGAGTATTCTCCATAATTTACATTAAATTGTATTTATTAAATTTTACGACATTATGTTTGTCACTGTCGTGAAGGTCTTAAGAGATCGAGAGTAGTATCAATCGATCACTCCAGATACCCTACTCTGTATGAGCTAACTCGTGTTACTCTGTTTAGCAGTGTTGAGGCTACTCGTCTTGTATCTTGTGATCGTCGCTTGGGGAGCCGAGGCACGCGGCCTTAAGCTCAAAATAAAGGTTTTGCTTCTGTCCCTAAGAAAGACGGGCGTCCTCCTAAGCGTCCTGCGGTTTCATCGGGCACTAGTGGGCAAGGAGGACGGAGCCGCAATGTGAAGGCAAAAAAGAACTGATTTTGTGTTAAGAATTAATCGTGGTTAACATCACACAGTATAGTTAAACTTTTCATCGATAAATCATTCATGTTTTCTACGTCTATGTCTCTATGCCTCATTGTACACCAAATTTTAAAAAAAAACACGCAAAAATCCCTTTTTTCATTTTTGTCAATGGGTACCGGTTAACTTTCATGGGTCCGGCTAATTGTCATAGGTCCGGTCAATTTCGTTGGGTCCGGTCAACTGTCATGGGTCCGGTCAATTTTGTTGGGTCCGGTTAACTGCCATGGGACCGGTTAAATGCCATGGGTCCGGTTAATTCCCATGGGCCCGGTTAACTAAAACAGAGCCGAGGGTCTTTCACACACCCTCCCACTCCTGACCTCTTGCTTGATGACTAGCTTCGATGAAGAAGGCGATAACACGATTAGAGGAATATTTATTATTTTTAAAGGGAAAATAGAACTTTTAGAAGTACTTTGCTTTCGCATTTTTAAATCTCTCTATTTAACGCACTTCTTTGACGACAGTGTAATCCGCAAAATGGAATAGTAACTGAACAAGAGCAATGGCTCCGTACGAAAGATTACAATCTTCAACGAAATCGTCCGGGTCATCTAAAAATGTCTGTTGCTCCCTGAATCAGGTGTACTGATCGATAAACCTGGCACCATATCGATCGATACGTTGCTCAGTCGGCGCCGCCTTGCCAGAGTACTGTGGAAAGGTATTGATTAGAATGTACATAGAGTGATATACTTTAAAATTTTATTTAAAATAAATATTATTTGAAACCTGCAACACCGAGGTCCGAGATGATTAAGCAGGGCTGCGGCAAGTAATACCACGGGTGCTATGATGCCAAGGCCGTAGATGACTAGCCCAGACATGAAGTAGAACTCCTACGACGAATGAACGATTACGGTAGGGATATCGATTGAAACTCACGTGCACTTGGTCGTTGCCCCAGCCGATTGAGCCGTCCAGTTTCTCGTATAGCCTGGTATATATAATTATTTATTTTAAATATTTGTATATATTATTGGTTTTTATTATAGCAATATATTTTGCTTAGATTATTATTCCCGAATGGTCTATATCGGCCTTACAGAGAGGAAATAATTCAAACAATTCAAACGAATTTTATAATACCTTTACAAATAGAAAATTTCAAAAAAATGTCCAACTTGGGTGAATCCGTGAGAAAACTGAGGACCAGTCCGGCGGGAAGGCAAAATGTGATGAAAAGTGAGAAAATAAACACTGATGACGACCATACCTGAAATATTTATCTTAAGCTATTATAAATTCACAAACACTCGTCCAAAATAATAAAACGTTCCCTTCCTAAACAACAGATACGGCTGCGAGAGTGCATGGCAAAGTGAGAGACGCGCCGAGGTATAGAAAGAGAGTACACCACCATTAGTCAATTTCATGAACGTATCATTTTAAAATTGTAATATTAGAGCTTTCATTGGCCGGGTAGCGCAGTGGTTGTGTGCTAGAATGCGAATCGAATGGTCACAAGTTCGACCCCCCGTGCCTGCAGATCCACCCAACCAAGGGGGTTAAGAAATGTTGGTAGTGATTGGTAAATCACGATCCAAACATGCCTCGAAAGGGGTCCCCGATTCACGTGCACACAACACGAGAATAGCCTCGTAACAGGCCGCTGATCATCTCAGGACAGGCTCTCGTTGCCCCTCAGGCATAGGGGTGGTCGAGACCGCCTTGCGTGAAGAAGACCTAACACCTTTATTCTTTTCCTATGATATTACAATTTTAAAATGATACGTTCATGAGATGGACTACCGTTATGTGTACTCTCTTTCTATACCTAAGCGTGTCTCTCACTTTATCATGTTCCCTCGCCAATCATTTCTGTATTCAGCGCGGAATAGTAACGAAACGTTTTATACTTTTGGACGAGTGTTTGTGAATTTATAATATCTGTACCATAACCGGATGAGCATTTACGCTGACC
This sequence comes from Pristionchus fissidentatus, assembly GCA_036245785.1. Lineage (NCBI taxonomy): Eukaryota > Metazoa > Nematoda > Chromadorea > Rhabditida > Neodiplogasteridae > Pristionchus > Pristionchus fissidentatus. Next base: position 2,902,170 of record BTSY01000006.1, read on the forward strand.
CATCGAATTAATACCATACCCCCATTAAATACCGTATCATGCATTTGAATTGAGAAAGTGAGAGAGACGATGCGGGACATGGCAAAGGCGATGAGTGCGAGATGGCGAGAGAGACTGAAGAAAACAGCGAGACCCCAGTGGAGATTGGTCGGAAGGGGGAGAGAGAGCAGGGCGTAGCTGAAATATATATTAATGTATTTTATGGTGTTTTAGCATGCAATCAGCCGAACAATTACGCTAACCCTAAACTTCGACAGCGTTCGCAATATTTTCATGGACACCGGATAATTTATTGCCATTGATCCAAATTGTTTGCAGAAATGTTGGCGTGTTCACAGTGATACTTAATGTGCTAAATTTTAAAAAAATTCAGCAAATTAAAGGATATTAAAATTGACTGACGGCGAGGTTGTGGCGTAGTACATGCATGTGGTGATGCTGAGGGTGGCGATCAACAGGGAGTGCGCACTCAGTTGGCACGAGTCCACATTAGCTCTATTTATTTATTCATTAGCACATTTTTTGTCAGAAAATATATATCCTGGCATCAAGGCAAAGGGGCCAGACAGGGCCAGCATATTCGAACGCAGGACACCGGGTCAACGGTGTGGATGATTATACTTCATGAGTCACATTTTGTATTACTCCTGGGCGAACATGAGACAGATTTTTATTTAAAAAATTGGTAATTTGTTGCACGGTAAGAAGGCTAATGTCTGGGAAATCAGGGTAATCAGTAGTAAATAGGACAACTCACGCGAACATCCGTATCAAAATCACACAGCACAGCAAGAAGTTTAATGCGAAAACGAGAGTTATCAGCGCGAAGAAGATGATCGGCGACATTTTGCACTGAAAGCAGGATGTTCTTTATTCATAACAATTCAACAATTAGGTGGCATGTGCCTCTAGTACCCGGGTTTGCTCCGTCCTGTCTGCATAATGCACCACAGTATAAGAGTAACGATAAAAGGCACACGCGGTACGTCAGAGAAGGCCATGCACGCTAATTCTTCAGAAGTAATGCACATTTCCAAGCACAATTCTCCCATGACTGTGAACTGGAAAAAGAAAACTCACCTCAGGTTCACAGGATACTATTGCGGTCTTCTAGAACCTCGTTATGTAACTACTGAAACATCCGTTTTTATTGGAAAGAATGTGTCAGTGTTACCGTTGTCATAGCGATGGGGCAGTGCAGGGGCATGTTGTTCGCGTGTGAGAGATTCCTTTTCCTCTTTCTGCTCTCTTCATTCTACACAATCCTATGCCTTACGTGGGCATCTTCATATATCCAATGGCCATAACAGGAAGAGCTAAGGAAATGATTGAGCAACAAAACAGGTACAGCTCAATTTAATGTTAATCTATTTAGGCGTTAGCTAAACCAAAAGCGGATTCGAAATAACTATGACTTTGCTATAGATAGTATCTATACCTAATTCATTTGTGAGCAATTGCAGTGGATTATGTTTTGTTGAAGGAATTTTTAAAAAATCTTGTCCTACATGAACAGGTCCCATCCATCATGTAATTGAATATCTAACAGATTTCGTATGTCTTCTAGGGATGGCAAAACGGCATTCATGCCGGCAAGGGCGCCATATAAAGTTGTGCAAAGATAGCCATTACTAATTCGGTGATGGCATTTATTAGTTGCTTAAAATCGTCAGAAGTGAAAACAATCATTCGATACGAGAATTGCGCAAGTAAATGGTAGTTAAATAATTATTTTCCGCATTGATGCCGGCATTCCGTTTTTGTTTTGTCATCCCCTGTCTTCTATCCTAACTTGATTTGCTCACGCCGCCTATTGGCTCACGAACACTCATTCAAAATAATAAAACGTTCCGCGATTACAATATTCGGATTGACAATTCCTTTCCCATCTTACATACTTACTTTTTCTTTAGATACTTTTACGATTCAAGAATCCCTCCCCTGTACCATGTCACGGATCTCGGTCGATGGATTGGAGGAGTTTCACGAAGGTCTGGTGGATCGAAGATTTCCTCTTTATAACTTCTAAGGAGGACGGACCATCCGGATCAGTGCGCGAAAAGCTACTGGTACCGGTAGTGACTCATTTACGGGAAGAGTGGCAGCCTGCGACTAAAACTCAAGAAGGAGTTACACATGTCCTAAAGAGGAGAGGTGGATCGGCACCAAGGCGAAGAAAAAACTTCTTACGCTATGGAGACTCGACGTATGTTGCATCAAAGAAGAACTTAAGTTGGGCAGTATGAAATCTACCTCAAAATGACGGAAGACACCAAGATCACTACTCGTATCCCTTCCCACCCCCCCCCCCATTCACCTATAATTTCCCCTGTGTGTGGTATAAATATCTTATCTTATCTTATCGTTAGAACTTTTTCTGAGATAATTTTACTTGTCCAATCTATTCCGAGATTTCTTAGCGCTGTCAAGTTACAGAAACTCTTAGCGCAAATTTGCTAGAATGGCGGTTCTTATGTTTAGGAAAGGATTTTTCAACTCGATTCCTTCCCCGCTCTCTCTCTCTCTCTCTGTTTATCATGCATGCATTCTGGTGTCTCTTCCACTCCTTCTTGTGACCGATCACGCGTTCACGTAACAAATGCAGCCGAATGGCTGATCCGATCATTCACCCAAGGCCGTCGATGACATTTTGATCTAGCTGACAATTACAATTACAATGTTTATCACGTCAGACGATAGCGTCAGGTGAGGATGTGGTTTCTAGCTGACAACACGGAACACTTTGTTTCCAATCGATACTCAAATTCTGGAAGTGAAAGTGAAACGAATGATACCACAATATTCAAATTTAAACCCAGATTCAACATGAATTTGACGATAACAGATGCTTGTTTGTCAGCACTGACCCTATGATGAAATGACTATTTCTGTTCTCACATAACACCGATCTTAATGTGTTCACGAGATTGAATGTTGATGGCTATTGAATGCATGACATATTGCACCCAAACGTGCGCCACATCAAGTTGCGTCAACCATGACAAATCGAGCTCAATCGTGATTTGTTCGGAGAGTTGCGTGATTTCATTCCCTGCCGTACACAATTGTGACCTACCGTGCCCTAACATTACCGGCACACAACCGCACTGACAAAGTACGGTGGTCTACTGCCCTTCCTTCGATCAGTGTTCATTTCCCGCAGCACCAGTAGCTGCGTATTCGCCGAAATAGCGAGAAAACTGAACAGTGGGAGAAAACTACACAGCTACTCGCAAAGAAAAAACTCTAATCTTGATATGTCGAGACGGAGAGTTTGAAACTCTAATGTTAGAGAGCGTGCGAAAATGAGAGAGCGCGTCTCTCGTTTTCGTGCACTCTCTCGAAAATTAGAGTTTTAAACTCTCCGTCTCGACATGCGGTGTTTCAAACTCTTAGAGTTCTTTCTTTGTGAGTACGAGATGAGCATGGACCCGCGCTGGACATTGTGTGTCCAACTTGTCCATCTCCCGTACGAGTGTCACCCACTTTGCCGTATATAGATCCGCATCATCACATCACAGTTTCTCAGCACCGTATACAATTCCATTCGCCTATAAATGGCGTCGTACAATGGGAATAGCAAGCCGCCCCCTCGTCTCATGCCCTTTGAAAGTCACGATTTTTCTCGGTTGATCTTCGCAAAACGCCGAGACCGTTACACCCGCGAATAGATATCTACGCCAAAACTGAAATTCAGTTCCTGTACATTTCATGCATGCATCCCGATGATTTTGAAAAGCACTTCCGGGTTTATTAATTTTTCACACTGCTAATAGCTATTAATAGATCAGTATATATGCGAATTCATAGCTTGAGGAATATTTTTGTTAGTGTCTAGGCCGGAATTTTTCAGCCGAACAAGTTTTTGCAAAAAAAAGAGATAACATTCGATTGGTACCTTGCGGATTTTACACTTTGACTTTACACCAGTCTGCCTCTAATTTTTCAACGTCCACAACTAACATCCCGAACAATTAGGCGAACAGGTCAAACGCCAAAATTCATTTACCACAATCTTCCAATGCTGATGTAACAACCGCAGCGATTCAATAACTCGTATTAGATTCACTCATTGCGCTACCGGGAACCGGTTTTTCCTCCATCAAAATGTCATTAGGAAGTAAAAGTTAAGTGGATGGACGACGTCATTAATGGGGGAGTTTGTAACATATAAATGTTCGATCTCTTGGTACCGCGATTCGGTACCTGTTATTATGCGCTGCGGTCATTTTGGGCCACGCTCAATGATCTTTTGATCGGCCATCTCTCTAGTTGGCCCTGCCTACCCCCAATTAGGAGACTGGTTGGTGGTTTGAACTCTCTGTCTATCCTCACCACGCTTGCCCGTCATATAAGAAGTTTGCTAAGCTATTTTTCTCTCACAGTCTGTGATACTGACCTTTAAAGATGGTAAGCTATCCTTTTTCGCGGGGACAGGGGCGTTGAGCGTTGAAGCAGCGTTGAACCACACTTTGGAATGCCTAGTCCGGCGTTTTTGACTCTGATCACCCTGTCCTCTTCAAATTTCCTAAACGGGACATGTATGTAAAGTATGTCCAAATGTGTAATCCACACTAGTATCGATTGATTAATTCCATTTCGCATGGGGGAAAACGGCTGATTCACTTCCCCCTTTCTCTTTCGTCTCCACTCGTCACTACCAAAGTGCGTAATGAACGTTGCCTGTATCACTCGACACTTGACCCAACCCCCGCTCCCCTTTAACCAAACACACAAAATGCAAATCGGCTCCTACCGTTTTCGCGGACAAGTGTCGGTGTCACAAGCCGTTACTCGCTGCTAATCCCCGGCTCACGGGTACTCGGCGGCATTAGGCATCACGGAACCAGGAGCCTGGCTCTGACGTCTCTACGCTCTCTCGGCGCCCGGGCCGGGCGAGAGAGCGGGACGATCGTGTAGGGCACGTGTCTCTCCTGATATCAAGTAACCTCTTTGTCTTCCTCTCTCAATCTCTCAATCTCTCTCTCTCTCTCTTGATCACATTCTCTTCTATCTCTCTTTCACACAACCCCTATCATCTCTCGTCGATATCTAGAGAGAGAGAGAAAGAGAGATAGCGGGGAAGGGTACCCTCATTTGCCTAACCCCCGCGAGACTCTCGGCCCGCCGCCCTTATAACGCTAGCGCGCTCCACTCGGAGACACAAACATTTCTTTCCCTCCTACACTTCATGTTGATCTACCCCCCATTCCTCCTCCATTTTACTCCCCACTTCGAAATTTCCCCGAAACTTAATCGATAATTGCCCGTTTCAGCTACCGTACTCGCGTCGCAGTACCGTAGCCAGCGCCTCCCGGTCGTCAGAAGTTGGCTCGCCCTCGCCCCCTCGGCTGCCTCGCCTTCGTCACGCTGGAAGACGATTACGGTAAGATATCGATTGATTGCTTTCCGCTCGGGACCCTGAATTGCGAAAATCGTTCGATTTTACACTACATCTCAAAATGGAAGAATTTTCGGGCGCGATTTCAAAATTGTACATTTTCAGGCTAGTGCCCTTCAAGCGTCGGTCCATGCCCAACGGCTAAGTTCTCTCGTCCAGAGATAGATCAGTATCTCTCTCGCTCCTCTCTCGCCACCCTCCCAGTCCCACACACTCTCTTGTCCTCCGGGCCATCTCTGATCTTTGATCCCTGAAGAATCAACAGAGACAATCAATCAAGACATAATGGCTGTCGCAGGAGTCGCCGTTGCCTCTGGTGAGAACGATTTTCAAACACCCGATTACGTCATCATTACGTCATTACGGCGTAATTGCCTAGTGATGACGCAATACCGAATTAGTCAATGGCGATGTATAGACATTTTTCTCGTTGTGCCTAAAGGAGAAGCACGCATTTTGCGCGCATTCGTTCTTAGCAAGACAAAATGAGAAGGATTGTACGATCAGGAGAATTGATGACGAAACAATGGCGTTTACGTATTGATGACGTCATCATCATCGAATTGCCTAATGATGACGAAATCTCAGGCCTCGCTCTCACCCTCGCCGTGCCCTTCGTGGCGCTGCACGAGCTCATCGTCAAGAGACACAAGCACAACATGCAGAAGCACCTCCCCCAGATCAAGAAGAGTGAGTTAGTACGGACTAAATGACGGAATTACGCGAGCCGGGTTTGACGGGACAATCGCGTCCTACCAAAGACGGCTGTACGATCTAGATACGAAATGCGCATTCTTGTTGGGCGAAATAAACTTCTTTTTTAAAGTTTTGAGATTACATTGAGATGACGAAATAATTTACAGGAGTGAACTTCGCGTGTGAGCGTCCGGCCAAGGCGGCGCCTCCCGCACTACCGCTTACAGCTGCTGAGGAGAAGGTGATTGCATAGCAATGACGCAATATCTGATTACACGACCGTTACTGCATATTGTTACGAAATCAGCCTACCAAATTAACATATTCAGCGAGAAACGTGCATGACATGTGTACAATGCACCCCTGGGCTCACCGAGGAATAATAAAGGCACTCATCGATTCGCAAATTACAGGCCATCGAGGCGGCGCTTACCGTGCCCCTGCCGCTGCCGCCCTACAAGCCGGCTCTGCGCGCGGCTCGCCAGACCTCGCCGCCGCCCGCCTACGACGACGACTGCACCTTTGAGGAGAAGAAGGTGAGACTATTCTCCGGTTCTCGATTTCCGCATTTCCCGGTCCCGGTTCTCGGCATTTCACGGCTCCGGCTTTGCAGGTGGCTCGCATCGAGCGCCCGGTCGTACGTTTCGCCCAAATGGCTTGAATCTTCGGCGAACAATCAATGATCACCATCGACAATATCTACCGTATACCTCCACAACCATCAACTACCGTATACCCCCGTTCCATCGTGCAAGAGAGTCTTTTGAGTGTGTGCGTGTCTGGGCTCTCTCGCACTACAATGCTCTTTCGTCGCATATCCAACTGACGAGAGAGCGTTGCCGAGTGAGAGAGTATTAGATCACGTCAGGGAGACGAGGAGAGGATTTTCCCCATTATCATAATCAGTGTTAGCACTCACACACAACCAACAATTTGATAAGCCGCTTCCAATAGTCACCCTCCTATTCCGCAGATTCGGTTCCGTCAATTTTTCACTGAATTTCGCATCGAAATTCGCGTTGTGAAATTGACGGTTACCGTAATCTTACCATATTCCCCCGCTTCGCTATTCGCCGTAATTCAGCCGTGATCACCATCTCCATCTTTGGGCAATCGATAATTGAGCAAAAATCGATAACACACCGTACCGACGCAAAAAAAAACCCCGCTTCGACTTGCGACCACATGTTTAACCGAATTTCGTATTGTATTCCCGACCCACCGTAGCAACGCTCCATCTGTGATATGTCTCAACAAGCAATAATCGATAAAGGTGTTCGCACCACAAACTTTGCTTGAACATCGACATAACCTCTGAAAGCCTCTGAAAGGTATTACGGTAGTCTACGTCTACTATCCCAACGTTTTGAATATATGATCCATAAGCTACTTGATGAAGACAAGTTGAGAACAGACCGGAAAATTAGTGGCGCAGTGATGTTGACATTCAAATTAAGAAAAGATCAGAGGGGCCCTTTGACCTTAAGTCAAAGAATATGTCTAATAAAGATTGATTTATTGATTTTTTTCTCTCGTACACGATCGATCACTGGAGGTTTGACTGTAGAATGATGCGACCAACATCGAGAGTTTCGATCATCACCTGTACAAATGGAAAAAAATATGTATTACTTTTTTAAAAAACATATTATCATACATAGATACTCCTCTCATGCACGGCAGTAGTAGTACACATTTTTCGGTGTGTAGAAATAATCTTACCAGCGCTAAACTGCCCCGACAATATTGTCCTGGTATCAACCGGAACGTACAGTCAAGACACACACACACACCTTTTATTTATTATTCAACCAGCGTACCGCGTATATAACCGCCCACTTCGTCCCTACTCTCCGACTTTTCAAGGCACGATGCGTGCAGGAGTTTAGCTCCACACGACGTGCGCCTTTCCGTTCGGGACCACAGAATGCACCAGAAATGCGTCATGCTCGACGGATTTTTTTCTTCTAAATTTCATCAAAAAATTGTAGTATGTTGTCCCCTTACATTGAGCTACTTGTTTAGCTCTCTTAGCTACACTGTGAAACAACCCGATGCCCATCTGATCCACATGTAATAGTTAAAAGTGTAAATGAGATAAATTGAATTGAATTGATATCGTGCATGCTGCGTTTCTGCCCGATTTGTGTCACGGGGGCCCAAGGCGGATGAAAACAGGGTCCTAGAGCCCATATCCCATCGATCAATATTAAAAACAGTTACAGTAATCCATCATGTCCGGTTGGGAAACGATCCTCCGCGGCCTTGATAACCCCGCCATCAAGTACTCCGCCGTCGTCGCCTACCCGTCGGGAGAGGTCCTTGCGCGCTCTCAGGGAGCCAACGAGTGTCCTGTAAGTGACACGTTATTGATTTTTTGGATAGTTGGATCGTACCGACACGTATTGACTGATTTGAAGGGGCTAATTGTAATTAGCAAGCAATTGGTATGGAAATGAAATATCGGGGAAACGCATCTTGGTTGTCACCAAAATTGTGGTTTCACTAACCCAATTTCGCTGATTTCAAACCATCTTTTTTTATAAAAAAAATGCTATTTTCTCCAATTTTGGAAATTCTTATACAGGCATTCTAATCTCCGATAAATTCTTAGCAATTCAACAACATCTTATATTGCCAGCTAGGAACCGAGACAATCCCCTTCTGTTGATTAGAGCAACAAACCCCGGAGCACTATTACAATTATAAAATGATACGTTCACGAAGTGTACTACTGGTGGTGTACTCTCCTTCAATATGTCGGCTTGTCTATCGTTTTGTCATGCTCTCTCGCAGCCAGATCTATTGTTTAGGAGAGGGAGGTTTTATTATTTTGGATGAGTGGCTGTGAATTTGCAATATCTTTTCGAGCACTATGAATGCGCAATTCAACTATGCCCTATCTCACGCCGCCTGCACACAAAGATAACACTAACTTGTTTGAAACATTAATGGTAGAAGGCGTATGAAAACAAGAGCGTCTCCCTCCCGCTCTCTCAATATTAGTTTTTGAAACCCTGGATTTTGAGATAGCTAAACAAGTTTTAGTTTTTTTCCTTTGTGAGTAGAATCCGGTCGTTGTCTCAAACCTTACGCGAGACGGGTGTAAAATTAGAGACAATCCCCCTCCCCTCACCCCATCTCCCCCTGTTTCTCTACAATAATACGTTTTTCCTTTTATTCAACAACTTATGCAAATTTTCAGGATCCCTAGTGGTGTGCGATAAAAAATAATAAACAATACATATTTGTCGCTCTACAGTGCACTGACGAGGAGCTTGCCGCTTTCGCCAAGCATTTTGACGACCTCGGGAAGGTAATTAATTACTTTTATTGATTTAAAAATATTAATTATCCCCTTTTCTCTATTTATTTTTTTGCCTATTACATGTGGAACAGACTGGCATCGATCTCGGCGGCACTCACTACATCGTGGCTGGCGCCGAGGAGAACTACATTTGTGGCATGAGAGGCAACAATGGATTGATGGCCCGCAAGACCAAAACTGGTACTGTAGTTGATGATTATCGATTTATTCATAACGCTTGGCATGAGATAACAAAATTATTGCGTTCTCTGAAAAGTAGGAGCTTTCCTATTGTGTGCCATATTTTAAATTATGATAATTTTAAATACTTTTTCAAATTGGGTATATTGAAAATATATATTCTGAAGATTGTATCGAATATTAAATTCATAATAATTACTATCTGTGCGTGTCATCATTCGCCTGCAAAATGTTTCTCGGAATTTGAATCACAAATATCGATTTATTGATTTATTATCGATTGATGTAGTCATGCTCATAGCTATCAACGATGTATCGAGAGGCGATTCGGGCGTGTACCACACCCTTCAGTCGTTCGCCGAATACGTCATGTCTTTCGAAGAGTAAGAGGTACGAAATTACAAATTCACAAACACAAAATACTTGAACGATCCGTTGCTAATCCGCGCTAAACACAGAAATGATAGGCGAGAGTGCATGGCAAAGCAAGAGACACGCCGAGGGATAGAAAGAGAGTACACACACCAGTAGTCAATCTTATGAGCGAATCATTTCAAAAATGTAATAGTAGTTGAGCGGATATGTCAATTGAAGGCTATTCTTTAAACAGCCCTCGTTAGTGCACCATTTCCCATTGAGATATCATACGTACTACCGAAACGCACGCCCAATATTCACAATTTGCATACTCTAGAATACACTTGATCGCGACTTGTATTTATTCTAATTCGATTAAGTAGCATCGATTTACCGAAATCGACTCGGCATGGTCTGCGAAAAAATGTTTAAAAAAGGCAAGAAAATTGATTTTAAAGAGAACAGAACGAGGAATTCATACCATTTCCCAGCTGTATGCGGTAATGATAACAATTCGCTTACTTGGTCGGTGTTCGCATTGAATTATTCGCTTTGTTGTACAGATTTCACAGGGCATGCCGGGCGTGTACGATATCTGTCAGGAAAAAAGCGGAACCATGAAATATGATTCCAACTGTCTCACAAAATTAATCTGATTTGATTAGTAGAGTATTCTGTAGTAAAATATTAGACACTCTACATGGGCGAAATGAAATTATTTATTTATTTATCGCACATAAATGTGCGTGTAAAAGAGAAAATTATTAACTAGTGGAAGTGACCGCTAAAATTTCAGTCATAGTATTGTTGTGTGCTGTCGGCCTGTAGAAACGTAGTTTTTGTGGTGACAATAAATATCTACAATGGGTTCCCAGTAGGGTTCCCTTATTGGAAACTATTGGAAATGTGAAATGTGGAGAACAAAGGAACGCTGACCGCAACGCGTGCGAGAGAGTGAGTGAAATGGAGAGAGAAGATGGCAAATTAATTTCCAATAGTTTCAACAAGGGAATCCTAGTTCCCAGAAATTCACAATAACGCAACATCTGGAATAACGAATGTCAATTGCAGTATGATCAATGGAAGTCGTGTCACCGTCGCTTTGCTTGTTCACTAGCGTTGTTAGATCGAATAATTCTATTCGCGCGAACAACGGCTTATTCGCGAACGTTGCATTGCTACTCGCGACCTTTTTTATTCGGAATATTCAATATCACAGATCTTCTGAGAAAGTGTAGGAAAATTCGAGCGATCTGCAGCAAAAAATAATTTTTGTCTCTGATTTCTATGTAAGTTGAAATATATGTCTATATAAAATTAAGAAATTTTTTTATGAACTTCGTTTTTCGAAATTTGCATATTATCGATTTTTTTTGATCTACCACTTTGGAGGGCCATATCTCAGTCAGATTAACATATTTTTGCTACTTCTTTTTTTTTCCAAATTGTTCCACACGGCATGATCTACATTTTCTTCAATTAGCACAAACATCTATCTTCACTTGGTTTAGAGATATTTGTCAAAAAACCAAGTTTTGATATACGTTTTCTTCTTTTGCTCGAAAATATTGGTCAAGCACAATCGGTTTTATTCCAGAATCTGAATCAGCATGATCGTTTTAATATATCTGCATATTTCGTTTAGCATAACTATGGGAACTTTTCTGCGCACCCCCAGTGAGTTTTCGGACTTGTACGAAAAAAAGCTCGGAAACGGTTTTGTTCATAACTTCCTTCAAACTCATCGCTCAGAGCTCGCCCGGTGTTCAATCGATAGCTGCTCGGTTGCTCCACAATTAACTTTTAGTACTTCTAGACGTCAAATTTACTGGTTTTTGAGTTATGGTTGAAAAACAAAAATGAACAATGAGACATTGAAACAGTGCAGTATCCCATACAACCATTTGACCCTTTTATCGTTATCTGTAACTTGGGAACCAGATGTGCAATTAGTCTGGAATATTAACTAGGTGTAGTAAACACTGTAAATGCTCGTTTTGAACATTTCTACATAGGAATATCCCTCGTTATTGCGAAGTGATGACGTAATAAACTAATTTTGAGATGATGTAATTGTGCACTGATATTATAGGCGCGATAATTTAGTGGGAGAAAAATTTTCCAGAAAGAATACTATACTGTGATGATTTTTTCGCGTGTAGAAATGCTTGAAAAAATCAGTACCTCATTGCACGAATACATAGCGAAAAAACAACAAAGTTCTAATCGGGGACCCGAAAAAGTGGATTTCCGTTTCTAGGCGTGCTAGACATATGTGATAGAGTTAAAAAATACCGTAATTGTAATTTATGAAAATTTACAAGAACAATTTTGTAATATTTTCCGAGTATTTGTCTCTATATGATAAATGCAAAGTTACGTCATCACTTCGCAATAACGAGTGATATTCCTTCCTATCTTCAAAACGAGCATTTACAGTGTTTACTACACCTAGTTAATATTCCAGACTAATTGCACATCTGGTTCCCAAGTTACAGATAACGATAAAAGGGTCAAATGGTTGTATGGGATACTGCACTGTTTCAATGTCTCATTGTTCATTTTTGTTTTTCAACCATAACTCAAAAACCAGTAAATTTGACGTCTAGAAGTACTAAAAGTTAATTGTGGAGCAACCGAGCAGCTATCGATTGAACACCGGGCGAGCTCTGAGCGATGAGTTTGAAGGAAGTTATGAACAAAACCGTTTCCGAGCTTTTTTTCGTACAAGTCCGAAAACTCACTGGGGGTGCGCAGAAAAGTTCCCAGAGTTATGCTAAACGAAATATGCAGATATATTAAAACGATCATGCTGATTCAGATTCTGGAATAAAACTGATTGTGCTTGACCAATATTTTCGAGCAAAAGAAGAAAACGTATATCAAAACTTGGTTTTTGACAAATATCTCTAAACCAAGTGAAGATAGATGTTTGTGCTAATTGAAGAAAATGTAGATCATGCCGTGTGGAACAATTTGGAAAAAAAGAAGTAGTAAAAATATGTTAATCTGACTGAGATATGGCCCTCCAAAGTGGTAGATCATAAAAATCGATAATATGCAAATTTTGAAAAACGAAGTTCATAAAAAAATTTCTTAATTTTATATAGACATATATTTCAACTTACATAGAAATCAGAGACAAAAATTATTTTTTTGCTGCAACGGTTCCTACACCTTCTCAGAAGATCTGTGATATAACATCACTACAATATACATCATCTTCGCCCAATCTTCTCTGTTTATTACGGTAGTATTGTGCTGATACTGTACATACGTTTGTGTTGATAAAAGTGAAAATGAAAAATTTCGAAAATTCGTAATTATAATAGCTATTTCTATCGCAAAATATGCGGGTGCGAAAACATTTTCCGGTGTGCAATTTTCGTTGAATAAAAACAAACGTTGGAAACGATTTTCCAATTCCTACTTACATTGGTTTATTTCGATCACTCTCTCTGTAGATAGATATAAATTGCCCCCGTCAATTTTGATAGGTTTGGTATCAACCGGACTGTACAGACACACATTCCCTTCATTTATTATTCGACCGGCGCACCACGTATATAACCGCCTATTTCATGCTCATTGCTGACAATATTGCGGTTGCGATAAAATTTTGCGTATGCAATCTTTCCAATGAACGCAAAAGAAGTGATGAAACTTCAATAGAATATTCAATCTCCCTATCTCACAATGTCCCTGAAGGAATGTCAGGAAACCGATCTCGTATTGTCTTTCTGATTTTTGGTAAAGGCGCCCAAGGGGCTCTGACACGGAACTTTTCCCAATTGGAAAAACACTAAGTGGCCGCTTTTCCTGACAATCATTGTGATCGATAGAGCAAATGAGACAATGAGACAGCGTTAATCTATGGCTTAACTTCACAAACTGCCTCGCTTTCAGTTGCTCTATCCTCCATCCAGCCACGTATTCCTCTTCCTTTCGATTTCCCTCCTCTTTATTTCCATTTTTCTTTCGCCATAGCAGACAAAATAATCTCCACTGCGTCCCTATCGCTCTTACACGTGTGGAATTTTGAATTCAATTCTTCTCCCCGTACACACCTTGCTCACTGCGATATTCGTTGGTTATAGCGTCGCCCATGTCTCATCGATCAATATTGGACCAGTTACAGTAAGCCATAATGTCTGCCTGGGACACGTACCTCAGCAGCCTGCACCTTGAATGCGCCACCATCGCACGCTCCGCGATCATCGCCTACCCGTCGGGAGAGGTGTGGGCGCGCTCTAAGGGAGCCAACGCGTGTCCTGTAAGTGAAACGTTATTGATTTTGTGGATGGTTGGAACGGAAAGTATTGACTATTTTGAAGAGGTTAATCATGTTTCTTTTTTCGCCCCCTATGAAGTTCCTATACATGGATTCGAATCTCCAGAAAACTTTCCTTAATTCAACTGTAGCATATCAGAGAAAGGAGGCGAGAGAATCCGAATCAAAATTAGTCCCATTTTGTGAATTTAAAATGAAAGGAAATTGGTCCAGAGAGAAAAGAACCGGAAAAAAACCAATTCCCCACTATGCGTACCGCCAACGCCTCACCAAGGCGCCTCAATAAGTAAAGATTGGTATGCAACCAGATCAGGTAACTAGATCCAGAGAAGATATTGGGCCCTCCGGAATGACTCGGCCTATTCTGCGCTGGCCTTAGTAGTGACTACCTCAGGACTTGGAGCCTAGACAAGGGGTTGTGTACTTACCTTGTTTACCTTTACAGTGCACTGACACGGAACTCGCGGCCTTCGTCAAGTGCTTCGACGACCTCGGCAAGGTGATTTGTTGCATTTATTTGATTTCTTAATATATTTTTCATCCCCTGTTCTCTACTTAATATTTACATATCGCCGGTGATATCATAGTTTCATCTGGCTAACCTGCTTGCCCCGGAACTTTCCTAGATCCATGCCAGTCCCCGCCCCCTGTGCTCCACCCCCCTCGAGAGAGGGTGGAGCCGACCTCCTGCCCATCCATGGGGAAGGGCGAGAGGCAGTCCAAAATAGCCGAGCAATCGGCATTCAATCGGGCATGGCTGCGCCGAAGAGGTCCAGTACGCACTGAACTGCCTCTAAAACTGGCGAGCACTATGTCTAGGGAACGCGCGCTTTACATGAGACGGGGTTGACACTCGGGGAGAGCGCGCTCATGAGTGGGCGGAGTTTGCGCAGCTCCCTCCTTACCGCTCCTCCCCTCTCTGATGTGTCTCAATCCTGTCAAACCCGTCTCGAGTAAAGCGCGCGTTCCCTAGACATAGTGCTCCCTCGCGTCAATGATGTGCGGCGTGTACCGCAACAAAGCAGCGAAGCTATCGCCGATTGGAAGGTGATTGCTCGGCTACTTTGAACGCTTTTAGCCCCTCCCTCGGGTTGAGCGGGAGGTCAGCTCCTCCCCTCCTCTCCTCTGGAAGGGAAGGTGGCGGGGACTGGCATGGATCTAGGAAAGTGCCCTTGCCCCTTCTAGCGTGGCTTGTTACTGTCGAACGCGGCTACCTTTTACATAGTAGTACCAAAAGGTATAACCTTAATACAGGTGCTCGAGACTGGTGTGGATCTCGGGGGCTCTCACTACATCGTGCCTCGCGCCGAGAAAAATTTCATTTGTGGCAAGACGGACGAAAAAGGGTTTTTCGCCTTCAAAATTAAGACCGGTACTATATTTGTTGATTATCGATTGACACATAAAACTTTTTTAACATGAAATGGAAGTAGATAAGTTGTAAATTTCTCGCCACAACGACCCCAAAGCGAACTAAAAGGGTTTTGTTCCAAACTATCTGGAAAATATAGGCGAAACATTTTTTTCAAATATGAAAAAAAAGTTGAGCTGTACCTTATATGGAAGGGTCTTGCGACCAATTTGTGAGTATCGCCAATCACCTGCAAAATATTTCTCAGGATTTGATTACAAATACATATTGATTTACAGATTTATAAATAACTGATTATTATAGCGGTGATCCTCGTGGGCTACAATGGAGCAACAGACGTTACGTCGGACGTGCGCGACGCCGTTGAGAAACTCGCTGACGACCTCACTTCGATCGGACACTAATTCTGCGCAAATTTCATGGGGTGCAAGGTGCAAAACAGTTTTATGCACCCTTTCATAACTTTTTTCCTAGTGAAGCTACAACTTCCAAACTTGATACACGGATTGTAAGCCACGTTTGGAACATTTTCCTTTTTGATTGGAGAGATTTCGTTCAGTTTGAGCTGAGTTACACGAGTTTTCCACCCTCGGAGGGTGGAATTCCACCCATGAAATTTGCGCAGCATAAGATGCGCGGCAGGCGTTTAGCGGTTATCGATTGGAAGTAATTCTTTAAACGTCCCTCGTTAGAGCACAGTTTCCCATTGAGATATGTCTTTTAGGAAAAAGCGGAACAAAAAATATGATTCTAACGGCAATTACAGTTTTGTACTGTTCAGTTTAGTCGATTGATTCAATGTCAATTGCAGTATGGTCGATATACGGCGCACCTTCTTCACTTCGCTTGTCCACTGTTATAATCACCGCCTACACTTTTCTCTGCAATGTTTATTACAGTAGTATCGAGCCGATACGATACATACTTCTGTGCTGATACGGAATTATAGTCGTTCAGATAGGACGAATATTTGTGAGTGTTGAAACGCGATAAATAATAACATCGAATAGCGGTAATTTGCCTGAGACGACCCCATCGCGTGGTTTCTTTTAAAATCCCAATACACGTCCTCTGTATAGGCGTAGAGCGATCCCATGTTACGAATTCGATTTTCTTTATGACCTCATAGACAAAAAAAAACGAAAAGATTACACGGAATTTGTATCATGCCAATATCGTATCCGATTGTCTGATCCTGCCCATCATTCAACAGTTAACCCTTGTTGTTAAAAACTTGATACATTATTATTTTATTTACTTGTATCGTTCAAGCACATGATTATTTAACGTTTGCAAAATAATGATTATTTTCTTCTCAATCGATATACTTGCTTCACTGAAGATGCTGCAGCAGCTGCAGCTGTCGTGAACCCGCCCGTGCAGCCAGGTCGGTGCTGTCGCAGCTGCGCCAGGTTATCGAATGAGGCGCCGCAAGCAATGCACTTATGAGTTTTGATGCCGTGGACTGAGCGAAGATGCGACTTGAGACTGGCATCGCCGAAGTACGAGAGCGGACACAGATGACACTCGAATGGACGTACACCTTGTAAAGACCAAAGATCAGATTATGAGGTGTGATAGAGAGTCTCGGCGGTAAAAAGATTTGAACAAAAGATTTTCCGGAACGAGCCGGCAAATTCCTATTTCTGGTCTTCATTGACAATAAAAGAATTTTTCGACTGGTCAACCCTTGTTTGTGAATCAGGTTAATGCTGGATTCAGTGGCAAAAAGCTGATGAGCCAGTTTCTTCACTTCGTACATGCTCTTGTGAATAGACCGATCGAAAAGAGAAAAAAGAACCCTAGTATGGAAAGGAAAGTGGTGCAATCGACATATGGGTCAAAATGTATAATATGTCACCAAACTCTCGCATGGAAAATTTCGAATAGTTGAAGTTGGGAAAGCTAAAAACAAATAATAATAACAATAATCGGAGATTAGAACTTTCGCACAGTTAATTTTTCTTCTAGTTGCTTGCTGACAATCAATGTACACGAACCCAGTCTATTTCCATCCAATTCAGATAGGGCCAAAAACAGATTTGACATACCTTCATGCCTTAGTCGATGCCTCCTCAAGTCAGATAAATGCGTTGAAGCATATAAGTCGATGTGCCTACCAGGGTTCGGATCCCGTACATGTTTCATATTTAGGTAATGGTTGACACGTTGGTAAATATTGGATTTTTGGAAAAGTGTTTTTTTCCAATATTTGAAAGAATTTCAAATATTGGTGTACTATTTGAAACATTTTTAAATATTGTGAAAGTTACAATATTTACAAATATTTCAAATATTGTTAAATCCATGTTGTATTTGTATGTCCAGAATTCATTATACATTATTTATTTTAACATCTTTTATATGTGTATCGATTGCCGCAATCACGACTAGAATAAATACATTGACGATGACAAGTACTATAATACGAGCAAGAACACGGCCTCAACAATGAATTAATATTAGTCACACTCAAATAAATACAGTTGTCTATTCCACATTAGTATCGGTAGTTCAGAACCTCAGTTTGTACACTCATTTTTCGTTTAATATTGTGAGTAGTGTCTCTGCCTATACTATAGTAGCCATTATTAGTAGGAGGCGACTAGACGAGTTGGTCCACTCGAAAATGAGATGACTCCACAATGAGGGAAATCAGAGTCGAAAACGCGTTCGCAAAATAAAATGGTACCTCTCTGCCGACCGAAGTGAGAGTGACAATTTCTTTATGAGAGACTAGACGAAAATCCTCCCATTCTTCACTAGGCCAAATCGTCTAATATTTTTTCCCGAATAAAAATCACTGGGCTGAGTCACTTCTCATAACGAGGAGGAAAAATCAAGATATCATGTCGTAGTTCCGAATTTCACCTGGTGTCAGCTGTAAAGAACTTTGGAGGATAAGACAGGACAGTTGCGCTCTTGCTAATCCAATTCGTTTGTAAGCCACCATAAAAAATGTCATTAAACCGCGATGGTATCTAATCCATAGGGTCTATATTCTTGCAGTTGTTTGAGAATAAATACGGATATGGAAGATACATCATTAACGTAACGCAGTAAAACAACAATACTGATACAATAATCGATTGAAGATAACGTTCAGAGATAGGAAACGCTATCAATATCCAGGTTAACAGTGTGAATGATTGTACATAACAATGTAAATGATTCTTTCCGTGGCAATTAGGACTGGCTAGCTTGTTCATGCTGTTAGTTGCAGTAGCGCCGGAAAATATTTGCGCGTTTTTTCAACTTGGTGTACCTTTTGGATCAGAAGAGGAATCTAGCTGAAATTTTCAGTGAAGGTAGGGAATCTATTAAGGAACACGCTGCGATAACTGAGATTTCGTGACGGATCCTCAAAATTGCATAGTGATGACGCAACCGAACAAGACTTGCTTTAAAAAATTGTATTCCCTGGGAAAAAATCTCCGACCCACAAACTTTTCGGACCATGGACACTTTCATGTAGGCTTCCCAGAGAAAAGTTTCAAGTTGCTGCGATTTTTCTCCTTTGTAGCAGCCTTGCTGCAATATCAAGGCTGCAAACTCATAACTCGGCTCCCAGATATGCTAGAGACCCGTGCTAGTGCTCAAAATGATCCATTTGGTGTGCCCAGACACCTCTGAAAGTTTGGTGAAAATTGCTCATCATTTTCCCTCAGGGCACAAAAAAGTCACTTTTTCGCATACCCTGACTTTGACCATGCGCATCTACAAGGATCAATGAGCTAAAAAATATGGTTCCGGTGCAGGAACGACTCAAAACCATCCAAGAATCGATGCCCATGTTTTTGTGGCAGCATCATTTTTTTCCCGCATGCTGCGATCGGATCCCTGGCGCGCCCAGGTTTCGGAAGAGGGAGGGGGCGGAGCAAGCGCATGGAAAGAGAGAGCGGGCATCTCGGAAACCTGGGAGTGCCAGGGATCCGATTGCAGCAGGCGGGAAAAAAATGATGCTGCCACAAAAACATGGGCATCGATTCTTGGATGGTTTTGAGTCGTTCCTGCACCGGAACCATATTTTTAGCTCATTGATCTTTGTAGATGTGCATGGTCAAAGTCAGGGTATGCGAAAAAGTGACTTTTTTGTGCCCTGAGGGAAAATGATGAGCAATTTTCACCAAACTTTCAGAGGTGTCTGGGCACACCAAATGGATCATTTTGAGCACTAGCCCGGGTCTCTAGCATATCTGGGAGCCGAGTTATGAGTTTGCAGTATTGATATTGCAGCAAGGCTGCTGCAAAGGAGAAAAATCGCAGCAACTTGAAACTTTTTTTCTGGGAAGCCTACTTGCATGTCTCCATGGTCCGAAAAGTTTGTGGGTCGGAGATTTTTTCCCAAGGAATACAATTTTTTAAAGCAAGTGTTGTTCGGTTGCGTCATCACTATGCAATTTTGAGGATCCATCACGAAATCTCAGTTATCGCAGCGTGTTCCTTAATAGATTCCCTACCTTCACTGAAAATTACAGCTAGATTCCTCTTCTGATCCAAAAGTTACACCAAGTTGAAAAAACGCGCAAATACTTTCCGGAGCTATTGTATCTGATTCCCTGTGGTCTCCTTCTTGTCGTCCTTGAGGCGCTCCGTGGCTTGCCTCATCGACAGCATCATCTGAAAGCGATTGATTATGATATTATTGTAAAAAAAACATTCATTCTTATCTAGTCGTTATCACACTGCCCTCTGTATTTTTAATTTAGGGCGAGACAGATATTCACTTCTTACTAAATTCGAAAAAATTAAGATTAAAAGTTTTGGGTCCCTGTCTTGTACCCGAACTGAATTGCTGCGTGGTATACGTTTTATCTGCGACAAATATACGAGAGGTAAAATTGGTCACCAGTCAGTAACTAACCGGAGAACGAGAGTGAGGGAACAAGGGGCGTGGCGCGGGAGAGGGGGAGAGGGGAGCGAGCGCATGCCGTCAATCAATAACCGTGAGAGGGAGAGGGGAGAGAGCGCGCGCCTTCAATCGATAACCGCGAGAGGGAGAGGGGGAGGGGGAGAGGGGAGAGAGCGCGTGCCGCCAATCGATAACCGCGAGAGGGAGAGGGGGAGGGGGAGAGGGGAGAGAGCGCGTGCCGCCAATCGATAACCGCGAGAGGGAGAGGGGGAGGGGAAGAGGGGAGAGAGCACGTGTCGCCAATCGATAACCGCGAGAGGGAGAGGGGAGAGAGCGCGCACCTTCAATCGATAGCAGCGAGGGGAGCTATGAAATAGCCTGAGTGAGAAAACTACACTCGACGCTCAGTCGACACACTATCTGTGATTAAGGGACACTCTACGATACAACAAAAGGAAAAGGAGAAAGGCACGCAACGCGACCGCAACGCGCGATCATCTCGTTTTAGTTGGCGGTTGGCCACGCTCACTGATGTTCCACCTAACTGTAAGGATAGCTAGTCAATCTGGTAGGTTGGCAAAATGCGCGACCTTTCAGTACTCAAATACAACTATACGAAAATAACTTAACAGATGTGCCCGTCCGTAAAGCATGCAAGTGTTTGAATAGAGAGAACACTTACTTAGTGCTCTACAGCGAACTGTCCATGAGCTTGAGAAGCGCTTCTGCGGTGGTGGAAGCCACTTCCCACTCGAGACGCAGGCCTAAGAAAAGAATTATACGTTTGAAAAGAGCAAGGAAGAGAAAAAAAAGATAAATAAAACATCGTTGAAGGACTCACCTGTGTTGACTGCTTGCTCGGCCACATTAGTTGACGAATTGGTCCTCGGCTCGCCCATTACCTCATCAATTGTTTTAAATACAAATAATTCAAAATAACTAAAATAATAACACTGCAATATGAAGAAGACAACACGTATTAGCCAAAAGTACAGCGACCCAAAACCGCGACTCTCGCATTCCTCCCGCGCACATTCTAGCGCATCTAGCGCTGATACTCAGCCAAGCCACGCAGCCAACTTTTATTTCAAATATTGCTTTTCAAACGTGATTTTTTTATTGTTTCCTTTTCATTTTTAATTATTGTTTTCTTGCAATTTTTTAATCTATGCATTATTATTTGCAGCGCCTACAGCTGTCCGATGATCGTAAACGTGGCGAGAAGTGACGCGAGCGGGCGCCAGCAGCGTTTCACAAGTGTGTTCCACGCATTATAAACTTTCTTCTTCGTTTAATGGCTATTTATTTAACGATGTTTGCATTTCCCCGACAGGTTATCTTTCCAATAAGTCGATGAGACGCTTGTTTATCTTTTTCTTCATCGTATTTTTGCAGGTCGATTTTAATCGATAAGAGGCGGAAGTGCGTCAACGTGGCGGAAAGTGGCGCGAGCGGGCGCCAGCAGCGCTTCACAAGTGTGTTCCACGCATTATAAACTTTCTTCTTCGTTTAATGGCTATTTATTTAACGATGTTCACATTCCCCCGACGGGTTATCTTTCCAATAAGTCGATGAGACGCTTGTTTATCTTTTTCTTCATCGTATTTTTGCAGGTCGATTTTAATCGATAAGAGGCGGAAGTGCGCGCTGTCCGCCTTCAAGTCACTGCTCTTCAGGATAAGGGCAGCGGAAATCATAGGCAACCCCAAGCGGCGTTTCACACGTACGTTATTTTATCTTTGATGGGCTATAATTCATCACGTTTAAAGGGAAAAAATACCCCTAGACCTAGCGATTGACCACTCCTCCTCTGTCTCTCTTGGAAAGTGAAAAAAAAAGATGGGAAGCGAGGAGGGGTGAGATATGCGAGAGGAAAAAAGAGACTGAGTAGATCAAAGAGAGTGCTATAGAGGAGAGGTGACCTTGCATCCAGGAAAGCACTCGTAAGGGATGGAAAGTTCGGAAAAGGGATGGAAAGTTTGTTATTTCGTGGCGAGACTCTTGATAGCGCGTCGTCTAGTGGCAGTAGGATGCTCGTTGGGTTGACGATCCGGTAGATCGCCCTGTACTGTAGGGCATCTTGTCGTATTCCTCGATCGAAAGTATTAGCCCGAACGGGGGATAGATTTCTTAGTGAGAGAAGGACCACTCCCTGAGACGGTGCTAGGGAGAAATGAAGGGGTAATGAGCGAATTAGCATGTCGGGAACATTCAGGATCACTGATTCCAGTCAAATGAGATTGAAAAGAGCTCTAATCATGTGCTGGAGGTGAAAAGTCTCCTCTCGTGATGTGGTCGATTGGATCCGATAGAAGAGAGATGCGACGGATGTCAGGACATGACTGATTCTTCTGCTGCTGCATGAATAGAGTAGTTCCAATTAGCGCGCGTTCCAAGGCACAGTGGGTTCTCCGGACGAAGGAGAGCGCCGTCTTCTTAAATGGCCAGGTTTCAGCGGTGTAGCAAAGGCCGGGCAATACTTGCGAGTCGAACAAAGATGCGCGAAGCTTCGTGTCTTGTAGCTGGGAGGTGACCTCGCGGATGTTGGCGAAGGCGCCCCACGCAGCCTGCTTTCTTCTGAGTAGCTCCGAATCGATAGAGCCGTTGCATTCGAGCTCTCGGCCGAGGTAGACGTATGCACATGTCTCCACTAGATCATCGCCGTGAAGTAAGACTGCGGGCCCGGTGCACCACACGTTCTTCATCAACTGATTATTTTCCATGTTGACACTCAGTCCGATTCTTTCTCCTGCACCGGCCATCGGGGCGGTAGTTGTTGAGATCTTCACGAACGCCCTTCTTGTGGATGAGAATGGGCGACGAGGCCTTCCACTGATCCGGGTACTTCTGCTCGAGGAGGTATCGGCTGAATCGTGCTGTGAGGAGGGAATGGATGGAGGGTCTGCCGTGTCGAAGTAGATGGCCGAATATTGTGTCGGGTCCAACTGCGCCATCTTTCCTTGTCCTGACGATGAAATAGCCAACCTGTGATGGGAGGAAAGGGAGCGGCACGTCGTAGGTGGAAGAGGGGTATCGAGGGACAGCGATGTCGGAAAGGAAGAGATAGGAACGGAAGAATTTTGTATTCGGTCTTCGATTTGATTCCTGCTCGTGATACGACAGCATCCATCGGGGTATCTGCTCAGAGACTGCTTGGCTTTCTTCAGAGACTTTCTGTCTTCGGTCGCTCTGAGGAGGACTCGAGAACGATCGTGGAAGCTTGTGAGGCAGTTCGTCATGACACTGGGGTCATTGTCCAAAATGAGGCAGGGGTTGGGTCCACCAAACCCAAAATGACCTATGGTAACTTATTCACCGGGGTCCCGCAACGAAAGAAACTACCGTAATCCACTCTACCGTAACCCGAAGATGAGAAATTTAATAAAATGAAGAACTTAGTCGACAAAATATTCGTGGTACAGATTCTTTAATTTCAGATCGATCATGAGGGCAGCGAGATCGCATCGTCAAGACGGAATTGTGAATGGAAGGAATTACGAACGGCGCCGTCTCACAATCGAAGAATTGCCGACTAATGAAAGATTTTATGTACATTTTATGTTCATGGTTCCTTTGTTTTCAATTAATTCATCAGTTGTTCTTCAAATTGTATCCGAGATTTTGCATTGATGATTCCACTAGGTACGATTTTTAAGGGGGGGGGGGTGCTCTGGAGACTACAAGGTGTTGCACTAATCTTTCTCTGGGAGTTGGGAAAAGTAAGTTACGAAACTGCGTTTCTACCACTTTCGAGGTAAAGTCTGGGTCCTCAGACGGGGCTGTTACCTGCTTAGATCACCCAACCAGCACCCCCTGGTGCACCCTAGCGAAAGCCCTGTCCGTTTTGCGCAATTTTGAAAGTTTTCCGGACTCTGGAAGTTGGTAGACATTGGTTGGGAAAAAATTGCGAATCTTGGATCCGAGCTTTTTTTGCCGTGTAGGTCATCACCCCCGTTCGGGCTAATACTTTCTCAGATCAATCAACTAGCAATCCTGGTGCACCCTAGCAAAAATCCTGCTCATTTTGATGCATTTTAAAAGTTTTCCGGACTCTGTTAGTTGGGAAAAGTAAGTTACGAAACTGCGTTTCTACCACTTTCGAGGTAAAGTCTGGGTCCTCAGACGGGGCTGTTACCTGCTTAGATCACCCAACCAGCACCCCCTGGTGCACCCTAGCGAAAGCCCTGTCCGTTTTGCGCAATTTTGAAAGTTTTCCGGACTCTGGAAGTTGGTAGACATTGGTTGGGAAAAAATTGCGAATCTTGGATCCGAGCTTTTTTGCCGTGTAGGTCATCACCCCCGTTCGGGCTAATACTTTCTCAGATCAATCAACTAGCAATCCTGGTGCACCCTAGCAAAAATCCTGCTCATTTTGATGCATTTTAAAAGTTTTCCGGACTCTGTTAATTGGGAAAAGTAAGTTACGAAACTGCGTTTCTACCACTTTCGAGGTAAAGTCTGGGTCCTCAGACGGGGCTGTTACCTGCTTAGATCACCCAACCAGCACCCCCTGGTGCACCCTAGCGAAAGCCCTGTCCGTTTTGCGCAATTTTGAAAGTTTTCCGGACTCTGGAAGTTGGTAGACATTGGTTGGGAAAAATTGCGAATCTTGGATCCGAGCTGTGTGGAAATATTCCATGCTTGCGGTGTGGAAATATTCCATGCTTGCGGTGTGGAAATATTCCATGCTTGCGGTGTGGAAATATTCCATGCTTGCGGTGTGGAAATATTCCATGCTTGCGGTGTGGAAATATTCCATACTTGCTGTGTGGAAATATTCCATGCTTGCGGTGTGGAAATATTCCATGCTTGCGGTGTGGAAATATTCCATGCTTGCGGTGTGGAAATATTCCATGCTTGCGGTGTGGAAATATTCCATACTTGCTGTGTGGAAATATTCCATGCTTGCGGTGTGGAAATATTCCATGCTTGCGGTGTGGAAATATTCCATGCTTGCGGTGTGGAAATATTCCATACTTGCGGTGTGGAAATATTCCATGCTTGCGGTGTGGAAATATTCCAGGAGAACGGAAATATGCGAACGATTGAAAGCACGATTCAAGATCAGGGATCGGCTGTCAATCAAAACAGAACTCTCCATCAGGCTCCATTTGCCGCCTACCCCACTGGTACTGTAGCCTCTCCAATGTTTAACATGCCCGTGATGCCGTCTCTCACACTACCTGCCATGCCGTTGCCGACCTTCGATGGAAAAGAGCCATGGAACTTCTCCACATTCCTCTCCACTTTCGAGTCTATGGTACTGTCTCAACCGGGACTGACAGATCTCGAAAGATTGTTCTATCTGAGGAGTTGTCTAAGAGGAGAAGCTCTCGACTCCGTGTCGAGCGTTGTCGCCCGGGAGGGTTGCTACGCAATGGCCAAGAAGAGACTCGAAGATGCATATAAGGCAGGAAGCCAATTGATGGCAGCACAATTGAGACAAAAACTGCAGCTGACACGCAAGTCGTCCGAGGAAAGTGGAGCGAAAGAGGATCTGAGAGGGATTAGAGAATTACTTACACTAACTACTCAATTGCTCTCCCTTCCCGATGAACAAGATCATCCACTACTCACAGATGCGATAGTGTCTAAGCTGTCAGACAAGTTCCTCAAAAATGCTGTAAAGGAGAGGATGAAGAATCCGTCAATTGATACAATATCTCTACTGAAACGGATGGAAACCGTAGCAATCAACGATATTACTTGGAGAGAGTAACAAAGGCAGCTAAGAAGGGAACGATTGTGAAGAAGGATCAAGTAAGAGCGAACATTGAACTCGATTCCGAGGATAAAGAGGAGACAGTAGAGGAAGATACACACACAGTACTGGCTCTGGAACCGAATCGATTCAAGTTCAATAGTACCTTCACCATGCAGTCGACCCAAGAAAAGTGTGCACTCTGTTCCAAGCATCCAGAAGGTCAAGAAGATCGTTGCAGAGCATTCCCCACACCCGAAGAAAGAGCATCCAGATGCAGACAAACTCGCCTGTGTTTCCGTTGTCTGATTGGAGGAGGATCTCATAATTTCCGTCGCTGTGAGGCTGTATGTGTTCACTGTGGAGGAAAACATCACAAAGCACTTTGCAGGAGAATCTCCACTACCAAGTCAGAGAGTAAAGATAAAGATGGAGTGAAAGTCTGTATCAAAGAAGAGGAGAACATTACTGAGAAGGAGTGGATTGATTATTGTGATGATATGGAAAGAGCATTGGAAAAGGAAAAAGTTCACGTTGTAAGAGAAGTCGTTGGAAACGCAACAGTAACACCTATTCCAATCATTCCAAGAATTCGCTCCTCGAAGCTTCTGTCATTCCAAGCTCAATTAATTCACCCAAAGAAGAAGACTCTTCACCCAGTGAATGTTATGTTGGATGGAGGAGCATCAGTGAGCCTCATCTCTGACAGGATAATCAAGTTACTCGACATGGAGTGTAAAGGAGCTGCAGAGACCGGCTTCACAGGAGTAGGAGGGCACGAATCAGAGATAAGAGAATACAAGGTGCACGTATTTGCCCTCAAGAGTCCAGTGACGGACGCATCCCCGTTGGAGATCTCTGCATACGAATACCCCACTCCTCTGACAGGACCGGAAAGAGAGTTCGATTTCAACAAGAAGGATAGAGCATTTGTACGCAAATCGAATCTCGACCACCTTCTCCTGGAGGATATTGATGGACAAGTGGATATTCTCATAAGTATCGATGAATCGTCAGAAATAACCAATACAGGCAAGAAGCACATCGATCTCCCCAGCGGAATGAAGCTGCAACCAACCTCCTTCGGTTATGCTCGTATCGGTGCCCCGCGAGAGAAGATTAAGGATCAAATTCAATACCTTCTTCCGGATCGTATTCACATGATGCATGAGGTCGAGCAATGGGATCCATCCAAGGTCATTTCCAAGAGAAGAGAGAAGGAGCCAAGTGGAACAATGAATGGAGATTTCATAAATAAGGTTGCCCAAGAATTTGATGGTCCATCAAAACTCATGATGGAGAATCTGAGTAGATTCTTGAGTGCAGATCTGGCCCACACTGAATTGGAGAAGGACCTTTCGGATGAAGAAGTGCGCAGTCACTTCAAGGAAACTCTCCAGTACTCAGAAAAGCTCGGATACACTTTGAGATGGGCTAGGAAACCAGGCTTCGAGAATCTACCCTCCAATCTCGCAGTAGCATTCCAGCGCCTCCTCCATCACGGAGCAATGAGGAATCCAACGGTCCAAGAAGCAATTCATTCACAAGTCAAGGACCTACTCGAGAGAGGATTCGCCGAGATAATCGGTCCCGAGGATATTGACTGTGAAAGAGGAGAAGTGTATTATATGCCGCATCAAACGGTAGAGAGACAAGAGAAAGAGACCACGAAAGTCCGCATGGTATTCGATGCATCCGCTCACGGACACGGATCTCCATCACTGAATGATCTTATTTGGACCGGACCCTCAGATCTTGCCAAGGTCCCGGTTCTTCTAATGCAGTTCAGATCTCGTCGAGTGGTGGTTTGTGGAGATGTAGAGAAGGCATTCCACACCATCAAGTTGGATCCCAGGGACAGAAACCTATGTCGGTTCCTTTGGTTCCGAGAAGGAGAAGGAATCAACCCTACTAATCCCTACTGTGAAGGAGTCATACATCTGAGATTCATAGTTGTTCCCTTCGGAGTAGTTCGGAGCCCATTTCTCTTGAACGCAGTCATTGCTCATCATATGGAAAAGAAGATTGCAGAACTGAGGCAAATAATCGAACAGGGATCTGATGATGAAGGAGTTAGGAGAAAGATTGAGCTATACTCCGATATAATGCACAACATTTACGTAGATAATGTTATTTTCGGATCGGAAGCAGTGGAGACTCTGCTACAAGACATGGAGGCATCTAAGGAAATGTTCAAGGATATGAACATGAACTTGAGGCAGTTGCTCACCTCGGATCAAGAGACTAACAAGAAGATCCCAGCAGAAGACCGAGCAGGTGGAGAAGAGGGAGTCATCAAGGTCTTAGGGATACAGTGGGACTCCAATACGGACACGATCGACCTCAAGACGAATATTCGAGAGGAAGTGGAGACGAAGAGAGAATACGTTAGCGTGATTTCGACTATTTTCGATCCAAATGGTTGGATATCCCCCATTACCCTCCCACTAAAGAGAGTAATGCAGATGATCTGCACGGGTACTTTCAACAAGAATTGGAATCGTTATCTAACTACCGAGGAGCTCCAAGCAGCGAACAGGAGTCTCAAAAATGCTAATGGATTCAACTTCGCGATGAAGAGATACGTTGGACCATCCAAGAACGGAGCTAATGGAGGTCTCGTCGTTTTTTGCGACGCGAGTGATACAGCCTACGCTGCTGTTGTATACAGGGTAGACAGCAAGGAGGGCAGCAAGGGAGAGCTGATCATTGCCAAGTCGAGACTCCTCCCGCTCCCAAAGGAAGGTTCAAGGAAACAGTACACAACTCCTCAAGGAGAGCTTCGAGAAGTGGTTTTGGGACTGAATTTGTTAGTGACTACTCTCAAGGCTCTAATCAGTTACGGAGCGAGCGAAGGAGTCCATAATCTCATTTGCCTAACGGATTCAATGCTCACTTACCATCGTGTCCTCCAACGTCGAGGAGAGAACATGGGAAAGATGAGCGTCTTCGTCCGAAACAGACTACTCGAGATCAATCAAATCGAAGATGAGATTCTCCGTGTTCCCGTGCTTAAGGGAAGGCCACTGCAGCACGATGTCACTGAGAAGAGAGAAGTCCGATTCGCATACGTGCCGACGGATCAGAATCCGGCAGATATTGCTACCAGAGGAGCTTCAGCGGCAGAAATGGAAGATGCTTCCAGCGGAACTGCTCAGTTGTGGTAAACGGGAACAAATAATTCAGCAGGGATGATGGAAGTTATCGAATCATTTCCCATTCCCGAACCCCCAGTGGAGAACAAGACGCAGAAAGGCCTCTTCGGATCAGTGGATACTTCCGGATGCTACCCGATTATGTGGGAGCAGTGAAGAGTGTGACTCCCGAAATAGATGATAAGGACATACTGTACATATCATTATCGGAGATCGAGGAAGCTAATGACTATGAATCTCTCCTGCAGAGGGTAGTTGAACGAATGAGAACCAAGAATGAGATAAAAGAAAGAAGGAGAGAGAAGTGATCCGGGACAAAGGAGCCCTGACAGTTGATGAATTATCGGTAGCAGAGAATCTGTTACTACGACAACATCAACATAGGTTCAGAGACAGCTGGGACAAGGTCGCTGATCATAAGCCGTGCGACAACACGGAAGACGGTCTCATGAGAAGCAATCTGCAAAGTCTCGCTGGTACCACAGCTCTACCAATCAGCCCTGGTACGGAGGTTTTTGGGAACGGTTGGTGGGAATCGTCAAGAGATGTTTTTTTTCAAAACAGTGGGAAGAGCAGTTCTCTCTTGGGACGAGACGGAGACTCTCCTCACATATGTCGAAGCTACGGTGAACAGCAGACCAATAATGCCCGTCCCTCATGACCTCAAGGACTTCCTGGAAGCACCTGTCATGCGCCCGATTGATTTCATTATGCCGGGAACCAGATCTGGAGTTACTGAGGACGACGATGGGGAAGAACCGTGGGAGTTAGAAGGACTCAGTCGAGAGATTACCCCGGCAGCAAGAGCAGCAATCAAGTGCATGAGAGAAAGGAAGAAAATCCAGTTGAAATTCTGGAAGTATTGGAACTCTTTCTATCTCACTGATCTGAGGAGATACCATCTGGAGAAGCGAAGCAGCGGCAAAAAATAGCACAGAACAAGTCTTTGTTGGCATGTATTGTCTGATAGTGGATGAATTGCTGCCAAGAGGAAGATGGCTGATCGGACAAGTGGTGAAAATCCGGCCGAGCAAAGACGGGTTCGTCAGATCAGTAACCGTGCAAACTGAGAATGGAACTACCACTGACCGACCGGTAGAGCATCTGGTACCGCTAGAACTGGATTCTGGGGAAGCAGGTCTCTTCTGCTTCGATGGATCAGATATACAGGATAAACTGGATGAGGTGGAGCCGAATAATCCACCCAGATACAACCTCCGACCAAGGAGAAACGAGCAGAGAGTATAGGCGTTCAATACTCCTCCTTCGCTAGAGACGAAGGAAGTGATGACAAGCAAGAGAGCTTACAAAGGAGGCAGCCTACTCTCCCTTAACACTCTCTCCCTGATCTTGTGCCTGGCCGCTATCGCTCTTCCACTCGTATCGACAATGGAGATAGAGTAGTCCATCCATTGCATGCCTCATGGAGCGACTGTCAATTCGACCCCTGGATACGGTATTCAAGTTTGCACTTCTCTCAAGTGTCATGTGATACCTCCGGAGTCAAATCCCGGATCGGTGACAGTGGAGTTCCCGCCTTCCATCAGCTCTGGTTCATTTGAGATCTTTGTCAAATTGGTGACAGAGAACTCCACATTCACGTCGAGGAGAATATGTCCAGCTTCGAATGTCTGTGAAAATATGGGTGGAGATTGGTCATGGGATCACTTGATCGTGCCCCACTGTTACCCACTGACTGTACTGACAATAATCGGACTGATTGGATATTCTGTGACTACCGTACTCGCCCTCATCTGCTACATGTGCTGCTTCAAGCAAGTGACCCTGGCTGAATTGGCGATTACAGGATGCAAGTTCCATCATCGGGCTCTGCGTGGCTTTGGGAGAGCCTGCTACCTTCTGGGATACTACCTCCTTATCGCCCCTTTTCGGTGGCTTTGCCGCCCGGCGAGGGATAAAGGGAAGAAGGAGGGAAGAAGGAGGATACCGATGGACAGTATCAGAAGAAGGACAAGAGCGCTACTGGGCATGGCGATCGCCGTCATGATTATCTCTCCCGTGGAATCAGTGTGTCAACACTCGATAGTTGCTATGGAAGAGGTAAACATGTGCCACGATGGAAAGTGCACGGCAGAAAGAGGACTGGAGATAAAAATTGACTCGCTCTCACGTAATGGATGTGTGCAATTCCAAGACGAGAAGGGACAATTGAAAGGATCAATCTCATTGGAAGTACTGGCTAATCGAATTGTATGCATGGGAAGGACATATGATCTGCACAGAGAGGCAGAGACTCATGTAGCCTCATCTAAACGTTGTTTCCTTATGGGAAGCTGCAACGGAGAAAGATGTGAGGAAATGAAGAAGGAAGACCACCTCCCAGAATTCGATCATATTTCCCACTTCCCTGGACACAATTTCTGTATGGAATCCTGTGGAGGATGGGAATGCGGGTGTGGAAGCTTCCACTCAGGTTGTCTCTTCCACCGCATATACCTCGTTCCCTCGAATGGAAAGATGTATGAGTCTCTGCGATGCACTACCTGGACAAGTGAAGTGGTGCTAAGAGTGAACACGACAATCAGAGGAATCACAACTTCCTCCAACATAACTCTACGAGAAGGAGAATTCTCTCAGAAACTAGAGAATCAAGGATTGAAGATCATAAGGATGGAGGAAATAGAGAAGCCAGAGTTCTCAGACATTCCCCAGCAGACTTTCCTGAAGAGTCTGCCAGAGATTTCAAGTGTAAAGCAACGGAGAGATGTACGTGCCAGCCAGCCACAATCAAGGCCAAGTGCGATTGTGATACCACCACCCTCGAGCAGAGGTTCTCACTGGAAAACACTCTCCCAATCAGACTTCCATCGATGGAGATTATTATGGACACGGAGAGGAGAACTCCACTGATACTCAGAAGAAGAGGAAACGTCAAGATCTACGTTGTATTGTCGGAGGAGATACAGAAAGCCTCAGTTCATCAGGATGAAAATGAGTGTGTGATCACGATGCACTCGATGGAAGGATGTTACAGCTGTGAGGAGGGGGCAAATGTGCAACTGTACTTCCTCGTGTACTTCCTCTCAAGAGACAGAAGCTCTACTATCGTGTGTGGGAAACGTAATAAACGTTCCATGTAACTCACCCAGATTCAAGAGCGAAAGGAGAATGCACTTTGACAGTATCGATGTGAAGACTCAGTGCCAGACGAGCTGTAACCGGAAGGAAGTTGTTCTATCAGGCTCACTTTCCACTCCCCCTCACTTGCTTCTCTCAGAGACAATGAGACGAGCCAAGGAGGGAGAGATGCCAAGTGGAGAATTCTTGCCAGATATGACTCCTCTGGTCAACTTTCTGGTCAATTCGTGGAAAGCAGTCTCAATGGTGCTTATTTGTACTCTGATCGGAGCTGTGATCACATTAGTACTGCTGAATGGAGGAACGTCCAGTGTCTGGTGGTTAATCCCCTCATTACGTCACCCACCAAGAGGAAATCTCCCTCCAAAGTCATCTGACTAGTAGGGAAGGAGAGACAACTGATGTATATACTTTCCATTCTTCTGTTCTCCGTGCCCATATGGCACAGCTACTATCGTATTACAAGCGACTATTCTCTTCACTACCCCATCTCACTGTCTCCATTGCAACTTTACCCATATGTGGATAACGACCCCTACTACTCATTCAGTCTCTCTGCGCTCTCACTAAGAGGCCGCCAGTGGCATACTGTATCTTGGACTCTCTATAATGGATATGGATTATTGTTCGATTATTATGCATGCTTCTTCACTTCACCAATAATTAACCACAATTTCCGTACTCGGCAATTTGCTTGTGTCGCGAGAGGCAATTCCTCACCATCGTTCGTGCCCATGGCTATCAACCATCAAAGTGACTCGAACACTTTACAGATGTCTGACGACTGGGACATGAACGAGAAACAAGAGGATCAACTTAACAAGAGGGATATTCTAACTTCACCCGTTCAAAACGATTTTATCTCTTTTGTCTCAGATTTCCGTTTCTCTCAATATGTACATTTCAAAACACGCGCTCAAAATATTCTTGATTTAGTGCTTTGTAACTCAAATATTGTCCGTAACGTAAGGCCCTCTATCCCACTCTCTGACCATACGAGCATTTCGTTCTCCTTATCAGTCCCATCCCCACCTAATCGAAAATTCGTCCCTCACCGTTTATATCATCTTGCTGATTGGGTTTCAATTAACAGTATGATCTCTAATCATAATTGGACTATTGCTCTTGCACATTTAGATATGAATGATTCTTACGAATATTTCTGTCGCTTTGTAAACTACCTTTTGGATTCTTACATTCCAAATTCTACTCCGTCCTCCTCTTCATCATACCCTCCCCATCTTCGGTCTCTTTACAAAAAGTCGGATTTCATCTATTGCTTCAAACAGCACCCTTGCGCAGACCTGTTATAAACGTTTTGAGAGAGCGTTAAGAATGCATAACGAGAGAGTTGAAAATAAAGTAGTTAATTCAAACAATCCCAAAGCTTTCTTTAGTCTCTGTAAAACTCGCCTAAAGGCAACAAGCAATGCTCCTCCGGGAATAATTGATCTCAATGGAAATAGTTTAGTAACTGATCGAGACAAGGCACATGCCTTCTCGCAGTACTTTGCTTCCGTTT
The DNA here is from genome assembly GCA_036245785.1 of Pristionchus fissidentatus. NCBI lineage: Eukaryota > Metazoa > Nematoda > Chromadorea > Rhabditida > Neodiplogasteridae > Pristionchus > Pristionchus fissidentatus. The sequence goes on from BTSY01000006.1 coordinate 2,936,124, forward strand.
CCACGCTACCCCTTCATGCGCCTCTCCCCCCACCTCCCCCCTCTCAAACCCAACCCTTTGACCATTCTTCCATAACCCCTTCACAAATTCTCATCTCCATTCAATCTCTTGCCCCTAAAGTAAACTTTTCCCCGGATGGTCTACCTAATATATTTTATAAAAAATGCAAAATCTCTCTTGTGTCCCCACTTATGATTTTATTTAATAAAACTCTCTGCACTAGTGCTATCCCTGATATCTGGAAAAAAGCTATAGTCAAACCCATCCCTAAAGCTTCCTCCAATTCAATCAACATGTTCCGCCCTATCAGCCTCATTTGCTCAGTCACCAAAATTTTCGAGAAAATTCTCATACATGAGATTACAGAGTTTCTGGATCGCAACAATTTGTTTGATCCCAGACAGGCCGGTTTCCGACTAAAACGCTCTACTTGCACTCAGCTTGTAGAGACTCACTCAGAGTACCTTAAACTCAAATCTCAGAAATCATCTTTCGATACAGTATACTTTGATTTCCGGAAAGCTTTTGATAGCATTGACCATAGACTCCTCCTCCATAAACTTTCACACCTGGGGTTCTCAAATCACATTCTTTGCTGGTTAGAGAGTTATCTTTCAAACAGAACTCAATCTGTACTGATTGGTGATACTCTCTCTGCGCCTACCACTGTTTCTTCTGGGGTTCCTCAAGGATCGTGCATTGGTCCTCTCCTTTTTATTCTTTTCGTAAATGATATCTCGAAAGAACTTCCTCCAGATGTTAAATACGGTATTTACGCAGATGATCTAAAGATCTATGCTGATGTTCCTCACTACGCGCATTCACTCCAGTCAGCGATTGATTGCGTTTTCTCTTGGTCACTCGCGTGGAAACTCGCTCTCAATGAATCCAAATGCACTGTTGTTAGTTATGGGCCGCTAAAACTCCGCACACAGTACAAAATTAATGGCACAAATCTAATTCCATCTCCGTTCATGAAAGATCTTGGTGTCATCATGAAACCCTCCCTTAAATTCAATGATCATATTTCGAAAATAACAGCGAAAGCAAGGTCTAAAGTTAACATTATGTTCAAGTGTTTTTACTCGCGGGAGCCTCTTTTATATGTGCAGGCATTTAATGCTTTTATAAGACCAATACTAGAATATTGTACAGTTGTCTGGTCCCCGCGCGCCGTTAAACTTGCCAACTATGTTGAGAATGTTCAGCGAAACTTCACTCGCAGACTGTTTTTCAGATGCTCTATTCCATATTCCTCATACCCAGATAGGCTCAATATTCTCCATTTATCAACTCTAGAGCATAGACGTCTTGTAATCGACCTTCTTTTCCTCCACAAGACCGTTCACAATTTCTACTCGTTCAATCGCAACTTTCTTCTAAATATTTCCCCTCTTGCACTCGATTTGCGCAATACTCACGAGCTTCGCATTGCTGTGCCTTTCATTGTGCCTAAGTCTCACTCTACTTTTGTATCAAGGTCAGTGCAAAGATGGAACGCTCTAAGTCGAGAAACTGTGAAAAGCTCTCCTATCGTCTTCCGATCTCTTATTAACGAATTGCCGTCTATTTCTTTCACATCAGAGTCTCTCTTACGTCTCTGATTTAACCCACCCTGCTGCACCCCCTTCACCCTGCCCCCAAAACAACCGAATCGTCTGAAGACGACGGACATCTGCCGACTCCACTATCGACAATCTACAAAGAACTCACACGAAACCCCTAACCCTGGCGGAATAAATAATTGTAATTGTAATTGTAATTGTAACTTCACTATCCCAACAGCAAAGAAGACCTGAAGGAAGAGAAGAAGATTGACGAGATGGAGTTCGATGAAGAGGAACAGGAGGAAGTACGAGAAGAGAAGGGCGAGGTGAGGAGCCAGAATTCCGATCTCGAGGACGAGACAGAATGAATACAATTCCAGCTCGACTCCTCTCCCGAACCGCCTATGATCCCCCGCCAGGCTGATTCTCAAGGCAAGAGGAGACGCCTCACTGAGGATACCAAGGAGGGAAAGAACAAGAGACGCATCGCTGAGGAGGCCATCACGGAGGAGGCCAAGTAGGGAAAGAGCAAGAAGGAAAGAAGGCCCAGAATAACGGGACTTCCCCCTCCTCGTATCGCTACCGTCCAGCCTTCCACTAAGGACTCTGAGTCCCACGGAGGAGACCGTCCGGTCACCTCGGCGGAGTTTGTCAAATTCAAACGTGAGATGAATAGCCTCGTCAATAAAAGGATTGACCACCTCATGGAACATCTGGAGAAGAAGGCTAAAGAGTCTCACAAGAACCTGGACAAGGATCTGGATGGACGCATCGAGGAGGTCCGTGATGAACTGGCTAACGTGAGTCAGGATTTCGCGGACCAGCTGGAGGCGTTCAAAAACCCGCATAAGGACAACAAGGAGACAGAGCGCAAGGTCTCCAGAGAAGGACGAGGAAAAGGACAATGTACATCGCCTACAGGTCATCCAGAGAGACAATCTCTGCAAGGCATGCCTCCTACCCAAAGGAAACAAGGGTTGCAAAGGAGACTGCGGATCTCTCTGCAGGGAGTGTGGAAAGTCCGGCCATCATTGGTCCATCTGCCGCGATGATCCTTGAACCAGCTCATCTACCCATCTCCAGCTTTCTTCCACCTGCTCCACCATCACCACATCTCGTTTCTCACTCTCTTCTCGCTCGCCTCATCGCCGCTCGCAAGTGTCGAAGACTAGCTTCGAGGGAATGACCCATGTCAATCAATAATTCCTTCTCAACCCTCTCATTCTATTCATGCTTCATCCTGATATCTTATCTCTGTTATCTGATTCTTCGACACCCCGATTTCTCCCCATTTCTCTCTAACACTCTTCGATTTGCATGTTCTCTCGTGCATTCATCTGTCTAGATGTCTGCGTCTCTAGCCCCGCCCACACCTTCGCTTATGGCCGAGTGGCCCCTATTCTCATTATCTACCAACCCTCGTACCAACCGCTTCCTCCTTTCGCTTCGATCGAGCTCAACCGACTGTTGAGATCCGATCGACGCGACAAGGAGAGACGCGGGAACGAGGTTTCATCTGCTGATTATTCGTATTCGCCAATTGTTGTTACCATCGCTGTCGATAAAAAGGTTACTCGAGGAGTCCGAGTAGAACCAAACCCTCGTCCCTTGTACTACAAAGGAAACCGCAGGAGCGGTTTTCTTCAGGAATATCATTTAAATAAATACATTTTGCACCTGAAATTTGCCGTCTAGTAAGGACGCTTTGAACATGAAAGTTGTTCAGAATGATCTTCGAAACATTTTGAGCCCAACCTCGTCAACCTATCACAATTTTAAGCAGAGATAAGTTAAAGCCGGCATCAAAACCGGATTTTTCCTACTTGCCGGTTTTTGGACAAATAAACCTAACAATTTGTCTCAGGTTCCCCGGTAGTGTGCATTTACACTATTTTTATATCGTTTGGACCAGTATTTGCTGAGTTTTCGACTTTTATTTCAAAAATCGGCATTGAAAATTTCGACTTTCGTGCATTCGAAGCGATTTTTCGCTATAGGAGGGCTACCAAATGTTCCAGTTTTAAATTTTTTCTTACGCAATTTGAGTAAATTGAGCACCATATTTCTCTGCATTTTTTGAGCCCCAGAACAAGTTTCTAGCACCATTTTGAAGTAAGTTACAGCGATTCCGGCGTCAGAGCCGTGAATTTCCTAAAAGCCGGTTCTGAGACGTGAGACATCGATTGATGAAATTCTCGTGCCAAGGATAGTCATATATAAAATTTTGATCGAAATCAAAAATATTTTTTTGAAATTTTTTCCCCAAAGGCCTGTTTTCATGCAATCTCTGGTGATACCTGTCTTATAAACGGTTTTAACAAATTTCTTGAAATATTCTTGGTTCTTGTATATTTCTTGGTTCATTTCAAGAATTAAACAAGAAATCTTTTCATTTCACTTCTTGGCAAGATCATTCTCCTCATTTCGGGAAAAATAGCGGTCTTTTTTCTTGCTAGGCGAACCCTACTGTCGGGCAGGTTTCCTTTTTAAGGATATATTTGATCAGGCATTTATTTTTCGCGCCCGCCTTCGGCGGGCAGGTTATGTTGAATTCCACAAACTTTTTGGCCTATGATCAGTCGTGCATAACGTGCAAACAATTATTCCATTACCGAAGATTCGTAGAAGGCTGTACACTGATCTGTGCCTACTGTAGCTTCTGACCGTTTACATACCGTGTACTTGTTGTAGTCTCACGCATGAATGCCGTACTATAAATAATGAAAAAAATCGTGTTCGTTCAGAAATTCACGTCCGCCTACGGCGCCTGTTTCATGACGCCCTTCACCCTCCTCAACATACACTTCCTTTACCGCTACTGGGTTATCAAATAGTGAGGATTTTGCGATCCGCATCATTCTAAACATCCAGAAACGGGTCAGGGGCAATATATTGAGCTAAAATGACAGATACTCTCAAACTTTCACACATACAGGATAACATACACAGGAGAATTTGGACCTTGGGCTGACGGTACCTGAGGTACCGTACCTCTAAATTGTGATTGCAGTCCCTTTCGAGTGGCGCTATTCAGCCAGCCCCGCTTCATCCTCTTCCTGTTCGCTTGCGTCTCCAGCGTCACATTGTTCTGGTGAGCAAACAAGCGATCACAAAAACAACAACTAAAAATGAGGAACGAAATTCCCCCTTGTAAAATCCATTCCAAGCTCGCATATTACAAATTCAACACGACGAACACTAAATTGTATATTAGGCTGTGTGTAATGCAGGTACTGCTAATGCAGGTACTGCATTTGCGAGTTCGGTCTGGACATGACAGAGGAAGGCTATGCAGAGGCTCGCGCGGAACTGGAGCGCCAGTTCAATCTCTCCGACATCGACGGATGGTTCGTGTACCACGTAAGTAGCACGCAGCCATTAAAAATGAGACTTCTATCCAAGAACAAATGGCCTAATTACCAGGGATGGCTTCACAAGAAATCGCTCTCTTCATTTCGCCCAGTCTCACATCGATCTGACCGACGAGATAGTGTGCAGAATTGTGGGGGCATTTTTTGCGAAGCTATAATATGATTACTAATTACCCCGACCACATAGGATGAACTGTGCAGTTCCGCGCGCACTGTCGGTTCAATTCTCTGCTACGACGCTGTCATGGGCGTGCTGACGACGTCTGCGACGCTTCTTGCCCTCCTAACCTTCCGACAAAGTCAGGTATTCCATTACAATCATGCTGCGATCATAGTGCAAAATTGCAACGTCCGGCTAAATAAAAGGCAGCCTACAGTAACTCAGCCACCATAACACCGTTACCACGCACATGATTCCAAACCTACAGACCAGGGTTGGAGCGAGAGAGTTTGCAAAAGGGAGAGAGTCCCTCTCGATTTCACACACTCTCTCACTCCAAAGGCCTTTCTGGATGGTTGACCGGCCTGTGGAATGATGTGCACGTATGTTTTATAGGGCAGCATTCCCAATCAACTATTGCATACATAATATAAAGTCTCACTCTCACTCTTCTGGCAAACCCTCTCATTCTCTCCCGTCTCTCGCTCTATCGATTAGATTAGACGAGATGCACTCTCTCACTGATCTACCTCTCATCCTCACCCCCCCCCCGTATAATGTCATGCTTACTCTCACACACACACCACACACACCGGTCATTCTTGTAATAACAGGCGTTTTCGTATTTGTCCGAAAACCAATTTCAAAAACGGAGTTTTTAGCACTATCACAGAAGATGTTTTCCTCATAAATAAAGCAGCGGATGATCATTGTCTCACTAAAAACGTTGTCTATCTTATCACTTGCACCGTCTGTTGTAAACAATATGTGGGTGAAACTACTCAAACTTTAAAAAGTCGAATTTCACAGCACACATATTCTTTCGGAAAAGAATTCCTCAAAACCTTTCTGAGCCATCATTTCAAAGAACCTATGCATGACAAAAACTCTTTCGTTGTTGATATTCTCGATCACGGTAAAGACAAACAAGAACTTCTACAGAAAGAAGTCGTGTGGATAAAAGCACTTAATACAGCATTTCCATTCGGTCTCAACGATTCCATAAAGAATTTCGGTTACATTTCCGAGGGAATAAATCCTCTTGAAAAATCTTCCCATCCTTACCAAAGTATGCCAGTACTCGATATTCCGAATAAAAGAGGCAAAAGAAAGAGAAGAAGAAGGAAACCAGCACGTAAATGTACAGAGAATGTAGAGAATATGATCTCGGAAATCGATATACGAGACAGTCGAGAACTTTTCATATACGGTAGATCTCTGACCCACCACAATCTTCAAAAATTGGAATTCTTTACCGCATCAAACGAATTTCCCCAACTGAGCCATGAGTTGAGATTTAAAATATTCTCAGTAATTTGCCCACATTATTGGAATACTAAGAAATCGGATAAGACTAAAGACGAACATACAAGTGTGCTCAAGTTACAGTATTTCGTAAAAATCATGGAAAGGTGCAAACTTCCGAAATTATTAAATTCTCGGAATATGCGTAACATTTTCAAACAGATAACTGGAGATGAAAAAACGATTCCCCGCATTCAAATCTCATATTCACTCACAGATCCCACTTCACAAATCCTGTGCAACTACGGTAAATTCCTGAAAAATCTTGATAAGAAGGAAATTTCGAAAATTATCTCTTTGACATGCAAATGTGACAGATACTCTGATTACATAGACAAACAGCACAAACATGTTTGCACTGGTGACATCAACATTGTCCAGGATGAACAATTGCGCGAAATTTTGCAGAAAGGTACGAAATTCAGATTAAAACCATATGTCAAAAGAGAAGAAATCATCACCACAATAGAAGAATCATGTGAGAATTTGATTGATAGAATACTTCAGAAACATAAAAATATAAATATTAAAGAAAAGAACCTCGACATTAAAACAAAATTCATGAAACAAATTTCCACGTGGATTAACACTCGTAAAACAAGCAGATGTGATGAATATACTCATATGAAACATTTCACGTCTGCAATATCACAACTACACACTGATTTCGTTGTCACTATGGTCGACAATGCTTCTGGTAACTATGCATTCACTTGCAAGAAACTGCACCTAAAATTCATGGAAAAAGAGCTAAATACTGAAAGTAATGGTGACAAAACATACGAAATCCAAGATCAAACAAATTTAGAAGATCTCAAAATACTTCATGAGCGATTTACAAGAAGTTTCGGAATCATTCCTCTCTCAGAAAGCAGTTTACCTAAAATCTACGGAATTCCGAAAATGCATAAAAATCCCATCAAATTCCGATTCATCACAGGAGCACACAACAGTACTCTAAAACCACTTTCTATGGAAATACAAAAGATTCTCAAATTTCTACACGCACACTTTCAGAGATACTGTAACAATATTACAAGCCATGATAAAATCAATCGATTTTTCTCCATCCAAAATACCTTCAAAGTAGTAGAGCAATTGAGTACAGTTAGTAATTCAAAATGTGATATCTTCTGTGCAGATTTCTCTTCCCTATTTACAAACCTTCCTCATAATGTTGTGAAAGAGAAACTGTACTTTCTGTTTGACATTCTATTTAAAAACGCTGGCTCAGAATATATGGTTGTCCATGGAATGAAAGTTCGATACGACAGAAACAATTCTAGCACTTCCGGTAGATCTTACCACAAAAATGATCTAAAAACATCGTAGATTTTATTCTCCGGAACTCCTATGCATTCTACGGCGGTAAATTGTACAAACAGCAAAAAGGCATACCTCAAGGAAACAATGCATCCTCACAAATCGCTGATATTACATTAGCCGTTATGGAATATCAATACATTAAAAATCACATAAAAGTCGGTCACACATTAGCTTTTTCACTCAATCGAACATTACTATTTTCACGAAATACTATTTTCACGTTTCTTCAGAACACTGAACATGAATCAAATAATTTCATTGAAATATGCATTGCCTAATAGCGACATAAGCTACAAGGTGATTCAATGTCTACAACGTTGAGATAACTCCATCGTAGTGTAGTTTGATTCCCTTCCCCCAGAGGGTAGATCAGTAGATCAAACGCGTGACCCCTCCTCTCTCCTCTTCCCCCTTCCCATATCTTCCTTCTATCTCCTCCTCTCTCTGGGTCACTCACTGCTCATCCTCCCCTCCTCCCATCCCCTCTCGCTTACTCTTTTCTAGTCCTTTCGCGCGTCAAATTTGTTTGTTTGTTTGTTTGTTGTCATTAACATCACTATCTTCTTTCCCCTCATTTTCCTTTAAAATATTATATTTTTCCCTATTTCACTATTTCCTTTACTCACGATGGGCATCGTACTGATGAGGTCCACGCATCGTGAGGCGGTTGGGTGTCTACGAACCCAAAGGACCGAAACATCCAACCGCGCCACTTTAGGAAGTTGTCTATTTGCTTAGGTCTTTCTATGCAGCTGTTTCTTTTTCGTGAATATCAAGTCCGATAGTTAATTTAATTTCCTGATGATCAGTGCTCTATTTTCGGATATTTGGAGCAGTGCCACGGCCTAATTATCGATTTTCGACATTTTTTTCTTTAACTGCCTCTCTTTTACGGCACTTGTCTATTCGATTCCGTCGTAAGATGATCCCTCAAAAATGTGGATTCCCGGTAACTTTAAACAATGTCTAAATGTTTGCCGTACAGCCGCCGTTCCTTCCACGTCCGCGATCCGCCCCGCCCCGCACATGTCGTCGAGCGCACTCGCGCGTCGAGCTTCCGCGTCGGCGCACCTCTCAGAGCCGCTGGTGAGTGTGATAATTCCCATTTGAGAAGGAGCTAGGCCGGATGACATTTTTTTTTTGGGAAATAAATCGCCATTTGAATTTATGTTTCTGGCTGAAATGAGAAATTAAGATAGCATTTTTAAAGAAATTCGAATTCAATCGTGTTAGTGAATGTACGTAGAATTTTTTTATGAGTATCATTTACTTTTGTCCGACAACCATTTTTATAAGCTATTTCTCTCGTAAACTGTTCACAAAAATTGTAGGCATAGCTTATTTGTCGCTTGTTTCACTAAATTGTTATAAACTAATTTCGTGCTCGTTCAGACGGAGCTCTCGCCGCTCTGCCCCGCTCGCAGTCGGCGTTCAACGCGCCGCTGCAGCGCACATCCACCAACAGATCGACGCCCCGCACTGCTGCAGATGCTGCAGGCGGCGAGGGTGCTGCAGCTGGTACGCATCCGACGACTTGTTTTCCATGATTTGTTTTTATCATGAGATCTTTATTTGGCAACACTGTCGTTAGAATTTGTGTGTAAATTCAAGTTGGCGTTTGCGACTATTTTTTTTAATTAATTTTTTTTTTGTTGGGAATCTGACATTGGTGCACAATTGCCGGCGGCAGCGCGGCTCGTGTGCAGCGCCCTCTCAGTGCGAATCGTCGCCCGCCCAGTTAGTGTATTTATTGTTAATTTTTTTAAAAATTATTTGCATAATTAATCATAGGTGCCCAAATAGTTTCCTTAATGTTAGGAAATTTTCCTACTTCCCTTTTCGCGCAGCGTAGCTTAGCTTGGTTCTTGCAACTTTTTGGTTAAACAGAATTGCCGACCTGAATTTTGTGACGAATGAAAATGTATGTGACTCGCCGATAGTGAGAAGCACGTGTCGTCAGTCATTTGGCTGATTCTGACTTATTGATTTATTGCAGCTCCGCAGTCGATCGACCGTCTGTCGGCGCCTCGTGCCAACCGTGGCGGCCCCACGACGCCGCAGCGCCCCTTCGTCTCCCACCTTCGCGCCTACCCCAGAGACAATGTGAGTGTTGATCGCTCTGAGTACTTCATTACTAGCTATTAGTTATCGCCATTAGCTCATTAGTAGTTAAGTACTCAGTGGGGTTTGAAATGCGGGCAAATAATTTGATCATATCTCTTTTTTTTTTCTTTTTTTCACACGCTCTCACACAACAACCGACCGGCGTAGAGAGTGTGTTTTGCCTATGCCCCTGTTTTGCATTTTTTTATTGTATTTTTTTTTATTTTTTTTATTTTACTATTTTGCAGCGTCCGCCGCCGGCTTTTGTATTATTGACCATTCCCAACACCCCGCACTTCCGAGTCGACAAAAGGGTCAGTTTCTTCTATTTTTAAATAAAAAATAAGAACATGCCGTCCCTTCTGCTTGTTGTGCGGGTGTTCTCTTATGAAGTGATAATATTTCTGCAGTATCATGTTGGCGTACAGTGGGGAATAGGAGGTTCCCGCCCAGCCGTGAAAAAGTACTGTAGATGAGTTATCGATCGATGACGATCAATATTGTTGTTTGTGTGCCTACTGTAGTCATCTGTACTCTGTGTTCATTGTGTATACATTGATCATATGCTAACCCCGTTTTATATTGATAATAATTTGCTTGTGCTGACTTGTAAATTACGTGTATAGTATCAATAAATTAATTTGTTTAAATCAGACTGATAGCTGCATCGAACTGTTAACAAGTATGTTGCATCTGAGCATTGGGAAATATGAATCGGAAGAGGAAAACTTGGGTGGTCAGACCTCTGACCCCTTTCTGGAGAGGTTTTCCGTGTGTCATCGCTGTTTCCTCGTTGCCCACCTGCCGGCATTGTCCTCCCTCAATCACAATGATGAAAAGAAGGGGGAGAGAGAGATTCCAAATAGAGCCCTCCCCCCGGATAGCTGATTTCACATCCCCCATATTTCCGTATAGTTTTCTTCTGTCGCTGGAATCGCGAAATGAATTATTCCTAGAGAAAAAGCCCTCTTTCAACTCTGTTTTCGATTGTCCCCTCTTGCTTTTGCTTGCTTTTTCTCCGTTTTTCAAACCGCTGATTCACCCCCCTTTCTTCTCTCTTTCTTACACCAAACCATCGTCCTTGCCTTTCGGAAATTGGAAAAAAACGGGTGCGTCTGCGTGAGACACACATTTTCGCATCCGGCAATCTCCCTATTTCTATTCTTGTCACTCCTTTTCTTTCTTGATATCACATGATTCCAAACATACAGAAAGGGGTGAGGGTGCGAGAGCATGAAAAAGTGAGAGAGTCCTTCTAGATTTTACGCGCTCTCTCACTCTAAATTCCCTCCCTTTCTGTAGGTGTGATCACTGTGTGAATGTGGTTATGCAAAATTGAGCCGGGCGAAGTCGCGTCATCAGCATTTTTTTCTCATTAAACATATTTTTCTTCCCCTGATCCGTTCTAGAGTCCGCTCAGAAGTGTATTTTTTTTTCTTTATTTTCGGAATATATTTTTATCCTGATCCATCTTCCTGCTTCCTGTCTCTTGGTAGACAATGTCTACTAGACATCACTCCTTGATCTTTGATCTCTTCCTTCGAGTTTTTATGTAAGTTGAGGCGGACATTGGGCTACAAAATGCACCGATGTGCGCTCCCAAGTTGGTATGAATCCTGGGAGCAACTAGGGAAACAACTTTATGCCACTTTGGGGGTGCACGCCGTCGTGAACAGGTATCCCCTGCCTGCCTTTCAGATTTGCAAATTTGAATCGAAACATTTCCCACCGAACTCTCTTCCTTTCACCTCTCCTACCTCAGTTATCTCCTTGTTCGATCAGCTTGTGTCCTACGCATTTTATGAGAGTTCGCGCGTGCGTTTGTATTAATTTTCACACAACACCAGTGCTGCTTGCTAGTTGGTTTGATTCATAATAAGGGTGCGAAATTCGGATGAGTGTTCCTCCATTTACACACATCCACATGATTCCAAACCTACAGAGCAGGGATAGAGCGAGAGAGTGTGCAAAATTGAGAGAGTCGCTCTCGATTTCACACGCTCTCTCACTCCAAAGGCCTTTCTGTAAGGTTGACCTGCTTGAGGAATGATGAGCATCGGGTGCAGTGTTGAATTTTTAAATATTCACTTCCACATTTTCTCTCTTCGTACCTCCTCTTTCTCTTTTCGCTTTCAAGTTATTGTTATTTTTTAAAAAATTTTTTCATTTTTTAAAAATAAGTTTTGTCCATGGCGCAAGATCCCGTTCTTACCTGATATTGCCCTTGTTCCGTTCAAATTAATTTCTTAGAGATGATTAAAATTGCAATTAACTAGTTAATCAGTGGATGCTGGATGCGACCTCGACCGTCCTCATCTCCTTCCTAATCGTTTTCTATATTGCTTTCGTCTCTCTCGCCTCTTTCGCCTTCTGTCGATTGCTTCTCTGTAGAGAGAAGACAAGAGAAGGCAGGAGCAGCAAAGGCAGTAGTGAGAATTTAAATATAATTTTAAAATATATTTTTATGTCAATTTAAACCACCGACGTTGATCTTGGAACCATTTCAAAACACTTTTGAGAAATTATTTAGAACGCGCTTCGTTTACATTTAGAAACTTTTTTGGGATGTTCTTTTGGGTTTCAATGTTAGATTAATCAGGCGAAAATAGATGCAATAATTACGATAATAACATTATCATTCTTGGTGTTCGTCCACGTCTCTCCTCTCCCATCTATTCAATATCTTCGGATTCTGGAGGAGGAAAGAAAAGTGAGCATGTAATTAAATATTTTATCAACGAAAATATTTTGTATACATTCGTTTTTCCTCTTTTCGCACACATTTTTTTCCGGAAAGAAATTTTTAAATTTAAACATTTATAAAAAACATTTATAAAATTATTTGCAGCACAATCCTTCTACGGCGCGCCCTCGCCGATTCCGGATCAACGGGTCGGAATAATATTTCACTTTTATTTTTCTAATTTTTCATTTCCACCAACATAACTCAATAAAATCAAACAACCGGCAAATTGAAATGGTGCCGGTAATTATTGGAAATTCCAATTGGTACCAATAGATAGCATTGTGGTTTAGGAGTACCTCGACGTGTCAACAGTCCGCGAGCCGCGCGAGTCGCGTCGACGCGACCGCCTCTCACCTCCACGCGACCGAAGCGTGAGCAAGGGCCGCATCAGCGTGCTTCACGAGTGTCAGTTGGATAGAAAATTTGTTTTTTTTCAATCTTCTGCACAGTCTCCGAAAGAGTAACGGACAGGGTCACGTTAGAGAAAGAGGGGATCATTGAGAGAGTGCGCGAAACGAGAGAGTCAGACAACGAGAGACGTTCTTCGCACGATGCCAACTCGATGCTGGTTTCCGGATCAGGAGTGATCTGTAATTGAGAAAGGACCTATCGGATTGACACACTCTCCTCTGACCCCTTTCTGGAGACCGTAGTGATCTAATACACACGGCATCGAGTTGGCCGCATGCCAAGAACCTCTCTCGCTGTCTGATTGAATTTGGTTACAATATCGATTGCTATGTCAAGTGTACTACATGTTACATACGGTTAAAACTACAATAGGTATGACTGTTTCACATCCCATCTTCACTACGCCATACCTCCCTTCTTACACCCACCACTTCTTCATCTCTATTGGCTAGCTATGATAGAAGTGAAAAGGACCGCACCTGTGCAGCTGCTGCGGCTGCTGCACCGGCGGCCGGTGCAGCCGGGGCTGCTGCAGCTCCAAAGAGGCTGCCCGCTGCGGCGGGTGTGCCCGTAGGCTTCACGGTCGGTGCGCAAATCGGAGCCTGCTGCAGTGCTGCGAACAGCGCGGGAGTAGACTGTTGGGCTGCAGGTGCTGCAGCTGCAAGAGTCGTCGCGCCAAAGAGTGACGTCTGCGAAAGGGATCAAGGATTACTCAAACTGACTGGAATGCTCTTGCAGAACGCACCTTTGCTACGGGGGTCGCAGGTGCTGCAGCCGCTAGCGTTGCTGCTGCGCCGAAGAGCGACGTCTAGAATGGATTGCGTCAAAAAAATGTCGGTATTTCTCACCTCGCTACCAACAGATGCTAATTTTAACTCTGTTACAACAGCATAAACTTATGGACCATCTATGACCTGTCTGTCCTGTGTGATAGCCTCGAAGGACATCGAAAGTGGGAACCACGACTACAATCCTAAGCGACAATCCCCATACTCACCTGTGTTGTGGGAGTTGCTGCAGCTGCTGCGGGTGCTGCAGGTGTCGCATCGGCTGCAACCGTCTGTCCACCGGCACCAGACGACTTGGGCCCGACCCGAATCGCGGCGGGGTTGATGACCTTGCGCGGACTGAAATGTGTGCAAACCTGTGTTTACTATCTTTTTATTAGCCTTTAGAAATCATTGCATTTTTAATGTTCCGGGAGAGCAAAATTCTTCGTAATCCCCCGAGGGACGACACCATGACTATTTAGTGCACTCCTTATCATAAATCATCGTACGAAATCCACCTTTTCAGACTCTCGCATCCAAACGCTCATACATCCCTCACTTCAGCTTTAAGGGAAAGCTCGCGCTCCACCAATGGCGCTTCTGCACAATCTCTACACTGGTAAGCTACATTTAGTAGCGGCAATTTTTTCGTAGTTTAAAACAGACGTGCGGGTAAAAATATGAATATACTATTACATAATGTTGCAGTTCCGGGAATCATCCTCAACATACTCCTACTGTATTTGATCAAGCGATTTTCAGCCAAGGGCCTAGGCGCCTACAAATACCTACTCTCGATATTCGCTGTTTACGATATTTATCTGACCATAATGCACGCGATCATCGATTTGGTGGGATTTATGGCTTCATGCACATTAAATAACAATTGAATGAAAATGCAACAACATTTTTTTTTAATTATCGAAAACTATTTTTAAAAATCCTTTGTCTTCGTCTTTTCGGCGTACCAATGTCCATCCAAACCTCCCCCCCTTTGCACCCAATTTACACAATCGTAAATTGTTTCCTTCAGGGCGCCGTGGTCACCGAGCACTTCTACGGTGTCGTCTCCTACAACCACCTGGACACCTCGGTAAGTGTTCAGAAATCAGTCGCAGAGGTCAAAAAGTAAATTAGCGTGGAAACCTGGTCGGGCAGGTTTTTGAATTTTTGGTGGTCTACCGGGCAGGTTTCTACATTTCGGGGCTGTTTTCAGAGACTCTGTCGGGTAGGGTTCGCCTGGCAAGCAAGATCTTCGGATCCCGAAATGAGATAATTCAATTATCTCACTTCTTGCAAGAACAATGAAAACCATTTCAAGATGTTTCTTGTTTCTTGACAATTTCTTGGAAAGAAAAAATAATCAATTCTCAGTTTCAAAATATCGCCTTAATCAACATAATTATTCTTAATTACATAAATATTTTGCATTGTAATCGCTTGATCTGAAAATTGCCATTCCTGATTCGCTTTATGATCGGTCGTGCGCGCAATAGGTGCTTGTAATGGTAACATACGCTCATGGATTCACTAATTTTCTTTTCCGTGGGTAGGCTGCTATATAAAAATGACAAACAAAATAATATTTCCATTACTTTAAGTATAGGTAAGTTGGAATTTCGAAGAATGAGGCCAAAGTTGTAAGATTTGTAAGATGTTATGCGTTCGTTAATAGCTTGCGATGTTGCGTAAACTACTAAATTATTATGACAGGTATCACCAGCATACCTCACCAGACGTGGAGGCAGTCTTTGGGGCAGCGTGCAAGCCTGACCCCCTATTCATGGTGATTTTTGGGGCACGGTGCAAGCATGTATAGGGGGGTCATGGTCCAAAATGGGTTTTGGGTTGGTCCCACCAAAGTCAAAGTGGCATACTGTAACTTCACCACCGGGGTCCCGCAGCGAACACAGACTACCGTAACCCATGCTACCGTAACCCGGAAATACGAAATTGACAATACAGACCCCTGGTATGTTGCATGAGGTAGACCTCGAGTCGTCATTGCCTGAGGGGATACCGTAATCATCCTACCCTACTCTCGGCTACAGTAACCCTACCGTAAGACGGATTTTCAAAAGTGTCCCAATCGGCTCTGGATTTTTATAGAAGATAACCCTCGAGTAGGCAAAATGTGTGGGGCATACCGCTCCTCATCTACCGTACTCCTGGCTACAGTAATCTACCGTAACCCGAAAATACGAAAATGATCAAATCGGCTCGGATTTTTTCTAGGAGGTAGATCTCGAGTGTGCAAATCATTTCCGGCATACCACTATGTTCCTACAGTATCCACGGCTACAGTAACCATGGAGAGTCGAATTTTTCATATTCGTATTTTCGTCGTACAGTAAGTTACTGTAGCCGTGAATGCTGTAGGAGCATAGTGGTATGCCGGAAATAATTTGCACACTTGATATTTACCTCCTACAAAAATTCCGAGCCGATTTGATCATTTTCGTATTTTCGTGTTAGGGTAGGTTACTGTAGCCGGGAGTACGGTAGATCAGGTGCGGTATGCCCCACACGCTTTGCCTACTCGAGGGTTATCTTCTATAAAAATTCCGAGCCAATTGGGATAGTTTTGCAAATCCGTCTTACTGTAGGGTTACTGTAGCCGAGAGTACGGTAGGATGATTACGGCCCCCTCAGGCAATGACAACTCGAGGTCTACCCCATGCAACATACCAGGGGTCTGTATTGTCAATTTCGTATTTCCGGGTTACGGTAGCATGGGTTACGGTAGGTTGTTTTCGCTGCGGGACCCCGGCGGTGAAGTTACAGTATGCCACTTTGACTTTGGTGGGACCAACCCAAAACCCATTTTGGACCATGATACATGCTTGCACCGTGCCCCAAAGAAATCCTTTGGGGCAGCGTGCATCCACGACCCCCTATTCATGGGTGGAGCCGCAGGCGTGGTGACCTATGGGAGAGAGTCAGAGAAAGAGAGACATATTGCGCCTCTCCTTGCTTGTGGGTGCTTCCCAACAAGTGACTGTTCGCTTCTCGGCCTCTCCCCTCTTCCCCCTTATCTCTCCCCTATCCCCTCGCTCTCTCTTGTCGGACCAGCAAGTGACCTCTTCCTCTCTCTCACACTCTCGACATGCGCTCTCTCTTTTCCACACACTCTCTCGGTCATTTCTAGCGCAAATCTAAAAGGAAACTTGTTGAGGTCCCTTTTTGGGATTTAGTACCACGGCAGGTGGGGCTCAATCGTCATCTGCACGCAGCACACGACCTGCAGCCGTACGGCTGCGACCTGTGCGACCGCCGCTTTGACCGCGCCGGCGAGCAGCGCGAGCATCGGCTGCTCGACCATCTGGCTGCAGCCGGAACGGCTGCTGCAGAAGTCGTGCAGCAGACGCGCACGCTCGAGGAAGCGAATGCGCGGTATGCGCGCGATGACCGAGGGCACTACAAGTGCGATCAAGGCGAAAGGACGTGTCACAGCCTGGGAACTTTCCGAGAACACCTCCTGAGACACACCGGTCAGTTATTTTTAATGATAGAGAAAAACGATGCTTTTCTCTTATCCCTCTCAAGTTGAAAAACTAGCGGGGTTGTATTGAGGTTAAATGCACTACGCTCTATGCGTACACTACGCTCTATGCATAGTTCTGGGTGCGGGTTCGGTCCAGGGGGAGCTCGATAGGTGGCTCCAGGTACGGTCCAGGGGGTGCCCTGTAGCCAGCTCCAGTTTCGGTCCAGGGGGAGCTCGATAGGTGGCTCCAGGTACGGTCCAGGGGGAGCTCGGAAGAGGCTCCGGGCTACATTAAAGCTCGCAGTATGCTAGGGAATGTTAATCGCTACAAAGAGTACTGGCTTATTCCGTTGCAAAAGGCTCGTGAGGCTGAGAGCGATCGAAAAAAGTTGCCACTACGCCACTTCGTGGCTCCATGGCAACTTTTTTCGATCGCTCTCAGCCTCACGAGCCTTTCACAACGGAAACGCAGGATACAGTGCGTTTAGAACTTTTAGAACCCTTTCAGAGATGTTTCCCGTGATTCCCTACGCCCTCTGAATCTTTTTGGAACTTTTCAAAATTTTCGATTTTTCACGTTAAAACATGTTAGAACACGTTCAGACACGTTTCGAACATCGCAAAACACTTTTCCTGCGAACCCCTACGCTCTCTGAATCATTTGGGAACTTTTTGAAATTTTCGATTTTTCACGTTAAAACGCGTTAGAACACGTTCAGACACGTTTCCGACATCGCAAAGCACTTTTGTAGTGATCCCCTACGCTTTCTGAATCATTTTGGAACTTTTCGAAATTTCGATTTTCACGTTAAAACGTGTTAGAACACGTTCTGACACGTTTCTGGCATCGCAAAACACTTTTCCTGTGATCCCCGACACTCACCGGTGCGTTTGGAGAAGGTTCGAAAATTTCGATTTTTCATGTTAAAACTCGGCAAAACAGGTGAAAACGTGTTTCACGGTACTCGAAAACGGGTTAGGACTGTTTCTGGCACTTGCGAAAAATGCGGCAAAAGGTTTGCCCGCGGCGGGGGTCGAACCTGGGGGCCTCGGATTCAAAGTTTGGCTCGTAACCCACTTGGCTATGGATTTGGTTAATTATATTTTGTAAAATTTGAAAGGTATTCTGGTCGGTTATCATATGCAAAAGGATCTGAGAAGATTGATTGAGTTTGAAGCGATTTATAGCGAAAACACGAAAACTTCCGTCACGCGGTTAAAACTCGGCAAAACAGGTGAAAACGTGTTTCACGGTACTTAGAAACTTGCCAGGAGCACTTGCGGCACTTGCGAAAAATGCGGCAAAAGGTTTGCCCGCGGCGGGGGTCGAACCTGCGTCGGTAGGATTTGAATGTCGCGCCCTTTAACCACTTGGCCATGGATTTGGTGATTTAAATTTTGTAAAATTTTAAAGCAATTATGGTCTATTATCATGTGCAAAAGGTTCTGAGAAGATAGCGCAATTTTGAAGCGAAATATAAGGAAAATGAGAAAAATCTGGACGGACACCTGGACAAAAAAAACAGACAAACAGACAGACAGACAGACAGACGTTAGCATTTTCTAATATATAGTAACGATGTTTTTCTCTTATCCCTCTCAAGTCTTCCCTGAATCAATTATTTCTAATTGGCTCTGACCCTCACTTCCTCATACCCTTGCTGCCATGCATAAAACCGATTCGACTACGTCGACGGACATCCGTTTTTTTCGTCCCATTCACAGTTTATTTTCTTGTACGCGATCCTCTGACGGAATAAATAATGAACGAATGAATGAAAGTCTAAAGATGCAAATGGTTTGGGGTTACGCGGGCTATTATCGATGGTTTTAGCCCCCAATTCACTGGCACATTGGTATTCGCAATTAAATTTACCCTTGATCTCTTTGCGTTGCTGGAATAAATGTATGACAGATGGCATAAATTTAAGTTCATAAGTATTGTTGTATAGGAATAATAATAATCAAATATTCCTATCACTGTAAATTATAATCAGTTCATGATTGTCGCCCTACAATAGCTCTTGGCACGCTGCCAACTATTATATTTGAATACCCGCCAAAACCTGATTCAATCCCTGCCTGCGTATCAGCCTAGTAATTCAATTATTGCATTTCCTAAACTAGGCTAGTCTCTCTCGCTCTCGCTCGCTAATTCTTCTCTTCTCTAATCGATATTCACGTGTTCACGTGACCTTTTGCTAAGTAGATAAAGTAGCGTTTATTCTACTCGACGAACCACAAGGAAGCAGGACCACATACATAACAAGTATCTTTCAATGAACGATTTATTTCAGGCATTCGCCCCTACGCCTGTCAGAAGTGTCCTCTCGCCTTCGAATCAAATTACAAGGCGCACATGCTGAGAGCGCACGCGCAGCAACGTCACAAGTGCGACCAATGCGGGCTGCAATTCGATCAGCGGCGACAGCTGCAGCACCATCTGATCACGACCCACACCCGAGCGGCTGCAACAGTTGCAGCAAGCGGCGATTCTACTGTTGGGGATGCAGATGCTGCAGGAATAATGGAGACTAAAGTTACGGAGGAATGATCTATCACATATTTATGTAAATTTAGTCCTGCTTCGGATTTTCATTTTCTTCCATTTATATGTTCCAGTAATTATAATATTAAAAAAATTAATTTTTTACTAGTGATTCGCGAGAGGGTTTCTAGTTTGAGTGGAATTGAGATACAGAATACAGAATTTATCAGTGGTCGTTATTCACACTGATCGGGTAAGTCTGATCCATTCTTCGTTTGTAAGACTCCACCAATTAATTCCAAGTCGTCTCTTGATCTCATTTCGCCGTCGTTCACAAGGTCGCCCCACGTCGCTTTTGTCTGTTTTCGCAAAAACTGAGTAGCACAAGTTCCGAGTCTACTCCGGTTTTTCAGCGCAGCTTGTGCGCCCAATTTGTGTAGGGTTCGACGCACCCTACACCAATCGGGCGCACATCTCCGCCTCAATACCTACTTTAGAATTTCACTAATTCGAATGTTAACTGCATGATGACGAGAATAGGTGAATTTATTGCATATTTTTTTCGTATGCTGCGTCTACCGAAGATGTGAGGGGAGGAACGGTAAGGGGCGGGACGAGGGAGGGATGGGGCGGAGGGGGCGGAGCTTGGCGCGGATGTAGTAAAGTGCCCCTTTATTTACTTCTTTCGTTCAATTATATTACAATTACAATTACAATTATTTATCACAACAGGCTGTAACGCTATCTGGTGAGGATGTGGTTTAAGGGGACAGGATCATTCTTCTCAGTATAGACGGGTCATTTCGGCTGGGGTCGGTGTAGAAGATCGGCCTTCTTCCCATTCACAGACCATCTTCTTTGAAGTTGCTGGAGGAATAGACGAGATCGTTCTTAGGACCATGGACGTAGGAAGAAAGGGGAGGTAACGTGAGGCTGAAGGCAGTCCTGACGAACGGATGGAGCATCTTTCTTGCACTTGTGTCCACCGAGCTCCAATCATCAATCAAAATGAGAATTAGCAAAACTAGTATCTGAGTAGCCAACATCAAACGGTCATACCCATCCACGGTGACCAGGCCGGCTAGGACGGGGATTCCGATCTTGTCGAGTCGTTGGTAGAGAGACGAGGGGTCCAGGGAACTAGGGAAGTGCCCTCTCCATCAGAGCGAAATGGAGAGGGACCGCTCACGACGACTGACAGAAACGAGAATGATTTTATATGCTTTTATATGCTTCATTAAATTCAATTATATGCTTTGGAATTAAAAAAAAAATTTATCGATCACCGCAACGGTGCGCCATGTAAATAGATAATTATATGAAATAAAAATATTCTCAATCGATCTGTATCTCCTCTTGCTTCACAACTGCACTAGCAGCAGTCTTGAGTCCACCCTTGCAGCCGGGTCGGTGCTGTCGCAGCTGGGCGAGGTTGTCAAATGAGGAGCCGCACGCGATGCATGAATGCGTCTTGATGCCGTGCGCGGAGCGAAGATGCGTTTTTAGGTTGGAATCAGCGAAGTAGGAGAGCGGACACAGATGACATACGAATGGACGGACACCTGACAAAGATCAAAGATCTTATCAAAGCAAAGATCAGATTATGCGGAATTAGGTCTAGTCGGACATGCATAGTAGGGTAGCCTGCGAAAAGTGATGCTGCGCTTCTGCACCATGAATATATCGATGGGTCTACTCAGAGAGCGAACTCTCCGAGTTTCCTTACTCAGGACATGATGTCTCCAGATGAGAGAGCATGTCAAATTGAGAGGAGGAGACTCCATTCATTAGGAGATGTGAACACTCCTGAGTAAGGAAAGCTGGAGACTTCACGCTCTGAGTAGGCTAGGTCATCTTAACGGAATATATTGCTATGGAAGTCATCACTCCTCTCTCTCTCCATTTTTTCCACTCTCCCGCACGCATGAGTTTAATTAATTTGTTCTTGTTGCTGCACAGAATAAGGTTGGGCACAGAAAAAGGTGTACATGAGCCGAGCCTATTTTCACCCTGAACTAAAACATTTCGAATACCTTCATGCCTCAGTCGACGACCGGCACCGGGATCGTGGCCAAAAACGGGATCGGCACCTTTTTGGCCCCTATCCCGGGCTTGTCCGGATTAGTCCACCCTAGTTATCCTACCTTCATGTCTCATTCGATGCTTCCTCATGTCAGATAAATGCGTGGAAGCGTGTCCACACACATCACACTTATGCTTCTTCTCTTTCTTGCTGTGACTCTGCAAAATATAGAATATTTTCATGCCTAATTATATTTTCATGCCTAACACACCTTGCGGGTCGGTGCTAGAATTTTGCCATCCGGATGAATCTTGTCCATGTGTCTCGCCAGCGCTCCCTCGTCTTTCAAATGGGCGCTGCATAGTTTACACTGGTGCTCTGAAATTATATAATTATATTTTCAATTTTTTTGTAACACTGGCCTAGCAGTGTTCTTCCGCGAGCCAGCTCGAAGACGGGAAGTATCTTGACCTTTACCGCTACCAATTTTTGCGAGTCGTGAATGTACAGTAGTAAGTACAACATCAAACTGCTCAACGGTCAAACTCTGCAATTATAAAGAAAATGCCATACTTGTGTGGATTTTGTTGTGCTGTAGGAGGGCGAGGTCATCTTTGAATCGCGTTCCGCACTCTGCGCAGCTCCAAGGATTCTCCTCTCTATTCTGCTGCAAATCGGCCGTTGCAGCAGTTGCAGCTGGGTCGGCGTGGGCCTGCTGCTTGTGCTGCAGCAGCAGCTCGTATTTGGCGAAGCGCTGGTCACACATATCGCACTTGTGCTTCTGCACGCCGTGTACGTTGAGCAGATGCGCCTGGAGGCTCCAGTAGACGGAGTAAGACCGCGGACAGAGATGACACGCATAGCAGCGAATTCCTAGTGAGTAAGTAAGTAATTGTTAGCGATTCAAACTGTTTCGCCAATATGGTTATTTTACAGAAGAATGGTGCGTTCACTGTCGCCTGAATGACCATCATCCGAGAACAAGTCATTCAGGCCCCAATCGGAATATGAATTGAAAAGTAAGTTTTGATTTACACGCTTTACAGAGTGATCAGGATAACAGAAAACACGATTCGAGACCGCATACATGAGTATAGAGGCGTGCAGGAAAACAAGATATCAGCTTTCTCATTTTCGTACACTTTCTAAAATCAGAATCGCACACTATCGCTCCGGGAATATCAAAGGTTAAAGTTATTTCTTTGCGAGTATAGATTTTGTAGGTACAGATCCAAACATGCCTCGAAAGGGGTCCCCGATTCACGTGCACACAACACGAGAATAGCCTCGCAACAGGCCGCTGATCATCTCAGGACAGGCTCTCGTTGCCCCGCAGGCATAGGGGTGGTCGAGACCGCCTTGCGTGTAGAAGACCTAACACCTTTACCTTTACCTTTATCTGAAATCGTACCTGCATGGCGCAATTTATGACTGCTCAAGTTTTCTTTCCGCTTGAAAGTCATCTCACAGACATTGCACTTGAACCGACCCGTCGAGTCGATTTCACTATCATCATTGGGTAGTTCTTCTTCGGACCCAAGCTCCTTTAGAAATAGAAACATATTTTTAAAGATTAAACATTCACTTATTTCTATTGCTTTTTGGCATTTTTACATTTACATTTGAACAACTTTATCAGCTGGTTTTGGGTGTTAAAGCTGGGTTGCCATGAGAGATCTCCATTGCTTGCGATCGTTTCTTGCGAGTTGCACGAATTGTGGTCCAGCAGCGTTGACGAAATCATCTCTCCATCTCTTTGCCGGTCGGCCTCGCTTCCTCTTCCCTCTTGGGGTCCAATCGAGCATCTTCCGATTCCATCGATAATGGCTTTGATTCGAGATTCTTTCTACCCATATCCATTTCCGCCTTTCCGCCTCTCTAACTACATCCTTCAATTTAGTGATGTCACGGATCCGCTCATTTGTGACGTGATCAAATACGGTAATTCCAATCATTTTGCGTTCTAGTTTGCGCTGAGCGACGGAAAGAATTTGTTTTTCTCGTTTACAGAGGTACCAAGTCTCGGAACCATACAAGAGTGCGGGTAGAACTACACCGTCGAAAAGGCGCTTTTTGAGTGACATGGGGGACCCACGTTTCCGAAAGAATTCGGAGTATTTGTAAAATGCCCAATTCGCGCTTCTAACCCGCCTGTGAACTTCTCCCACAAACCTATTGGGACCGAGAGTGACTTCTTGCCCCAGATATACCACCTTGTCTACCGTTTGCACTACCTCACCTCCCACTACGACCGGCCTGCCCATTGGATTTGTCGTTAAAGCGACAGTTTTTGAGCCATTTAATTGCAATCCCACCTTCAGTAGTTCCCGTTCTAGTTCCTTTACCATAGTTTGGACTTGGCGTGAGTCATGGGAGATTATTACACAATCATCTGCATAGAGAATGTGGGAGAGATATTGGCAAAGGTTCAAAAACAGTTCAAAATCGAATAAATAATGATAACATTATTTTTGTAATCGTACTTTGCGACTGATCGATCCGGCTTCATTATGGTGCTTCTCTGTGTGGTGTTTCTGTAGTTTTTCCTCACTTCGCAAATAGGTGCCGCAAATATTGCACTGAACTCCTGAAACGGGACGATTTGATATAGCAATAATTGTATTTAAAAAATACTATGTATTTTTTAAGAAAACATAAATATTATAAATAGTTCGTTGCAACGCACGAGAGGAGTGCATCAAACTGTGTACGCGCAGTCCATTAGCGCCTTTGCACTTTTTCCCGCACTCCTTGCAAGTTATTGCCGTCACCTCCGACTCCTCCGACCTTTGCGACCCATCCGACCCATCCGAACTGTTCCTTCTGCCGTCAGTATGACCTAATCCTTCGGCAGCATCCGCAACCACTGCAGCTGCAGCTTTAGCCGATACGCTCTACAACGCACTACTATAGATGATAACATGATCAGTCAACATGAATATTATCTGGTTAAAATGTACCGGTGTCGTAGCCTATCATAGTAAGTCACATAGCGGATGGAAAATCGAAAATTTCCATTCAGCTTATGTAATGTCCAAATGTGATGCGTAAAAAGGAGCAACAGTTCAAAATTAGAATACCTCTTTGGTCTCACTCTGAACAGATTTCATTGGCGATTTCTCATGCTTCTGCATTGCTTCTATAGCACGGCCGATCGACTTGCATGCTCCGTAGGCAAGTTCCCGCATCGGGCTGTGCCTTTAGTGTAGGATTCGAAAAAAATTGAGAGCGCAGTATCTTAGCTTTGCACACTCTTTGGTGAATGGAGAACGTTGAAATGTTCTATGAAATGGCGCCGAAAAAATGTCAACGTGTTTCAGATTGTTTCAGTTTCTTACCTAGAAAGCGATCGATGCTACCGACGGTGCTCACTCACTTTATTTCATCAAGGTCCATGGCCATTTTGCACTCCATCTCCAGTGATTTTACGGCGTATTCCAGATGCTGTTATTTCGATTAAAATAATTCACTTTATCCTCATTGGTTCCGATTAATACATACATTTACAATGAAAATTACATATCGTGAACAAACAATTATAAGTTATTATAAGTGATTATAACTTTTTATAAGATAATTTTCCTGAGATTCATAGCGAAAAGAAAAATCTGAAATTTTGGCAACCGCGACAGACGTTATTCACAAGTAGGGAAATAGTGGTTTGCCAAAATTTCCGATTTTTCCGATCGCTGGGAATCTCAGAAAAATTATCTTATAAAAAGTTCTTTTTATAGCTTATTATTGTTTGTTCACAATATGCCATTTTGACGGCACATGTTTATCACATCCAACGCTAACATCACGTGAGGATTTAGTCTCAAGCCCTATCATTGATATAAAATTCCCAAATAAAATATTTTTCAAATTATATAAATAGATCGACAGACCTTTCCAGTCGTTCCATTTTTCGCTACCGTCATCATCAATTCAACGGCGCCCACGACGACATTGCCAAGTCGATCTTCCGACGAATAATTGTAAGCCTGCAATCATATTTCTTCCAAGAATAGAGTTTTCCTTTTTTGTACAAACCAAACATGCTCCGAAAGGGTCCCCGATCCACGGGCACACAACACTATGAAAGCCTCGCAACAGACCGCTGACCATCTCAAGAAGGCTCTCGTTGCTAACAGGCATAGGGGTCGTCGAGACCGCCTTGCGTGAAGAAGACCTAGCACTTTTACTTTACCCTTTGCCGATTGATCACTATGTCATAAAATAGATAGCTAATTGGAGGGTTTATGTTGCAAAAACATTCTTCATCCGTGTCGATATTAAGGATGATAACATTAATTGTAAGATATTAATAAGATGGTTTACTTTTCTCCGACAATCCTCGAGCATTGACGCTTTGGAAGAGACAATGTTCATCTGTGGAATACGAAGTCTGGCAAGGATAAAATCAACTGATAAAAAAGAAAATCACGGCGAAGTAAATCTATCGACCGGTACCTATATTAATGATTGTTTAGTTTGGTTTACAGCGGTGGATGATGGTATTATGACTACAAATCATATCAACCTTAGGGTAGCACCATACCGAGACTAGAGAAGGATTGTATTATACATGTTGTATATAACTTCAACGCGCAAAGACACGCAGATTGTACTACTCAAACCGGCCCTCTGGTGTGGTTTCTTACAGTATAAATACTTCTTTTGTTTACGCGAACGAACCCCCTGGCAGGGGTCGAAAAGTTAGACAAGAGGAGCTTATAGCGCGTCTCTGCCTCTCTGACTCTTTTATTTCTCGTTTTTAACTGTGGACGGTATCTTGACCTCTCCAATCGCGCCTCATCAACTGTGCATTCGTTCCAAAGTTTCCACTATGTTTTGTTTTTTATAAAGTAATATCGTTTAACATTGCTGAAATTACGAAGAGAGCCTTTATATCTACATTTTATTATATGATATGTTATAAATAAATAGGTTGCTATGCCTAAGTTATAACCATAACTTATCATATGCCATAGTTATAACTTAAAACGCGTTCTCTGTAAGAGCGCAGGACTGGGCGGCACAACTCATTCAAAGTGGTCGCTCCGGGCTCAAACTTTTTTCTCATGTAGTCTTAGATTAAACGTGAGAGAAATACACGAAATATTGATTTTTGAAAAATCGTTAATTTTTTGTGTATTTCTCAAGTTTAAAATTTAATATACATCTAAGACTACATGATAAATAATTTAGCCCGGAGCGACCAATTTGAATGAGTTGTGCCGTTTACCTCCGATTTCACTGCGCTCTTACATAGAACGCGTTTTAGCTTCTATAATTTTATGATGAGTTATTTCATTTTGTGTTTTTTAGTAACTTCGACTGTAGGCATGCCATCCGATGCAAGCAGCGCTCTGGAGGCACTCGATGGATACAGACAGAAGGTAAATTGAATGTCAGATTTTCATTTTCCTTAATAATGAGCAGCTATTATGATAGGAGAGTAAAAATGTGACTTCGTTTGTGCAGAATCATTCGAGAACAACTCGCTCAGATCTCATTTTAAAATTGTCCTCATTGCATCCATTGTTTCTTTGAAGTAGTAACGGAAATAATTAGATCTTTACCTTTTTTCTAGTCTCCGAACATTGTTTATAATGAATTCCTCACATAGCTGTTCCGGAACGTACCATAACTGCATGTATTAGGCATTCGATTATTCCTCTGGCGATCGACTAGGCGTTGTCATATCGAGGGCCATTGAGGCTATGATGAGTGTGATCAAGGACGGAACCAACGCCAAGGTTTGCTTACGTTGCACAAAATATATCTTTTCTTCATTTGGCTCAAATCAAATCAAATTATTCAAGTTTGAGGTCATTGTCCTGTTAAAAGTTGATCATGCTACATTGAGTTCCATACAAATCGACTCTTAGCCCATTTAACATCTACTCTATTAACACATGATATGCAAAATAGTAATGTGATTATTGAAGAATTGTCTATTGCAGTCTCTCGAATACGCCGTGAAAATTCTTTCGATGGAACGAAAAATGGCTTTGGACCGCGACTCAGGCACGTGAGTATTCTGTAGTAGGGGCAAAAATGTTCCGCGGGAAATGAATCTGCTCATTAGACTTCAATTCAACCTAGGACATTTCTACGGGCCAGGCTAGTGACTTATTATGAATTTCTACTCGGCGAGCAGATTTGTTGTAACACCAGAGGTTAAACTATCTATATGTGTTTTTTTCTCAGTGACACAGCCCTAAGTGGTCTGGCGAGCGGTATCTGTACGTCAATCGAGTATTCGCTGCAATCGATAATAGATAATGCGAACGAAGCCGCGTTGACTGCTCCGGATCACAAAAATGCCGCCCGGTCGGCATCAGCTTCACTTCAATCCAATTCAGTGACTAGAAAGAAGAAGAACTTGGAGTCGGTAGGCTTCTAGTCATTTCTTTTGTTATTTCAATTTAAATTGAATATCGCATTTTGATTATCTTTAATAATGAGCCGCTACTATGGTAGGAAATCGCGGTTGGTTGTTGTCAGTATGTGTAGTGCTCATGTTGTTAACCGCAATCTCTTAAAGTAGCAATATCATGTTCAGCAAGCTCTGTGTGAAGAGGTCGAAGCATACGCTGCAGCTGCTGCAGCTCCGCCCACTTCCTCTGCAGCACCGACTGCTAATGCTGCCGTGCAGCAGCAGTCGGACAGGGAGGACTACTGCGACAGCTGCGACCGGCACTTCGACACTGTCAGAGTGTACCGACTGCATATGAACACGGTGCATTCTGGTGAGTTTTTTTTTCATTTCGCAGATTCATTAGAAATCCGACTCGAAAGGGGGGGAGGGTCGATCCCATCTTGACCTCCGGAACGGGCCATGAGCGAGCGAGAGTCTGTCTCTCAATCTGCCGCACACTCGCTCTCACCCGTACCCCTTTCTGGAGGAGAGAACTAACGGAGAAATAAGTCTACGACTTCATACGTCTAAGCTCGTCAGCTACGACTTCAAAGTCGAATAGGCGCAGGGGAGCGAGGTGGTTAGACTTTGAAAAGCGTCGCTGTTCAAACCATCAGTCAAGAGTCGTGGACTTCTTTCCCTCTGAGAACGCGCTGAGTTGATATTTGATTGCAGCATTCGGCTGCACGCACTGTCCTGCTAAGCTGAAGGACGCGAGGCGCCTCGAGAAGCACATGCTTGCAGTTCATCGGGTTGGAACCATCGCAGAGACGCCGCAGGTTACTACTTGCCCATCCAAAATATAGAGAAAATAGGAGCCGCACGATTCATAGAAATTTCGCCTAACCTGACGCTCCAGGTAAATCACAATTCGAGTATTACTTAGCGCTTTTCTCAACTACTGCCATTTTTCAGCCCAGAGGAGCATTCCTCAATGGACGATCGATAGCGTCCGTAGAGGTACGTCCACGCCTCATTTATAACGGTCAAGAAGGGACCAGAGGCGAGAGAATATGTGCAAATGAGAGAGAGAGCACACTCACTTTGTCACTCATACCCATTTCCTGAGTGTATATTTGGGCGGTGTGGATGGGTTCGAAGTTTGAAAAAATGCCTTTGCAGCCTTCCACCGATGTAAATGAGACGAGGAGTAATGATGGTGCTGCAGCAGCTGCGGAATCTTCCGCAGCCTCTGAAGCCCCGCCCACTCCGGCTGCGGCCGCTTCGAAACAGCAGCCACCCGAGAGTCCGGTGTGCATTCCTTGCAATGAGCGCTTCCAGGACATCCGAGCATTGCGAAGCCATCAGAGTACCTTACACGCTGGTGAGCGATTCATAGCGCATCACTACAGAGTAAACTTGTTTCTGTGTAAACTCTATTCATTGCCGGTAGGCTCGAAGAACATGATCATTACAAAACAGAAAAGATTCGCACACAGAGCGGGATCTTTTCTGTCTTGTAATGATTACGTATTGTTACATTTGTGATAGCAAGGCAACATAGGTAGAAGGGGCACAATTAGACTAAACAAAAAAACACTACAGTTGCCACATTTTTTCACCACATTTTTAAAAATACATTTATAACATCTCCTGGTAATCGGTATTAAGTGTTGCATGAACTGAGTACCAGCAGCTTTTGGACAAGTTAATTACAATTACAATTATTAATGTCTTAACACTTAACTCTTAACTCTTAAGTTAACACTTCGCTTCTACGAGAAGTCATTTTAAAGCTTTATGAAGTCAAATAATCTTATGGAGTTCTTCAAATAATGCCTGATAATTCCAAAGACACTCTATGATCGCGAAATGAATGATGTTATCTAACTTCCTATTACTAAGAAGGAGAGTGATTTCTCTTATGTATACTGCCCAAAGTCGCATGCGAAAAGAGTTATTGCCAAAAGTACGAGAAAAGGCAGTTTGAAACAACTTTTTATTAAATGCAACATGTCCATGATTTTGCAGCCGCCACAACTTGATGCGTCGGTGCTAAAGGACAAGTGGAAATTGAGAGGGTATGCGGGAAAGAAATACCCGCGAAAGGTTCGTCATACTAAATGTGTTGCATTTTCACACAATGTTTAGTCTAAATTAACAATGTAGGACAGAAATGCCGTTTTCTTGGTGTTGTGTGCTTTGGCTGTGAATGATCGGCATCCCTGTGCTAATTTTGTTGCATTGTATTGTGCTAATTGTGAGTGATATAAAAGAAGCCAGGTATACAATACGTACCTAAAACCTGGCTGTATTAATCATCAACTTTGCAGGTGACTAAGAAGATAGCCAACAGGAAGCGACAGTTTGCTCTCACTACTTCTTCACAGGTTCGACCATATTTCGATATAAACAGTTCATGTAAAACATTTTGGCAGGATCCCAAACGGCGTGCTGCAGAAAGGTCTGAGGTGCAGGATGCTGCAGCTGCAGCTCCGCCCACTCTGGTCGCAGCATCGGACGAAGTGAAGTGTGCGGTGTGCGGAAAATTCTTCGAGAGCCAGCTCAAACTCCAATGCCACGCCCTGTCCCATGCCGGTAAATAACAGAACAAGGCTAAAATAACAAAAAATTCATATTGCATTTTAATGATTGCAAATTGCAGTAGCAATTTGCAATCAAAAAATTTGCAAGGTCTTTTTTCCACATATTTATCCCTGTTGCGCCATCAAGCATCTACTCGAACATTTCTACTTAAATGGACATTTGTGCTGCAAATGAAGTGAATTTCAGATTAAAGAGAATTTTCGAATGCAAAAATCGCATATTTTTTACGATTATTTAAAAATAAGTTAGGATTTTTTTTTTGAATTTCAAAGATCCAATTTTTGGCTGGAATGACCCGTCAATATTGTGTTTAGCGGCTAAAAACAGTAGCGCGGGGTCATCCTAGTCGAAAATGAGATCTCTAAAAATTTATAACTAATTTTTTAGATCGTAAAATATGCGACTTGAATCGTGAGAAAATTATTTTT
Organism: Pristionchus fissidentatus; assembly: GCA_036245785.1. Taxonomy (NCBI): domain Eukaryota; kingdom Metazoa; phylum Nematoda; class Chromadorea; order Rhabditida; family Neodiplogasteridae; genus Pristionchus; species Pristionchus fissidentatus. Next base: position 2,967,239 of record BTSY01000006.1, read on the forward strand.
AATCTGCAATTCACTTCATTTGCAGCACTAGGTCCCTTTAAAATATACTTAAAATTAAAACAAATTTTCAGAATATCAGTGCAATTTATGTGGGAGAAGGATGACGACTGCGCAGCGATTGGACGTGCACATGGCTGTCGTGCACCCACGCAAAAAAGTCGCCGACGAGACAGAGGTATTCAACTTAGCATCATGCCAAGAATGTCTCTCTGACCTTTTAGTAGAGTTTTGAAAGTGAGATAATCCGACACTTTCCAAACGCGCCTCTCAGAATGAGAGAGAGGCCAAATCCGACATCTCATTGTTTCCCACGCCCACTATCCGATATCTCAGAGATCAATTGGTGATTTACATAACCCTGATTGAGAAGAAATAACATTTTCGCCTATGAATCTCATAAGGATTGGTTGGTGAATGGTTTCCAATGATTTCTGGAACTGTAAGTCCTTGTTTCTGTTATTTCCGTAGAGCTAAATAGCTTGACTCCCTTCGACAATCTGCGCTAAAAGATATCGGATAGTGAATCATTTCCGACTCTGGATATCGGATTTGTCTCATTCCGCGCTAATTGGAAAAAGAACCGGTCTCTACCCGAATACCCGGACCGAATTAAAACCTCTACCTTTTAGCGCGCTCTCCCGTCATCTTTCTCTTTCTCTAACAAATTCTCACCTATTCTGTTTCGAATGATTTAAATATGTGTCCACAAAGTAAGCACGTTTTCTAGGAAAACGGCTCAACGGCGAAGAAGTTTAAATGCGACAAGTGCGATCATTCGTTTAGTTTTAAGGCGAACCTAGTGAAACATCGGAAATTGCACACTGGTAAGTATTTAACTTATGAGAGGTCTCACCAGAGATTGCAGGTGGACATTTACAAATTTCAAAAAAGTATTTTTGATTTCGATCATACTTTTGTGTAAGAGTACCCAGGGGACAAGAAATCGATCAATCCGGGTCCCAGCTCTCAGAGCCGGGTTTTAGGAATTTTCCGGTTCTGTCGCCGGAATCGGCATAACTCAGCTCAAAATAGAGTAAGACACCAGTTCTTGGGCTCAAAATACGCATCGACGATCGGGAAACAATTTTTCTGTTGGATGTAAGTGAATACATCGCCAAATTTGAAAGTTGCTCCAGGAAAACCGATTTTCAAGGACTGGAAATAAATTTTTCATATCTTAGATCCGAGAACCCAACGAGTTTCTCTCCGGAATAATAAAGAGCACATCCATAGTGACCAGAAAAAAAATTAAAATTAATACAAAATGGGGTAATACACCACTCAAAAATTGCTTCGAATGAGAAAAAATCGAAATATTTTGAAAATGGACTTTTCTGAAGTGTGCTCGAAATCAATTTAAAATTACTGATCATCAATATAGGTTATGGGAAAAATATTAGATGTGACGAAATATCAATTCACAATTTTTAAATATCGAAAATTGCAAAAAATGTTGTGAAAATTGTAAGAAAATTTGTTTTTCTGTTTCTATCATCGATATTATGAGTCAATAAAAATACAAAATATTATTTTAATCTCTTTTGGTATCAGGCGAAGTTGACAGCATGACCTTAACAATTTTCGCCTAGCCTCAAAAAATTAATTTTTAACTTTTTCGCGAGTTTTTGGCCGTTTTCGTTATTCAAAAATTGTACATTGTAATTTTATACATTCTAACATTTTTTCCCATAACATATATTGATGATCAGTCATTTTAAATTGATTTCGAGCACATTTCCGAAAAGTCCATTTTCAAAATATTTCGATTTTTTCACATTCGACGCAATTTTTGAGTGGTGTATTACCCCATTTTGTATTAATTTAAATTTTTTTTCTGGTCACTATGGATGTGCTCTTTAATATTCCAGAGAGAAACTCGTTGGGTTCTCGGATCTAAGATATGAAAAAAAATTTTCCAGTCCTTGAAAATCGGTTTTCCTGGAGCAACTTTCACATTTCGCGATGTATTCACTTACTTCCAACAGAAAAATTGTTTCCCGATCGTCGATGCGTATTTTGAGCCCAAGAACTGGTGTCTTACTCTATTTTGAGCTGAGTTATGCCGATTCCGGCGACAGAACCGGAAAATTCCTAAAACCCGGCTCTGAGACCTGGGACCCGGATTGATCGATTCCTTGTCCCCAGGGTACTCTTACACAAAAGAATGATCGAAATCTAAAATACTTTATAAAAAATTGTAAAGAAAATTTCCTTTTTACATACAATCTCTCGTGACACCTCTCTTATAATATTATACGATAAAACCAAAACGAGAAAATCGAGGATATTGCGAAGATGATTTGTGCCATGATTTCCTTTTCTTTATTGAACTTTTGCTTTCGCTTAGGTATTCGTCCTTTCGCCTGTCATCTCTGTACACGTGATTACACCGACCAGTCGGGGCTCAGTCGTCATCTGCGAGAATCGCACGACCTGCAGCCGTTTGGCTGCGACATGTGCGACCGCCGCTTTGCGCGGCCCGCAGAGCAGCGTGCGCACCGGCTGCACGACCACCTGGCTGCGACAGGCCCGGCTGCTGCAGCGGTCGTGCAGCAGACGCGCACGCTTGCGGAGGCGAAGGCGCGCTACGGGCACCATGCCAGCGGCAAGTTCAAGTGCGATCAGTGCGACAAGATGTGTGCCACCCTGACCGTCCTCCGAGAGCACCTCCTCAGACACACCGGTTAGACAATTTTTTCAGACAACGGGAAACCATTGCAAAATCCCCATGGCACTTAATTCCGCAAAAAAGGATAAACACATAGAGGTGGAGTATATGCAAAACAATCTGAAGCACGAAATATTTCTCTCTTCCCATTCAGGGAAATTTCGCGCAATGTTGCACAAACTCTTCGTTTGCTAGTTTGCGACTCCTCAACTCCTTAATGATGACATTGGTTATTAGAAATATGCAAAAGCAATTTATATTTATATCAAATAAGTTGTGGTTCATCTATTTTAGGTGTTCGTTCGTACGTCTGTCAAAAGTGTCCTCTCTCCTTCTTCGGCGAGGCGCAGTACAAGCAACATCTGCTGAGCGCTCACGCCCATCAACGTCACAAGTGCGACCAGTGCGGGCTGCAATTCTACCAGCGACGACAGCTGCAGCAGCATATTCTCACGACCCACACCCGGGCGGCTGCAGCAGCTGCAGCAACCAGGGATGCGGCTGCAAGTGCTGCAGACGCTGTGGAGATTATGACAGAGTGACGATTGAAGTAATGAAGGAGATTCTTAATCCTTCCTTTGTCGAATTTTCATTTCTTTCACTATTACATTTCAGTAATTATAACAAAATATGCATATTTTTTGATAAATAATTTTTGGAGATTACTTTTCCTCCGGGGCATGCTTCATAAATGTATAGCGTACGTATTCTATGAAAGAGACATACACAACTAATTTGTCACACCCATGACTTTTCTAGTTGTTCGAAATAGGATGCTGTTGTTGCGAAAATATCGAGTGGCGCACTGTGGACGCTCTTGAGAAGAGACGTGCGATAGGTCGGAGTCTGAAAACCTAGTATTCAATTTAGCAAAAGAAATTTATATTAAAGTTTAATCAATACGAAGACTACACCCAGAATGAATGCACTTACTATTTCCTACACTGAGATATGACATGAAGTGTATGGTACACTTACAAACCTCTCGTTTTCGCACGCTCTTTCGACGCTGTTTATCATACACTGGATGTCTCATCTCAGTGTATTCATTCTCTGTGTAGTACTGATGATTACTTATGCACTCACCGGTAGTCGAAGTATGCGTCGGAGTTTTCTAATCGGCGATAGATTGTTCAATTGCTTCTCGAATTCCGAATCCATTTTAATTACGAGAATCATAAACATCAGTGAGAACCTACAACTCACCATTCATTGTGCGTGTATGCATGTGTGTATTTCAGAGTAAAATACTCACACCGCGGTGTACAGATCGAAAAGTGCGATGAATATATATCTCGATAAGATCCACTCGGCAGGCGCCCATTCGTAATAGCAGAAAAATGCGAATTCAATTATGCTTACAAGACCCAACGGTTTCCCGACAAACAACAAACACTGCAAAGAAATAGACGAGAATAATTGTTAGGGGGAAACTGTAAACCTCAATTACGGACCTCAATTATGAGAGACTATCTGACAGGGTCAACATAGTCTTGGCACTGGGTCAAATATTCGATATGAAACTGACAACGCTATAAAATAGTGTGTTACGTGAGGGCTACAACTATGCCATTCAGGAAGCTCAATGACGCGTCTACGCCTCAGGGCAAGACAATATCTGGTTGTGACGTCACAAATCATTTTCGCCAATTCGCAACGAATCTTCTCGATTAATAGCGCGATCGATAGCCCATCAAAATACAAGTATATTTTACTTTCGGAAGTTTTTTGATTGCTGTTCATGCAAATTAGTTATTTGCAAATTTCGATTTTGCACGCAAATTTCAGTGCCGTGCTAGGCCCTGGAAATTTTATACTGTTTCTATTTAATCGCTGAAATGGTGTGCACAAACTATGAGAAAGTGAAAATTTAAAAGTTGCCCGAAGGAAGTAAATTCATGAAAAGTGTGGCTGAAACTCAAATAAAATCAGTTATCGATAGCTAAATTTTGGTAAAATTACGGTACGTAATCAAATATGTTTGCTCAAGAACGGTTCGTTTTGAATTTCTTCGTGTTTTGCGTTACTCTGCAATGATACTAATGCCATTGAAGTTCGAATTAAAAGAAAAACATGCAAAATTCAACATATTTCTGAAATGCTATTTTGCGGCGTACAGTATATTTGCCAAAATTTAGCTATCGATAACTGATTTTATTCGAGTTTCGGCCACTCTTTTCCTGAATTTACTTCCTTCGGGCAACTTTTAAATTTCCCCTTTCTCACAGTTTGTGCACACCATTTCAGCGATTAAATAGAAACAGTATAAAATTTCCAGGGCCTAGCACGGCACTGAAATTTGCGTGCAAAATCGCAATTTGCAAATAACTAATTTGCACGAACAGCAATCAAAAAACTTCCGAAAGTAAAATATACTTGTATTTTTATGGGCTATTGATCGCGCTATTAATCGAGAAGATTCGTTGCGAATTGGCGAAAATGATTTGTGACTTCACAACCAGATATTTTCTTGCCCTGAGGCGTAGACGCGTCATTGAGCTTCCTGAATGGCATAGTTGTAACCCTCACGTAACACACTATTTTATAGTGTTGTCAGTTTCATATCGTATATTTGACCCAGTGCCAAGACTCTGAACAAATATGTCGATCCTCTCAGAAAGTCTCTCTTATGCGCATATTCTCCCTTATCTGAAACACTTTAGCCACTGAGTATCCGTCGTTGGACACTTTCACAGATCGAAGCAGGACCACATTGTATGTTAAGACTGCGATGGCGATCTGAGCAAAGGCACACATGTTTGTGTTTGCAAGTGAATTTATTTTTCCCGGAATGTGACGTGTGCACGAGAACATACATAGGAAAATAGCGCAAAGCCAAAAATATAATGCAGTCATAGGTGGCATAGAAACTCTTTTCCATCTTATTTAATAACTCTGAAAATTTTGAATAAGTGAACGGACCACGCTGCCGATTACCACGGTAAGCATGTTGACTACAACGTTGACCTTGAAATCCCAATAGCCTGAAAACATATAGCTATTTATTTAATCACTCGACTGCGTTTAGACCTACCGAACAACCATCCCATCGAGTTTGTCACAGCAGGAATGATATTAGTGAGTTCAACGACAAGTGCCACGAGCATTGTTGCCGGCGTTTGCCGCTCGTACCTGACAGTCTCTTGAAATTATAAACAGTAAATGTACTATATTTTTTTATAAACATGTAATAGCGATATTCGCCTCACCATTCCCAGAAGAGGGTTGCGAATGCGAGTTCCAAGCCAAATGAGGCGACTCTACAATTCATTGTGCTAAATGGATTTCGCATACTTATTTCACGTAAGCAGTAGAGCAGCAAGAATGGATCCCCGCTCCGCGCTGTTTTTGGCCCTTTCTAGCGCAGAGCGCGGTGGGGGGTTGTAAATGCCTCTCTCTCGCGCAGGGAGCGCTAAAAAGGGAAAGAGCGCTTCTTGAGCGCTCTTTCTCGGGAAATGAGTAGAGCTAGTCATTTATTTATTTCTTTTTCATTAATATTCCTTTCCTACTCTTACATATTTTGAATTATTTATTTCGTTTCTCTATTTTTTACATGATTTTAGATGGAAATGTTGAGAAACGTCACGAAATGGGCGAAAATTGCGAATATGCTCATCTGAAAGATCTCGTCGCGATGATTCCAAATATATACTTCTCAGCACATAGCGTTGTGATTTCGTTGAGAAAAGCGGTTGGGAGCGCGATGGGAGCGCGTTTAGCGACGGGAGGAATTTTTTTTTAATCTATGCGTGATTTTGGTCCGGTGGAAAGGGCCTTTGGCCCCTACATATATTACAGAACAATATGTGGATCGAAAAATGTGAGACATGAAATTGTTTAGTTTGGTCATCTCTGCAATGCTGGTGTGCTGATACATGATATGTTGAAGACGGGAGTTACGGAAGAAAATGTTGGTGATAAAGTATAAGTATATACTTACACTTATATTATAGTTGTATACCTATATTATATCACCAATACATTTGCGGGCAGGGATTAAAGGTGGTGTCCCACGAACTTTTGGTCAACTGAGTTCTCACTGTCGGGTTATAGTAATCGGTTTCCAGATAAGAGCCCCGCAAACCGCATGTTCAGCCGATAAGTTTGAACAAAGTTATTCGCGTTTGGCTCTGAGCCAAACTGACCCTGAATGCAGGAATTCAAAAATGAGAGGGAGGGATAAGGGTGGACGAGGAGAAAGCGACCGCGTAAAGGGTGGACGAGGAGAAAGCGAGAAACATATGAGATGAGGAATGATGGAGCAGGAGATTCGTGATACTCCTTCTTTAAGCTAATTAGCGAAAAATGCATTATTTGGCGAGATTCGCCACCAAATTCTGATAGTGCACTTCAACGCCTTTTCTGCAAAAATGATGGAGAAATGTTTTTTAAAGTGATTTCACTGTATTCCGGCGCGGTGCCGTTTTGGAGCCAAAAGTGAAATACATGAAAATGAAAGACGTTGTAGAGCATCGAAAACTACCCCAAGAGGCAACTTATGGAGAGATTTCACTATTGAACCATTTGTGGAACCTTTTCCAGACAGCATCATATGTACTCTGAGGGAATAGACAATGAAAAAATTAATGAACATAATTACGGCGCCAAGTCACCCTCGGCACACTAGAGAAAATGAAAGACGGACAACGTGCAAAACTTCACATTGAAATGAAATGAATTGTATTACCTCATTCAGGAAAGAATTGGTGTGTTGATACTTGAGTCAATGAACAATAGCTGATGGAGCGAACAATGAAACATGTTATTCTCGACGACGAAATAAATTATATCAATCAATCAATCAATTTATCATATCAGGCGATAATCGCTCAGATGAGGATGGGTCGGTGGTAGGGTGGCGAAATCAGTGCAGTATCGATACACAGTGCATTCTCAGTACGTGCACTGAGTAGTACATTGGTGTATCGATACACTTGAAAAAACGAGAGTGATGTACTGAAATGCACTGTGCACTGCAGTACATGCGCCCCGTGCACTGCCAGTGCACTAGTGTACTGCTAGTACACTACTCGTTGTGGGAGAGTGTGTACTGCAGTACACAGTACATTTCAGTACATCACTCTCGCTTTTTCGAGTGTATCGATACATTTGACTTCTTCAAAATCAAGTACTGCAGTGCACATGAGACTCAGGTGTACTGCAGTACTGTACTGCTATTAGCCACCCTAGTCGGTAGTCTTCATAAGTTGCATTCCACCAGTTCGCGCCGATTGCTCTCCTTAGGTCATCTCTCCATCTTGCTCTTGGCTGGCCTGGGGGACGAGTTCTGCTGTAAGGGGTCCACACGGTAGTCGCTCTGCACCATTTCTCCGTATCCATACTCCTCACTTTCAATGCCCATTGAGCTTTTCGTTTGAGGCTTTCCTTATATATATATATATATATATATATATACAGTAGCGGACAAAAGTCTTCGGGCACTTTTTATATTTGATACAACTTTTTAGCCCAAGGGGGCTTTGATATGATATGGTAGGACCATATACCAAATCTATTGGAGATTACGATGCAACTATTGGGGGATTGCGAAATCGTTCAGTTATTGCGTCGTGATGACGCAATCGATGCATACTTTTTTGAAGGGGCTTTATTCTTACATGGATTTTTTCCTGCTTACCAAACTATCAGGGTGTTGAGCCAAGCCCTAGCCCTACCTGGAAATTTTTTTCAAGTTGCTGCGGGGCTGCTCCTTGGCTGCAGCCATCCTGCAAAATCGGGATCGGAAAATCAGATCTCGCCTTTTAGACATACTACAGACCCAGTAATAAAATAAAATGATCGCCATCATGACTGCCGATGATCCTGAGAATATGGTCTCGGTAGGCCACCATTTGCCCTCAGGGCACGAAAAAGTCCCTTTTTCGTATTATTGTGGTCTGACGGAGGGGCAGTCTATAGGACGTACTCGAGAGATCTGGTTTCAGTGTGGATTCGGTCAAGAATATATGGGTGAACCTATTGCTAGCTCAAATAAGCGTTTCGATTAGATTCCTGCCCGCGGCGATCGATTTCCGGAAGGACACTGGTTTGGCCACGCCCATTTTCTGCCCGTTGACAAGGTTCTGACTTTTGAGTGTATCTCGGTCCTGAGTTAACGGAGAAGGCTGGCAGACCCATCAATGGAATCAGCGTGGCTGGCTATATAATCTCATTCACAAAATTTCATCATCACTATGAAATATTGCATCATCCTTAGGCAATATTCCTCAGAATTATAAAATATTGCATATTAATGTCGTAATTTGTGCTCTAGAGTGGCGGAAATATCAAATGTATTTGATTGGAATTTATTCCACCATTATTCCTTGACTAACCGCTAAGAAAACGCAAAAAATAGGAATATTGCATAAGGATGCATAAGGATTGCATAGTGATGATGAAATTTTGTGAATGAGATTATATAGCCAGCCACGCTGATTCCATTGATGGGTCTGCCAGCCTTCTCCGTTAACTCAGTACCGAGATACACTCAAAAGTCAGAACCTTGTCAACGGGCAGAAAATGGGCGTGGCCAAACCAGTGTCCTTCCGGAAATCGATCGCCGCGGGCAGGAATCTAATCGAAACGCTTATTTGAGCTAGCAATAGGTTCACCCATATATTCTTGACCGAATCCACACTGAAACCAGATCTCTCGAGCACGTCCTATAGACTTCCCCTTCGTCAAACCACGATATTGCGAAAAAGGGACTTTTTCGTGCCCTGAGGGCAAATGGTGGCCTACCGAGACCATATTCTCAGGATCATCGGCAGTCATGATGGCGATCATTTTATTTTATTACTGTGTCTGTAGTATGTCTAAAAGGCGAGATCTGATTTTCCGATCCCGATTTTGCAGGATGGCTGCAGCCAAGGAGCAGCCCCGCAGCAACTTGAAAAAAAATTTCCAGGTAGGGCTAGGGCTTGGCTCAACACCCTGATAGTTTGGTAAGGAGGAAAAAATCCATGTAAGAATAAAGCCCCTTCAAAAAAGTATGCATCGATTGCGTCATCACGACGCAATAACTGAACGATTTCGCAATCCCCCAATAGTTGCATCGTAATCTCCAATAGATTTGGTATATGGTCCTACCATATCATATCAAAGCCCCCTTGGGCTAAAAAGTTGTATCAAATATAAAAAGTGCCCGAAGACTTTTGTCCGCTACTGTATATATATATATATATATATATATATATATATATATATATATATATATATGCGTGTTGAAAGAAAACGCGGTTACAAATAGAGAAAACGCGGTTACAAATAATTTTTTTTAAAAATCTATGCGTGATTTTGGTCCGGTGGAAAGGGCCTTTGGCCCCTACATATATTACAGAACAATATGTGGATCGAAAAATGTGAGACATGAAATTGTTTAGTTTGGTCATCTCTGCAATGCTGGTGTGCTGATACATGACATGTTGAAGACGGGAGTTACGGAAGAAAATGTTGGTGATAAAGTATAAGTATATACTTACACTTATATTATAGTTGTATACCTATATTATATCACCAATGCATTTGCGGGCAGGGATTAAAGGTGGTGTCCCACGAACTTTTGGTCAACTGAGTTCTCACTGTCGGGTTATAGTAATCGGTTTCCAGATAAGAGCCCCGCAAACCGCATGTTCAGCCGATAAGTTTGAACAAAGTTATTCGCGTTTGGCTCTGAGCCAAACTGACCCTGAATGCAGGAATTCAAAAATGAGAGGGAGGGATAAGGGTGGACGAGGAGAAAGCGACCGCGTCATTGAAACATATGAGATGAGGAATGATGGAGCAGGAGATTCGTGATACTCCTTCTTTAAGGAATAAGGGTCGGTAGGTTCGTTTTTTGCTCGGGCGAGCTTTTTCGGTGGTTGGCTGTGGCAGTTCCGTGTTACAATCTGATTTTGGGGGTAACTGACGCAAAGGAGGGTGTTTTCCGTAACTTATTTTTGGTATCGGGGTGAGGATACTACGGGGGATGGGAGGGTGTTCCAGAATGATGTTTGAATTCTACTTGCATAAGTAGAAAAGAGACCGGCAACGCAAATGGTAAAGCAAGACGTAAACTATGATAGGAACGTAGATTTCGAGAAAGGTGAGCAATATTATACAAGTTGGCGGAGTCAAGCTGTGCATAATTATGAATTCGTGTACATTAACATCTTCTTCTAAGTCCTTTCCGCGTCGTATTCTTTTGCCTTTCACTTTTACTTGCATATCAGTAATAATGATGGCTATCGACTTGAGTTTACCTTTGTATCAGGCTTGGTTAACATAGAAAAACAAAAAAGAAGACGTGTATAGGAAGAGTAGATACAATTCCTTCTCCCACCCCCCCCCCCACACACACACATAATACCCTTGCTGCCATGCAAAAACCGATTCGACCATGTCGACGGACATCCGTCTCTTGCCCCGCAACAACCCAAATCTTGCCACCCAATCCTCCCTGACGGAATAAAGAAAGAAAGAAAGAAAGAAAGAAAGAATTATTTTATCACACCCATGACTTTGCAAGCTGGTGGAAGTAAGTGGCTGTAGTTGCGGAGGTGTCGAGTGGCGCTCTGTGGACACTCTTGAGAAGAGACGTGCGATAGGTCGGAGTCTGAACATGTTCAATTTAAAAAAATAAAAATTCAAAATATTCAAATTAAAGTCTGAAAATAACCGCGCCAATTATCAGTGCAATGCTTTTCTACGCTAGCACTTACGATTATGCAGATTCTTCTTTCTTCTATTATTCTTGAGAATATCCATCGGTTACACATTTTGTAACAAATCTATAATTGTTCCTCCCTTACCGGTAGTCGAAGTATGCGTCGGAGTTTTCTAATCGGCGGTAGCTTGTTCAGTTGCATTTCGAATTCCGAATCCATTTTGATCGCGAGAAACGTAAAGGTAAGAGAGAACCTGAATCGGCGATCGATGACATGGGAATCATAAGTTCGATACCGGTCATTGTGAAACCATTTTACTGTCACCTCCAGTTCACTCTTTCTTGTCTGGAACTGATGGTTTGCATAAGATGTCTTTAGTTGAGATGACCTTGTAAATTTCCTAATGGAAAAGTCTTTATGCAAACGATAATCCACAACCGCTCATCTCGTAACCAAAAATAGTACACCGATCATTGATCACAATGGGATTAGAATGGTCTCCACAACAACCCTCATTTACTCAATTATCGCCTTATGCAAAATGACAGAAGAACAAGGAGATTAGAAACGACGTTTGGGAACCGACATTTGGGAACCAACGTTCTGGAACCGGCGCACTTCAGAACTATTTGCCGCGAATTGTAGCCGATGTTTGGGATAGAAATAGATAACAATTATCTGTGCTTACGACAAATAACACTGGTATTTTTTATAGTACTTTAAAAAAAATATATTTTCGCACATTTTTATCATAAATACCGTGCAAATACATAAGATCAATTTGTATCCAAAGTATGATTCAGTTCTAGAAAGTAGGCATACAAAATCTCGGTCCTTATAATTGGTTTCGAATCGGAGGTTCTCAACTGTTAGTTCTGAAATGCACCGGTTCCAGAACGTTGGTTCCCAAACGTCGGTTCGCAAACGTCGTTTCTAATCTCCTTGTTCCTCTGTCATTTTGCATAAGACGATAATTAAGTAAATGAGGGTTATTGTGAAGACCATTCTAATCCCATTGTGATCAATGATCGGTGCATTATTTTTGGTTACGAGATGAGCGGTTGTGGATTATCGTTTGCATAAAGACTTTTCCATTATGAAATTAACATCACGACTTCAACTGAAAGATCGGTGTCGATTCTAAGATTCCCAAATCATCGATCGCCCCTGAATCTCTCTTTATCGTTTCCGCGTGGTAGGCAAAACATATACCGTGCCTTTCTTTTAACTTATCTTATTGTACCGCGTTTCCTCGTGACTCGCATAAATATTATATTATTATACCGTCTGTGTGCACATATGTGCGAATACCTAAGTGTGTATGCGTGTGATTCTTTGTGTGTGCATGTGAGTTTGTTTTAGAGTGAAAAACTCACACCGCTATGAACAGATCGAAAAGTGCGATCGATATGCATCTCGATAAAATCCACTCGGCAGGCGCCCATTCATAATAGCAGAAGAAGGCGAATCCAAATGTGGTTACCGCTCCCGCCGGTTTCCCGATAAACAATAAACACTGCAAAGAAGATGGTTAACGAAAAATACAAAAATAAAGCGACGGACCTCAATTATGCGCACATTCTCCCTTATCTGAAACACTTTAGCCACTGAGTATCCGTCGTTGGACACTTTCACAGAGCGAAGTAGAACTACATTGTATGCGAAGGTTACGGCAGCGATCTGAGAATTTATTTATTTATTTATCGTACACCACAAGGGTGCGACAACATGTACAAAAATGAACGAGTTAAAAATGATATTTAATAATGGGTCATTCGCGGGAGTGGGGAGCGGGAAGGGAGTGATCGGGGCCACCGCACGGGAATTAGGAGTGAGGGGAGGAGCCTCAAAAGCGGTGGAGGAGCCGCTTATCCAATGTATGTCTTATTGGATCTCCGTGTGGTGCCCAAATCGGGGAAGTGTTCGGAGTTGGGGAGGGGATCTATAGATTGGGAACAGGAATACCTAGTGATGATGAAGAGAATCGGTGCACATAGCTGTATAAATTATAATGTATATGAAAAGAAAGAAATTGTATAAACGACATAAAATTAAAAGAAAAAAATCTGAATTTGTAAGTGCCGACTGTTTTCGAAATTTTTTTTGGATTTTCGAAATAAAAATTGTGGAGAAAGTTATAGCCAACCATAATTCATTTTACGAAATTAAAAGAAAGGCCGGGAGACGATAGAAATCTTTTTCTCGGATAGTTAAGATTTTTCCTGCTCCGGGGCAGAATTTACAGCTCCCGGCTCTACCAAAGGTGTTAGGTCTTCTACACGCAAGGCGGTCTCGACCACCCCTATGCCTGAGGGGCAACGAGAACCTGTCCTGAGATGATCAGCAGCCTGTTGCGAGGCTATTCTCGTGTTGTGTGCACGTGAATCGGCACACAACACGGCACATACTGCGTTTTTTTTATTTAATTAAACGTACAGCCCAATGATGTATTCGATGGAAGCGTCCCGAGTGATGCTTGCAAATATCAGTACGATATCGTCGTCTTAACCGATTCACATTTTGTCAAGAAAAATGGTGTTTTAAATTGTACTTCCCCTCAAATTCACTATATTCAATTGCATACTTTTAATGAGCTTTTAAATCTACTTTTTTATTTGAACGGACTGTTGGAGCATTAGCAAAGACGAATGGATAACTAGACTTTCCTAAATCAGCGCCCTTAAAGCGACACTGATAAATAGTTCATGGTATCTTTAATTTCTATAATTCATTGCGTTATTTCCGCTCACCCTCTAACGGCAAGTCCTTCAGTTGATAATACAATAGAATGAATCGTGACGACGTTGCCAAAACAAAGACGATGCATATCATGCGGTTTTGGATTCGAAAATTGCGATGGATTACTCCTGAAATCGTCGTCAAGACCTCCGTCATTTCAATTGAAATTCGGAGAGTCCCCCTTGCCTATATCACCATATTTGTTATCAAATTTCAAATCATGCCCGCCTAGGGCGCTGATAAATTATAGAGTTTGAAATTCGGGTAAATAATTGGATTAGCTCTCTTCATTTGACACATTCTCTAGGCCGGTCGATAGGTGAGAGAGTGTGTGAAATGAAGAGGGCTAATCCAATTATTTACCCGAATTTCAAACTCTAATAAATTATTATGGCGCATACCCGCATTGTAGACTGCTTGGGAAACGAAAGGGATGCACACGCAACATATCAATAAGATCAGAACCTAAACTATTAATAAATGAATATATTTTAACAGTAACAACGTTGTCCCACCTCTGCAGTGATAATGCAACAGAATGCTGTGGGAGCGAGTGAGGATACGCTCGAATTGACCATCACCATCAAGTGATGAGCCATTTTATTGATTTGATCATATCTGCATAATAAGCTATACTTAGGATCTCGATGAGAATCATCTCGTGGAACCCATATTACACTTATTGAGCAAAATCTGCCGAAATACATAGTGAATTAATTAAGCAACAGCGTTCCAGCAAACAAGGTGGCTCACACAAATAGCATAGAAAATTAGAGAAAGAAATAATAAAGTGAAAAAATCGGTCCCCAATATATCGTCGTTAATGCAAAATACTTCACAACAAAATGTAAAATGATTATCCTGTCTTGTCCAGCAGAGACGTGATATCAATGGGCTTGTGGCTTAGGTCCGGCAATAAAAACACTCCAGCTCGCAGGTGATAAAGGGAACAATGTATCACGTTATTATCTTAACATTGTTTTCACCCCAGAGCGCTCTTTACATCTGTCGGTGAAAGAAATAGTGTTTAGAATGAAGAAACGCATATTATTCCATTATCATCTATCATTATCTGCGTACTCTAGTTGGTGCGGCATAAGGGCAACTCATTATACCGTGTTAAAGCACGGCCGTTCCACATGTCATTTCCGTTTTGATATGTACCCTATGGAGAGGATGCAAGGAACGTAGGTGAATCGATGAAATGACGCATAAAAATGACGCAGCTTACGAAGAACGCGTGGTGTCAGGTGTCTTATTCTTTATACATAACTGAAACAGATCGATGTTTCTCTCTGTGTCCCTCCCTCCCCCCCTCACTCTCTGTGCGCGGATGGGGGTTGGGGATGGGTGCCCGGCTGTGAGTGCTGTGAACTGTGAACCCGGCTGTGCCCTGTGGCACTGGCAACTGGCACTGTGCCCGGCTGTGATCAACCCTATACGTATCACTTTACAACTAGTGAAGATTGGCATCATAGTTTCTCTTGGTTGTTAGCTACAGATAAAAATTCAAAATATGATCGGCATGCTAAGCACACATTTTTCATTTTTGCCTCAGAAAAAGTTGGTAATTTTAAATATGGCGTGGTTACTTCTATTAATGTATTCAACCAATGTTACCCTCCACGTTTATCACCGTTTTAATTTATTTACTTACCCCTACAAAGATTCATCAATCAGACCGTCCTGGACTCCAGATTCAAGTCTTGGGTAAACTCAAAGTCCTATTTGTTCCAAAGGGATGGGATCATCAATGTGCCCCAGCGATGAGGACTAGTCATGAGTATAAATATAACTTGCACTGATCGCTAACGATTGTGTACCGTTGAATATTTACAGAAGAAACTGAAATGTTCAAAAAAGTGCGCGAACTTTTGGGACGCCCCTATGGATGAAATGAAACTTGAAATTTTACCCTCTGTTGGAAGTGGTTGCCACTTCCAACAGTGGTACCGCCACAGGCGGCACATCGATGGGCCGTGCACATAATTCGACTGGACGACGACAGATGGCCAACTAGAGTGGAACAATGGTTCCACCCACCCGATCTTCGTCAACCAGCCAGAAGCCCACCAGTGAATAGGAAGAACTCGATCGAGGAACTTAAGATGTCCGATTTTGCACAAACAAAATCCTCTTTTTTCTGGAAGGCCTTTCTGGAAGGTTGACCCGCCCGTGGAATGATGTGCAGCCCTACATACACTGGACAAAACGCGCTCGCAATAGAGAAGAATGGAGGAATTGTGATCCACACGGTAACGTACGTTGAAGACGAGTCTTCCAAGTATCTTAGCAAGTAAGTAAGTATATATAATGCATTGTAATATTATTTATCATTATATTGTATTAGAAAGGGTATAAAATGAGCATAGAACTGGTTTATCACACCCATGACTTTTCTAGTTGTTCGAAATAGGAGGCTGTTGTTGCCGAAATGCCGAGTGGCGCTCTGTGAACGCTCTTGAGAAGAGACACACGATAGGTCGGGGTCTGCAAAAAAAAGATACGCTGTAGTCTCATATTCATGTACACTGAACTAGAATGATACTTTCAACATGGTTTACTAACTCACGATTGGACTTTGAATGGTACAAAGAGTAACACGCATAAGAGTAAAATTACACCCCCCCCCCACAGTCTCATGGCCAATGCATTTCGAAAGCTGCACGCGTGGTGTGATTCGTGGTGTAGTGGGGGCAAGGGGGAACTCGACGAAAAGAAATGAGCATCCGAAAAATGCGGCAAGAATTTTTGCATGGGGGTGGAGGTCGAACCCCCGACCCCTCCTTGACACACTACTTACTTACCTGCTGAGCCATGCGAGCTGACAACACGGTCTTCTACTTTGCGCTACCCTATCGTGCGATATCTCATGCGACGGGCAGAGCTGCCAGTGCGCTTCGAGCCATTACAGTACGCCAACAATCCGTTCGGGAGTACACACACCGCTCCTTCTGTCCCAGTGGGCGGAGTTTCAAGGCTGTTTTGTTCTTGCATTGCGCTATGCCTTTTCATGAGACTGTGCCCCTTTGCTCTCCGCGCTCTTATCAGAAAAGCAGTCAGCTAGTCTCTTATGCGAGTAGTTGTATAAATTCCTTTTAAAGTCTACTCACGATTCGCCATACAGAACAAGATATTGCATATTGCCAAGATTGAATTCGTCACGAGATAATCACTTTCATACATCCCTTGCTCTTCTCGCACTCTCTAACGGTGCCTGCCTTACCGGTAGTCGAAGTATGCGCCGGAGCGTTCTAATCGGCGGTAGCTTATTCAGTTGCATCTCGAATTCCGAGTCCATTTTGATTGCAAGAATCATAAACATGAGAGAGAACCTACAACTCGGTTTATTCATTTTCACGTAAACAGGCTATAAATATTTATGAGAAACTTAAACCTCCCTTGTAAGATAGTAACATCGTATTGAACAGATCGAAAAGTGCGATCAATATGCATCTCTATAGGATCCATTCGGCCGGCGCCCATTCATAATAGCAAAAGAAGAAACCAATTGCGGTTATTACATTTATAAAATGATACGATCACACCAAAAAGTCAAATGACGGACTTCCGTTATTTACCACACAGGCACGTACGCAACCCTCTCACTTTTGCCCGCTCTCTCGCTTTGGTAAACACAGGAAGTACCATTTTGACTTTTTGTGTGTTCGTATCATTTTATAAATGTAATACGGAACCCGACGGTTTCAAGACAAACAACAAACACCGCAAAAGAATGGATTAAAATGATGTGGTCGAAGTAGACCGTTTACGAAAACCTTAAACCAATGAGATTGTGTCAAAATTAAAGAAAAAGTATGACCAATGTGTTTTGCAGTTTCTTTGTCACAGGCACCAACTATGTAAAATACAAAACAGGCCTCAATTATGCGCACAGTCTCCCTTATTTGAAACACTTTCGCAATTGAATATCCGTCGTTGGACACTTTCACAGAGCGAAGTAGAACCAGATTGTACGCGAAGGTGGCAATGAAGATCTGAAAAGGAAAGCGTACATAGTGGTGAAATCAGTTGGTCGATGGCTTCTGCCTTCCATCACTCCGTGGGAATAATTGGGGATCACTGAGTTGGCAGTTCCTTGGTTTACTTGGTAAGCCTGATGGGGTGGCATGACGTTTAGCAGGACTCGATCCCGGAGTAGTTAACTAATTTACTAATTGTGAATAAGTGAACCGACCATAACAAATGCCAATGGCTACGGAAGCCATGAGGGCGATAACGTTGACTTGGAAACCCCAGTAGCCTGAAAATAAGAAAATAAACTTGTATTTTTGGTGTACATGTAAAAAGGTATACACGTTCCAGCGTTTAGACGTACCGAACAGCCATCCCACAGAGTTTATCACAGCAGGAATGATATTAATGAGCTCGATGAAAACAGCTACTAGCATTGTTGCGGCGGTTTGTCGCTCGTACCTAAAAGTTTAAATGAAATTACTATATATCACGCGTTTCAAGGGAAATTTGAGGATCTGCTTGCACATCAATTTTTTAACCCCCCATTTTCAACACGTTTTTCGATAGCCCCAGGTCAGATGACTTCTAATCTGGAGTAACAGACTCGGTAGATCACTCGCCTCTCCAGGAGGTCACGTCAATTATCGGCGTTGGAGCACGCTTTTTAAGCATTTACTCGGTTCAGAGAGAAGCTATCGATTAAGTTTCAACAGATGAAATGTGTGTTTTTGTGAGCTCTATACGATGTATCTTCGATATTAATGATTATAATGAGTCTGTCTGTCCTACGTCCTAAGTTGTCACCATATCATTTGCGTCACCGAGTTTTGAGTGCAGTAGAAAGAGCTCGACGAGAGCTTTCAAATGATATGCTGAACCCGCCAATTTCGAGGGGACTTAAGAACAGAAAAGGCCGAAAAACCAATTCCGACGCCAAGCAAAAGTCTTTTCGTCGGGGTCAGAGACACGAGAGGAGAGGGAGGCTTGATCTACCCCTCCCTCTCCTAGTTGCATTGAGTGATGCAAAGTACATCGGCCTTGGTGGTAAAGGTGGTAGCGCGTTAGCCTTAGAGGCATTTCATTTTAAGTTCGATTCCCTCTTCCTTCGTACCTCTTTTGCTGATTTTTCTCATTCTCTTGCTACTGGCAGAAAGTGCATCTTTATTTATTTTGTAGAATTTTATCTACATCATGTTCATGTCACTGCTTATACTGCATTCTCTTTGTGGCCTCTTATCAAGTTCGTTTCAAATATCGATTGCAAAAAATCAGCAAAAGAGGTACGAAGGAAGAGGGAATCGAACTCAAGAAGTCTGAAATGAAATGTCTCTAAGGAAAACGCGCTACCACCTTTACCCCCAAGGCCGATGTTCCTTGCATCACTCAATGCAACTAGGAGAGGGAGGGGTAGATCAAGCCTCCCTCTCCTCTCGTGTCTCTCTGACCCCGACGAAAAGACTTTTGCTTGGCGTCGGAATTGGTTTTTCGGCCTTTTCTGTTCTTAAGTCCCCTCGAAATTGGCGGGTTCAGCATATCATTTGAAAGCTCTCGTCGAGCTCTTTCTACTGCACTCAAAACTCGGTGACGCAAATGATATGGTGACAACTTAGGACGTAGGACCGACAGACTCATTATAATCATTAATATCGACGATACATCGTATAGAGCTCACAAAAACACACATTTCATCTGTTGAAACTTAATCGATAGCTTCTCTGTGAACCGAGTAAATGCTTAAAAAGCGTGCTTCAACGCCGATAATTGACGTGACCTCCTGGAGAGGCGAGTAATCTACCGAGTCTGTTACTCCAGATTAGAAGTCACCTGACCTGGGGCTATCGAAAAACGTGTTGAAAATGGGGGGTTAAAAAATTGATGTGCAAGGAGCACCGCGGAAATATGCGATTTTCCCATGAAACGCGTGATATTCCAACTTATTCTACATAAATATAATAGTAAGAATTTAGCTTATATAATAATAATATTCGCCTCACCACTGCCAGTAGATGGTTGCGAATGCTCGTTCCAAACCAAAAGAGGCTATTCTAAAATATGCTACCCTACCTAACATGCCTAACCTTACATTCATGGTAAACATTATTATTATTATTATATAGAAAGACTATAATTTTACAATCAGTTATTACTATTTTCGGATATTTTTTTCCAAATAAATACAGTTTAATCAAACTATTCAAGTAAACCACATACACTCCTACTATGTAGGCAATAGAAGTGTCCCGTGTGATATTAGCCAGTGTCAGTATGAGATAAGACGATCGAAACTATCTAATTTGTCCAAGAGAAATGGTCAGTTTGTTCGAAACTTCATGGCCAGCGTTCGTTGAAACGTAAAATCGTCGAATTTTGCAATTTGCAGAAAAACAATAGAACACGTCATTTCAAGAGGTGAAAATCACGTCATAAAAATGCACGACATACCGCAGTTTCATACAAACTGACCATTTCTCTTGGACAAATTAGTTTCGATCGTCTTATATCACCGTCTAAATATATTTTTATAAAGAAAATGTTTTTTTTTTAAATTTCGTTTTCACTGAAATTCACTATCGTTCATTACTTCCTGATAATTATATTAATTTATAAATGTATATTTTAAATACTTTTTGGGTTACTGCTCACCCTCTAGCGGCAAGTCCTTCAGTTGATAATACAATAGAATGAATCGTGACGACGTTGCCAAAGCTGTTGCCAAAGAGATGCATTTCATGCGGTTTTGGATTCGAAAATTGCGATGGATTACGCCTGAATGCGCGATCGATTTTCTCGATTGATCATTGTGATGCTTTTTTCTATACTACAATTGTATCGGTAATCGCAAAACCTAACAACTTTCAAAAAATAAGAAAGATTCAATAAGTTTGAACAAAGATATATTCGAAAAATGAAGAGGAGGCACAATATTGATTGTAGATACCTGAACACGTTTTATTTTCAAGTTTTAGATTTTTTTTGCTTTTTTTTGCTCACACTATTCGAGGATTGGTTTGCATTTGGGCTGTAAGCAGATCAATGGGAAGGCCTACCGGTTAGTTTTATAAAACACTGATGATACACTCTGATGATCAACCTATCTCGACCCACTCTCTCCTTTCCACACGCTCTCTCGTCCTGCCACCCGGCCCTGTCCTCTTCTGCGGTCTCTAGGCAAACTGGCAGGTAGGTGACCTCCACCTACCGGCTGAGCGGCGAGAGATCATGTAAAGGTGGGAGAGGGCAGACGGGAGAGGGAACGGAGAGAGAGGGTGGGATTAGTGGAGAGACCGAGGGTGCGAGAGGGATGAGAGAGTGTATTTACTGAAGAGAGCGCAGAGAAAAAAACGAACGAGTGGAGTAAAGAGACAGTGCAGGTCATGCGGCACTGATTCGTGGTCTCGACCATGTTGGACTACTCGTTATGTTGTGTAAACTATGTTGACTTTACCTGTATGGCATTAGTATCTTTAAGTTTGCCCTTGCCGAAAATGTCTTTGTTAACGTAATGCAGTTATACATTATATATTGCCTCTCTGCCGATTATTCTAAAGCTCATTTTGCCCGATGCATGCCCTAGACTTTGAAATGTAACTATACAACCGCATAAGATTATTACACCCCCACACTCTTCATCCCCCCCGATCTCTCTTCAAAAAAGCGGTCAATTCCCCTGTTATGCGG
The DNA here is from genome assembly GCA_036245785.1 of Pristionchus fissidentatus. Lineage (NCBI taxonomy): Eukaryota > Metazoa > Nematoda > Chromadorea > Rhabditida > Neodiplogasteridae > Pristionchus > Pristionchus fissidentatus. The sequence goes on from BTSY01000006.1 coordinate 2,988,953, forward strand.
GTAGTTGTTTAGTTACCTTTCAAAGTCTAGCATGCACACAACAATCTCTAACCTTGAATGCGTTACCGCAGTATCAAAAGGGGTGTGTGTTCTGCTCCGCTTTAGACTGCGGCTTCCATAGCTGGTTTAGCGCGCCCCGCCCGAACCATCTGTCAAAGTTTACGATCTGGAAAGGGAGCAGGATCTCTTTCGCTCTCTCTCTCCAATTTACTCTTGGATTGCAGCTTCCCCCGTTCACTTTAGCCATTTAGTGCGAAACATTCCAAAAATGAAAGAAATTCAATGTTTTCAGATCCATTTTACGTGCACTTTTCATCTGGGATAATCCAATATTTCCCTACCCTGTATTCTAACAAGCTCTCTCTCTCTCCTATTTGCATTTCCCATACGCCGCTTAGAAGGAATCTATTCCGGGCGCGGCAAGGTGTTCCCAGTGTGGAAAATATTTACTCGCATGCTTTTTGCGAAGGATCCGGCCGTCTTCTTCAATTATACGCGCCAAATTCGGGCGAAAACATTTTTATTTCAAAAATTCTAGACATATTTTATATTTTAGGCATATTTCTGTTTCCTGGCATCAAGGTTAAGTGGCGGCAAGAAGCCAAGAAGCTTCTTGGCCATGGATGGTCGGGGATGAAAAAAAAGTAAAATGGATCTGCAAACATTGAATTTCTTTCATTTTTGGAATGTTTCGCACTAAATGGCTAAAGTGAACGGGGGAAGCTGCAAGCCAAGAGTAAATTGGAGAGAGAGAGAGAGTCGTCCACTCTCTCTGTGAGAGTAAAAATCACCTGCTAAAACCGTGTTCGCTGTCATAAACATTGCGCACATTCGCGTTCCTCCCCATTCTCTCTCTCTCTCTCTCTCCTCTTTTCCACCACTCTCGGACAGTACCAACCACCCTGTATGTTTGTTGTCATGTGCACCGATTGATGTGCAAAGTGGGGAGGAGGAAGGGGTGAATTGACAGGATTAGTCGCGTGCGAATTTGGCGCATGAAATTTGCCACAATTATACGCTAGTTTCATTTTTGGATCATTCGCGGCCAGTATTTACGACAAGACTTTCCTGTAGTGTCAAAATAAAACATTTTTTTCTAGGTCGTCATGAGTCACATCGCCCCTAAAGCACATGGAGTGACTCAGATAGCACATCCTTGTGGCAGTGACCATTAGACATCGCTTCTCTCTCTCTCTCTCTTCCCCTCCCTCTCCCCTCCTTATCTCTGAATCATTGTTTGTTTCCCTCCTTCCTCCTCCTCTCGTCTCTCTTTCCGTATCATTCCTCTCCATCTTTACTACCCCGAGGGGTATTATGATTCTTCGTCGGAGAGTTTTTTTGTTGGAAAACATATATTAGAGATCATGCAAATTCGAAATCCCGGTTCGACTAGACGTTTTTTTGTACATTTTCACCCTTTTTAAATTATCTTGCAGTGAGTAGTCACGCGTTTTGAAATAATCACCTGAATATAAATTATTGATCGATCGATCATCGTCTTTCTATTTGTAACCGCGTTTCCATTGAACACGCATAAACATATATATATATATATATATATATATATATATATATATATATATATCAGGATCAGGGGTAGCTCGCCGGGCATGGATCGACTGCCGTTCACGGGCGTCTGCGCTGCAACGAACGCCTTTGCTGTGAGCGACGATGCGACGCGGGCATATCTACACGATCCAAAGGTGAGAGTAATGGTCTGATCCTCTCAATTCTGCATGCTCTCTCGCACTGTCTGATCGATGAGAGAGCATGTAGAACGAGGAGAGTCTGATCATTACTCAAAGGTGATCATTATCACACACACAGAAAAATGTATAAAGCCCCGTTATACATGAATATGTACAAAATATGCTTTACATGTTATGCATTTTGATGTATCACGGGGCTGGATTTATAGATTTTTTGTCGATCATCAGGACTGATTTAAATTATCAAGATTATTGTCTGTTTTATGATTCCCTCTTCCCTCATACCTTTTATCAGTGAATCTTCTGCATGTATTAGCCCAATTTATCTAGGTGCTATCACTGAAAATATTCCAAATGCATCAAACAACAAACTTTGTGCGTTTAGGGCCTGGGACGATCGGGGGGGACTCTCTCACTTTTGTACACTATCTCGCGCTAACCCTGGTCTGTAGGTTTGGAATCATGTGAGAGAGTGAGCAAACTGAAGAGATCGCGGTCTCACATTTCGCACTCTAGTTCCGATAACAACAACAAAGTGTTTGGTGTCGTCGTGTATCATCAACTAGAGTTTGAAATTCGGGTAAATAATTGAATTAGCACTCTTCGTTTCACACACTCTCTCATCCGTCGATTGGTGAGAGTGTGTGCGAAATGAAGAGAGATAATCTAATTATTTACTCGAATTTCAAACTCTATCATCAACTGATTGTTCTTATATTAGACCCCCCAAAAGTTTGGGCGAAGCCACATACTTTTTGTATTTATGAATTACATTTAATTTAATTCAATTATTTACATTTAATTATTAATTTTACAGGCGGACGTCGTTGTAGTGATCGATCTCGAAAAGGGCAATAAGAAGTTTCTAAAATGGTCAGTGTTTGCATCTCCTCTTTTTTTTGAAATATCTTCTAGTCTCCAACTTCAATACGCCATAAAAATAACTCTCCATATCGCAACTTTAATCCGACCTATATTTAACTATTATAACTATTATCAGTGCGTTCGCGTAAGGATTTCGTTCCCTCCGTACAGCAAAAAGTGATCACGCCAGTTTTTCACACATTCTTGTAGCCCTTGGTATGCTCTATCGATTTATGTTTGTCTCATGACCTGATCTCTCTAATTTGCATAATTACACGAGGTCAAAGTTAGGCTATAATTACAGTTTTCGAACTGTAGCTCGTCAACGAGAAGAGCTAGAGATTTGGTCGTAACAGTAATATTAACCGCCTTGACGAGATGCATCTAGCTTTGTAATTTGTTAATTCAAATTTTTAATTCTAAAAATTTCGAGAAATTTCAAAGACGATTATCTCGAAAACAAGGCAAAATATGGTCTCAATTTTTTGATATGTTGTAGGCCTTATCAAAATCTACAGGATAGGCTCAATTAAATACTATTTCGAGGGAGAGTATGTACTCAAATCATGGAAAAACCGAAGGGTCCTAATGGAGAGAAACCCCTAATTTCACCCATGAGACAAACATAAATCGATAAAGCATACCAAGGGCTATCAGAATATGTGAAAAACTGGAGGAGTCACTTTTTTCTGTACGGAGTTTTTGTAATTTCTGCGCTCCTTACGCGAACGCACTGTTATACTATTATACTATGATATTATACCTAGACCTACTATATTCGTGACGAAGTGGTGTAGTGGTCTAAGGCGCCCTCCCAGTTTCATTCCGTTTCACACCGGGGTTCGATTCCCGGCTGTGCATTCCGCCACCGCCTCACCAAGGTGCTCGAATGAGTAAAGATTGGTAGTGGTGTAACCACGAAGGTAACTAGATCCGAAGAAGAGATTGGACCCTCCGGATTGAACTGGCCTATTATGCGCTGGCCTTAGCAGTGACTCCCTCAGGACTTGGAGCCTAGATAAGGAGATGCCTTTACCTTTTTTTACCTTCTTTACCTACTATATTTTGCATAATTTATCAGGGACGACAAGAACTTCGCGCATCGTCGTTGGGTGTGCTACTCGCTGTTCGCCATAACGAAGGGAGACCAAGACTTTGTTTCCATTCTCTTCTTTAATCAACACAAAAAGGTGAGCAAAACGAAGTGTTGATGATCGAATTTATGATAATTTGATCCACACTAGTGAATAGGGAAATGTTAAACGCAAAACACAGATCTGCTTAGATTCCATGATAAAATGCAGTGTTTTCCCCCGCTCAACTTCTGTCTGTGTACCGAAAATGGGTATTTTTGGAATAACTAGTTTACCTTCATTCGTACATGCTGGCGCAATCGTGTTGTGTGCAGTATAATATGCTGGCAAGTCTTTGCTAATTGAGGCTGACAGTTAATAGGGTGCGAAAATATGAAGGTTGTTTGTAAATGTGTGGGAATACACGAGAAAGGTGGAGTTTGCTCCAGTCTGCCCAACCCAGATCAATCCGGTATTCCCCGTTCTTTGGAAGGGTCAAGGGGAAGGGAAATTCTCCCGCCAAGAGATCTGTTGTAAACTCTTCATTGTCGATGGTACCACTACGAATTAAGATTTGGCATTTTCCCAGAACGCTGTGGTAAAAAAAGATGATAGTAATTGTATATAAATGAATGAAATTAAAAGATTTATTTACAAAAAATATTGTATCTATGTGTTATTCGTCAGGTCTTTTGTCTCGTCCTCTTCGCAATCAACGGCGAACTTCTCGTGAAAGTGCAGACCAACGCCCTCAACACCTCCGCCATTAATAAGGTAATTATTAATTAATAAATATTCTTAATTAATACACTAATTAAATCAGGAACGCTTCGCGTACGCCGTGAGCAAGGAGGGCGGCGAGTTGCAAATCATCTTTTACGAGAGATTCACCTCTTCGGCAGCGACTTCTCCAGCGTTTTGTCTACCGCCCGCGCGGTATGCTAATTAATCTAATTAATCACTAATTAAAGCAAATGACAAATAATAATTAAGACATCAAGTTCACAAAAAAAATCTGAAATTGCTAGACCCGCGTTATCCATGTTTCAATTAACTTTTATAAGAAAGCTTGCAGGCTCCACTTCATCCTGTGTTCCTTCAACGCGACAACGATGAGAGTGACTACTACCAATGGGCTGCTCCCAGCAACCGGACAGTGGGAACTGCCCTTCATCAGCAATAGTGTACGCACAGAGACTGAATACACTGAGTTAGGACACCCAGTGTATGATACACTCAATATTGAGTGTATTCGCGCGTCGAGAGAGCGTTCGAAAACGAGAGATTTGTAAGTGTATCATACACTCGGTGTCCTATCTCAGTGTAGGATACACTCAATAGTAAGTGTATTCATTCTGGGTGCGTGACAGATCCGTTCGATAGAACTCTCTAGAGAAACCAACTTTCTTAAAGTCATGAAAGTTTTCTACCTAATGTCTTCTTTGTTTATCTCGCTAGAGCTCGGTAAGAGGGAAATGCGATATAGAGACTGCATATCCTTTAAAGACGGATTTTTTTGGTTGAAAAAAAACGAATGTGAGCGAATGGGTACGAACTGATTGCGTCATCACTAGGCAATAGCTTTCAAAAAAATTGAATTGCAGTCACTCCACTTTATCTGCACGGCAATGACGCCCCACGCTTTCATCTCCTACCCAAAGTGCGATTTTTAAATATTTTTTTATGAAATTAAAAATGGAACACACACAGTAAAAAATGTGGTGTTAGTTTTCGGGAAATAAAATGGAAAAAGGCAAACATTTGAATTCCCGCAATTTCTTATCTCAGTTCTCCGTGGAGCAATCGACTCAAAATTTCGAATATAACATTTTTCGACCATTTTACACCTATTCGGGTGTCCCACAATTTCTGTCGCCAAATCTCGAATTGGATATTTTTCGTCATAACTTCAATAAGTCGAAACGGTCAGTGATCGAAGTAGTCTTTGTTTCTACTGGTGACCTCCTTCCATCGATAGGGGGGAGCCATGCTATCCTTCCTCCGAGGGGCTGGGCCTCAGAGTCAATCCAAGATTGGAAGTCGGCGTCGAGATCGGTTCAAATGGGGAACTGATTTTCAGGGTGGAAGCACGCAAAGAATTTGAAACAGCGATAGGTGCAAGGGCCGGTATCAATAGTATGCAGCGGTATAATCGGACACTCGCACTTCGCATTGCCCTGCTTTTTCTAGAACATTTTCGAAAAATGAGGTATTTGCCAGTCGATCAAAATTTGAATTTTTGATTAGTTCTAGAGACCAAGCGGGACTCTGATCGCGGCCTCTTTTATTTGGATAGAGTATTTATCGCAGAAGTTGGTGAAACCATTACTACGGATCTCTCAGTTGATGGGGTAGAGAAGGGAGGAGAAGAAGCTGAGAAATTTATTCATTTTGCGGACTTTCTTCTTTGGGGCGGGCTATGGCTGTTTTCCCAAATGCAATCGCTCTAGTTTCATGTCGTTGTTGTTGCACATGATCCACTTGTTATCCACATTGAAAACCTTTCTGGTCCATCTCGTGTTTGCCGTACAGTCGGAAAACTCCCGACGCATATTAACAAGTTTCTTCACAGTGGAAGCGAAAAAACCGTGATTGGCGACATTTTTCAGCTTTCTCCTCTTTCAGTTATGATGCATGATTTGGCATACAAAGGATATGGGAGTGTAAGTATATGCAAATATGGGACGGTTATTGATTTGAAGTTTGATTACCAACGCAGTGAGAACGGAGGTCTGGTAAAGGAGAGGGGGCGGTCAGAGTAGGCTCTATCTCTGGGGCTGTGGTCTACGTAAGCTAGTCTGTAGAGCCGAATCTGACATGATCACTTATTAGGGGCCTCCTCTAGTATCTATTGCACTAGTTATTCATGAGTTTCCGCGATTGTCTTTCTGTAAAAAAATAAAATAACTAAACCGAGCGATTATGAATTGATGAGTACCTAGGGAAAATCAGAGTAGAAACTAGCAGAATGAATCAATGGCCTAGTACTGGCGCTTATTTGAATAATGAGTGAATTGTATATCAAATATATTGTATCATACTGGGAATCGATCGAGGACGAGTTATCTACAACTATAAAAATAGCCTATGCGACAGAAATTGTGGGACACCCTGATATAAACGAATTTTTTTGAGTCGATTGTTACACGGAGAACTGAGATAAGAAAGGAATTCAAATCTTCGCCTTTTTCCGTTTCCATTTCCGAAAACTAACACCACATAAGATTCGATGTACACTATGTATACCTATCATTCCAAATCCGTGAAATCATCCTGAGAGGTACTTTTATCCGGCAGCTTTGGCTCTAAGAACAGCTCAAAAACATATTCTCATCCAGCAAAATATTTTAAGTTGAAGAAAAAAGTTTTCATAGAAAAACAGTTCTTTTTTCAAATTTCAGTTATGAAATTGCAGAACGGATTCAATAAAGTGGTCCTCCTCCACTCCCCATCCGATAGGAATCATGGCCAACGATGCCGGGTACCCGCCTCGCAAGGGTTCGTTCTTGATCTTTGATCTTTGTTCGTATGTCTCATACAATTATACTTATTTTTACTTATACTTATACTTACAAACGCATTCGCGGGCAGGGATTAGGGAATAAGGGTCGGTAGGTTGGTCTTTCCCCAGGGAGGCGGCCAGTGTCTAGACCGCAGGGCCGAAACACTGGCAGCCATTTTAGGCTTATTGATTTAGTTAGCTCTTCACATGACTAGTAAACGTAGACTTTCGCATACAGTTACACTTAATATTTGGATGTTAGCAAATGGCGCAAGAGTTGAACATACGAAGTAGCTTTATTTCAAGCTTTATTTCAGCGATGATTGAATCTATCGTATCTAGTAGCGATGATGGCAATTCTAGCAAAATCCGAACATTTTCAGCGCTCTGGTGCAACGCGTGGAGCGGCGGCGCCGGCTGGTTCTCCGTTACGGAGAAGGTTAATCTAATTTACCTAATTAAAATATTTATTAATTACTACATTTTAAATAAAGTTTTTTTTTTTTTTTAAATTGATTATCATCATTTTTCATGCAGATAGAGGCCGAGGACGGCTCGATTTCGCGCAAGATGTCCCTGTGGAAACTGGACGTCGACGCTGAGTGGCGGTGGAGAAAGTTAGAAAGTTGATCTTTGATCTTTGGCATCTCTTTGACAATTGCCATGTAGATTGTCTCTACTGCTGAGTGCTAGAGTAGAAATAAAAAATGTTATAACTCGCAAAATGCTGTAATTATTGTTGTAACAATTATTTCCTAGGAGAAGTGGGAGCGCGTTATTTTAAATTGTTTCTTGTGTTTCATTTTCATTTTTTTTGTTTCATTTTAAATTATTTTTATTTCTCTCAGACACTCTGCAACCCTCGACGCTCCTGAATACACGCGCTCCATTGCTCTGCGACTTACTCCGCCACAGGTTGCTTATGATAGGTATCACGAGAGATTGCAGGAAAAATCCCACTTTCGGAACAATTTGCAAAAATTATTTTTGATTTCGATCAAACTTTTATGTGAAAGTACCTAGCAGACAAGAATTCATAGACCATGATCTTTGCTTTATTCGCAATTGTTGGCTTACAAATGGTTTGTTTCACTAACTGTTCGATCTTGCCAATTCTATATCCGAAAAATTAATTCAAAATTTCGGTTGTTTTTCTCAAGTAAATAAACAAGAAAAATCGAATATTTTATTTATTTATTGTATTTTTTTTTTTTTTATTTTACTTTTTCAATTTTATTTTATTTAGCCCTCGTCGCCCTCCTCCTTCGGTTTCATCCACGCCGATTGGCAGCACGGCGAGGCCGCCCTATTCCGGGTCAAACTGGACTGGCCCCAGGTCTGATCGATACTCGCAAACGATGAAATTGTCAAACACTAATTTATGGTTCAGCAAATACGCCATTTATCTTGCATCGTTAAATCATTGACGATAACTTTCGCGTGGCACACATTTGATGACGTCATTGCCCGCTCAAAATCGATATTAGAGTGCGAAATGTGAGACCACGGTCTCTTCTTTTCGCACACTCTCTTCACCGAGATCGGTGGACGAGAGAGTGTGTGAAATGAGACCGTGGTCTCACATTTCGCACTCTACTGTGTATGCTGCAGGGTCCTTTCCGCCTCTCCCGGCCACTCTCCCACTCCGAGGTGCACGAGTCCACTTCCTCCATTGACTCGGGTACCCTTTCTAAACTTGCGAAAACGAGAATCATGAATCTGACCTAACCAACAGCTCACAGAAGTCGACGACGATGATGGGCTGGTGCTGCGACGCACGACTCATCGCGGCCGCTACGCGAGCCGTACGCCTCCGAGGTCAGCACATTTTGTCTTTGATGATGCAATAATAGCATAGTTCATCACAAAAAGACACTTTTTTGCAGGGAACACCTAGCCGATCTGCAGTGCCCGATTTGCCTGGATACTTACGAGGTTTGAACCATCCATTTTTTTCCGAAATATATATGCCAAAAAGAGGTACCATATTTGTTTACACATTTGGAACATTTGCTAATGGCATTATCACATTGCCTGTAAGTGGAAAATCAGCAAGAATTGGTTGTTTTAATAAGGAAATTTTACAGGACGCTCGAACGCTAACTTGTGGTCACTCGATGTGCTGGGAGTGCATTGAGCAAATGCGCATTTCCGGTGAGTTTTTTTTATAAATCCATTTTTTAAATAATTGTTTTATATATTTAATTAAAGTCAAAAACGAGACGATCCGGTGTCCGAATTGTCGCGCGCCCACTACGATCCCTCCCGGAGGACTGCCCATCAACTACGGACTCAAGGGTGCGCTTCATTAATATAATTACTGTAAAATCATTAAAATTCATGCTAATATCGCTTACGCGGCCTTCCCTTGCCTATCTCCAATGCCCTGCAATGCAAAAAGGAACTTTTCGATATAATTCGCGCAGTGTTTTTAGCAAGTCACAATTCCATTTTTCGGTTCACCTCGTTCTGTTCGGCAATAAGTAGAATGATATGTTCAGTAGTGTTGTTGGCTCGAGCGTTATTCTTCGACTAAAAGCTCGCCGGTCAATCTTATTTTCGAGTGAAAAATGAATGTCTAGTCTCGAGCCGATCCGGCTCGAGAATAAAAACGAAAGTTAGTCGCGACTAATTACGTGCAAAAATGAAAGTTTTATTCTATTGCTCTCAGGCATCGGGGTATTCAGGGTACGGAATCCGTTGGAAAGGCTTTCCGTGGGAGTTGATTGTTCGGTATTGATAGTACAGTTCTCTCTCTCACTCTACTTCACTCAAGGCCTACTTTAGGTCTGCCTCCTACAAAAAAATCCCGGGTTGATTTGATCAATTTCAGAAATCACGGTTATGGTAGGTGTATTGTAGCCGGGAGTATTGTAAATGAAATACGGCATCGCCCTCAGACACTCCCTACTCGAGGTCTGCCAACATACCTCGAGCCAATTTGCTCAATGTTTCATTATCGGGTTACGGTAAAATGAATTACTGTCCTTGTTCCGTTACAGGATCCGTGTGGCTAAGTTACCACTTTGGGTTCGGTGGACCCGACCCCGACCCCATGTTGAACCGCGCATCCCCTTCATGAGTCGAATGTGCCTAAGAAAAACACCATGAACCTCCTTCATGGTGGCAATGTGCCTACCAAGATCGCTGGCAACGTGAGCACGTATGATCTCAGCTCAACAATCAGAGTAAACCCCTCCATACGAGAGGCGACAGCTCCACACCGACGAGCGATCTAAATATGAGTTCAAAATGGCACGCGCTCGAGACTAAGGTGCAAATGAGCTCGCAACTAACACCGGCTCGCGAATAAAAGTGAAAAATGACTCGCGACTAATTTTAGTCGCGAGCTCTTTCTCAGAAAAGAACTCGCGAATAAGAGTTAGTCCATCTAACAACACTAATGTTCAGACGCGATAGCTGCGCTCTCCCGCCTCGTCGTCGTGCGCCGCGGCTGCATGCGGTGCGTCGGGTGCAGGTAAGCCGGTAGACGTTTCCGAATCGTCGCTAGTCTAAAATTGCACGCAGGGACAAGACGGAGACCGACAAGCTGTGGCTCTGCATCACTTGCTACCGAAATGGAACAACTTCAACGCTGGAGGTGACCTAATCAGCACAACCGTAAATGACGATTTACAATCTCCAGGAAGGGGTTGGAACCGAGACTGTGTGCTCTCTCGCATTCCCTCACTCACACCTCCCATGACCCCTTTCTGGAGGAGCAACTGAACTACTGAATATATTGGCGTTTCAGGCAGCAGCGGAAGTGATGACGTCATCGGCAACTCCGATTCGCCGTCCGACCAGTCTGTACATGCCTAATTCAACGAGTTCCACTCCTCACTCGGCCGCTATCCGATCTCCCGGCGCAACGCCAGTGACGAGAAATGCAAAGGAGAGGCAGAGTGCTGGTATGACGAATTCACTCCTCCGAAGTATTAAAACGTTCCGCTGCTAAACACAGAATAGACTGCGAAAAAAAAATCGATATCGAGAGAATCAAGCTTCATGCACACCACAGGTCTTTAAGTGCCACAAAGTGTTTCAAAATCGCAATAATACTACATGGTTCCAAGTCTACAGAATGGGGTCGGCGAATGAGAGAGAGTGCAAAAATGAGAGCGTTTAATGGCGTGAGACTCCAGTCTCGAAGTGGTCTGTCACGTTTATAAAAAAACATTTTTTTTCAGATTTCTCGACACCGTCATCCAAATCTCTATCCACTTCGGCGCTTCATGACGACTCCATGAACACCTCGTCTCCCGGTAAGACAAGTAATCGATACCATAGCATTACCGTATTATTGCACCATGAGGAAAGCGTCTGTATGTCCGGAACCAGACGCCTACCCGACGGAGTATGATCGGGTTCAAACTTTTTATGATTCATCGATTGCACCTGGCCCAGCGCGAAATCAAGTTCTTACTTAAAATCCTGGCTTTGCGTCATTATTTTATTGTATGATTCGCATAAATATGATGTATATCGTACCATCAGGCACTTCCGCGCAAGACACGCAACGACTCGCCGCGCACGCGTACTGCGCCGCGTGCCTGCTCAACGCGCACGCCGGCCACGAGTACGAGGGACTGCTCAAGATACGGTAAGATAATTGCGCAGGTATTGCATAATGATAATTCAATCACCTTCAAATGCTGATGGCCTATAGTGAAGATTTTTTTTGAAAAAAATGTAATTGCGTACTGGTGATGTAATCTGCTTCAGGGAGCGCGCGGGAGCGCTGGCGCGGCGCCGCGAGGAGTACGGGCGGCGCGCGGACGACGCGGTCGAGACGGCGCGCCGCAGCCTGCAGCAGACGCTAGAGGCGAGAGTGTGCGCGGTGAGTCGTCGATTGCCTAGTGATGAGGCAATAAGAGATAAGCATGGGTTTCATCGCCAAATCAAACCTCAACAATGTGTATGGGGAAAGAGTTGCTCTTTCACGTCCCCTTTGCCCCTAACGCGTTTCCGGACACATCATTCCACAGGCCGCTCAACCTTCCAGAAAGGCCTTTGGAGTGAGAGAGCGTGTGAAATCGAGAGGGGCTCTCTCACTTTTGCATACTCTCTCGTCCTAACCCTGGTCTGTAGGTTTGGAATCATGTGTTCCGAATCACGGTTCTGTGAAAATCAAATGCTGATAGCAAAGTCATGACGGATCATGTATCATAATTGCCTAGAGATGATGCAACATGATCGTTGTGAAGAAATAGTGGATTGCTTAATGATGATGCATCACGTGTGATGATGACGCAACATTTGCGACCCTTGCAGCCGCTGCTGCAGATGGCGTGCGGCAAGCTTGACGCGCTGACGGACGTCGTGTCGGCCGATGATGCGGCAGATGTCGACAGGAGGTATGTAGTGTTACGATTACGTAAGAATGATGCAATCTCGATATTTTTCATTGTGTATTAACTAGGGACCCCCAAACCGGAGTTGGGACCGGAAAAAAGTGACTTCTGGAAAAGTCGGCCGAGGCGTTGCGTGAGTTCAAATAGGGATTGTTTTTCGCACTTTTCGAAGTTCACTACTTATCTCATTCACCCTCTCTTTGATGTCACTCCTAATCTACTCTATGATGAAAAGGACACTAGCAGGCGAGAGAAGGAGATAAATAATGAGCGCGAACACTGAATATTTCGAGCTCGAAAAGTAACGATTTCGCTATCTCATTGCCCCTTTCTTCCGTTTTGCGATCATTAAATTCTGCGCATCTTCAAACGTAACATATCCCAAGCTCAAAAGAATAAATGAGCGCGAACATACCAAAAATAAAGAGTAAAGCGAAAAACGAACAATTTCGAGTTTAAACGAACTGAGCGTTGAAACAATTGCTTTCTTTATATTGTAAGGTTAAAATTTTAGCGGTGCATGAAATGCGGGGTGAAAGAAGCATAAATAATCGGTTTCTGAGAAAAAATTACGAGAAATTGAAAATAGCTGACCAAAGATTCGGGAGTTGACACACCGAACAGGGCAATTACGGTCACACCACGCAACACATTTTATGCACCGGGACGTGTTCATTAAAAATGTAATTCTTTGCTTAATTAATTTTTTATAAAGTTTTCTAAGAAGAGGATGAGGACCCTGCAACCCTGCTTGACCTGAAATCACTGGAATTTGAATTTTAGGCGTCGATTTCGGAAAATCATGGTGGTCCTTATGTATTAACACAATCTCAAGACTAATTGCAAGGAGTGAAGCAATCTAGTTTACGCAGGAATATAAAAATTTCGATTTTTACGGAGTTATGACGAAATATCAAGATTTATTATGTTGGGAATGATGCAATCTCGAGATTTCTTTCGTAAGAATGATGCAATCTTTCCAGATCCGAAGCAGTTTTGGCCCGGCTACAAGAGATCTGCGATCACTTTGCGACGGATGCCGAGACGGTCCTTGTGGTGAGTAAACGATCAGAGATCAGAGATCAAAGATCATTCCACTCCAGGACCTCCTCGAGCGCTGCAAGGGCGATCGGACGCTGCAACAGCTGCAGCAACCCTTCTCGCCACAGCTGCGACCACGCAGCCGCACGGCACATGCCACCGAGCTGTGACCCCCATCCACGATTAGCAGTATTGTTAGGTCGAATATTTCTATTCGAGAATGGTAAAGGTTTAATCTTTTTTTTATATGCGAATAGGATTTCTCGATCTTACAACACTACTGATTAGACCACCCTCCTGAAACTGTCAGAAGACTAGTGCCCTACTCTTTCTACCTGCCAAATAGCCCCCTTTTATCAATGACAGAAATTCACAAGCTCAGGTTCCCATGCACATTTCACTCTGATGAACATCGATAGACAATATACTGTAGCAATCGTTAGGTCGTCTTGAAACTTCCGTTTAAGAACCCGAAACAAAAAATATTTGAAGGTTCCTAAACGGAAGTTCCAAAATATTGCATTCCCAAAATCACATTGTGATGCCGTGATGAATTCATAACCAGTCTTTCTCTATGTTTGCTGATAAATTCCGTTGATCAAAACTCTGTTTTTCAAATCTCATGATGTACGTGCTGCTCGATAGTTCGTACAATACATATCGATTGGTTTTATCGATTGAATGAAGACCGTAATCGGGCATCTCGATTCAAATCCAGCTAACGATCTCGGTGAACAGCTTCAGGGACTGGATTTTGAAGTCCCGCCACGGATCAGGCGGGAGACCCACGCGCGCCAGCTTTCCTGCAACAGGGTATACGGTAGTTCGGTGTGTCAGATATTTCCCCCACCTTTTCTACGATAACGACCTCGATTTTTCTTCCTTTTCTTCTTCTTCTGTTCATTTCTTGCCTCGAAATCGCATCGAATCCCTCCTTCTCTCCACCAGTCGGCTGCGTGGACACCTTGCAACTTATCCGGTATCAGTTCACATATTACGCTACGGTAGGGTACGATAGCTACAGTATCACTGTTTGATGTCAATCGAAGACTACAGTATGACGAAATAAATTTCAACTACCGTAATCCATCAATCGATGACTATCGTACCGATATTGACTACGGTACTTCATCGATCGATGATTACAGAGCGCCCATTCGATCTACCGTACCCTGTCTACCTCAAAGTAGTACTGTCGGGCGACGTCGCAGGCGTCGCGCACTTTCCTCACATCTCTCGATCGCTTCACGAGATCCACCACTCCCTGGTTGCGCGCCTGAATAAAGTCAGTTATTGATCTACAAAAGTATCGTACCCTTAAACGAATACCGATTATTTACCACACCGGGATTTCAACGCACGATGCGCGCGCGATTTCCACTACTAGTTTCGCGTCGTGTAAAACCACTAGCGGAAATGTCGCGCGCGTCGTGTGGAAATCGTGTGCTCTGTTGAAGGTCTTGAACGGAAATTACGGTATCAGGATCAGGCCCGCGCGCGACGTGTGGAAATCTCGCGCATCAGGTGAAAATCGCGCGCACATCGTGCGTTGAAACTCCGGAGCATCCTCTCACATGTCAGAAATCGGTCCACCGTCTACCGTACTCCTATGATTTATCGATCCACCATCTACCGTACCTCCTCTCATTGTCAGTAATAAATCCACCAACTACTCTACTCCACTCAGTCATGGATGGTCCAGCCACCGTATCTTCTCTCAGTTATCGATCGGTCATCTGCCTTACTCCCCTCAATTGTCGATCTATCGGATACCTTACGCAATCAGTTATATATCCACCATCTACCACATCTCCTCTCGACCCGCATCTACCGTACTCCTCTCAGTTTTCAATAAGTCATCTACCATACCTCATCTCACTAACCGATCCGCCATCTACCATACTTCCACTAAGTCATCAATTGTCAATCCACCATATTCCTCTCAGTTTTTGAGCGATCGGATACCGTATGAAGTCAGTTATCGATCCACCACCTACCGTACCTCTTCGAGTATCTCCTCCTCGTTGACTGCCTGCAGGCTGGTGGCGATGCCGTCGCCGTTGACGCGCATCGTAAGGTTGAGCGAGCGCTCGCGTGGCGCAGCGAGCACCGTGCGGATCGAGTGCTCGATAACCTGCGCGCATCATAGATGACGGGTTACAGTGGGGAAGATGAGAGCTCGGAGGGATTACGGTAGGATCTAGTGTTCGACCATCTGCTAAAGTCAGTTGTCGATCGGTATGCGGGTTACGGTAGGGTTAGACCGAAGAGAAGGGTTATGGTAGGACGGCAAACTACGATCAGCGGGAATACGGTATGGAAAGATGGACGAGTAGAGGGGCTATGGTAGTAAAAGGATCTGTATTACGGACTAAGTGGATCGAAGATCCACCATTTGTGAATCGAATACGAGATTTCGAAAAGTATAGATCATCGTTATTCTTATTGTGGGAATTTCGAGATACCGTAATCGTTGCCATAGTCGAGGAAAACTAAGTACATCAGTAGGCAAGATTCGTAACCAGGGAGAAGACGAGACTCACATCCGAGATGGTATGGTTCTTCGGGGCGACCACCATCGACGAGTAACGAGAGTAGAAATGGGTGAAGGTGGGGAGAGGGCGAATGATATTTAGAGAATGCAAAGTGAATAAGAATCGCTTGCAGCTTTTGCAGAGAATAATCAGGAGATACGATTGGCAAGTCATATCAATGTTGTCCCAGTTCAATGTTTTCTGGGTTTCGGTAATCACTCAGTTTACTTATTAATTCCATTATCCCACTCCTGATTTTCAAGTGATGCTGTTGAGTTCATAGTCGCCTGTCTTGTAGAAAACGCATTGTTGCCAAAATGTTTATTCATTGATACTCATTGCAGAAATTGATTTTGAGGGGGATAATTTGCTTGTTGAATCTATATAATCGACAGCACGACACATTAAGCTAATCGAAGGGGGTGAAAGATAGTGTATCCATTGGATACGGTAATAAGCAAGCATTACTAGACATGAAGAGAAAAAAGCAAGAGTACAGGAGATGGAGGCGGTGATTGCTTCACAAGAGGGAGATGAGGATACAACAGAAGATGTGACAGAGACAAGACAAGTGGAGGATAGACGACAAGTAGAGGAACAATCCAACGAAGAAATAAAGAAGTCCACGAAGTAGAATATTAGAGTCCATGACGCTCTCACAAGTATCGGGGGGCGGGGTGGGGATCACTCTCTCGATGGGAAGGGAGACGGAAAGGAAGAGATGTAGAGGGAAAGAGACAACGGGTACCAAAACACACAAGAGGATGATTGAGCTGATTGGGGGAGATGGTACCAGCATAGTGGGAGAGAAAAATATATAAGGGAAGAGCAAGAGTAGAGGTCACAAATGAGGTTCACTGGGGTCACGGGTAGGCGAGGGAGAAATTAGGAAGACGGAGGAAAAATATTGGGGAGAGGATGAAAGAACACTCGTAGTTAGTGGCTGGGTGCTGTTTTTTTGCGATGGAAATTCGAAATTTCGAGTTTTGAAAAAATGTACAAAAATCGCCGATCAAAAGAGCGCGCGTGGGTCGATAGAGGGCGGGTCTGAGCATAGAATGAAAAAAGAGAGATGACGAAATGAGGAGTGGGAAGATCTATTACGACGGAAAACCGTGTGAAAGAGGGTACTTGGGTCGGATGCGACATAGTGACGAACCTGATGGAAGAACGTAGTTACAGTAATCGGGATGTAATACGATCTGGGCATGAAAGCGAGATAAAACTATCGAGTATGGGGCATACTGAGGGAAACACAAACGAAGAAAACTAAATAATTTAAAAATACAATACGAAAAGGAGGCTGCGGCCAGGGGAACAGATTGCTAAACGCGCGCGGTGCCACTTTGTATGAAAAAAATACAGCTACGAAGTGTGAGTAAAGAAAAAAGGTATAACAAGCAATGAGAAAAGAAGAAAAAAACATCTTTAAAAAGGAAACTCGGGGGCTTTGCAATATAGCACTCTCACGTAGACTAGAAGGAGAAAGTGAGGGAAGACAGGGTGCAAAAAAACTCTCACGGGATATACAAAACACAAACTCTTCAAAAGAGGGTGATGCACATAATCGGAAATCGTATTGGATGAGGGGTGTTGAGATACTCTCGCGCATATACCGTACTTATAAAATGTCATTAAAACATGTGTAGCACTCTCACTTATAGTGTATTTGGTGTACTGCAAGAATGGAGTGTGTGTGTGGGGTAGTATCTGTGCATAATAGCTATTGACTGCCTAAGCTCTACGAAACAAACACGGAATAACAACGCGATTGAGTTCGTCAGGGGCGCACTCTCTCAGGGGCAATAGTCGCCGAAAAAAGGCTTCAAAAATAAAAAAAATCGGGTCAACAACTCTCACAGTCCAGCTAATGAGAAGATTCGAGTCCAACAAGATTCAGACGTGAAATCCAAGGAAAGCAGCAGAGGCCACAAAAAGGAGTTTGGCCTGTGCTCAAAAAGATGAGAAAGGAGAACAAGCTCAGAAGGCGAATCAGAGACAAGTAGGAGAGACACACAAAAAACAATACAAGCATGCAGGAGACAAGTAGAGGAACAAGGCGAGAAGGGGGGCACAACAAATCAGAGGCAATCAGAAGAGAGAAAAATCTAAAATCTGAATAAGCAAAATCGATTCCCGCCAGTACTAGTAGCAGGTAATCGCACGGTGGGCACAGTCCACGTCAGAAGAGGAAAGGGAAGGGAAAGGGAGGGAGGGAGGAGATGCAGCGCTCAAAAGCAATGGAGCAGAATGGAGTGGTTCGATGAACGTAGAGGGGGAAGGCTCCAACTGGTCGAGCTGCTGCAGCAGCTGCAGCTGTCGGACGCAGTGCTTAGTTGAACGACCAGCCCTCGTCGGGGACGGGCGCGTTGCCCGAGGGATCGAAGGAGAAGCCGCCGGGAGGAGGCACGCCGTTGTTGCCGCCTGCACCTGCAAATGAATAGTTTGTTCAAACATTTCTACCAAACTGAGTGTCGATCATATGCTATAGCAAGTCGAATATAATATTACTGATATCCACTAAACGTGATTTCCCATATCATACATATCTCGCAGTCATGCCTGATGTTTAGGAAAGGAACATTTTATTGTTTCGGGAGAGTGTTTGTGACTTTATAATAACTCTCATCCTTATCTAAATTTATTCATCTAATCTCCATCTTTCATGCACACTCACCAGCAGGTCCGGGGGCGGTTCCATCATCATCAGTCTCATCCGAGAAGTAGGTGTCGATGATCTCGTACGCGAGCTTGTAGATGTCCTCGTTCTCGTGGTTCTGCAGGTGCTCGATGCGGTCGAGGCCTGCAAGACAATGTCAAGGTACTCAGACGGAATATCAAGTCAAAACAACTATAATTTGCAGGAAATGCATATATGAAATCATTACAGAAACGTATGAAATTTCTCACATCCGTCGTATATGGAAATTAAAATAAAAATAAATGATTACAAACTCCTCCTCACCTCCGCACTCCTCAATCTGCTGGCAGATGACGTCAGCAGAGGTGCCGGCCATCTTGAGAATGTTGTTGATGCCGTCGAGGACCACCTGAACAATTATCACATTTATCATATTCATAAACATACCGTAATCTTATCCTTGATAATATGGGGGAAATAGAAGGACGCCCTCACCTGGATGATCTGGGGGTCCTTGATAGAGAGGAGAGCGCAGAAGGGCGCAATCACGCCAGCCTGCACCATCTTATCCACCTGGTCGGGACGGCCCGAGATGGTCACGTTGGACACTGCCCACGCAGCTTCCTATAATAATATTTTCTTACTTCAAATTATCGTAGCTCGTGAAATAAATTTTAAGGGCATTATGGTGAGCAATTGATTTTTTTCTTGCAATGTCACGACACATGTCACAGTGTCTCGGTGACACCCATGCAATATACATTCAGGCAGAAAGTAGCCAACTAATCTCTAAATTGTAGTCACGCAATCCGTCCAATAGCAATGTCGGTCAAAAGATCAAACGACCATATGATCGTCTCGAAAGCCATTTTCATCTGAGACTAAAATATAGCGTATACCGTACCTTCTGAGTGTGGAAGTCTCCCTTCTCGAGCAGATGGATGACGAGGGGAAGGAGGCCGGCATCGATGACCGCCTGCACCTGGTTCTGGTTGCCAGCCGTTATGTTCGACAGGAACCACACTGCCTCCTGCAATCAACAACAACTAAGTTAAATAAATCGATAGTATGTCTGAGTGTCAAACATCGCATCAAAGCCCGCGGCGTGGGTATATTATGCAAACATTTCTCCCATGCTCGGGGCAAATATTATAGACTCACATCATTATACAGATACGCGCGCTACAGCTGGAATAATTAAGTAGATCATAAACAAGGAAGGACTGAAACGAGGAAAGAGAAATGAACTATCTTATAGCCTATGAACTACATAAGTATGGGAATAAGGATAAGAGCACTGTAGTGTATCCACACACACACATACTAGTCCACGTTTGTCCGTGCGAGAGAAGGGGACGAGAAAGGTAAACAGTACCTTGTTGATCTTCTCCTTGTAGTGGGAGAGCAGCTGGGGCATGTACTGCAGGACGCCGCTGTCGAGCACGAGCTGCGTCTGATCGTCAGTGCCTAAACAATCAAGTTTCTTAGAAATATATTATTATCTACAGCAGTTATTCACTTTGAACTCAGGGATATTTAAATGGAAAATCCTCATTAACAAAACAATAATAAAAAATGATAAGTCCACGCACCAGTGACTATGTTTCCGACGGCTCTGAGAGCCGCGGTCTGCACCTTGACGTCGCTGTGGCCGAGGAGAGGGATCAGGTTGGGGACAGCCTAAAAGATGATCATTAAATAAAGATTTCTTAGAAATAAAATAAAGTCATTTTCAAATTAATATATACCGTACCCCCGACTCGATGACCATCTGGATTTGCTCGTTGCCTCCGTCAGTCAGGTAGGAGAGCGCCCACACAGTGTCCACGAGGATGTTGGTGTCAGTGTGATGGATGAGGAGCGCGAGTGCCGGCAGAAGCATCCTGAGCAAGGGGAATTATAATTATTGTTACACGTTTGGTATGAAAAGGAAACATTTTCTGCTGCACAAAGCTAGTTTCCGCCATGAGCGGATTAGGGATTAACCATAATTCGATGAGAGCAGAATCGGCTGTATTTTCTTCTCTCGCCACAACAACAGCTTGTGCAAACGACGCTTACTTGACGATCTCTGCAGTCGGGGGAGGGTCCTTCGATCTGCAGAGGTTGACGAGCACCCAGGTGACGTTGCGGAGGAATCCGATGGGAATCTCGGGATCGATGAACTTGAGCAGAGGACCAATGATGCCCAGATTGATGCAGTAGTCACGGAAGTGGGGTCCGTCACCTGAACAATTCAAGGTTTGATAAGTAGAAGGGCAATGAGGAAGGGAAGCACTAATAAGAAAAATATGTTGTTGGGACTCTTATCGAAACTCACCAATGATGTTTCCGAGAGCCCAGACAGCCTGTTCGCACACGTTCATGTTGCCCGACTGAAGCAAGTTGAGGAAAAGCGGGACAGCGCCGGCACGAACCACAGCCTGGAAAAGAAGCGAATTTAAACAGTCCACGATTTAGCAACATTTAGAAATTATAATTTAGTTGATGAAAAGGCTATATAGCTTTCAAGTCAAACAAAATAGTAATAAATAGAATACCTGAGTCTGTTCGCTGGTTCCGGAGGCGATGTTGGTGAGCGCCCAGGCGGCCTCGAACTGGAGGTTGACGCTGAAAACGGTACGATTAGCTTCATGAAAATAATCATTTAGATAGTGATTACTTTTACTTACTTCTCCGAGCTCAGGCAGGTGACGAGTATCGGAAGAATTCCGGAGCCAATCAGATCATCGATGGGCGGGTTGCGGTCGGATGAGAGCAGCTTGCGGGCCTACAACAGCGTAGATGAATCTCATATTTCGGCTTTCATAGTGTGAAAAGTATATAAAAGCACGCATACCTGCTGAACAGCGGCCAGCTTCTGGTCCATGTCCTCGCTCTGTGCCATGGCGACAATGTCCATGAGAACGGCCGAATCGTAGCCGCCGGCGGGAGGAGGAGACGAAGGTGCATCCTCGCTGAAGAAATATACTAGATTATTAACCAACACAGTGCATATTCAAGCGGAAAGGCGGAATACAATTCCAAAACTAACTCGTTTGACACGGCTGTGATGTTTCTGCGCTTGGACAGCAGATCGTCGCGCTTGTCTTTGCGGATTGAAACCACCTAAAATAGATAAATTATTAAGAAACCGATAAAGAAATAATTCGCAAAACAACGTTTTCGAAAATGAAAATTATACCTCATCGATTCGGTTTTTCTTGAGAGCATCGGCCTCCTTGCCCTTGTTTTTGAACTGCGTCAAGCGGTTAGGTTCGGCCATGACTGACTGCAACAGAAAATATTACAAAACTGATTGTGAAACAGAAGCAATAAACGGAAACTGCGAAAGTGAGGGAAATCGACCGATTCGAGAAAATGGGGCAATTCATTGGGGCACACTGTATTCATTTCTAATGGCGTACACTTTTCATACACTTTTGAATCGCACCATGCGGCAGCGGCGCGAAATTCATGCGCGCAACATTGCGTTCTATACCGTAGTAAGATATTGAATCGTAAACTGATTTAATATCCTCTTCTCACGTGCTTTTTCTGCTTGTTTATTTGCTAAAATTTGCCCAAATTTTGTGTCTATATTGATCGCCTTGTTTATTTATTGTATATTAATAGCATATCTGATTCAGATGACATCATCTCAATCTGCAGAAGAGCTCAAGAACTTGGGTAACAAGCACTTTCAGAATCAACGGTTTACCGAAGCCGTTGATGCTTATTCAAAGGCTATTGTTAAGAATCCAGATGTCGCTACGTATTTCACAAATAGAGCGCTGTGTTACATCTATGTGAGGCCTTTCAAGCATCCTTGTTCTAGTCATATCCTTGTTCTAGCTAACAAAGCCGCCATCAATATAATTTATACACTCGTAAACACCTTTCAGTTGAAATTCTGGGAGAAGGCTTCAGTAGACTCACGAAAAGCAGCCGAACTTGACGGAAAGAGTGTCAAGGTTCGTTTCGAAACACATATTGTCCGTTTCGTCATCTCTTTCTTTCGCAACGATAGGAATGTTGCATTCGAACTGGAAACGGCGAAGTGCCACGGGAAGGTCAAATCAAATTAGACCGGTGTGTAAATGAGCTTTTCCAGGCCTACTACTTCTGGGGCCGTGCGGCCCTCCAACTTGGCCAGTTCGAAGAATCCATAAAGTGCCTGGCGAAAGCGAACGAGCTCGCCAAGGGGCAGAAAGTGAGTCACACTGATAACGCCATCTAAACTACATGGATATTTGGGGTTTTATAGCCTGGCACTCCTGGTTTTTAGTGTGTTAATGAGCGAATTTCGTCCAGTTCTGAAAGTGTGAGCGTCCGTGGGAAGACTGCCTATTATCAACACGAAAAGCAGTTTGAGCTAGAGTTAATCACCACTTTTGAGGCATAGGTCAAATGGGTTTTTCGCAAGTTTGCAATTTGCATAGGGTGGGGGATGTAGACAGACGCCTTCATGTGTCTGTCCTGCACTCTCTCGCTACGTTAATCCGGTTTACATGCAAAGTGCAGAAGTGCCTATCTTCGCACGCGAAGACCTATTTGACCCATGTTCGCGAACAAACGTTTTTGGTTTATGAAAGTGAGGAAAGTGTGACCGTCCGTGGGAAGACTGCCTATTATCAACACGGAAATCAGTTTGAGCTAGAGTTAATCACCACTTTTGAGGTGAACTTCGGCGATGAAATCACGTCACAACTGCGCACTGCGAGACGGGAGAAGTTCCGACTCCAGGAGGAGAAGCGAATTTCGCAAGAAATCGAACTGCAGACGTACCTCAATCGGTTCGACACCACTTTTCCTAGCATTGAATGTGCACCAAAAAGTAGTATGCAATACAAAACTGAAAATGAAACGAGTGCAAAATAGCATGTGTTTATCGCGAAAGGTCAGCTCTGTCTCGTAAAACAAAATATTATTTGCTATCAATGTAAAATAATAAATATAAAATTAAAGTAAATATTATAATTGGAGACTGATCGACGAGGATCTCGAGCGGCAGCGGCATTTGCTGTTGGAAACAAGCGAGGAGGAGAATGTGACTGAGGGACAACCGGATTCCACCCTGAGGGAGGGAAGGGTCAGTTTTCGTTTTTGATTATTCAGCATGGTCCTGGAGAGTAAACAAAATTTAGGCAAAAAGTTGAGATTGCGAAATATCATGTAAACAATGCTCGCACAGCGAATCATAGATGGGCAGCTAAAATCCAACTTTTTTGAAAGAGAGCGTCGATCACAATTTTGCCCTCCTGGCGGTCGTCATATGACCCCCAAAGGACCCCTTTTTCAGGTGTGCACCAGAGAAAAAGGGATTTTTTTTTCGGATTTTGCTTGCAGGCGGTAGTCAAGGTACCCTGTGCCCACCTATGCAACGAACTCAGTATTAGAGCGGGCTCCACACGTAGTATCTGTATTTTTTTTCTCATATACGCTACACGTCCTTGTGATACATTTAAGTAAGTGTTGAAAAGGAGTGATAGTGTATCTTTGAATAGAGCAAAAACGAATAAACCCGAACGTTGCAGTTGGAGGAGCTCGAGGCGACCGCACAGGGAGCCAAGGACAAGCTGAACACCGTCTTTGCGCAGGTATAATGTTAATAAATATTCAAATTTTGATCATGTAACGGAAAGTTATTGAACCACTGATATCTTACGTTATTGATTTCAGTATCTTAAAACGCGTACCATAATGACAAACGAAAACATTTTCCAATTCTCGAATGTTTCCCATTTAAAAAAAAATCAACTCATCGCTATACGTAATACAATATTAACAGTACTTTTTTTTAAACTTAGGGGATACTATTTTATCACTTTTAAATTAATCAAAGGTTTAATGTAGTGTGATTCCAGGTTGACGATCGTCGCCGGAAACGCGAGCTGCCCGACTATTTGTGTGGGAAGATCTCGTTTGAGCTGCTCGAGGATCCCGTGATCACGCCCTCGGGCATTACGTGAGTTTGTATAATAATAGTAGTAATAATAATAACATATTTATCGAGCAAACACGAAATACAATGTTTACTTTGCTATTACCGTAGCCGGTCCCTCCGATAAATCAATATCTACCCCGTACCTCCCGATCAATCCATATCTACCATGTGATTTATATT
Source organism: Pristionchus fissidentatus (assembly GCA_036245785.1). NCBI lineage: Eukaryota > Metazoa > Nematoda > Chromadorea > Rhabditida > Neodiplogasteridae > Pristionchus > Pristionchus fissidentatus. Next base: position 3,013,777 of record BTSY01000006.1, read on the forward strand.
GTATGAAATCCAAGTAATTGCCCCCGCTCTTTTCCAATTGCTGGTTCGGCGTCATACATCGTCAGTCGCTCTGATAAGAAGGAAGGTGCTAGAATGTGATTATTATGTATGTGTCAGGGTGTGACACTCGCACGATTGTAACCTCTACATATACATATTTATCCTGACATCAAGGCAAAGGGCCTGCAGGAGGTATCATTCTGAGGCAGAGGACCGCTATTCCCCCCACACTTGGGCAGCACTTATCCGAGGCTTTTTGCATATAGCCCCCGATTGCCTACTGCGTTTGCACACAGCTCCCGAGCCGTATTTTTAAAAAAAAAATCAATGAAATGAGTTCTACTTTTTCACTATTTTTCTTTTGCACAGAGCCCCTAAAAAGCCTAGCCCAAATTCGCACAATGCCCCTGCCCCCTGCTGCCCATGTATGATTCCCCCCAATTATTTAGATGGCAATCGAAACAGCAAAGAGCGATGTGGATTGGGGACAACAGTAAATATGATTTTTAATGCGATTAAATATTGCATGATAAAACAACATAATATGTATAAGACCTTTGAAAAGTTAGCAATTACAAATATTGTTTATTTAAAATATGTATTTAGATACGACCGTGCAGACATCAAGGAGCATCTTCATCGGGTGGGGCATTTTGACCCTGTCACAAGAACCCCTCTGTCTGAAGATCAGGCGAGCATTGATTGGTTTCTTAAAAAATATCACCTGATTGTGGGATAGTAGTTGTGGGATGATTGTGGATAAGACACTCATACACTGTTTTCCATTTTGAATTTGAAAGTCGTTTATCAAGAGGTTATTCGTGTTTACCTGGGAATAAAATGGAAGCTCTGACGACGTTGAAAGATCTCTGTGTCTTCGTTTGATTTCTTCTATGGGCATCAAAATTGTACAAGTTACTATATATATTTTTTGATTTTAAATTATATTTTATATTCTTAATCTTTCAGCTGATTCCGAACCTGGCGATGCGCGAGGTCCTCGACAATTTCCTGATGGAGAATCCCTGGGCTCAACATGACCTGGATCTGGATTAGAAGATTATTGATTGACCAATAATTATCGATTGATTAGATACTCCCCACCCCATTCCCTGTGTATCTCCTCTTTTTCAATACTTATTTTGTTATTTTTCGTATCTTGATGAGATGATGATCCCACGTAATGCTTAGGTAGGTTAGTTAGTTTGACGTTATTTTTTGCCTAAATTGTAGAGCTATCGTCGGACAGGGAGTTGGTATGCAATGATCTATCGCCATAGTAGATCGAAAGTTTTAATCCTCGTGAAGAGTCATGAGACGCACCGCGACCTCACTCACTGCTGAAGAGCAAGCTTTCACCGACCCCATAGATCATTCCCAGTGTCTCTCCTCGTTTCCCCTATTTTTCCCTTGTTTCCTTGGGCATCGAAAATCAGCTTCACTTTGCACCCCCTGTTTCCAATTGTCGGATCGATTACTGAACAGCGTCGGCGGGTTACGGTAGTCACCTCAGCTAATCGTATTCTTCGGTGGTAGAGGTCGAGTATACGCGTTATTTTCTCCCCCCGCATGTAATGTTTGTAAATAAATTATTTGGATTTTCCTTTGGTTAGATGGTGAGCACTTGGTTGAATTGCACCCGTTGTTGTACCTTGGAGTTCAAAAGTTTCCATGAATCACACTGAGTTTAAAAAAAAACTTATAATTACTTCGTCGCTTGCATGGAGTAATTAATTACTTCTGTGGAAACACGTTAACTGAGTTTGAATTAATCAATTACTTCGACCGGTGTGCTAGCGTGGTTCAACAGAAGCAGTTAATTACTTCATGCATGTGTCGAAATTTTTTCTCTGAGTTATCTCCCAGATGGCGTTGTCACTAAAAATCGACGCCAATTTCGATGCCATCAACAGAAATAGTCCCGGGAGAAAGGAGATTGAAGGTAAATCAAGCATATTTGTTAGTCAGAAATTTAAGTAGAGATTTTTTTAAAATTTATTTCGAGACTCGAATCGAAGCCGCTCTAAAAATGTGCAGAAGGTGTATTCAGTGATTTGCACGGTTCCCGAAATTTTCCGACACCGAAATATTGACCCCATCGCATCGACTTGTCGTGCGGAGGAATCGTTAGTACAGGGCACGGGAACGTCGGTCATCACATTATTTTCGATGGAATCTAATTTCGGGACTGTGAAAAACACTGGGTCTATTAGTAGCAAAATTCTCTATTGGACTAGTTTCCTTAAATTTTCGTTATAAATCTGACTAGTCTAGTCGATTTTTTCCTGACCATTTCGTTAGAGATATTGCTATTTCTGGTCGAACTGAAACCGATTAGGTATATTACTTTTGTCAATTGTGTTCGTCGAGCTATCGTAATCCTTGAGATCTGGGTGGGAGCTTCTTCATGGTGGGCGACAATCGACTCGCCGTCTACCAGACTGGTGACAGTACCGTAATGCGTTACTGGAACGAGGTACGGTATTCATTTAATTTAGCATGTAAAAATAGACAATAATTATTATCTATAACTTAACGAATTCATTAGCTAAGCAAATTATCTGAGATACGTCATCATTCTCTTCTTTTTCTGCGCCTGATCGACAACAGATCAATGATCCGCAGCTACCGTATTCCAGAGAACGTCGGCGTGGGAGTCGACGTGGGACGAGGTCTCGTTCCCCAAGGGCGGTCGGTTCATGGGTTCAGTCAACTCGCGTCGAGGATTGATAGGCATTGCCGATGCGGAAACTGAGGAGATCACTGAGGCACTGTTTTTTTTGGAAATTTGCCAAGTAAATAGTACGTGGATTCCAGATTCCACAGTCTGGAATCAGGAATCCACGTACTATTTACTGACAATCGACTCGCCGTCTACCAGACTGGTGACAGTGCCGTAATAATTCTGACTCGGCAAATACATTTGCCGTGTCAGATACAAACACAATTTTGAAAGTGAAAGAAACCCTCTGACTTTGACACGATCTATCGATCCTAAGTCCTTTATTGAGATATGTAGTATGACTGATGCATGGGTGAGGCAATTCGAGAATTCGTTGGCTTCAACGGATTTTGTTATCGCTCGCTGGGCTTTAGGAATATGCAAGTATTTGCCGAGTCAGAATTAATATATAAATTAATCCATAAATTATGCAGGTGCACCCCTTCCACATCGATTTCGTTCTCGGCGACGGCACGAAGCAGATCAGCAAGCTGGTGAGAGCACCACTCGATCGCATAGTGATGAAGCTACAGTACTCTTTCTCTCTACCGTACCTCTCCCGCTCATATGTGATTGTATAGTGGTGCGATGTAGCCTCAAATTGCACGGTGATGATGATTGCTTTCAAACCCAATTTCACTCACCTGAACAGTTACAATCACATCATACTTGTTCCAGTCAGAGTGCGAACTGTGATACACGGTCTCTTAATATCGCCCACCCGTTTCACCATTCCGTGGATAAGAAAGCATGGTATTCCACGGTCAAGTTACATTTTCGACTGCGAGATAGCATGCATTCAAGGAAACGAGTGATTTTCCTAGTGATGACGTAATGTATTTGATTGCGTAGTAATGACGCAATCGCAGGCGCCGCTCCGCTTCCTCACGCCCATCGTTGTGGTGATATTCTCCTTCGACACGGACTACCTGTTCGCGCTCAGCACGACGCACATCTACTACTGGAACTGTAAGTAGCTGGGTACGGTAGCCGTGCAGTACTGTACTATGGGTACTGTAGACCAGTTGGTATGTCTGTTACAGTATACGGTAGGAAAATGGTGCGCGGCCGACCTTTCCCAATCAGCGGACACGCCAACGGCGCCTGCTGTGCGCGTCTGCGCGCTGCGCGACGACTACAGAGGCGCGGCGGCGTACGCGAGAGGCTCCTCCCTCTTCTTCCTATATGATGTGAGTAATACTGTAAAGTGCGGTAGTTCTTTAAGAGATTACGGTAGAAGTCATACGGTAGTCGTTCGTCGTTCGTGAAAGAAATTGCTCGGCGGTGTACCACCAATCGATATTTGGCGGATTCGTAAGACAGCTACGTTTGTCTACCTACCGTATTCATGAAAAATGTAATAAATTACTAATTCCATTCCAGGGCAACGCCGCGACAATGGACGAATTCGAGGGAGATAGCGGCGAGTGGTCGAGGTATAAGCTAGTCTTGGCAGATTTAAATTCAATCGATATCATGTATCGAGGCAATCAATCGATATATTTTTGTACAGATGGACGCTCGGTCACAACGAGACGGGCCTGCTGCCGAATCTTGCGGGATTGAGAGGTACCGTATGTGGATTACGGTATGTCAAATAATTATCGATCGATTGTAGGTCAGAGGAAGCTTATGACGTTTTCGCCCGAGCTCATTACGGTGTTCGCCGTGTCCGTCGCCGACAATTCACTGTGGTAAGGTAATTTTGTGGATTACGGTAGCCTATTGAGAGCTGATTTAGATACGGTGTGTTCTATGTAATCGATCGATGCACAGGTCGCTTGACGTCTTCGATCCGTTCTGGAATCGAATCGGCGACCTGAGTAAGTGTTTTCGTGATTGCCTAAGGATGGCGTAATAAAATAAATGCTATCGATTTTTAGACAACGACGGTGTGCCGGCGGAGATAGTGTCAGCGGACGGCCGAACCGTCTTCGTGAGAGCGGGAGAGGTACGGTAGAGAGAAAGAGCACGGTAGCTTCATATACCATCGACCATTGCAGGATACGGTAGCGGTCACGGTAATGCCGGAAATGGATCAGTTTGCGATTGAGGTATGATTTATTTTATTATTATTTTTATTATTGTTGATCTATAATAGTTATTATTATTATTGTTTTTATTATTATTGTTATTGTTATTTTTCTTATATTAATGTTATTATTGAACAGGACAATGCAGTGGCTGGAGTGGTGGAAGAGGAGGAAGATGAAGAGACGAAAACTCTCAATGTGCGATATTTGTTTGTCGTACGGTAGCATTATGGCAAATATATTACTGTAATCCAGTTAGTAAGGGGTGTGTCAGGGATGTGACTCGGAAATAAAGTGGGGAGGGGGAGAACAGTTCGAAGTGCGTCGATACTGCAGGCACAACTGAAGGAGGCGCGCGAGAAGCGCGATGGCGAGATGAACAAGCTGAGAAAGATCGGAGTGATGGTGAGTGGTCATTACGGCGTCATTAGGCAATAGAGGCGCTATTGCGTCATCATTAGGTAATCGAGGCGCTATTGCATCGTCAACGTTTATTTATCGTACACCCCTGCGTCTACATTTACAAAAATAGGCGAACACACCAAGAAAACTTATTGCAGTGTATGAGCCTAGTTATGTGTCTGACCTAGCGAACTGTTCCGCACCCCAACACAGCTCCCTATCTATGACTGAGTATCATTTTCCCTGTCATGCAAATATTGGCTGCGTAGCTTGCGAGCATTCCCGCATTTCCTACGTATTTCACGTCTTGTCCTCCGCTCGCGTAGCGAGACGTCGTTATTCCTTTTGCTCCCGTTATATAAATATTATTACTAAAACACCCGTTGTGCACAGACATAACATTTTGGCGATCAGGATTGTTTGACGTACTTATTGTTTGTTTCATAAGGCGGTTGGTAGCCTGGCTAGGAAGGTGGGGGACGTCGTCCACACCGGAGCCGAATCCTGGTTTCTTGCAACTTTGATAAGACACAGGGAAGACTATCGCCGATTTTCGAATTGGTTATAGACTTTTCTTTGTTCTTTATCAAGTGTCGCCTCTGGTGCCGTTTTCCCTGGTGCTAGAGGATATCAGGTTCATCAAACCCGTGCAGCGAAGAGTAGCACGTGGTCGTCGACTAGAGGATCTGCATTTTTTGTGTGAATTAAAGTGAAGTGGTGCTTGAGTAGCCAGACTGTGAAAGTAAGAGACGTAGTCTTTACTGGAGTCAAAGCTCTGGTTTTGAAGGTCTTTTTACTGATAGCAGCGGAAGCTATCGCCAATTTTTTTTGGTGATATCTACTCTGCGTATTGGTTAAGCCTGGGAACACGACCGATAGTTGGAAATTGGTTGAGTAGATCAATAACTAAAGGAAGTGGGGCTGGTAGAGAACAATGACGGCTGAAGACGAGGAGGTCACCCCGACCATGAAGCAATTATTCACACAGATGGTAGAGATGCAGAGGAAAGTGGTTGACATGCAAGAAGACCAGAACGAGAAGTACACACAGTTATTGTCATTGGTGACTAAGGGTGGTAATAACGAGGGAAGAGCACAGAATATGATGACTGTGCAGGTTCCGTCCGTGTCGAATGGACCGACTATTGATGCGATTGAAGGAAGAATCGTGGATTTTGAGTACGATGAGGAGGAGTGCACATTCGAGCAGTGGTACGATCGATACCAGGATGTGTTTGTTTATGACATGAAGGGAGCAGATGATTGTTCAAAGGTGAGAGTTCTGCTGAGGCACCTCAGTGTGAAGTGCAATGCTCAGTACCGTGATCACAAGGCACCCGAAGATGTCATGGATGAGTCGTTTGATGGCACGGTGGCCACGCTCAAATCTTTATTCGGAAAGAAGGAGTCTGATTTCGAACTGCGTGTTCGATTCTTCAACCAGAAAATGTCCACGAGTGGTGATCTCGATGTGATGAAATTCGCCGCAGAGGTGAACCGTCTGTACCAGAAGGGTAATCTTAAGACGATTACTGAGGACCAGATGAAGATCACAGTCTTCCTGGCTGGTCTGGATCTGCCAAATCAGAAGGCGATGCGCACTCAGCTGTTCAATGCAGTGAGTCTGAAGGCATCGATCACGTTCAAGGAGCTACTTGAGAAGTACTCCACGCTGAAGGCACTGGAACGTGACGTGGCAGTGGTACAGAATGCGTCGGTGAACATGGTGAAGACGTACAATAAAGGAACGACTGAAAGGAGCAAGAATCCCGAGTATAAGAGAGACAAATCGATCACATGCAGTAGCTGTGATAAGAATGGTCCCTACGAGAGTGAATGTTGGCTGACATATCCAGAGAAGAGGCCGAAACGGCATGGAAGTAGATCGTACCTCATCCGCTGTGGTGGCGAGAGGAGGGATCGAGTGTATGTGAACTTGAAGATCGGTGGAAAATCGATCGAGTTCCAAGTGGATACTGGTTCAGATGTCACAATCATCTCGGAAAGTGACTGGAGAGGACTGAATTGTCCGTATCTGACGAAGTTTGTCGATCGTATTAGCGATGCTAACGATCAGTCTCTCGAGATTCTCGGAATGTTTTCCTGTGCTATGGAGCACAGTGGAGTCAAGAGTAGCGGAGTGGTCTACGTTACTACAGCCCCGATTCGACTTGTCGGTGGTGAATGGTTCTGGAAGCTGAACCTGAGAAGATCATTCTTCAGGAATGATATTGCGGTAGTCGCATGCACCAAGTCTCCGGATGACTACGCAAACTTGATGGAATGTCAAGAATATTGCGAGACTGGACTGGCCAGACTGAACCCGAGAGGTAGTACTGGAGGATGTGTAGATCCTGGAACCAGCCAGCAGGTGTATGAAAAGGAGATCGATCAAAGATTAAAAATGGGAGTGAATTCGAAAGGAGAACACTTGGAGCAGGCAGGAGTATTCTCTCTAGTCGAAGAGAAGAATGAGTCTGTGGAAGAACATGCTGATCCCAGAGAGGACAGAGCGTGTCTGCCTGTGATTCCGGAGGTTGGCTCGGACTCTGGAAAGAGAGGGAGCAGCTTCTCCAAGATCGATTTCTGTGATGTGGATTCACGTGTAGAAGTCGAAGAGACGAAGGAACCGTGGATGAATCAGACACGTCACGGGCTGATTATTGTCGTGAACGACAGATTACCGTACAGAGATGAGCCCACTCTGAAGACGTTTCATGCGGATGACCATGATGCAGAAGCGCAATTGCTGACTATTCGAGAGAAAGTCGCATTCAATGGGAAGAGGAAGAGAGAGCACACGGAGAATCTGGAATGGATTCCCAATGATGGTGCTGAAGACAGAGATGTCAACTCTCTTGGTTTCGTCATGGACAAAACTTACCGTAACCCGAGACTGGAGGAACGCACGGGTCCTGCCAGAAGCAGTGAACTAGTTTTCGACTGCACAGAGGAATTCTCATCGAGAATTGTATCGGATGTCTCTTATATGAAGATCAAAGATCAACTCACTCTCTCCGAGAAGGAAGAGGAGGGAAGAATGTGTGGTGTCGGTAGGGACAACAGAGAGTTCGTCCAGGGTACTACCGTACATCAAGAGACCAGTACTATCCGTTACCCAAGTATGGAGGAGTCTTCGGGTCCTGCCAAGAACAACGAACAAGTGTTCGTGTGCAATGAGGAGATCTTTCTCGGAAAGATCAAACATCAGCTCACTCTCTCCGAGAGGGAAGAGGGGAGTTGGAGAGATGTCGGTAGTGGGAACAGAGAGTTCGCCATGGGTACTGCCGTACATCGAGAGATCATGCGTCATGATGGACTGAGTGTCGAGAGATGGTCGATGACCATGGAGAAGTGCATCCACGGATCGAGCGAGAAGAAGGACATCGTCGAGGACAACTACATCGTCTCGCGAGTCTCAACTACCACGACAAGTGCGACTACATCGAGTGCAATCGTCGAGTCTCGCCGTGCAACTTCAATCGTCGAAGAAAGATTCGAGCCCACGGATGATGTGGAGAACGACACGAAGACAGTTACTCTGAATGAGTCCCATCCAAATTGACCATCATTACCCAGTACTACGATATTGATTCTTTATCACTGTATAAGTTACCTTCGCACTATCGTAACTTCATATCGTCAGATATTCAATAATCGTATTTCATATCTTGTGGCGGAGGTGCTGTGTATGAGCCTAGTTATGTGTCTGACCTAGCGAACTGTTCCGCACCCCAACACAGCTCCCTATCTATGACTGAGTATCATTTTCCCTGTCATGCAAATATTGGCTGCGTAGCTTGCGAGCATTCCCGCATTTCCTACGTATTTCACGTCTTGTCCTCCGCTCGCGTAGCGAGACGTCGTTATTCCTTTTGCTCCCGTTATATAAATATTATTACTAAAACACCCGTTGTGCACAGACATAACACTTATCTAGAGAATGGGGAAATCCTGGGGGAAGGAGTCAAAATAGGCAATCTAGACGTTATTACATCATAAGCAAGATGATATTGCGTCACCAATAAGCAATCTATATTAGATAATCTGTATTATTATTAGATAATCTAAAATATGCTGCGTAATTGTTATTACCTCATCAATATGCAACCTCGCGGACTGTCACATACCCTTATATATTGCAGCTGTTGGACGGCGGCATGGATCAGAAGACACTCGAAGACATTGAGAGCGGATTCGAAAAGATGGAGGAACATGAGGCACTGTAGATGATTGATTATTAGCGATTGGTTTATTTCTTCTCGAAAAGGTACTATATCTCATACATTTTGGTTACTATTCAGTGTTTTTCACGGTTCCCGAAATTATCCGACACAGAAATATTGACCCCTCGCATTTACTAGGCGTGCGGAGGAATCGGTAATACAGGGAACGGGAACATTATTTTCGATGAAATCTAGCGACAACAGTGTAATTTTCACTTGCAACCCTTGGCGACCCTCTCGCAGACCCCCTCGCGCGCGAGGGGTTCCCTTTTTTCGGGAACGTGAAAAACACTTACTATGAGTCCAGAAATTATGTTCTGCAATTTTCTATTTCTTGTTTGTTCTAGCTAACTGGCGACCGCTGCAAGCAGATATTTTTACAGATTTTCAACGAATTTCTTAACAAACTTTCTAAAATGGTTAATGATCGTGATGCAGATAACCAGTAAGATTAGGGAAGGTGCGAATATTATATGATGCTCTAGGAACAATTCTATTGGAAATTGTCAATATTAGATAAGAGTGATTTGGTCAAAGATCAAAGATCAGCCTCTTTCAGGAGGGACTGAGTGAGACGGATCGAATGCGGCGCGAGATTCAATCGATAAAGAAAAGCGATGGATTGTACAAGAAGAAGCTGATGAAGTACATCATTATGGTCAGTTTACGATAGTTACGGGAGTTTTTCGATAGTTACGGACGAAAATATATTAAAAGAAAGGCCCGAAGCATAGTTGGATGTGTTTGTTCGATTCAGTGCTCATAAATGTACGGAATGGTATTCTTCGATCGTACTTGGGAAAATTAGAGAATTGAAATGCAGTGTTTAAAAAAACGTTGATGAACATAGACGAATACTGCAAAGTAGGAATGCTTCCATTTTACCATTCATTTCGGCTTCATTTTTGTTCACAAATAATAGTGATAATTGCGTAATGCCGCCTACTCAATTCGAAAATATGAAATTGCGAAAATGGAATCAGAATCAGTTGTATCAATAACATATCAAGGGAGCAATGTCTAGGACAGTAATCGGAAAATACGCAGTTGCTGAAAATGAGTTGAGTTGGTATTTGGTATTCTCTCTCCGAGGCATATTGAATCTGCAGATGTCAAAGTTGCCGAAGCCATTGGAGAAGAGGGAGGAGGAGAAGGAGGAGGAAAGGAAAGAAGTAGAGGAGAAACCAATCGATACTTCGGAGGTGGCAGTCGAGCCCATGGAGGCACAGCACGAGACGGATACCGTAACTGAGGGGGGTACGGTAGCTGAGGAGGATACGGTAGCTGAGGTGGATACGGTAGCTGAGGAGGATACTGTAGCTGAGGAGGATACTGTAGCTGAGGAGGATACTGTAGCTGAGAAGGGTGCTGTACCTGAAGAGAGTACTGTAACTGAGGACGACACCCAGTCGGCCCACTCTGCAGAAGAGGACCATGAAGAGACTGCTGATGAAAGCACGGCGTGAGACGCCAAGGATACTGCGTTGAGTTACCGTACGCGATCGATATTTGTAAATATTTTAGACCCCTGTTTTGTTGCTCATTAACGAGAAGCTGGTTATTAATGTAACTCCATGATCATGTGCTAACTTCGCTTTACAAGTTTTTTCCCATCAAGTACGCGTTTATGCATATATTGAAGTGTTTTCAGATAAAATTGTTCTGGTGATCACCCGCTAGCACTATCACTATTCCAATAACTTGTTCCGGAATGGAATCGTAGATCATGTAAAAGGCATGTTATGATTACTCGAACCGAGTGATTGCTCAGACTGATCTTTGATCTCTCGATTGATTGCTCAGATTGATCTTTGATCTCTCGATTGATTGCTCAGATTGATCTTTGATCTCTCGATTGATTGCTCAGATTGATCTTTGTTCCGAGACACGGGCGAATGCGGCAAATCCTGGCTTGACTTCGAATTTATTTACGCCCGAATAATTTTTGATGCGTGAAACTCATAACATTTATTCGAAATTTGATCCACAAATGTACACAAAACACCCGTGGTTGTTGAGAAATGAGATAATCGTCGTTTGCAAAAAAAAGAACAATTTGTTGCGAAAAAAGAACGAACAGACGAATTGATCCAGGGAGATAAATACGAATATGAGTTGGCTAATCACATGGGGGCGGTAATGTACCCGTTCGATGACAAACATTGATCTTTTCGCAGTCACAATACGAAAATATAATAATTATTTGACAAACCAGTAGGCACTGGAAGGCGTTTGTGCGTGCAGAATTCAACGGGAAGCAGTACAACAATTTTGGTTAGAGTTGGAAGTAGAATCGAGGAAAGAAGGAGGGAAGCGGACAGGGAAAGAGGCTCATAGCGAAAGAAGAGGGAAATTAGGGAGCATCGGGATACTGTAGCTAAGGGATACGGTAGGTCACTGGGCGTGATCGATTGTAAAGGCTCGCTTTCTTCTCGAGTGGTACGAGTCCGATCTCATAGCGGTAGGCGGAGTCCGTTGTGGACTACCGCCGGAACCCGGTCTGGAAAGTAGCCTAATTAACATTAATTAGTAATTGTTAATTAACGGAGCTATCATAACAGGGAGTTGCGCAAAGCCGAGATGGTTGAAGCGGGCCTATGAAGCAGTTAGCCTTTGTTACAATCTAGAAACGTTCTAGTGTCACAGTACACACCCGCACAATCACATGAAGCTCCCACGAATCGCCATCAATCAACAATTCCATGCTACCGTAGGTCAATGCTAGTCTGGTGAATACGGTATCAAGTTAATCGGATGCGTTTTCTATCATGCGATACCTGCTTCTCTGACCGGCATTCTGCACCGCGCCCGCACCGTTGTTGTTGGCGGAGACGCCGGATGCGGAGCAGTTCTGGTGGTGGATGAAGTGGTTGCGCACCGCGCGCTGCAGCACCTGCAACAATGCCGACTGTCTACCGTAATCTCAACAATCTCCGTAAAGTAATACAGCAATCTCGGATCAATCTCGGCCCCGATACTTTGCAAAACAGTGTATGCAAAACAGTGCAGTGTATTTAATGAAAAAGTGTATTGATAAACAATAGAGTATGCCAGTGCGGTAAAATAGGGATACATTTTGAAACAGAATATTTCGCTAGATATTTTTACAAACGTTTCATGTACACAAATATACCTCAATTTGCGTTCGCATCTCATCCTGGGCAGAGACCAGTCGCTGCATGGAAGAGTGCATCTCGGCAACCAACTGAATAGCAATTTAATATTATAAATATTCCAAAATATAACTAATATGTTTCACTAAAAAAGGGGGATGACAGCACAATACCATCTTTAATTTTGTTGACGAATCAACAAAATCCGTATTTCTTGCTTAATTTATAAGCTACCGCATCCAGCTTGTTTGCTAGTTATCACTACCGGTGCCTCCTACCATCCACCCACAATTTTTCGACTGCTGAAGGATTGACAGGAAAGCGATCACGTAGTATCTTTTCCAAATTGAGAAAAGGCGCTCAATAGGCGCTGTTAGGCGCCTTTTCCCGAATTGGAAAACACTATGTAGCCTACCTGGCAATCCTAACATTGTGTGCCGTGTCCCCTAGGGTTGCAGGTTCGGTTTTCGTGAAACGGACTTTCGCGTACCCTCTGGCAGTCTGCCTCCGTGAAACGACGAGAGAGTGATAAAGCGCCGTTTCACGGAGAACGGCCCGTTTTAGGAGTAGAAATAAATTCGCTGTGTGACTCAGAATAATCGAAATGGAACGAGATAAATTGGACAGTTCTCCCACTTCGACGAGCGCCGTTTTTCGGGGGGGGGGGGGTGACAAAACAGCAACGGCTAAAACAGCAACGGACAAAAACAACAACGAGGTTAATAACTGCTCTTAACCTACCCACATTACTCAAGCAAATTATTTTCATGATCAGAATCGCGAGGGCTTTCAAACCCACAAATTAACTAATTTGCTAATTAAAATTTTGCTAATTAGTCGTAAATTCAAAATGGCCAGAAAAACCAAGCTACAAGCCGAATCGATGCAGGATAGCAAATAACCAACAGGAAAAAAAATTCTTACAGATCAAGTTTGATCAAAGTTATGACCCTTTGCTGTTTTGCCACCCCCCCCCGTTTTTCAACTTTTTTTCAAATTGCCTCTAAAACGGCCGTTTCCCGTGAAACGGAGACAAATGCCAGAGGGTATACGATAGTACGTTTCACTGAAACGGAAACCGAACGGTCAACCCTAGTGTTCCCTCCCGTACCCGTGTGACTTGCTGCGTGTTCACGCTGTTGTTTTCGCCAAAGATGCGGATCTCGTTTTTGATGGCGCGGAAGCGGTGGATGGCGTTGAGGAAGCGCCGCTGGTGCAGTCGCAGCACCGCGTCGCTCGACGGCTCGCCCGACCGCAGACACTTGTGGATCTGCCACGTCTGCTGCAGCACCTGCAGCGAGATTGGAATGAGAAGATGCTGCAAGTGCAGCCTCAATTTAGATTCCATCTTTTTAAAAACTTTTTGTCGCTCCCTTCGCGGGTGTTTCAAGTGCAGCACCTAGATTAGCGGATGGCTCTGAAACTTCCTTCGAGTTCCTGATTCTATCATCTACAGCATGGTCGACAATCATTTTGTGCAAAAAATGTATTAAAAACAAAATAAACTCGCCCTGGCCGCGGCGTTTTTGTGTTCCCTCGTCAGGCGCGAGTCGTTCATGAAGTTGTTCACGTTCCGCTGCCCATTCGACAGTTGGATGTTGCGAGAGATAACGGCGATGAGAATGGAAGACACGATAGCGCCCTGAATTAAAAATATTTTTTAATATAAAAGCAAGAATTTATTTACATACATATAGTTTCAAGATGCAAGTGTTCACTGAAATTATAAAGGAAATTATTGCAAAATAAGCTCACCACCACGCCCACAAAAATCGCTAAAATACGGCCCGCGTGCGTCGCCGGAACAATGTCTCCGTAGCCGTTCAGCATAAATGTTATGGCTGCAATTATACTAATTATTAAATTAAGAATTACTAAAGTATATTTTGATAATCTCACCGATGAACCAGAGCGCGTTAGAGTAGAGGATGGAAGGCACGTCTTTCTCCGCTCGACCATACCTGCAACATCAATTTCACGATTTTTCACGGAGTTTTGTAACACATTATTTCTGATTCAGCTATGCTTGTTGGGATTCGCTATTGAAACGAAGTGTATGCACGAAAAAAAACCCACCATCTCCAATAATGGTTTGTTCTATTCAAAGAAAAGTGCATGCTCTAATATTCGAAAAAATCGAAAAAGAGCGAAAAATCGATTCAAAGTAGCCTACGAGAGAGCGCTTCTCGCCCCTAGACATAACTGAAGAATGCGTGTCTTTGCTCTGTTTACACGACGTTTTCTCACGATTGAATCATGCAAATGCAATCGCGATCTCGAAAGTTGGGAGAAGAGCAGTTGAGAGTTCAGATAGATCTTCGGTACTAGGTGGGACCGGAGTGCGCAGTTTCAGCCAGGCAAGAACATTCTATCGAATACGCGAAAAACAACTTGTTGTTAGTTTTGAGGTGTTGTAAGAGAAACAAATACATCAAGTTGGCCTACGAAATCGATTATGGATTGAGAATCGTTGAGATACATTAGAAATTTAAATATTGATAAAAATAACCTCTCGCACAGTACGAAGCACCAACTGCTCGCCAACCAGAAGATTAGCGTGAAAATGGAAAGAAAGACGAGCGGCTGCTCATCCAGCACTGTCTTCACGACGAACGAGAAGTTGACCTGGAATAATAATAAATAATAAAATTAAATAAATTAAAATTTAATTTAATTAACCTTGTAATTTAAAGTTCTAAATGTATAATTCTACCTGAATCCGGTTGAGTGCAGCTAGCGTTCGTGTCGAGGCGTCCTGAAGAAAGACAAAATATGAAAAAGCCAAGCGTTCGTGACCGAATATTTCAGTGTTTTTGTGCTTCCCTAGAAAAAAGGTAGATGATTGAGCTTTGAGATTGTCATGCACGAATATCACTTTTTCGTGTCCCGACTATCGGCAGTCAAAAATCTTGTGAAATACTGATCAATTGATTAACATAATAAATAAACACCTGGAATTGTTTGCTATGCAGCACCATGAAGCGGGCGACGAGGTAGACTCTTGACAGCATTACGATCGAGAGGAGAACGTCCAGTGGCACCTAGACGATTTATTCGATGATTATTAATAATTTTATAATGTTTTGTTTGTTTTACACTTGCAGTTATAGTTAATTTTCCATTTTCATATGAATTTGGATGACGAGGGTTGCCATGCGGCGAACCTTTTCAGTTGTAAATGAGGAGTGGTTGGACGAGTGGTGCACGTTCCGATTTGTCTCGATGTACGACCATTTCAAGTGACCCGTGCCTGCAACAATACTCTTATTTGGTGCTGAAATTTTCCTGGAACCGAGGTTGGTACATTCATTCTGGGTTCTCAAGAGCGTAGCGAGCGGTCGGACATTCTTTCCCTCCGCTCGTGAGCCGCCCAGTGTCCCTCTACCAGAAGAGTTTGGCCCTCGGTAGTTGTAAGCCACCATGATGAGTCGCCACCTCTACATCGGCACCATCAACGCCCGGACGCTCGCCCCGAAGGACAAACACATCGAGATGGAGCTGGCCCTCGACAAGATCCAGTGGGACGTGATTGCTATGCAGGAAGCCAGGATTGTGGGTTGTGCCTCGTTCAATCTTACATCCTCAGGCACAGTGATCTACCACTCGGGTGGCCCATCCGCGTTCCATGGCGCGGCCTTCCTCCTCCGACCGCACCTCGCGCGAGGAGCTGCGTTCCGTGGCCTCTCCGAACGTCTAGCGACTCTGCAGCTTCCCGACCAACGGCTCTTCCTCGTTTGCGCCTACGCTCCGACGTCTGCCTACCAGGACGACGAGTATGACGCATTCCTCGATCAGGTCGATGCCGCGCTGCAGAGTGCGCCCAGAGGCTTTATGCCAGTGTTGACGGGGGACTTCAACTGTAGAGTGTCGAGGGAGCCTGGCAATGAGATCCATGTCGGTGACTTCGCCTCTCAGACCCCGAACTCGCGCGGCCGCATTTTTACCGAGGCCTGCGTGAGAAACAACCTGCGCATATGGAACACTTTTCCCAAGAGACGACACGGTAGACTCTGGACTTGGCGGTCCCCAAACGGCTTGACCTTATCGCAAATTGACTTCATCGCTGCCCCTCCATCAGCGCGAGTTGTCGATTGCGGAGTCGTCGGTCCCTTCGAGTTCAACTCCGACCACCGCCTCGTCCGGATGTGTCTCTCTCTTACCCGCAAGATGAAGCAGAAAAGACGCAGGGAGCGTTACGATTTCGATCGGCGCGCTTATTCTGCCAACTCGAGTCTTCTCGGGTCACTGCCCCTTGCACGCGCCCAGTCCGCCCCGGAAGCCTACCGTACCATCACCGCTTTCGCCAAGACCGCGGCTACCAACTGCTGGAGGAAGCGCCAAACCCCGCCCTGGATTTCGCCCACCACTCGTCGCCTACTCGCCTCCCGTCATTCCCTTCGCGCTGACCCTCGAACCACCGTGTCCTACTCCATTTCCTGCAAGACAGCCCGTGCCGCCCTTTGTGACGACATCCGCAGAAGGAAGGAGAATCAAGCGCACCTCGCGGCTGCCAAGGGAAGGAGCATCGTCAAAACGATGAAGGACCTCCACTCGTCTCGGAAACGCCTACTCGTCCCTGACCCAATCTCTGGCGCGCTCTCTCAAGATGCAACCAAGCTTGCCGTCAAACGTTTCTACGAGACTCTCTACACCCCTGCAGTGGCGCTCCCTCTCGCTGCCGCCCCACCCTCTGAGCCCTTTCCACCGTTCCTGGCTGATGAAACCCGACATGCTCTATCCCTCCTCAAGTGTGGTCATTCCCCCGGCTCCGATGGTGTCCTCCCTGATATGCTCCATCTATCAAGGGAGTACCTCGCTCAACCGCTAGCCGATCTACTGAACCACCTTGTTGCCGGTGACCCCGTCCCTGAGCTCTGGTCGAAGCTGTCGTCTCCCTTCTTCACAAGAAGGGCGATCCCTCCAACATTGGCAACTTCCGCCCCATCTCACTACTGACAGTCACCCTGAAGAGCATTACCCGTGTCATCCTAAAGCGAGTCGAGACGTCTCTCGATGAGTCGGAGTCACTCACCCAGACCGGTTTCAAGAAAGGGTTCAGTACTCTCGACAATCTGCACGCCATTAAGCAGCTCGCTGAAAGGACTCACGAATACGGTATGCCTCTCTACCTCGGATGCGTCGACTTCAAGAAGGCCTTCGACTGCGTGGAATGGAATGCAGTGTGGCAAGCACTCTGCACGTTTGGAGTCCATCCCACCCTCGTCGATCTCTTACGTCGCCTCTACGAGTCCTCTTCCACCCTAATCCGAGTGAACGAGGACCTGGTCCCAGTGTGCGTGAAGAGAGGAGTCCGCCAGGGAGACACACTTTCTCCCCGTCTCTTCAACGCGGTACTGAGAAGCGCGATGGAC
Source organism: Pristionchus fissidentatus (assembly GCA_036245785.1). NCBI lineage: Eukaryota > Metazoa > Nematoda > Chromadorea > Rhabditida > Neodiplogasteridae > Pristionchus > Pristionchus fissidentatus. The sequence goes on from BTSY01000006.1 coordinate 3,031,645, forward strand.
GACATCGATTGGGAGACCTGCGGAATCCGGATCGACGGACGCCATCTTAGTCATCTGGAGTACGCGGACGACGTCGCCCTTGTCGCCAAGTCTCGACCGGAACTGGAGAAGATGCTGCGAAAGCTCATGGAAGCGTGTGCACGAGTCGGTCTCGAAGTCAATGCCTCCAAAACGGTTCTCCTTACATCCTGTAGCACGACTCGCGCACCCATTACCATCGACGGTCAAGTATTCAAGTTCGTTGAGTTTACCACATATCTTGGCGGGAGAATTTCCCTTCCCCTGGACCCCTCCGAAGAAGTGGAATACAGGATTCGTCTGGGTTGGGCTGCCTGGAGCAAACTCCACCACCTGCTGGCGTCACGCATTCTTCCCATGAAGACTAAGAGGAGGCTCTTCGACAGCTGCATCTTGCCTACCGTACTCTATGGTAGCGAGGTGTGGGCTTTGAGATCGAGTGACAAAGAGCGCCTCGATGTCACCCTGAGGAAGATGGAACGTCGGATGATTGGAGTCACCCTTCTGGATCGAATGAGGAATGAACGATTACGAGAAATCACCCAAATTCGAGACTGGAATAAGGAGGCACTTAAACGGAAAGCGAAATGGGCCTTGAAGATAAGGCGAATGGAAATCAACCATTGGACGCGGGCAACTACGATGTGGACCCCCTACAACTGGAAACGCCCCCAAGGCCACCCCAATACCCGATGGAGAGATGACCTGAAACGAGCAATCGGGCCCCAATGGTGGAATGCAACTAACGAAGAATTCCGGCCCATCCTCATCTGAGCACTATTGCCTGACATGATAAATAATTGAAAATTGAATTGAATTGAGGTTGGTACCGGTACCAGGTGGGATGTTTAAAGTAGTCGGGCCCGGTACCTGGTAGTGGGCAGACGGCGCAGAAGATCATCTCCATGGCGATTCGTAACCATCGTAGCCGGGTCATGACCACCCGCCAGTCGTCCGCCCCGCAGTCAACCAGGTCCAGCTGAAAACATACTCCGATTTATTACAAATTTTTTAAAAAATTTTTTACACTCGTCCGAAATAATAAAACGTTCCGTTGATAATCCGTGCTAAACAATAGATACGGCTGCGAGAGAGCATGGCAAAGTGAGAGAAACGTCGAGGTATAGAAAGAGAATACACCACCAGTAGTCCATTTCATGAACGTATCATTTTAAAATTGTAATAGCATCTTAACCTTTGACATACACGAATAAATTAGATACACACAGAAAAAAAGTCTTATATGAGGCCCCTAACCCTTTCAAAAGTCTTATATATAAGACCAAAAGTCTGATATATAAGACTTTTTTCTGTGTGCAGAATGGTAGAAAGCAAATTATCACACACAAAAAACATCAGAGAGAACATTCGTATGAAAGAGAATTTATAAAGTAAGATTGTAAAAGAACAATAGACTTACCATGATTTCATTGTGGTGAAAGGCGACAATTTGCGTGAGTAGTGCTACTGTAGACAATCCAACGAAGGTGCGAAGAACGAGAGAGACGGGATGGTCCTAAATACTTTGGGTTCTTTCAAATTTCATTAATTATATGTTTTTTTTAAATAGAAATGTGAGCCTTCCGTAAAGTCTTGCCATTTTACGTCTAGTTAACAATAATTTTCATTTTTCGTTTTTCGCTGAGAATTATTCTCTAATTTTTTCTCTTCGACATATTTTTGTATGCCGTGTCCCTCGTAGTGTGTTGGAACTATGCGCTCTCCCTGTCGGTGGGCGAGAGAGTGTGCGAAACGGGGAGAGACCCTGACTCGTATTTTGGACTCTCCCGCATACCTTAGTCATCCCCCACATCTGCTGTCCGGTCATCTCCGACTCGACGACCATGAACAAGATGCCGATGAGAGCGAGCGTGAGCGCCCTGCAAAAGATGAGGTTGCAGCGAGCGGGAGTCGAACCACGATGTTCTGGTGCCTCAAGGAATGTAAGGCAAACGAGCAACGAGTGTCTTTCCCTAATTGGGAAAAGGCGCCCAAGAGCCGCTGTTCGGCGCCTTTTCCCAATTAGGGAAACACACTACGTGGCCGCTTCCCTGACAATCCGAACATTGTGAACCACGATGTTCTGAATTCACGGTGGGACCAGAACACTTTTACACGCTACTGTCGTACTCTCTGACTGTCAGACTCAATTTCCGTGGATTAGAATGCCTTCTCGAACCATCGAGTTGCCGACTAGCGAACCATGGAGTTCCATTGGACTCTGTCGTTTCCCACGTAAGTTTGCCGACTTCATGCTGGTCCGAAGTGCTCAGCAACACGACCAGGTGTCATGTTTCTACGAGCATAAGCGAACTTGCCAACTTGGAGTCACTTTCGGCAATGACTGTCGATATTTAGTGCAACGAACCGATCGATAATGTTGACGCGGTTGGAGAGTCGCTCGGATCGGACGCGATAGACGAGTTTCACCTGGTTACTGTCGACGGGCACGCCGTACCTGAAGTTAAAACATAACTTACCGTAACTCAGTTACCGTACAAACATAAAACATGGCATGTTTCATCGATGAAACATGCCATGTGTTCAACCAATACGTTCATTCTTGAATCTACACAGAGCGCGAAGTCTCCAACTTTCCTTACTCTGGAGATGATGTCTCCAGCTGAGAGAGCATGCGAAATCGAGAGATGGAGACATCAAGTCTACCATTATTAGGAGAAGTGAACACTCCAGAGTAAGGAAAGCTGGAGACTTCGCTCTCAGAGTAGTGTGCTATGACCAAAACTACCACATCAATCCACGGACCGGTCAACCTTCCAGAAAGGCCTTTGGAGTGAGAGAGCGTGTGAAATCGAGAGGGACTCTCTCACTTTTGTACACTCTCTCGCTCTAACCCTGGTCTGTAGGCTTGGAATCATGTGACTACACAAGGTATGAACATTGCGTTCCCTTAGCGCCAAGTTTGCAGCGCCTCATATGTACAGTGACCATGATTTGGGGTACTCACCTCGAGTTGTTCCTTTTGAAGTTGTGTGCGGAGGTGTGGTGGCCGGCGGACCCATTTGATTCCGAGAAGCAAATGGCGACCTGCCCGCCGCCTCCCTTGTCGAACGACGCATGCTACAGTACATTTAGATTTTTCCAAAAGGAAATGTTCGTACCTATGTGTTTAACCATACAAATGATATACAAAAGCTATTCATAAGCAAATAGAACCATCTTTTCAATGGATATAAAGCCTCTATTATCACGGTGAACAACTTGATATGCCGACACCAGCATTAACAATCTACGACCACTGCCCTAACCTTAATCCTGGTCCAATAATTAATTGTAATTGTAATTATAACACTAAAATGATAATATTTAATTGAGTCACGGGTAATTAATGTAATTAATACACGGTAATTAATACCTGGGAGTCCAGCAGCGACGACGTGATCGACGTCTTGACTCGGTTAATGCGCAGCTGCGACCCTGTGTCCTCCACCTGGCATTATATTATTTAAATTAATATTATTCCCGCTCATTGGCCGACCTGATACCGTTTCTCACGCAGAAAAGCCACTTGATTAAGAGTTTTGGAAAAAGCACAAATAATCAACACATAATTATAGTTTTTTTCTTCGAATATCATCCCTTCGCGGTTTCTCAGTGTATGCAGTACGCTCGTGTTATTTTGCGCATGCTTAAAGTTTCTTGCCCCCGATATTTTCAGCATGCTCGAACCAGCATTCAAAGTGCCTAGAATTTGCTGACTCACGCCTTCGCACCCGGCAATGTTCACACACCAAGCCCCTATCGTATTTCAATCGATACGCCCGCTAAAAATTCATATCATCTTCCGTACAGAGTTCGCTCATCAAGTCCGGATAATCTAGGACTATTCTAAATTTAAATTTAAAAATCTTACAGTAATAACTGGGCCGTGGTTTGCGCCGCCGCCAGAGTTCAGCCGGTTGCCTGCTGCAATTTTCAAATTAGTTAAAATACCAATTTCTTTAATTATCCTAACCACTTGATTTTATGTTCTCCCTGATCTGAAAGTGGAGTCGGAAGGAAACTGGAGTTTCCAGTGTTGAGGGAGGGGAGGGGTAGACTGGGAAGATGAAAAGGGGGTGAGGTAGTGGTATGTTTCTTCTCTCCCCCCCCGCTCTCATCCAGCGCCCCCCAACCTTGTCCTCCGTATCGAGTTACTCGCCCCGTGTATATGAGTGCCCTATGTTGGCAACGGGAAAGTCGACGGCAGTGGGAAAATGCATGGCGAGCTTGCGCGCCTCGAGCCACATAACTCTGATTAATTCCGCGAGACGATAAATCAGCCTCTACCGTATCCCGGAATGTAACTGTGTACAGTTTCCGGATGAGACCGAATGTGATGGATAGCCTAACATTTGAGGGTGATATATCTTCTCGAGCGTTTGCCTCAGGACATGATAGAGAGCTTAGTGATGCAGGTTGATGTAGTGACATCAACCTTCGCTGATACACACTAGAGTTTGAAATTCGGGTAAATAATTGGATTAGATCTCTTCATTTCACACACTCTCTAGGCCGGTCGATAGGTGAGAGAGTGTGTGAAATGAAGAGGGCTAATCCAATTATTTACCCGATTTTCAAACTCTAATGTGGTGTTAGTTTTCGGAAAAAGGTATTGGAAAAAGGCCAAGATTTGAATACCCGCAATTTCTTATCTCAGTTCTCCGTGGAGCAATCGACTCGAAACTTCGAATATAACATTTTTCGACCCTTTTACACCTATAAACGAAGTTTTGAGTCGATTGCTCCACGGAGAACTGAGATATGAAATTGCGGGAATTCAAATCTTGGCCTTTTTCCGTTTCCTTTTTCCGAAAACTAACACCACATGATATGCACCCTTTCGGCGAACTCGTTTTTGGAAGTATAACTGCATATATGACGAATGGCAGGTTCCGCTAGCGTGAACAACGTCACGCTTTCACACGAATCATATGATAAATACGCCTCGGACTGCAAGGCAAAAGGAGAGAGAGAGAGAGAGAAGCGAGGCGCTCATAGAAGGATTCGCGAGCATCCCCCAGAATTATCCAAATTGCCACCGCAGATTCGGCGAGGGCTTATCAGTGCAGAGTTTCGCTACACTGGGAAAGGGACTAACATCAAATGCGAAAGTTCGACGGATTCCCAGTTGAAAGTCGAATCACACTCTGGCACTCGATTACAACACATCATTCCACAGGCCGGTCAATCTTCCAGAAAGGCCTTTGGAGTGAGAGAGCGTGTGAAATCGAGAGGGACTCTCTCACTTTTGCATACTCTCTCGTCCAAACCCTGGTCTGTAGGTTTGGAATCATGTGCAAGAATCGTAGTCATCATGTATGTTTCGATAGAAAATAAACCAAGGTAAGAAGCGCTACCTGTCCCAGCGACGCGTGGGTACTTGCGGCATTGAGTGGCGGGGTGCCGGCACATCAATCGATTGGTGCTCTCGACACGCGTTATCGGCATGACGACTACGGTAGGACTACGGTAGGCATCGCTATCGTGATGTGGCGTTCAGCAGAATACGTGCAGGGCGGATCATGGGATCTTGCCGTGGGGGGTTCGGGTGGGAAATGACGTAGTGCTATATTCTTCTGGTTGCGACTATAGTTGGAATAGCGGCTCCTCTCTCGTAGAGGCGTATATGTGCGCACGTGTAACTAAAACTATATCGCTAGAGAGTAGTTCTCGGAGGAGAGGGGGGATTTCGAGACTTGGAAGGCGGGGAGGGAGAGGTGTGTGATTCGTGAGATTGATCGTGTGGAGAGGGAGAGGGAGAAGGGAGAAGATGCGCTCGCGCGCCTTGCTTAGCAGCGGCGAAGAAGGGGCCCTTGTGATAATTACTGATAGCGGGCTTAACTCTACGTACTTAACGCTTGGGAATTTTCCAAACCGGAAGTGCCCGGAAATCGATATGCTAAACGGGAGCGAAAAGCGTGGGACTCACACAGATCCACGGCCGAGTAGCGGTACATTGATTATGGCGCTGGAAGAGGAAGGGAGGGAGGTTTATCGATTGGTGATGTGGGGTTGGTTGAGGAGGACTAGGGATAACTAGGTCGTCGCTTTCCGAATGACATTATTACGGGGAGGGAGATCAATCCCCGGGGCCGCTCCTCGCTCTCTTTTTCGAAGCCCACAAAAATGTTATTAGTCGCGCGCGCGCCGCTCGATAGCACTCTCACACTCACACACTTTCGCGGTGGGAGTATATGCCAATGATGTTGGGGGTAAGGCATCAAAGCTTTGCAGGAACTTCGATGGAAGTACGGTAGGTGATCAATATTTAAGATATACAAATCAACCGCGTTTAATGTTTGTTAAAATCGTTTAAAATTAAAAAAAAACCATGATTCGAGTCGAGTGACTCGTGGCTGTGGTCGATTCTCGTGTAGGCAGGCGGCATCGATCCCAGCTTCTTCCTAAAACATTAAGTTTATTAAATAATTAGATCATAGGTAAAGTCACGCCCTATGTTTTCGTGTCACCGCAGCGCAGACAGTTTTCAGTTAACTAATTTACATAATTTCTTTAAAATGATTAAAAGTAATACCTCTCACGTCATATCGCTCCTACATTCTCACTGGCGTGAACGGTATGAAGCAGTGTTTATCTCGTGCCCCACACAAAGAATTGATTCGTATTTCCCCTCTCCCCCCCTCTACCTGCTTTTTTTCTAATCTACCTCCTTCCAGTATTTACGCCATCGCCTCTCTCTCTCTCTCTCTCTCTCTCTCTCCATTTTCCAATAGTAAGTCACCGAATCCCTCCCCGTACTGTACTCGGCATTTTCACCGCGCGCCAGATAAACTTAAGCGTATGAATCGAATAAGCACGAGAACGTAAATAGCTTAAAAATAGAAAAGGGGGGCCCGGGTATGATAGACCAACCTACCGACGCATATTCCTAAACCCCAATGATTTAAAAAAAACGTTTTTTTCTCGTGACTCCCATAAATTATCAACATATTATTATATTATAAAAATAACACAAAAAACGAAAAATACACTGACACAGACCGATTCGAGAGCAGATTGCGGAACTGCTGTCGACTGCCATTGAGCCGCAGAAAGTCCGCGCTCACCTGAAATTTGCCGCATTTTCAAACCGGAAATGGACCGGAAATGGTCATTTTCAAGCCATTTTCACACCTATTTTTCAAATTTCGCCCTTTTTCGGCGTGACCTCTTGTATGCTGGAGTCTCGGCGGCGTTGCGACACGGGCGCTTTGAGGCGAAAATCGCCCAGCGGGTCGTCGGCTGCATCTTCCTCGAGCGTAATCGACAGCGGATGCGGCTGCTGCAGCTGCGGCGACCCATGCTGCTGCTGCATCGTTGTGGGATGTTGCTGCAGCTGCTGCTGCAGCTGTTGCTGCTGAGGCGTCCTACGGAAGAGCGCTTGCCACATGATCGAGCCGCGACGCGACGATTTCGTACAGTGAGTATGCGCGCGGCGCGGAAATATGAAAAAGGAGGAGGGGGATCCGCGGATCCCCGCGGGACAGCGGCAGGCAGAGGAGGTGAAAATCCCCTGAATCCGCGCGCGCTGAAAACCGAGAAGCGCGGGACTTTTGGGGGACATTGGGGTTCTGACGACGACCAGGGGAGGGAGGAAAAAACGAGGAAGAAAGGGAGGAGGACCTCGGTTATATTCTCGACGCGCAAGGCATATAATAAAATCAGAGCGCGCGCGCACGGTGAGGAGGGGAGGATGAAAAGGGGAGGGGGGTAAGTGAGGGGAGTGGAGAATGAATGGGGAGGTGGGAAGAAGGACCCATTCAGGACGCGTGCTACCGAAATCTGATTTCGAGGGAGGCTATCAAGTGTACCTATATTAAGCCTATACCATGTTCGCACTCCAATATATCTGATATCACTGTTAATAAGCCAAAATTTGCCTTCTTGTTTCGTAACTTTTATAACGTTCTGATTCTTTGATACACCCAGAATGAATACACTTACTTTTGAGTGTATCCTACACTGAGATAGGACACCAAGTGTATGATAAACTTACAAATCTCTCGTTTTCCCACACTCTCTCGACGCGCGAATACACTCAATATTGAGTGTATCATACACTGGGTGTCCTATCTCAGTGTATTCATTCTCTGTGTAGGAATGATATAGATTGTGGTGGTGCTTCTCTTTGAGGGGACATATAGAAAGATGTTATCTGAATCAGTTGAAGGAGTGAGAATATGAAAATTATAATCCTTTAGGGACCGAGAATCCATAAATACAGCTGAGCTCTCAGAAAAAGATAGAGGAGAAGTGGTCAAATAAGACACTGTACAACAGGCCACCAGCGAGTAATTTGGCTAATTTCGAAATACCGTTAGATGCCGAGAATTTAAAATCCTTTTATAAAGGAACTGGGAAATATTGGTTGTCAATGATGATTTCAAACAGATGTTAAAGGGGGTTGGAATGAGCTCGCGCTCCTTTGCACCCAGCCTATCCTCTTTTCGAAGGCTCGTAATGATGCGAGAAAGTTGGAACATTCGAGAGGTTCTCATCTTACTGGGGTGGAAAAATAGATGACAAAAAATGCCGTCTCGACAACCTTGCGTTACAATTAGTCGAGAAATAATTAGATCTAAGAATGAGAAGGCTCGTGCTGGAACTCGACTCAAATGGAAAAAAAGGGAAATCGGGATTGCTCTCACTCCCTCGTATCTCTCTCTCTCTCACTTCGATGAAAGATCGTGAGAGACCCGGCGTGTCTGGGAAAGTAATAATAATGCGACTAATATTATTGCCTAGCCGTCGACGACCCCGCACATGGCATATATGGCTGCATATAAGAGGGAATATAATGAGATCAGAGAGAGAGAGAGAGAGAGAGAGAAGGAGTAGTTAGATTCAAGTCATTCGTTCGTGAGTGATCTCCATTCCTGCACATGTATCCGAGAAAAATATATACGAAAGTTCGCTTACAGAGTTAAGCAGGTACGAAGAACATCTAAGTGTATTAAACATAAAAAAACTTTTTGTGGTTCCATGATAAATGGAAGAAACTGCGTCGTATCCGGAAATTCCCGGAATTCTACATGGAAACCGGGCAGACTGCCTTGCTTATCAATGAACTCGTCCAAATTTGGTGTATGAGCGATTTTACAGAATTTAGTGGTAGTAAAGGTAAAGGCAAAACACAAAATTTCTGCCGGGATCAAGCGCTCATGCGCTGTAGGGTAAGGTCGGCTGCTTAGAACGTATTTCTGGACTTAAATCAAAGTTGCTGCCCATTCTAAGAGGTGCTCACAAAGAACAAAATCTAGGAGTTTGAAACTCCATATGCCCAGAGCGAGGATTTGAAACTCTAATTTGCGAGAGAGCGCTCGAATCCGAGAGACGCGCTCTCTCATTTTCGCGCGCTCCCTCACATTAGAGTGTCAAACCCTCGCTCTGGGCATATCAAGATTAGAGTTTTCTTTGCGAGTGTATGAAAGGCTTCGCGAACCTGGGGGCTGAGAAATAGTAAGGGGAGATTTTTCGGCCAACTACATTTTGCATTCGCCCCAAACTCTCTCCGCCCACTACCTTTCCGTGCCATGCATACATTGTGATACTCGAGAGCAAGCAGTAAAATATTATAAGTAGATCACGAGAAGAAGACCATGCATTATTGATTGGATACGATACCAAGAACTACAGGAACTAAGTGAACTTGAAGTTATTGATGGAGACAATACCCGACAAAGTAATGTCCTTTATCCCACAATTGTAGCTTAGGTAGCTTAGATATTGTAGTTTGCTAATGCCATCAATAGGGAGTAGTTGGTCGAGTCATGCGCCATATCTAACACAACATGTGCCGAGAAAGTATAATAACAACGAGTTTTCATCGAGGGACGTGCTGATTCTGACGTCTGCGAAAAAGAGAAAGGGAATGAGGAGCAACATCCGGATTGTAACCCAAGACATGCACATGAATTATTAAACATTGATCAAATACAGATTATCACACCCCGTGACGGTGCTTTCTGATTTGAATTATGAATCGTGACACATTTCGGAAGTTTCCGCTCTAGCCGGTATTACTTCATTTGAAAACCGGAAATAATTAGTTTACAACGTCACAAAATTGGGATACTTCGTAAAATGAAGAGGACACATCGAGACTATGTCGGATGAGAATCTACTGGATGAGAACCAACATTTGTTTTGAATTAAAATGTTATCTCAAAGGTTTTATTACAATCAAAATCTTATTTTAAGATGGCTTTTAAATAAAATTGCGGTTCTCATCCCACCTAGCGCCGCTTCGTCAAATGAAGAGGATAGATCTGTCTCGCTCGAGATAAGTTGTTGACGGTCATTACACACACCGTAGTTCGGTGCACCCGGAACCCCCCCCCCAAACCCTTCATAAAACTCATAAAACGGCTCGTCTAACGGGAACTAATGAGGCCAATGAGCTACCTAAATTCTTAGAATCAATAAACGGAACATGAATTGTAGCCGTTTCAAAACTGCGTGCGAAATCGAAATCAAACTCGCAAACTCAAAAACGAATGAAGCAGCTTGCGAATTGCAATGCGAAGTGTCTTCGAATCTCGCCCAATACACATCATCTGGCGTGCATGTTCCTCTCCATGGTTATGTGTAATATTCCCCCTTCCTCCTCTAGTATTTAAACGAGCCGCGAGCGCAAAACTAGCCAATTGCAAGAAAGTACGCGGAAAAGATGCGGAAATTGCACTCGAGATTGGGTGGTGGATTCACCCAGGAAGTAAGTACGACAAAAAAGTGTCCATTTTTTTCAAATCAGATAAGTGCGCGGAAAGGCTTCTATTCTAGTGTCTAATGTTTGAGTCTTGCTCGAGGCAGAGCCGCAGATTAGGACGAGCGCGTATTTAGGACACTCACGGGAGCACTTTTAGCCTTACAAATGATCGGGGGGGGGGGGAGAAGCTGCCTCGTTTGAGAGAAACGGAAGAGGGAGCGAGAACTGCTCCCTCTGGCACATTTACAAGTGAGATTAGAGCCATTAGCCCGAACAAGGCTGTCGAGACAACTCGTTGCAAATTCTCCTAATTCGAGTGGGAAATCAGGCGACAATACGGAAGTTGACGCGCACATGATCGTTAAGCTCCAAATAGAGGACGAGAAAGAGGGTGTACCGAACTATCGCGGATAGTCTGGAACGGCGTAGGAACACTGGTAGCGAAAAATATTTATGTCACCGATTTCGATGTATGTTAATAATAGGGTGTTCCGAAAGTGCTGTCCATATTTTACTATTTTTTTTCTCTAGTTTATGAGGAGACAAAATCACCCACAAAATCACCCACAACAAAATCACCCAGCAGAACTATTTTTCCCCATATTAATATCTGGCAAATATTTCGTTGTGATGACTCAATAAGCAAAAATTACTGATTTTTTTTCACTTCTTCTTAGAAATTTATATCTCGATTGAGGATGCCTGCTGCAACCACAAACTTAAATCACAATTGAGAGACACGATGTATTCTTTATTTAGCTATTGAAATTGTATCTGACTTTAATGCTTCGAGAACTACATCCGAAAATGTCAAAACTGGGGATGGGAAAAATCACCATTTTTCTACTTAACCTGTTTCTTGAATTATTAAAAAGGCCTATATAGTGGTTCTAGTCTACAATAATTATTTAATAATTTTTGACACTATTGCCGGAATCAATTTCGCGAAAAAAATGAAAATTACGTGGAAAAAATAGTATTGCGTAGTGATGTTGTAACTTGTGCACGGAAGCCGGGCTGGTTTTCACGTACTTCTCGTCAACAATGAACTCGATTCCCAATATATTCAGGTTTTTCCCGGTGCTCAAAATCTTGAAAAAAATAATGGATAATACGGTAGAGCAACACCACGTATATTTATACTAACATGTGCCTCTCCAGTGCACTTTCTTAGATAGTCGGTGAGATGTAAAGCATAATGAATAGCGGACTAATATAAGAGAGCTGAGTTCACTAGAGAGGCATGTATATTAGAGAGTGCGCGCACAGAGGGTTATCGCAAAAATGTAGCAAACGTGCGAAGACAACGGTCAAATTGATGAGTCTCTGATGAGAGTCACCGCTAATGCGCGCCAATTTCGCGCGCGCCACAAGATTGCCCCGTCATTCCCGGGGGTGGTGGGAGAGAGAGAGAGAGAGAGAGAGAGAGAGAGAGAGAGAGCAGCAGCAAATTGTTGATTGCCGGAGGAAACGTTAAATGTTGTGTCGCGCTGACAGCCATTTCCACTCAATCTACCAGCGGATTGTGAGATATCCGAGGGATGCGAAACAGTTTTACCGATTGCAGTTTCGTTCACTATTACATGTAGCACTCATAGGAATTGCTATAGATACACACAGAGAAAAATGTATAAATCCAGCCCCATCATACATGAAATTATATGAAAAATGTATTACATGTTATACATTTGTTATACATTTTCATGTACGATGGGGCTGGATTTATACATTTTTCTCTGTGTGTATATTAGAAAATAATTCAATCTGGCGGCAGTAACTAGTAACAGTGTAAACAGAGAAGCTAAAGACAACTGTGCTAACTCGAGTACACTCTTAGAAATGGCAATATGGTGTGCAAATTGCGTTCAATGCACTACTATCATAAGGCCGCCATAAGTATCGGTTTAAGTATTGTCGCCATAAGTATTTGTTTTTCCGAGTGTATAGACGAGGTCAGAATAGTGCGCGGTAGGGATGCAAGTTCGGTTTTCGTATTACGACTTTCTCAGCGAGAGATCGGTAATACGGCTGATAAGGGAGAGAGAATTAGAGAAAAAGGGACGCCGTATTACCGAAACCGACGCCGAACGGGCAACCCTAGTGCGCGGCATGAGCAAAAAAGATTTGGAGGGAGCAATATCTACACGAGATATGCAACGCCAAACGCAGATAAGTTCATGAGGAAATACGTCGCTATCTTCATGTTTGGGATAGGCATAGTGCGATTAACGAATCAAAGGTAAAAAGGTAAAAGGTAAAGTTGCTACCGGAATCAAGAGGACTTTACGTCGACAAGCAACCACTCTGCCGGGGCTGTCCGGTAAGGCCGGTTGCTGCACAGATCTACGTATCCCCTGCTGACTAGGCTTCTGGGGCACGTTACCTTTCGCAATCAAAGTTACTACCAATTTTACCGCCAACGAGGGGGATGGAAGGCTTGGTGAACGAATCAAAGGCATGGGATCAAAGAGAAAGTCAACGGAACATAAACTTTTGGAATGGGTCTCGTGACGAATCCGAATCTTCTCCCAAACGAAGTGCAGCCTGGAGCAAAAGGCTCGCTAATAGGCACGCAAAGGCCTGCTCTCTCTTTCTCTCTCTCTCTCCCCACCAATTGGCGGTTCTCCGTCTGTTCGTTGGTGGTCCCGCGGGAGTCCTCACGATGCGTAAAGTGCAGAGAGGGATACGAGTTGAAGGAGATATTTACCTATTTTCCCATTTTTTTCTGTTTAACACCAGCTTTTTGTGTATTTCAGTATCGCGTGATAATGATGTGTGTTGTCTGTTCTTGTCTGAATACCTATGACTCATACCTCTGCTACGATAAGCAATTATTGTATGATCAGTTGCTCCTGCAACGTTGTTATGATGTTTCCTCGACCAGTACGGCCGTGATCAACATCACGCTTTTGTGCAGACACACACAGAGAAAAATGTCTGTCGTATATGGCTCCTGAACTGCGTTTGTATGTCATATATAACATACAGTATGTTATATATAACATACAAGCGCAGTTCAGGAGCCATATATGACAGACATTTCTCTGAGTGTATTCTGGGCTTGTTCGTTTTCGACTGCTTCAGGTAAGTGGAGATATTGGTTAATGATGGTTTTCAATGTATTGTTAACACTTTTACCATAACACACTTTTACTTTTACCCACAATACTTAATGTTTAAGTTCTACCTTGGAAGCTTAACAAAGGTTGCTATTGATCGAGTATTCACCTGTATGAGTCCATTTGAGTCGCTCGCTTTGGGCCCGAGCCGCTGATGACCACCGAAGTCGAAGGATTTGCCGTTCTGCTGAAAAATAATAATAATAATACAAATTTATTAGCCGTCTATTATTTTTATTCACATTATCTTTTGACGTTATGCCCAGTATCAATATTATTCTCATTAGTATCGTTTCCGCGACACTGACTCATTTTCGTAAGATATCTGCATCAAAATAAGTTTTGTCTGTGAAAACACAAAGCAATGTTATTGATCCAGGTAGCGCGTTTACTACAATATCTACTAGCGCGAATGATGATGTTTGGTTTATGCGTTTACCACAATTTTTAAAAGTACAATGTTAATGCAAACAAAATTGTTCACAAAGAAAGAGAAATAAGTATAGAATAAAAAAAATTGATTCTAACCTTGATGGCATCGAAACTCGGCTTGGGCGTTCGATAGTCTTCCTGCTCCACCGACGGTGCCGATGCTATTGTCGGACCCTGAATCAATTAATTACTAATTCAGTTAATGATTAAAATAATAATTAATAAAACTCGCCAAGCTGCCTCGCAGACGGAAGCTCATTCGCTTATCGAAGAAGTTTCTGTAAACAAAATGAATTAAATAAGTTAGTTTACAAAAAAAAAAGAAGAAAAACGTGGATTTTTGTGCACTAACTTTCTCAATGTTGCTGCATCAATGAATCCGCTTGAAGGGGAGCCCGAGGGATGGAGAACGCCTGAATGAAAATTCAATAAATAATATTTTATTCGTAATAATAACATTGCTGTTGGCTCATCTGCAACACTGAAAATAACATTAAAAAATGAAATAACATTGTTACTTGTCCCATCTGCAAAATTTTAAGTTGAAACTTGCAACCTAGTGTTACAATAGGAAGATTTAGTCCAAAGTTCCCGTGTTTTCCCCCAAATTCACGTCAAAATTATATGTTATCCATTGATTAAAGCATGAAAAATGAATAAACCTGATGGTGACGAGCTGACGGTGGACGGAGGCCGCGAGCGAATCGTGGTTGTCGAAGGCGCCTTAATAATAATTTTATAATATTCAAATTAAATTTTAAAAAAAGCAATTTTAAATTACTACGTCATGGCGATTCGGTTATCGTTTTAAGTCATTGCAGTTATGCCAAAGTATCACAACATCCGCCACATGCCAACTGTAATTTCCGAATGAACTTTCTTCGAGAGACCGAGGATTACAGGAAATGGTGTTTTTTTTGCAACGGTGATACACACAATAACTACGGCAAAAATATGCCACTCAAAAGGTATTTTTATGGGCATATTTACGGAAGGGTGAGGGTGATTGGCTCTTGGGGTACAGAGAGGGAGAAGAAAACTCAATCAGTACTCGCTCTCTTCTTCCTTCTCCCGGGATAAGTTATACGTATGGAAGAGTAACAAAGGGGTGAACAAAGAGCTGACGAATCCTCGCGGCAATCAAATTTCGCCGGATCCCACGTGGAATGCGCTCGTCATTTCAGGCGCGAAAAGAGGGAATTCCGGGGTTAAATTTTAGCCGGATATAAAGGATATTAGGGCTTATGATGACAAATGATTGTAAATCGAAATGAATACATGCATCGTTTTTACTGTATAACAGAGACTATCTGAGAGGATCGAGTTTCTGTCAACAGTGGCCGTACAAGGACACCTAACCTATGCTGAAAATATCACCATATAGTAAACTTGTGGCGTAGAAACCGAAAATCGACCTTAGAAGTGCTGATTCTCAAACCCGGCTGAGATATGCCACTGGGTATGAAAAAACGGCAAAAAATATTTCGAGAACGAAGCGTCAGAACCCCTTACATAGCTATATATTATGAAAGCTCATCGGAAAAGAAGCATTTTAGCTGTTGAACATTTCTTTCTAACTATCATTTGAAAAAAGTTAGAATTTTTTTTAAGTTTGAAAAAAATATAAAATATTTTTAATGTATCCCAGTGCATTTCTCTTGTTGCTCATTCGATTCTACGCGAAAAGTTATCTTAGCGCAAATTTTTGAGCCCGATTTCACTTACAGGTACTATTTTTAAAAATTCGTCGAAAGAGCCCCAATAGCGTACTTATACGAAAAGTGAATATCCAAACCACACCATTTTTCACCGTATCTTTGTCATTCGTGCTCAAAATTTGTTATTTATTAATATAAATATTTCCCCTTAGATAATTGGTGTTTGCAACGTTCTACATGCATCTGAAAAAATAAAATGCAATATATAACCCGAAAATGAATATTTTGTATATATGAAATTCGATTGACGGTCTATACTGTCAGATTGGTCCCTAATATTGCATCAATCGTTCAAAAGATATTTTTTTTTTAAATTTGTAGCTTCTTTATTGACCAAAATTCGGTCAGGCAGGATTACTATAAAAATGATCGAAATCCCAAAAAAAAATTTTTTTTGTTGACATTTTCAAAAATTTGCAATGTATGGTATTTTTTGCCTCTAAAACTGCGAAATGAACAAAAATTCAAATGAAGAACAAGTAACTTATCCTATAATAGATTCAAGATCGGGGCAGATTTAGTTAAAGAACCAGGAGTGAAGAAAACTTTGCAGATAAACAATTACTAGAACATGAGGGAGATTGCTTCTTACGAGGGGTTCCGGTCTTGAATATTTAATTAAAGATTTTTTTCTATTTGTTTTTTTCCTATGAAGTGAAAAATTTGATATGTTTAAATAAAAGAAAATTTCAGTCCATCAAGAATGCTAAAAACCGCTTTTTGCGATTTTTTAGAAATTAGTTATGAATTTTCAAAGTTTCGCCTTTTCTCCACAGCGGGTTGCGGTAGGGAATACACCACAATTCGAATCTCAAAAACTAGGTATTATCACGAAATGTGGTTGTGCGCATTGAGTCCGGGAGTGGTCACAACCCCCAAATTCCTCTTGTTGTAGCAAAATCGGATCATCTGACCAAAATAAATAACTTTCTGTCTTTTCGGAAATAGGCGACGGTTTTTAGCATAGCGGTTTTAGCATTCTTGATGGACTGAAATTTCCTTTTATTTAAAAATATCGAATTTTTCACTTCATAGTAGGGTTGTCTAAACGGATTTCAAACCGGTTTGCCGTTTTGATTTCCCCTCTCATTCTATGTTTAGCGCTATTCCGGAATGCGGTCGTCTCGGCCTTTTGTCATTCGGCTCGCCGTATCATTACGGAATGCCGTAATGAAAATCGTATTTTCTGGACCAACGATTGATTTCGAACTATTGGAACAAATGATTAAAGACTAATACAAAATTACTGAATTTATTAAATATATTAGAAATAGAATTTTTAACATATATATTTTATTCCCAAAAAGCTTTAATTCTTTCAATTTTATGGCCATGTTAAGGCAAGAATATCCCATTTCGGTGACTGCTAATATTGTTTTCTCATGGCGGATTAGTTTCCTCATAAATACGGTACTTTATAGACTGTTTTCGAGAAATTGATAAAAATAGTTCACGGGCATTGAACCCGGGACATAGCGACCACGAGGCAAACTCACATCCACTATACTAAGTGGACAGTTAACAGGATCCACTTCGTGCGCAAGATAATCAGAGATATAGGGTGCGGAATCAAATAACTGACCGCTCAGTGGAGAGCGAAACCGGTGGAATGGGGATAACGGCGTTCCGTAATACTCACTCACCCGCATACATAATGAGGCCGAGCAGCCGCTAAACGGATTGAAGGGGTGGGGGGAAATGAGTATGCGCCGTTCCGTATTCCGTTTAGACAACCCTACTTCATAGGAAAAAAACAAATAGAAAAAACCGGAACCCCTCGTAAGAAGCAATCTCCCTCATGTTCTAGTAATTGTTTATCTGCAAAGTTTTCTTCACTCCTGGTTCTTTATCTAAATCTGCCCCAATCTTGAATCTGTTATAGGATAAGTTACTTGTTCTTCATTTGAATTTTTGTTCATTTCGCAGTTTTAGGGGCAAAAAATACCATACCATTGCAAATTTTTAAAAATTTCAAAAAAATATTTTTTTGGGATTTCGATCATTTTTATAGTAATCCTGCCTGACCGAATTTTGGTCAATAAAGAAGCTACAAATTTAAAAAAAAAATATCTTTTGAACGATTGATGCAATATTAGGGACCAATCTGACAGTATAGACCGTCAATCGAATTTCATATATACAAAATATTCATTTTCGGGTTATATATTGCATTTTATTTTTTCAGATGCCTGTAGAACGTTGCAAACACCAACTATCTAAGGGGAAATATTTATATTAATAAATAACAAAATTTGAGCACGAATGACAAAGATACGGTGAAAAATGGTGTGGTTTTTTTTTTTTTTTTTTTTTCACTTTTCGTATAAATACGCTACTGGGGCTCTTTCGACGAATTTTTAAAAATAGTACCTGTAAGTGAAATCGGGCTCAAAAATTTGCGCTAAGATAACTTTTCGCGTAGAATCGAATGAGCAACAAGAGAAATGCACTGGCATACATTAAAAATATTTTATATTTTTTTCAAACTTAAAAAAAATTCAAACTTTTTTCAAATGATAGTTAGAAAGAAATGTTCAACAGCTAAAATGCTTCGTTTCCGATGCGCTTTCATAATATATAGCTATGTAGGGGGTTCTGACGCTTCGTTCTCGAAATATTTTTTTGCCGTTTTTTCATACCCAGTGGCATATCTCAGCCGGGTTTGAGAATCAGCACTTCTAAGGTCGATTTTCGGTTTCTACGCCACAAGTTTACTATATAGAGATATTTTCAGCATAGGTTAGGTGTCCTTGTGCGGCCGAATCTCGAGCTTCTCAGATAGTGTCTGATAAACTCTATAGTACTATTCGAATAAGGTATAGTTAACTTCATGTCCCCCAATCCCTCAATTCGAATAATACAGATTTAGGATTAAAGTTGTTTGCCGACAAATTTACAAGTCTTACTTGTAGCTGAATCAGCGGCGAGCTTGAGTTGATCGAGTTTTTGTGCAGCGGTGGATTGTCCATCCCTGGAAGGAGATTCATTAAACACATTCAGGGATTACTTCTCCAGAAAGGGGTCATTCTCGACTCATTTCTGGGGATATGCAAAGCGTTCCGAGTTTAAGCCACTAAGATCAGTGCACAAAGTGAACATGTTCCGTTACCTTTAAGTGAAAATTGCTAGAAATATGAGATATTTCGATAAATTTACATGTTCACTATGTGCCCTTATCCGAGTGACTTTTTCCAGAGTGTATGAAACGGGCGAGATATGAAAGCGCGTGATAATGAGAGCGTGAAGCCGTAGGATAACATGAAAAATGTGAGTGATATAGCGTTACGACAAATCCTAGAAGCGGAAGATACAAAGGTGTGTGCATACAAAGTAATTATGGCCAAAAAGATATATGGATATTGATAAATGGAATTAGGTTACAATTTATGCATAGCTATTTCAAGTGAATTATGGCCAAAACTTATATAAGTAGCCGGCTATGTAAGAGCGTCTATTGTGGTCTTGCTATTGGACTTTGAAAGTTGCTAATGCTCAATGCGAACGTTTAACAAGTTCCAAGTGAAGTACGCTTTTGAACTCTGGCTCCCCTCTCTCCATTCTTTGAGGCCTAATAGCCGTTCCGGGAAAGACACAAAGACGCGAAAGCGGCCGGGGCCATTTTACCCCCCGGGCGCTATTACTGGCCGTCTAGCGAGTGTACCAAAAATGTAGTAGGCAAAATATTGTGGTGCTAATACAAAAACTTAGATGTTTTGCCTAATGCGCCTATAGCTTATAGGCTGTAGGTAAAGGTAAAGGCAAAGTTGCTACCGGAATCAAGAGGACTTTCCGTCGACAAGCGACCACTCTGCCGGGGCCGACCGGTAAGGACGGTTGTTGCACAGATCTACGTATTGGCTGTAGGGCCTGCATATTAAAGGGCCCGGAGGCGCGCGGAATAGTGATACCCGTAATATTCAAAATCGCGGAACTGACGTGGTTCTGGACCGGAAATATCGGTATATGCGGGAAACGTGGGTGGTGATGTATGGAAAGCTCATGGTCGGAAGGGGAAATGAAGGAAAAAGAGAAGCGAATGTTCAAAAAACAGCAGACCGACATACCAGAAACACGCGCTGGTGCTCCGCACAAAAACATCTCACTTTAATTATTTTCCCTTGCTGCTTTGCTAATTAGAACGAACTCGGGTCGGAGCGGAAACCAGTGATAAAGTATAGATTGTGACTAGAGCACATGGTTCCACACTTATGCCGCGCTAATTTCATGGGGTGCAAGGTGCACATCAGTTTTATGCACCCTTTCATAACTTTTTTCCTAGTGAAGCTACAACTTCCAAACTTGATACAGGGCCCAATTAAAAGGAAAATGTTGCAAACGTGGCTTGCAATCCCTGTATCAAGTTTGGAAGTCGTAGCTTCACTAAGAAAAATGTTATGAAAGGGTGCATAAAACTGATGTGCACCCCATGAAATTAGCGCGGCATTACAGACCAGGGTTAGGACGAGAGAGTATGCAAAAGTGAGAGAGATCATTCGATTTCACACACTCTCTCGCTCCATAGCCCTTCTGTAAGGTTTGCCAGGCTGTGGAATGATGTGGCAGGATGCCACCACAAAAATCGCTAGATCCAGAACCGCGCGATAGCGCGATATCCCTCCCAAAATCGCACATATGAGAGCAACCTTTGTAAGGATATGAATAGAATAATATAAAGAACTCGACCGCATAAAGGCGCAGCGTGAAAATAAACATGGGGAGAGTCGTTGGCAATTCATGGATTTAGGGAGATGGCGCCCTATTCGGTAGTGATTGCATGACCAATGCATGGGAAATAGACAAAAAAGGGAGGAAAGCGAGAGAGAGAGAGAGAGAGAGAGGACATGGGAAATGAACGGCAGATTATCTCGTATATAGGATAGATTTATGTGAATTGTGGTTAGGCAACCATGTATGACTCACGAGAAATAGTGGGCAGTAATGATGGATACAGGAAAAAAATGTACACGCGTACATACGCCACATGATTCCAAACATACAGATGAGGGTTAGAGCGAGAGAGTGTACAAAAGTGAGAGAGTCCTTCTCGATTTCACACGCTCTCTCACTCCAAAGGCCTTTCTGGATGGTTGACCGGCCCGTGGAATGATGTGACGCACAATGTATACTGTGAAATGACACATTTCCTAGTTGTCATGATATTTTTAGGCAGCGCATTGTATTTTGTGGTAGTAGCTATTCATGCTGATTGATTAATACGTAACACGATTACTTACCATAGTTTATAGTCTATAGATCGCGCGTGTTCGTTTCGAGAAACATGAATAAGTCAAGGCGCGCGGCAAAATGGAGCAATCACAATTAGCCTCAGGCCAAACAACAAGACACCCACTTTAGCGCCTCCGCGTGCCAGCTTGCGAACATTTCAGAATACATTGCAAACTGATTTTACATTTCAAATTGTCATTTTGCACAGAAAAAGAGAGTTTTGATTGCGCGGAATGACGCCATGCTGACGTCATTCACGCGCGCGCACATCAATGAGCTACGCGCGCGCGAAAAAGCATTATAAAGGTGATTTTGGTGTGAGGAAAAAATAGGTGACGAATTGAGCAAAAATCGACCGGCATTTCAAAAACTCAAAAAAGCAACTAGGACAAAATGAACAACCATGTCTCGAAATGAACAAATATATCTGTTATTTCTAGTGGCTTTCAATGCAGGTAAGTGAACATACACAGAGAAAAATGTCTGTCATATATGGCTTCTGAACTGCGTTTGTATGTTATATATAACATACAGTATGTTATATATAACATACAGTATGTTATATATGACATACAAACGCAGTTCAGGAGCCAAATATGACATACATTTCTCTGATTGTATTGCCTTATTTGTCCTGATCCTAGTGACATTTTCTTCTCAGACTAGATAAAATTCTTCATAAATGCGTCAGTAAGTGCGCAAAACTAAAGCCACTTTCTCACGCTCTTTCTGAAAGCTTGCATTCATGTAATATGGATTCCATTTGTCAATGGGATTAAAGGCATTTAGAGTGGCCAAAGCAAAGATATGAGGGGATGATAATCTGATTATTCAATAAATACAACATATTCATAATATAATATTATGCTTCATGGTATTTACGAATGCAAATGTGATAGGGAAAATAATAAAGAGTCTAATACACAAATGAAAAAAATGAAATAATACGAGCTTGTAAATACATCAACAAGCCAAAAATATCGCCCGCTGAAACCCAGAACCGCCTGGCGCAAAGATCTCCCATAGACGCAGCACGAGTGTCTGAGGGCATCTGTCATTTTATGATCGGGCGAGAGGCCATCTCATAAAAAGTGCGCCCAGAGAACGAATTCGGCTGAAATGGCGCACAAAGACACGATACATGGTGGGCATACTGCTAGTAAAAATATACAAGCATGTGCCTCTAAATTACTGTCATGCGCCTCATACAGTATCACGTGGTATCATAAAAGATAACAAGCTACTATATTTTTTTTCAAAGTGAAGTTAGTGAATTGAAATGAAAGTGCAGTGGGAAATGAATGAAACGGCATCGATTTCGTGCAGTCTCAGAGTGCGGGCCACATCATTCCACAGACCGGTCAACCATCCAGAAAGGCCTTTGGAGTGAGAGAGCGTGTGAAATCGAGAGGGACTCTCTCACTTTTGCACACTCTCTCGTCCTAACCCTGGTCTGTATGTTTGGAATCATGTGAGAGTGCGGGCGGACTGTGGGAGAGGAAAAGTGCAAAGACTGATGAGAACAGCAGAAAATCGGCGCAAATTCAATCAGCTTCCGGCGAATGGAGACATGCTGTGCGCAGTCCAAGGATAATGCTAGCATTAAAATATGAAGATTAGAAGTTACACTACTCGCCAAGAGTCAAAACACGCATTTTGAGGGTATTAGTCGAAAAAACGGAAACATTGCACGAAGTATAATCACCGAAACATGCCTTACAATTAGTAACATCCTCTGGATTTCAACTAGAGTCAATGCGGAAGTTTTTCTAAATTTCTTAGCCGGCTCAAAGGAAAGTTTCGCGCGCGCGATAATGCGGGCTTCAATGTCTATCTCTCCCCTAGATGTCTCACACACAATTGTCATACGCGCACTTAGGCATTCATAAGTTCGCCGGGCGCATTTACGCCTTCCTTCCCTACGCAAAATTTCACGTCTTAGCGAGCACGCTGTTTGATACCGTAGGAACTACGGTAGGCTCTCGAAAACCATCACAAATTGACATTCTTCTGAAAATGTGGAATGTCTTTTTCGAATAATAACTACATTACTAATGGGACGTTGTAGGCTGAAAATTACATTACAGAACAGTAACTGATCGTAGTTCAATGGTCGGCTGTAATACTATTTGTAGCTCCAGTTCACTATCACCGATTCCGAACATTATTTAATTACAAGACAGTACCAGAAAGAAAGCATGATGAATACGAACAAATGTTAATTACGATAATTAGGCGGGCATATTTTTTAGTAATATTGTACTATCGATTACTTTAAAGGATCGTCGTAGACTAAAGCAATGTGGAGATTCGGGTTTCCCCTGCCATTAGAGTGCGAATAGAAAAGCACGAACAGACTAACGATGCCTCTCCCGCCCGCCTTTCTAATCATCCTGAATTATTGATTGGATCTCTCCCTCTCCTCTCGGAAAATGGGACCCATCGTCTAGAGTGAGGGGCTATTTGCATGTAACAGGCGCGTCTAGATTGCTTTCCGTTTTTTCCTTCCGCAATTTTCGCGCTTTTCAAAAATCACGCTGTAATTGAATAACAGCGCCAAGTCTAATTGGGGGAACGAGCGAAATGCATTTATTATTCGGAAAACTGACACGTGAGGCGGTGCGAGAAAACAAAAATGACACGAGTTGAAAAGCGATTCGAAATCTGTACAGGCAGCGAACGCTCTTAGATATCGCCGTCTATTACAATTTTAAAATGATACGCTTATGACATGGACTACTGGTGGTGTACTCTATTTCTATACCTCGGTGTGTCTCTCGCTTTGTCATGCTCTCTCGCAGCCGTATTTGTTTATTAGGAGCGGAACGATTTATTATTTTGGATGAGTGTTTTGAATTTATAATACTCTCATTCTCTTGACGAGATACTCATATGAGATAGTAGAGTGGTAACGGCTCTTGAACATAATTAATTTTATTTACAAATAACCATAGTTATTTCTAAATGTACTACAGTATGAATATGGCAAAATTACTATAGGTACGACCTTTTTTATAGGTAATTGCTATAGGTATGACTGACATAGGATAGTTGGAGTTGCCTGATGTCTAGGAGAGTTCAGTGTAGCAAAACACATCATTCCACGGGCCGGACAACCTTCCAGAAAGGCCTTTGGAGTGAGAGAGCGTGTGAAATCGAGAGGGTCTCTCTCATTTTAGCACACTCTCTCGCCCTAACCCTGGTCTGTAGGTTTGGAATCATGTGAAAAGAAGCGAGCATTGCGTGCGTTCGAAATGACGAGTTGACCACTTTGAAGTAGAGTTTGAAATTCGGGTAAATAATTGGATTAGCTCTCTTCATTTCACACACTATCTAGGCCGGTCGATAGGTGAGAGAGTGTGTCAAATGAAGAGAGCTAATCCAATTATTTACCCGAATTTCAAACTCTACTTTGAAGTCGTGATATTTTCGAATTTTCTTGCGCAAAAGGTTGACTGCCCTCATGAATAATGTAGAGACGAATGAAAGGCGGAAATAGACGGGAATAGAGAGGTCGAAAACTGTACTGACGAAAACATCAACAGTCCCTCCCACCCGCACTCTGAGAAAAATTACTTCCTGACATACGTGAGGCAATTAATTGCTTCTGACAAAGCGCACTGTTAAACCCGTCTAGATAATGTATTACCTAGTGAACTCGAAAAAACAGAGTCTGGTAAAACATAAGAAAAATCCCGCAATTACTATCGTACCACATCATTCCACAGGCCGGTAAACCATCCAGAAAGGCCTTTGGAGTGAGAGAGCGTGGGAAATCGAGAGGGGCTCTCTCACTTTTGCATACTCTCTCGCTGGTCTGTAGGTTTGGAATCATGTGGTACCATTATCGGTTTCATGTGTGAAATAACTTTATGAAACTTACAAATATCGTTATGGTCCTATTTTCTCCACAGACATACACACAAACCAGGAAATGAATGGCTACCAAGAACGCGAATCACGCATAATATTTTTATAGTGTGTTTGCATCTGGTGGACGCACCAGGAAGTAGGCACGCCGTTCACAATATTGCAATATTTTAATAATCAATAAAGAAAAAAGATTAATTTTTATCGTATATTTGCAAAATAATTATCGAAAATCAATAAATTCTCTCATAATATTGCAATAATAAATTCTCCTACATTTTGCAATATTTTGAGAAAAAATATCGTAAAAGTCAATTAATTGACTCATAACCATTGTTATGCCACGCGCGCGAGACATCTATGATGAGACGAGGAGTGTATGAGTGGCGAAATTACTGAATTGAAAATGAGTCTATTGCTACGCTCTGCTTCTCTGGGCTCTCTTCATTCCCTGTTCTATCTCGTCGCGACCCATCTCACACCTTCTCCCTCCTAATTCCCGCTGCTGCTCAGTCTCTCTCTCTCTCTCTCTCTCTCTCTCTCTCTCGCTCTCTCGCTCTCTCTCTCTCTCTCTGCGTGAAGAAGCGCGTGAATTGCCCAGGAGGCTAAGATAAGCCCTCGCGATGACCAATTAGCCTCAGGGCAAAAGAAGGCGAGACGAGAAATATAAAAGGCAGAAATAAGATTACGAACAGCCACATAATATGAGTGAGGTCTAGATGGATTCCGCGAAAAAGTCTCTCTCTCTCTCTCTATCTCTATTTATCTGTGTCACAATGCATTCCAAACCTCAAGAAAGGCGTCAAAGCACTGACAGACAGACATACAAACAAGCAGACAAACAGGCCTTCAGGAATAATAACTTTTCGCCAGGTCGTCCCTTTTTTCGTCCCGTTCAATGATACAGAAAAAAGTCTTATATGAGGCCCATGACCCTCTAAAAAGTCTTATATTTAAGACTTAAGTTCTTATATATAAGACTTTTGAAAAGGTCATGGGCCTAATATACGACTTTTTTTCTGTGTGTATATATTAATACTGATACTTGATACTGAAAACAACGTGTGTAATGCAATAACAATACTACTAACGCTGATGATAAGTATTAAGTATTAAGTATTAAGTATTAAGTATATGATGTATATTTTTTACGGTTGATAAGGCTACGAACTAGTTACTTTCCTATCACATTACTGTTGTTTTCTACATGACTACGAATGCCAGGCACAGGGGATACATAGAAAGGATGTAAATCACATGGAGCGACAACGAATACGACGTAAGATTGCGGAAAGAGAGAGAGAGAGAGAGAGAGAGAGGCCCGAGGTGTGAATAGAGAGAGAGAGGCGAAAAAGGGGAGAAGCGAGTGTTTTGTATCCCGGGGCAACGCAGGCATTGATACTGCTCTCACGAATTTCAGTTACTCAGATTCAGGGACTTTTGAATACCAAGAAAATTTATAAAGAATTTCTAAATATGCTACGTGTTAGATATAGTAGTATTATACTTCTTATAGATTGCCTATGCTGACCGTTACTGGTAGATAGCTCATTATTGCTTTAGTTGAGGAGAAAATGAGACATAGATAAATTGTGACGCGAACAAGTACAGTGTCGGTTCTTTGAGAAAGGCACACGGTTGGAATGTACGGCATCTGACAGTTAGTGAGAAACGGATAGTTGAAATAGCCGTCAAAGTCTCTCTCTCTCTCTCTCTCTCTCTCTCTCTCTCTCTCTTTCTCTATAATTGTGCACACTATCTCGCTCATCGGACGATTTAGATGGACTGTAATAGCAAGGGGGGGGAGGAAAGAGTGTGGGTTTGGCTACCCGACAAATTATCAGAAATTCCCCCTTCTGAGCACACTCTCATTAGCGCCGATTATAGATGCACGGGAGCGGTGATTTGCCATGCGAAAAGTGCGAAAATTTTGTGCGATTATACAGCGCGCTGCGGCAAGGTACGGAAAGATGCAGTTTTAAAGAAGACCGAGTCTGAGTCCCTTCATTTACTTTGAGTCTCCGCATGATCAGTGAGCACTCAAATAATGGTTTCCAGGCTATCTTTCGGCATTACGGAAAGGTAGCCTGGAAACCATTATTTGGGTTTCCGGGTCAGGGCTTGTCGGCATCTGAGAACACTGACAACCATTACGGCATCTCGGCATCTCGGCATTACATGGCGGTCCGGGGGGAATAAAAGCTCGGTGAGCTTGAGTGAACAGAGGGCATTCAATGTTCACTATAACACAGAGTGCGAACTGTCTAATATGCGCCTCTCTAGCAAGCTCAACTTTCTTAGATAGTTGGACAGATAGTGTGCGTAGTGAGTACCGACTCTTGAAAAAACTACCATTCGGGTTTGCCAGAGATCCACTTGTTAGGGGGGTAGCGTTCTCTGTAGTGTGCGAATTGAAGAAATACTGAAAAGCGCACACTCAAAAACGATTTCTGGCTTATATGCATTCAGGGAGATTACTCAACTAAATGGCGCAAAATGCCACGCGCGCGGGGAGACCAATCTTCGAGAGAGAGAGAAGACTAATAAGTAATGAATATCCCGCGGCGCCGCGGGGAAATCCCCCCGCTCTCTCTCTCTCTCTCTCTCTCTCTGCCGTAATGTGAACACACAGCTGATTATGGTCTTATGCGATCAACAAGATTAGCTGTTTACGCAGGTACAAGCGGCGCCAGCGCGACAAAATACAGCGTACGATATTACAAATTTACGAGCATTCGTCCGAAATAATAAAACGTTCCGTTGATAATCCGTGCTAAACAACAGATACGGCTGCGAGAGTGCATGGCAAAGTGAGAGACAGGTCGAGGTATAGAAAGAGAGTACACCACCAGTAGTCCATTTCATGAACGTATCATTTTAAAATTGTAATAGTCGGAAGGGAACTGAATGACCGGGGGCCGGCGTTAAGAAAAGGACACAACACACGAACATTCCTGGATGTTGAAACAAACTTTTCCTGGATTATTGAAGAAATGTGTGTTAAAGAGAGCAGAGAACAAACTATGTTGAGTATAAGAAATAATGGAGTGCCTGGAAGTCGACTTATAAGAGAGTTATTATGTAGCAACTTATTTGTTATGCAAATACATAGTCATAATCCTAAAATTTTTCTTAATAATACTAATATTAATATATAATACTAATACTTAACACCAGCGACTTCATCTCGCTAAGTGGAGTCCGACGTTTAATCAAATACACACTACGGCGAGGATGGGGTTTCACACGAAGCCATAGTAGTGGGGAGAGAGAGAGAGAGAGAGAGAGAGAGCCGGATGAGTCACGTTGAAGTAATACGAAACTAAATAAATTTGATAGTCAAACTAGAGTGTTGGATATGTGCTGAGCCTGATCACTGAATTACTACCCCAAAATTAGGAACCAGAAGCTCCGCCCACTGTACTCGTCACGTTGTTGTACTCTTTTGTACAGAATTAAGCCAAACTGCGCAAGTAATGGTTTCCAGGATACGTGAACGTGGGCTCAGTACACAGAGTGCGAAGTCTCCAGCTTTCCTTACTCTGGAGATGTTGTCTCCAGCTGAGAGAGCGTGCGAAAGTGAGAGATGGAGACAACAAGTCTCCCATTATTAGGTGAAGTGAACACTCCAGAGTAAGGAAAGCTGGAGACTTCGCGCTCTGAGTACAGATTTCGGTCACAGTGAAGGACCCATAATCCATCTTCCAAGTAGGGTTCTCCTCGCAAGAAATGAATAAGGGGGGACCACATTGTTATTTCTTGCCAAGAAATGCCATTTTAATTATCTACTTGGCGGTGGGTTTTGTTTCGAGAAACGATTTCCAAGCTCGATATCTCCTCAACTTTTAGCGTCGATTGATGGTACTAAAGTGATTGTAGACTTATAAAATATGCAACTTCTTGAAATTGACAATTTCTTGCCAGGCGAACCCTACTTCCAAGCTTCGCTGCATCTGCCTTCAGAGCAAGTCCTATATAACATGCATACATACATACCTAAGTTCAGATAAGATAAGATACATAAGATAAGATGTATCACATACCTCCATAAGATCGGAGCACAACGTCACAATAATTACTGAGACAATATCCATTCAAAAAAAGGTCTGCGCAAATTGAAAAGTTTCACACAGGATGCACTGCTTCACCCCTGCCGTTGACGTTGAAGCCACATAATTTCCCCCTTCTCTCTCTCTCTCTCTCTCTCTCTCTCTTTCTCTCTCTCTCTCGACTCGCTAAATGAACGTACTGCCCTGTTTCCTTCTCTTTCCCACCCTAAGAACAACTAGGCAAGGGCGTGAAATAACAAAAGCAATTAAGTTCGTTGGAAAACCTTGGTGTGAAAAAGAGAGAGAGAGAGCGGAAATTGTGATTCACGCTTGGGCGAGGGAAACTGAGCAAGTGTCTGGCTCTCTCCATTTCACATGCTCTCTCTCACCGTCTGGCCGATGAGAGAGCGTGTAGAATGGAGAGAGTCGGACCATTACTCGGGAAAATGGTGGGCGAGCGGAGCTGTGAGAAAGTTCACGGGAAGGTTCTCTAGAATCGCTTGAAGAAATTAGCCGAGACACTCGCTAATTCTGAGAGAGAGGGCGCATACGCGTAGACGAAAGATCAGTGGAGAGGAAAGGAAGGGGAATTAGTATTTCCCCCGACGTCTCGTGGACGGGTGGATAATACGGAGATGAGGCGGTACAGCCTGCACACAACTTGCGCGCCCGTATTATAAATTCACAAATACTCGTCCGAAAAATACAACATTCCGTTGCTAGTCCGTGCTAAACGCAGAAATTTTGGGTAGCAGGTAAAAGCGGTAAGGCGCACACAACTTGCACAGGCTCACGATCAGACACTATATTTTGAAAGTGTTTATAGTTTATAGTTTATAAGTCGTTTATCAAGAGGCGACTAGTTAGTGGCGATAGTTTGAAATGCGGGTAAATAATTAAGTCGCATAAATAATTGGATTTCTCTCCATTTCACGCACTCCGCCACTCGATTGCAGTGAGACTGTGCGAAATGAAGAGAGCTATAGTTCAACTATTTACCCGAATTTCAAACGCTATCAGACATTCTCCCCATACACACACTTTAATGTGAGTGTCTGTGAGCCCGGCTGTGAGTGTGTGCCACTACCTCCCGCCCGGCTGTGAGTGTGTCATAGTCATACACTGTGAATCACAGTCATACACACACACACTTTAAACACACGCGCGTACATGGCATTAACAAGTATTGCTCCGGAAATACGCGGAACTGTAGGCGTGTAATTGCGGCAAAGTACAGTTCAATTACCCGAGGATAGTGGGAGGAAGACTAATTTTAGGTGTGGTTTGCTAGTGGCGCAGCAGAAAATAGGAACTACTGAGAAAGGCCTCGAGACACAATTATGTGTGTGTGGGGGTAAACAAAGAGGGGAGCGATCGGAGATCAAAGCATAATTGGAATTGCAGTCATAATTAGCGATAAATTGGTGGTTGGGCGAGTATAACGATAATATTGCGTCTACACAGAGAATGAATACACTGAGATAGGACACCCAGTGTATGATACACTCAATATTGAGTGTATTCGCTCGTCGAGAGAGCGTGCGAAAACGAGAGATTTGTAAGTGTATCATACACTCGGTGTCCTACCTCAGTGTAGGATACACTCAATAGTAAGTGTATTCATTTTGGGTGTACACTGAGAGCAAATTTACTAGGAGAATGGTTCTCCAAGGTTTCATTTGTTAGAGAACCGTTCTCCACTCTCCTCGTTCCGCACACTCTTTCGTTTGCTCACCGTGACGAGAGAGTGTACGGAACGAGGAGGATGGAGAACCGTTCTCTAACAAATCCTCCCCTCACTCCTAATTCCCGTGCGGTGGCCCCGATCACTCCCTTCCCGCTCCCCACTCCCGCGAATGACCCATTATTAAATATCATTTTTAACTCGTTCATTTTTGTACATGTTGTCGCACCCTTGTGGTGTACGATAAATAAAATAAAAAAAATCTAGGTTCGAGGCGCAACAGGCTTTGCAATATAGATAATTGCAAGAACTGGGAGGGCTTCATGTTACCCATTTATTATGGCGGAGGTCTTTGACGACGGAGTCTTAAAAGGCTACATTGTTCGATGGAAATTTGTTATTATTGTGCTCCTAGGAATCAAAAAAATGATTGATGGTTTAACAAATCGGTGACTACTTTGAGAAAGAAATATGGTAGGTCGAAAGATGGGAGAACGACGTTCTTACAATACATGAAAACTGTGCGAAAAGATTATGAAATAAAGCGGTTCTCGAAGACCACGTATTGCTTCAAGCAACTTTCGAAAGAAGGGGCACAGCAGTAGGGACTGACACCTGCGGCGCCGCATCAACTATTCATCTTCGTAATATATTCATGAGCCCCTGGCGGGCATGGCTCGCGCGCCGGGACCAGAGTAACACCGCGGCTAGCGTTGTGGGAGCTATAACAACGATTGGGAAAGACACAGGGCGCGAACTCTCTTCACAGAGAAAAATGTATATCATACATATATGGCTCCTGAACTGCGCTTGTATGTTATATATAACATACAGTACGTCACATATAACATACAAGCGCAGTTCAGGAGCCACATATGACATACATTTCTCTGAGTGTTAGATATCGACATGTATACTCAGTCTACTCATATACTCAGTCCTGACGAGATAGTACATGAATTTGAGAGAGCGCAGTGTGAACTACCTTGCATATAGGAGAGTTGGACTATCTAGATGTCCACAAGCAAGAGATTTCGCGCTGTGCGGAGATGCGAATGAGCATTGGCAACGGCATCATTCGTCATGACGTCACCAAAATGATATACCCGATTCAGGCTAAATCTATGCAGTCGACTGCCTATTATAATCACTTCTTTTCATGAAGAAAATAGTTCCACAAGTTAGACAATGTATCGGGTTGAGTGAAGGAGAAATTCATCAAGCGACCGGAAAATCATCGGGATATCATCTAAAATGTTGAAGAATTCGTGTGAAGGCTGGGCAGAGAATGAATACACTGAGTTAGGACACCCAGTGCATGATACACTCAATATTAAGTGTATTCGCGCATCGAGAGAGCGTGGGAAAACGAGAGATTTGTAAGTGTATCATACACTCGGTGTTCTATCTCAGTGTAGAATACACTCAATAGTAAGTGTATTCATTCTGGGTGTGGGCAGAACGCGAGCGCCTAGTATATGTGAATGGCCGTTCCCATTGTCGGCTTCTCGCTGGCTACTTTTGACATGGGGCGCCAATTTCGGCTTCCCTCCTCCCCTCCCTCCCTGGTACCCCCATTCCGTCCTATTATCTTCTGACACAACGGCATGTGACGACTATGAAATGACGGTGAGGAGGGAGAGAGGGAGAGAGAGAGAGAGAGAGATGAGAAACAAAACGGACGGAAGATGGGCTACTCACTAGATGCTGCTCGAATGATGATGAAACGGCTCGCCGCGCAGTTAAATTAGCAGGGATCAGGGTAGAGAGACAATGGGGACGTGCGGGGTGAGTCGAGGAATACATACTACGAATACGTACGTCTACCTATCAATTTATGTCAAAAACTTAAATTGCTAAAAATGTAGTATTATGGAGCAACATGTTATTAACGATTCCACGGCTGGGTTACAAGGACAAAATGCGAGTGTGATGCTGCGCAAATTTCATGAGTGGAAAGTGGAAAACCGTTTTGTCCACCTTTGCACAACTTTTTTCCTATCTAGTCCAGCTACAGCTTTCAAACTTGATACAGGAATGGCAAAACACGTTTGGAACATTTCCCCTTTTGCTTGGAGAGATTTCGTTCAGTTTGAGTTGAGTTACACGAATTTTCCGCCCTTTCATGGGGAAATTTCCCCGATGAAATTAGCGCAGCATTAAATGCTTGGTAATTCAAAAAAATGTGCAAGATCAGTTACCTTTCCTCTCCTACGTCTACCGTATTTAGTCCTGCACCCTACGAAGAGAAGGTGGCATTGGGAATTGGTAATGCGCACCGTAGATCGCTGGTATGGGAAGATTTTCACGGTTCAAGTTCCCCATTTCACGGTTCAAGTTCCGAAATTGGGGCTTTGTACAAAATGGCTACTGAATCACTAGGAAATGCCGATCTCTGGCAACTTGTAATTTCGGTAGCCACCGGCGCTGCTTTCCAATCCCAGTAATCCCTCTCTTCTCCCCTCGTCACCACTATGTGTTTTCACTCTCTCTCTCTCTCTCCGAAGAGCGAACCCTTATATTTTACGAGATGTGGAGATGAGGAGAAAGAGGGAATGGATATTGCATTACACATCGTAACCTAGAATAGCGCCCGCGGCGAATCAAATCAGGAGAAAAGTGAGATGCGAACACGTGACACGGTGACCATGACACACATCATACCACGGTCTTGCCATAAAGGGGTCATGATGCTGCAGCAGGCTCCTAGCGAGAGGTTTTTTTGTGGAGATTTAGAATTACTAACGTATATACTTGTTTCCCGATTGATGATTGCACAGAGCAAGGATATATTCTCCCCCTTTGAACCCCTTCTTATTAATTTTCTCTTTTACTCGCACATTTATGTACATGTTGTCGCACCCTTGTGGTGTACGATAAATAAATAAATAAATAAATATTGGTGCCTTAAAATACTGGGTACATTATCAGTCAGCTGAGACTTTCTTCTTTGGAAGGCACAAAACAAGCTAAAAGTGAAATAAATGATGCAAGGAAATCGCGCAGTTTGCATGGCACTGTGCAATCCAATAACGTACAAAGTGTGAAAGATCCGATAGTGATAGGGTTACCGGATAGAGGAAAACAATCAATTTGGGGCTACTTCATTTAACCAAGGCTGTCGCCAAGACATATTTATCCTGACATCAAGGCAAAGGGCCTTCAGGAGGCATCATTCAGGACAGAGGTGGTCGGGATCTGCGAACTCAATGCAACTGGGTCAAGGATGTCTATGTCGCCAAGCGGTGAAGAGCGTGCGCGATACCCGGAACAGTTTTCTCTTTAAAAATCAGAGCCACGTCAGCCCGAGTAACTCGCATTGTGGCTTGGGCACAGAGATGCGCAACCCAAGGGACCACTGATCGTCGTGGATGATCTCTGCGCAGAAGAAAAATGGCTAGTCGAAACAAGATATCGTCATGCGAACAAAGACTCTCCACCCCAGCCTTAAGTGGCTTCTAACCCACGGGCGCAACCAGAGTGACGTCTCTCTCTCTCTTTCGGGTACTGGATACCACCTGGTTCCAACCACTCTAAGATGAGTTAAGACATGATTCATCCGTCTTTTATGTCAAAAACATTGCATAAACTTTGTGGGAGCGCCGCGTGGTAAGTGCTTACTGCGCGATGAGGTAAGGTAACTAATAGGGTAGCTTGACCCATCCGAAAAAGGGAATACATGATTTGTCTGGGTTGGGCTGCCTGGAGCAAACTCCACCCCTGCTACCGTCGCGCATTCCTCCCATGAAGACTAAGATCTTTGACAGTTGCATGTTGCCTACCGTACACTATGGTAGCAAAGGAAAAGGAGAGAGAGATGTTCTGGCTTCTGCAGGTTTGATCGCGGGCTGTGGAATGATGTGTGGCACGGCGTCATAATAACTGCGAAAGTCGCAATAAAATAGCGCCAACGAAGCCCCATCAAACACCTGATCCTCTCAGCCCCTCACTCACATGGTCAAAGAGTGTGTAAATATTCCTGGAAGGGGAGCGGAAAGGAGGAAATTTGATGAGCTCACACGCAAATATTGGAGACTCGCCCCGATTATAATTATTGTAATGTGGAGGGAGGAAAGTACATAGGAGAGGAAGGAAAGATGTATGGTCGCCGAGGGAGGTGCAGTTAGTCAAGCCGATGAAACAAGGGTGCAGGCATAATATCACGCCTGTCACGTACGGATCGGATAAAGGGTGGAACATCGAAAAGGTCGAACATGAGTAAGATACATTTTTGGATAGCCATTGGGGTATCATGGAAGGATCCGCGAGCTTTTGTCCCACATATCGATTTCCTCGACGATAGACGACGTCGAAGTTTGAGGGAGGCAAAAGTAGTGCCTCTTTGGAGCTCTGTAGCTGCGCCCAGAGCAACAATAGAGAAAACTCACTAACAGAACTTCGGTAAGGAATCATCTCGAGAATAGCCCTGGCCGATTGGGCCCAACTTATAATGAGAACTAATTAGTCAGGCTAATTAAAATTTCTCATTTGCACCAGAGTTTCGGGCCCAGGATAATCTCGACGCCATTCGATGCAGCTCACTGAGACGAATCGATTGATATGCTGAACTATCATATTTCACTTGAAAATGGATCTCGCTTGCGAAAAATACTTTTGAACGCCGCCTCTCCCGCATGAACTCTAGGTGAGAGAGGGAGAGAGATGCATGCGCTATTATGGAGGTCACGGTCTCGTTGGCTTACTCTTTGACCACTTCTGCAACCTATATCGGCAATTCGATCCGGAATTGCTTTACATTCAGTGGATCCAACTATATTTAAAGGGACCCGGCACCGGAAAATAATTAAGGCTCAGAAAACGCAGGTATGTTGTGCGATCTCAAAAATGTTTAAAAAATAATTTTAAAAATTTTTCCTAAATTTTCCGCAATTTTCAAAGTTCAGGACCGGAGCCGGCTTATATACACCGGTACGTGGGAAAACACACCACCGGGGCACACCACATGTACCGGTCGCTTTTTACAGCAATTTTTATTGATTTCCTACGGTATTTTATATACGTTTTGTACATATTTCGTATCAGAACATATATTTCCATTGAATTGGGAAGATTACTGGCACACATCGGTAGAGAGGGGTTGGGAAAACCGCAGGCGCCATCTTTGGTATTTGATGGCGCTGCAGCTCACGGCAAGTCCTAATGATGCCGCGATTCTCTCAGAGCAGCCGCTCCAGTTGTGCGGAGTGTCGTCTATGTGTCGGAAAAGTCTTCGTCTGATCGCAAACTCTCCGGAAATGAAGCATTTCTCTCGTCATGTGTTTACATTCATTCTCCAGGTTAATCTAGTGTGAATTCCAAGCATACGTGTCGGGAACAATCGCAAATCAATATTCTGATGCGGAATATGTATAAAACATATATAAAATACAGTAGGAAATCAATAAAAATGGCTGTAAAAAGCGACCGGTACATGTGGTGTGCCCCGGTGGTGTGTTTTCCCACGTACCGGTGTATATAAGCCGGCTCCGGTCCTGAACTTTGAAAATTGCGGAAAATTCAGGAAAAATTTTTAAAATTATTTTTTTTACATTTTTGTGATCGCACAACACACCTGCGTTTTCTGAGCCTTAATTAATTTCCGGTGCCGGGTCCCTTTAATCAGTAGATATCCTGAAGAAAACAATGCTTGAAGAATGAAAGAAATTTGTGGTATATATCGTCTTGTTATTACCTTCCTTCGTTCCATTACAAAATATCCAATTGGATTTATGATTGATCGACCGGTAATTATATTGCGAAAAATCAGCAAAAGAAATATGTCCCACTAGGGAATCGAATCCACGACATTCAAAATGTAACTTAAAAATCTGACGCATTACCGACTGAGCTATGCTCGAGACATGGCTGGGAGCTCTAGCGAGATCGTGACCTACCCAGCACTTCGAAAGTGTCTCTCTCGCCACGAGAGGTCACAGGGAAGGGGCAAAACATGAAAGTATTTTTCGCAAGCGAAAGAGCCATTTTCAAGTGAAATATGATAGTTCAGTATATCAATCGATTCGTCTCAGTGAGCTGCATCGAATGGCGTCGAGATTATCCTGGGCCCGAAACTCTGGTGCAAATGAGAAATTTTAATTAGCCTGACTAATTAGTTCTCATTATAAGTTGGGCCCAATCGGCCAGGGCTATTCTCGAGATGATTCCT
The DNA here is from genome assembly GCA_036245785.1 of Pristionchus fissidentatus. Lineage (NCBI taxonomy): Eukaryota > Metazoa > Nematoda > Chromadorea > Rhabditida > Neodiplogasteridae > Pristionchus > Pristionchus fissidentatus. The sequence continues at coordinate 3,068,638 of BTSY01000006.1, forward strand.
TACCGAAGTTCTGTTAGTGAGTTTTCTCTATTGTTGCTGTGGGCGCAGCTACAGAGCCAAAAATGTAAAAATAATAGGGGGTTAGAAAATGCTCCAGGTACCCCATGATTTTATCCGATCCTTACGTGACAGGCGTGATATAATATAAAAAAATAAACAAAAAAGGTATGCAGGTATGGTCTAAGGGAACTGTCATTGTCGATATCAGAGAACATCAAGACATCGTGTAATTAAAAGATAATTAAAAGATAAAAGATTAAAAGATAATTAAAAGATAAAAGATGCCACATCATTAATAAAACAAAAACTGTTGGAGCAGCCACCATAATATGTGAAATAACTAGTCCATCTTTGCTGTAGTGCTTTAAGGAAAATTTAAGCGATGCATTCGCGAAAGCACTGATATGAGGAACTAGAGTTTGAAATTCGGGTAAATAATTGGATTAGCCCTCTTCATTTCACACACTCTCTCACCTATCGACCGGCCTAGAGAATGTGTCAAATGAAGAGAGCTAATCCAATTATTTACCCGAATTTCAAACTCTATGAGAAACGCGTAGTCTGAACGCGATTACATCCAAAACGTCAGGGAGCCCGTCCAAATTCGCGATGGGCTCGCGAGATAATGACAAGGGTGACAGGCGGGGACGGGCTTATGGAAGGAGGGGAGGGACGGGATCACTTCTTCCTTCTCTCTCTCTCTCTCTCTCTCCCATCACCGTTTTTGGCTCCCTTCCCATTGGAAGACGGGCGTGAGTCTCCCTCGGGGAACAAATGGAGAGAAAGCGAGATAATGAGTGAGAGCTGCCAACGAAAACAGTCTCGCGCTTGTGGTGGTGGAGGGAGCGGATATTGGACAATTATTAAAACGTTCCGTTGATAATCAATGACGAGAGTGCACGCGAAAGCGAGAGAATCAGACAGTGATCGCGCACGCACAGATGGTCCACTTCGCGCGACATTTTCAATTTCAATTGAGCACTCTTGAAAAGGGCTTGAAGGACTATATTCCGGTTATAAAATAACACGTGATGACTGTGCCGAGGGCGACCTATTTCGCACGAATATTGCAAATTTCAATTCTGCAGCGGCCATTTCGGTCACCATAATTGAAATGCGAGCACTATATGCATAGTTTATTAGAACGGAGGAGGAAGTAGGGATGCAATTTCGGTATTCGTACTACTTCCTTTAGGACGATAGATCTGCTGAGGCTGATAATGCAAAGAGGGTAAGAAAAAAGAGAATTCCAGGCATTCGTAGCAGGAAGTAGTGGCGTTTTTGCGCCGTCTGGGCCTTCCCGTAGGTGTCGTGGCGAGTAATGGTCCGACCCTCTGCATTCTACAAGCTCTCTCATCGGTCAGACTGTGCGAGAGAGCAGGTGAAATGGAGAGAGTCAGACACTTGCTCCTTTCACTCCCGTGAGAGAGACTGGGCGACTACAATCGCTATACTCACGAAAGCCTCTCTCTCATACAATTCCGATGGCATCAGCGCTCGGTTGCTAGGTGAAACAACTAGTTGAAGAGGGAAGAAAGAGGGGCCAGCAAGGATGTGCCATTGTTTGAAACCCCCTCTCGACTAACAAGGAGAGATCAAACACCGAGAGAAATCACACAACTAGTACCATTTTCCCGCCATCATTTTCCCATCAATTCGAGGCGGGAAACGGAGATCAGACGGGGAGAAAAAACAGACAGACTTGGGAAAAAAGAAGAAAAACAGGCCTGGTAGCGTCCAGACAAAGGGGAAAATATGGGGGTTGGGTAGACGGCATGATCCAGCGGGGCTTAGTCAGTGCATGTAATTTTGCCGCGCCAGACAACCTGGTGCAGGTTTAAAATAGGCTGCGCGTCAACTAGTCTAGACCTTCACAGCTACCTATCAGCGCGAGAAAAAAATTCGCAAATTGATAAGACCCGCTGGTGTGCTCACAAACAATTAAATCAAACTTGGAGGTATGACTGTCTGACGCTAAGGGAGCGAAACAGTCATACCTACTGTAGTTTTAACCGTATTTAACTTGACATAGTACACTTGACATCGATATTGTAACCAAATTCAATTAGAAACAGACAATTTAATACTCGTGTTTTAGAGATTGCGCTACAATGAGAGAGCTGATCGCTCAATATTGTAAGCTCTTCGTCTAAACAACTCTCTAACTCCTGAAATTGGATTTCTTAGCTGGGAATGGTAGGCTATGAAAACGTGATGAAGAAGAGATCGTCTTCCAAAACACAGACGGCTCTCATTCGTTTCCCAAAACACGGACACGGCTCCCATTTTCGCGTATCGTCGCGCGCCATTTGACACGCCCAAGTGGGTGGAAGTTGTCGAACACTGGGGGTATGATAGAGTAACGGCGAGATCAGAGACAGAGGGAATCACTGAAAGAGTGTGCGAAACGAGAGAGTCAGACAACGAGAGACGTTCTAGGCATGGTGCCAACTCGTTGCTGTGAGGGGTGGGAGAAGGAGGATGACTTCATCTCCACCAAAAAGGGGGTTGAAACGGATACAACTGGGCGGGTTGTATGTTTTGTGACCTCGAATCCTCCACTCCACGTCTTCCAGTCATTGCGAAAAAGGAAGACTAGAGGAAATTGACGCTTTTTGTGGGTAGCGAGGGGGTAATCCGAGCCGTGTACCTACATATTCCTCCCTTCTTTCCTGGTTGCAGCTGAGACCAGGCAAGAAAAGGGGTGGGGAGGTGGGTAAGTCGATGAAAGATGTGTGGAAATGTGCGAAAAATAAGTAAGTCTACATGTAGCACACACCGAAACCACTCCCTTACATGTCGACATCTAGATGCTCAGTCTCTTGACTTGTAATTTTAATCGAAATTGCTCAAAAAATGAAATCTCCTTACTACAAATTCACAAACACTCATATATTATAACGTTGCGCTGATAAACAGCAAAAATGAGGTCGATAGATTTTTCCAAGAAGTATAAGGCTGTTAAGAAAGTTTCGCTCGTTTTTCCAGCCAGTATATTTTGACTAATATCTTTGGACAACGAGCTCGGATCAGTTCATGCATAGGCGCATTTTAAAGGTTCATAACTCCTCTATTTCTCGCCCACTTTGTGGTAGCCATCGATTAATAACATCAATTCAATTGGCCTCTTAATTGCGCATGGTGGGTATTGAACGGTGTCTAGATTTTCAGCTACAATTAGAAAAGTAGGGTAGGGAGATCTACTAGATGTGTAGTATTACAAAGTTCATTGATAGGTATATCTACTACGCCCTATGTCACATTTACACCACTTCGTGCAAAGCCTGGCAGAGACCGTAAATTTACATTGAGGGTAACCACGTGCGATCAAAATCTCGATTACGGATGTTACTGAGGGATTCCAAAATGAAATGAGCTGGTATTATGTTCAAACATAGTGCACGTACACTACTTTCAATTGATATTAATAGCAACTTCATTGCATTATTCGAGGCAGAAAAATATTGCTATAAATTATAACACCCCTTTTTTGTTATCGTATTTGACATATTGTCGAATATTTCTACGTTCTTTAACAATGAAATTCAAATATCTCTTCATTATTCTGGAGAGTAACCATAGGCAAAACGTTTCTATTAAAGACATGTCTCGAACTCTCCTTGTTCCGATACCAGAGAATTTCTACGAATCCACCATTACAGCGATTTTTCGAAACATTTCGAGATTTTGATGATTTTGTGCATTTTCAATTCTCTTATAACAAGATGTTCGATATGCTACTCCATTGTGATGAATACTTGTATAACTATTGCAAGAATACACCGCCCCTGATTAGACAGTATCTGTGAGCTCGCCTACTGAGTTGCGTGTTCCCAATCTGGGCACGTGGTTTATGAGATTACTACATTCGACAACTCATATCTCTAAATTCTGGAACCTGACCACTGAATGAAGTATAGTGGTAGAGAGGTGTGTTATAGGGCTACTTGTTTTTCGTTATGCCCAATGCCAAAGAAATTTTCGTTCTCAAATCTAACCTCTGTGAATATTACCCCGGGTTTGCAGTAAGTCCATCTTTTCTTGTTTCGTATTTTCCCGGAGCTAGAAGCTGCGAATAGGTCAGCCAGTGTATGTCTATAAACAATAACTATTGCCTCATAGCATACTTTGAGCAGGGGCTGTTTGCATTGACACAAGCTGAGATACAGCGACTCCAATGTCACACCCGAAATCGAGCGAAACTTTCTTAACAGCCTTATATTTCCCTGTTAGTGCGAAGTCTTATGTGGAGGTGTGTGAAAGCTGCAGGCAATCTGTTAAATTGTTGGGAATCGCACTTTGCGTACGCGATATCAACCACCTCCACATATGTATAAGCCGGAACTAAGCGGCTTCGATAACAAGAAAAAAAGGAAGCAGAGATATTTATCGGCTGTATACTTGCAGCATGATATTGCAAATTCACAAATACTCCTCCAAAATAAAAAAAGCACACACACATGCTTCTTCTAAACACAAATTAGTTGAAAGAGCATGCCAAAGGAAGTGGCACGCCGAGATATTAAAAAAAGAGAGTACACACACCACTATCCCATTTCATGAAATTATAATTAAAAATTAGTGGTATATGACTACTACCCGGTGGCAATTTTCAACTTTTCCTACATATTTAAAACGGCTCTTCTTTGACTATAGTCTTGCGTAGTATCTTGTTTGTGAAGGATTCCTTCTCGAAAACATCAAAAAAGTTGATGAATTGCAATTCGGAGATAACGGAGGAGACGGAGATCTGAGAGAATAATAGTAAATACAAACAATGATCGTATTTAAACGACAGCACCTGAAATTATAATTTAATGTAATAATTTCAGTAACTTTACTCGCAGCTGTCCTGATCCTAGTGACTTTTTCTCGGAGTATATCGGAGGAACATAAGATGCACAGAATGAAAAAAATCGATAATTTTCAACTTTACCTGCAAAGCGGTCGCAAGTGTCATCAGCTCGCCCAAGCGCGTTGCGTAGTCGTCCAGTTTGAATTCGTCTCTGAAAAAACATTTTTAAAAAATCATTATTTGAATTAAATGGTTAAGGTTGATCTTAATGTATCATACAACAATAATATAAAAGGTAAAGGTGTTCAAAATTAAGCGATTTTGCACAGTGGCTGTTGCTTGCACCACTCATCTCTCCACATCTCTCCACAATTGTTTTCCATGATTTTGTAATAAATACTTTGTTTTCACAAAACATGTGTGCACGCATACATCTGATATTCAATGTACTCTATAATCAAATAGACATTAATTATACACAGTATTAGCGAAAAAAAATTAAAACTCTGCAATTAAAAGATGTTGTGCTGAAATGTTGCAAAAGAAACATTCAGAATCTTAATTGCTAGAAATGAGTGGGCAGAGCGAAGAAACGCATCAAAAAAACTGCCAGTCTCACTAAACTGAAACAACCTCTTGGAAATAATAGTTTTACCCGTTTTATATCCTAAAGAATGACTGTTTACCGGTAAAGCACATGTAGCTCCTCAAACACCCGTTTCCTGTACTTGTCGGCGATTTTCGCAAATTGAGAATCACTCTTCTCGCCTGAAAATGGCATTTTAATCCGAATAAAAAATCTGAATATTTAATCCGATTAAAAAAATCGATCCAGGGCCGAAGAATCCACCATAACGCCAAGATAACCTCATATCCCCCAATTCACCCGTTGGGAATAAAGATTAAAGTAGTCGTGTTTCGGCATTAACCAAAAATAATTATTTAAATAAATTGGCTCACTTATCGACCACAGCGTAAGTACGGTTACTGCGACAAATTCGATTTCCGAAATCGATATTTTATCCAGGATTGGAATGAGCAGATCACGACAGCGAATGTTCAGATCACGGCATTGACTGCAATCAAACAATTTTTTTAAAATTTAAACCAATGAATTATCGATTGTTTAACAAACACATAATTGATAAAGGTTTGAATATGAATAAGATACTGAAACCAAATTGGTATCTATTCATTTTTCGCGCTCTATCGGCAACAGACCGGCGAAGAGAGTGGGTGAAATTAAGAAATTCCGACTCTTGTTGCCTTGTTGCGGCATCGCATCGCCTAGCAATCGATTTCTCGATTTCCTAACCTTATCCATCATTTTATAATTATTATAATTATAAAAATTCTCACTCGATCAATCGAGGTGCTCTCATGTGCGGTTCGCTGCCTTCCAAGAACTTTTCAAATTCCGCGTACACGAGAGTTGTTGTGTAAGAACAAAAAAATCTTCAATAACAAAAATTTTGCATCCTGCATTTACATTTTTATCATAAAACTAAATGGATCGATAGATCTCAACTAGCTCACTGCAGACTTACATTTTTTGAATTGCAAGGTTCACAACTCGCTGGAAAATCGCAGGCCCTATACAAAATTTTGCATCATTGCTGCCAAACAAATGACTTCGGAAACGAAAAAACCAAATCTGGCGCATTCCGTACGGTATGAACGTTCTAGTTAGTAACGTCAGGCTAGTCATTATTATTACAAATTTAAAATGATACGTCCATGAAGTGGACTACTGGTACTCTTTTTCTATACCTCGACGCGTTTCTCGATGTATCGTGCTCTCTCGCAGTCGTATCTGTTGCTTAAGAGCGGAACGTTTTATTATTTTGGATGAGTGTTTGTGAATTTAAAATATGAACGCACCGATCCAAAGGCCGCTCTGTATACGCGCGTGCGGATCGATAGACACCCTCGCCAGAATGGAGAAGGAAGATAAAGTTTTGCAAAATTGTAAACTGAAAAGATATTGTGTAAATAAATATAAATATTTAAAATTTCCTAGGAAAATTAAACAGTATCTTCACGGCTGGATAGCATGCGAAATTGACAGAATCTGATAGTAAACACATCAGTTTATGAGTGGAAGATTGTTTTATAAATTATTAAAAAAAGATTTTTTTTAAACATTTTTCTCACCATTTCGTCGTCCTTCATCGAGTACATCTCCTCGAAGGAGCTCTTCAAATAATTGAGCGAACGCTCCGCGATTCCCTGGTATATCGACGTGATCATGTCGTAGTGCGCAGTGTACACGGTGTACGACTGAAAAGAAAGTACTGCACACAGTAGTGTTGTTAGATCCTATTCTCGAATAACAATGCATTATTCGCGAATAACCCGTTGTTCTCACAAATAGAATTGTTCGATCTAACAACACTAGCACACAGAGAAAAATTATATAGCCATGCATGCGAGTTAGTGATTAAATAACTTAGTTTCTGCACAGAGAGTGTGGAAAGTGTGGGTTAAGTAATTTAATCACTAACTCGCATGCATGGCGAAGTATGTTTTCTCTGAGTGTGCACACTATGTTAAGGCTCCGCTCGGGAGCAACTGTGGAAAGTGAGCGATCACGTCTCTCCCCGAACACTTTCAAGAGGATTGTACTGTGGAACGATTGGACTGTTGGGGGGGGGGGGCTTACAAGTACATACATATTTTTTTCTCTCGGTAACTTACACAAATAAACAAATACATTATGAATATTCGGATAAACTTGCATGTGGCTCGTCAGGAGGCACGAGTTGGAGTGCAGAAGGTACGAGCATGCTGCTTGAATCCAGCAAATGCTGCTCGAACGCTACCCTCTCTCGATTGAAATCTCTGGAAAACATATTCTTTGAAAAAAAATATCTTAGGACTTAACCTATTGACCGACCGATTAAGCAAATTTCACATTTCATACAATTCACTTTTTAAATTAAAAAATCATAATTATTACTTGTAATCAGCCAATAGACGGTGGAGTAATGCGATTTCGGGATGTGACGATAACACTGCGCGTATGGGAGACGAGCCGCTCTGCCTCTGGAGGATGACTGAATTATGAGAGATAAAATTGGAGAAAGTTTTGCGAACGAAAAGGAAATTCTCTGTGAACATAGGAACATACAGCGATAGATAAAGGTAGATTCCCTCTTGTTGACGCACCACATGTCGGACAATGATTAAATATTTAAAAAAAAACTCACTTGTTGGTTGCATACCAGCGCTAATGCAGCGATCAAAGCGACATTTCTTGCAGGCTGAAAACGGAAATTTTATTGGAAATATAGAATAAAAATAAATTACCTCGAGGCTTCCCGCATCCTCCGGTGTCACATAAATACTGATTCTTGTTTAGCAATGTCCTGAAAGAAAATATACTTTGTCAAACTACGTCTTTGTGTAAATTTAAATATTTCGAGAGAACTGTAACAACAAACCACAACATAAGTAATCAAATCAGTTTCCCTGTATGAGCCCTCCACACCCCCTGAATATGCATAAATAAATATATATATATATATATATATATATATTTATATATATATTTATATATATATCAGGTTGGCCGGAAAGTCTTGATAACTTTTTCATTCGTTTATTTCTCGAAGCAAACACAAGTACATTATGGGTTATATGCTCCATCATTATCGACGATATACTGCCAACGTTGTGTTAGCTTGTGGATGCCCTGTCTATAGAACCCTGCTGGGCGTGAGGCGAAATATTGCTTCAGTGCGGCCTCCAGACTTCCTCGTGTTGTGAACGATCTCTCTCGAAGGGCATGGGTCAGGTCCGAGAAAAGCCAATAGTCACTTGGGCGATGTCTGGGGAATACGGTGGGTGAGGGAGAATCATCCAGCCATACTTTCCCAGTTCCTACTTGACGAGTTTGGCGACATGTGGACGAGCGTTGTCATGCTGATAATATATTTTCTTATCTTTCAGGGCTGAACTATCGACTTCCTTCTTCAAATTACGTAGTTGTTTCACATAACGGTCGGCGTTTATGGTTTGACCCTCGGGAAGGAGGTCCCAGTAGATGGGCCCATCCACTCCCCACCATATTGAGAGCATCACTTTTTTGGGGTGAAGGTCGGGTTTAGGGACATCCTGTGGCGTCTCTCCTTCTTGAATCCACTGGGCTCGCCTGTGGTGATTATCGTAGAGGACCCATTTCTCATCTCCAGTGATCAGCCGGTCCAACCATCGATCGCCGCCGTGGAGAGTGAGAAGACTGTATGCATCATCGACTCGGTGGTCCAGCTGGTCCTGGGTCAGATCATGGGGTATGAATCGACCAAGAACTTTTCTCATCCGAAGAGATTTCAAGCCTTCCTCAACAGTGCTATGGGCAACCTTCAGTGTGGATGCCAGTTCACGAGTGCTTTGGAATGGATCCGAATTCACCTGGGCTCTCAACGCATCCAAATCCAACTCACGGGGCCTTCCAGAGCGGTCCTGGTCATCGAGTGAAAAGTCGTCTTCTTTGAAGCGATGGAACCATCTTTGTATGGTTGGGTAGGAGGGAGCATGTTGGTCATAAATTTTCTTCAGGAGAGTCTCCGAATCCTTCAACGTTGTGTGAGATAGGAAGAGGTAGAGCAGAACATGGCGGATGTGGATTACACTGGGAATATACATCGTGCGTCAACTTCAGCACGGAGAAAGAGAGGGGAATGGGGAGTTGTTTACTACAAGGGCCCTAGTCTCCTTGTCATTTGTGAGGAACGAGGGGACACCAAAGTTCGAACGCGGCACACAGTAGAAAAACAAAAAGAGTTATCAAGACTTTCCGGCCAACCGAATATATATTTATATATATATATATATGTGTGTGTAACGAACAGTTCTTACACACCTTCTAAAAAAAGCGCCGCACGCTCGACATGAATCAACTCCGAAATGCGCACCGGACGCTTTGCCTTCGCAAATCTGAACGCAAAATATTTTTAACGAAACGTTTTGTAATATATTATCAAACTGTATGCAGGTTTTTTATTTTAAATTGCTAACGCCGTTTCAAAGATCACTCTACAACTTCTACAAGATCTACAACGTACAAAGTGTATTTTTGGCCCGATTGAATAGGATTTAAAAGAAAAAAGTGAGAATGAGCTTACCTGGCACCGCCTTTCATTAGCATCGTTATTGATACAAGAAACCGCCTCCATGGGTAAATTTAGGCAGGAAAGATTTGGGAGTATAGAGAGGGAAGCAAGTGGATAAACTACACACTCTGTCTCCTCTCTCTCTCTCTCTCTCTCTCTCTCTCTTCACCCAACCTTCACCACCTCGTGATTCGCACTCTGGTTTTCTCTAACATTCGTCATCTCTCCACCTTGTGCAATGTTTCCGCGCTGTCGCGACATCTCTTCGCTTTTGCGCAGATCTCTCTTCCATATCGACATGCGATTAGAAGTTGTAGTCTGTTAGTATTAGGGAGTTCTATGTACAACAATAGCCTAGTATTTTCACACTTTGCTGTTAGTCTGTGCACGATGTGCATAGGATTAAGGGGCACACCTTCTCTTGTTGTCCCGCGCTGCGTGTGTTATACTTGTGCAGGAATGAGGTACTTTTGTAGCTATAGCGGTTTTGGGATTTTTTGGATGTGACCCTTTCCGCTCTCAACAATTTGGTTGTCGAGCTATGGGAAAGTACTGATTTGAATTTTGCCCGAATAAGGAAGCGGTTTGTGCCTCCCTGTAGTTATACTTTTTGGCATCGTGTGAAACTACCGTTAGATTCGAACCACACGGACATCGAATAAGACAATGGATTAGCAGCTTCTCCACCGCTTCCGAGGTTCCTCCCCTCACTCAATTCCCGCGTGGCTGCCCAGATCACTCCCTTCCCTCCTGTTTTTAATTCGCCCATTTATGTACATGTTGTTGCACCCTTGTGGTGTAATAAATAAATAAATTAGCATAGATTAATTTACATAGAACTGATCACGTATATTCATTCCGCAGCTGAATTTTGGGAGAACTGAGCTCGGTATAGGAGCACTCTCAAGCGATGAATATTTGAAGATAACTCCTCCTACTTTCCCTTGTGTATTATACATTATATATATCTTTATCGCAACAATAAATGGGCGAGTACACACTAGCCGGTATCTCGGAACCGACATGGACAATTTAACGATGATCGGGGAGCAGCGAAGTAGAAGAAGCGGCGCCTCCGAGGCGACCCGAACGGAGCTAAGGAGAAAAGAAAAAGAGGAGAGAGAGAGAGAGAGAGAGAGAGAGAGGAAGATCACAAGGATCACAAGAGATATTCAATAGAAAGATATACATGTTCCTCTTCCCCGATTCTTGTAATCTTAGTGACGTACGGTGCAATGTGTGTGTGAGCGCCATACACAAAGGAGGCTTACCACATCATTCCACAGACCGGTCAACCTTCCAGAAAGGCCTTTGGAGTGAGAGAGCGTGTGAAATCGAGAGTGACTCTCTCACTTTTGCACACTCTCTCGCTCTAACCCTGTTCTGTAGGTTTGGAATCATGTGTTACGTACCGGCTTTATGAACGCAACAAACACATAGATTATGAATATTATGGTGAGTATGTAAAAATTCGTTAAACGAAAATGACAGAGATCGAGGTAGAGCCCTATGACCCGAAAAAGTAAACTGGTGATATGGCCGTTACCTACTCGATTATGCTTACTATTGCTATAGGGATGTGTTTCACATGGATATCAGAACAACGGTTCTTCTTTGATGACAGTCTTTCGTAGAATCAGATCCGTGAATGATCCCTTCTCGAAAACTTCGAAAAAATTGAGAAATTGTAGCTCTGTCATTACGTATGAAGCAGTCAGCTGAAAGTGTTCTTTTGGAAATTTAAAAATACATTCAAAATAGTCTCAGCATGAACATTTCTGAGCATTCGTTCCATTGCGAGCTTGTTCTTGGCAACAATAGCTATATCGTGACCTTTTCTATGTTTTTCTTTTCTTGCCTTTTGATATGCGTCCTAGCATTTTATGTTTTTCTGGCACATTGTTTGTATTACTGTTAAACAGATACAGTTATTTGTGAAACTAACAATTATTTTAATTTATATTTTACAAAACTGACCTGTAACCCGTTAGAGAGCGTCATTAGCTCACCGAGACGCGTCGCGTAATTGTCCAGCTTGAATTCATCTCTGAATGCCTTCTTTAATAATAATATCGTAACTAGGGTAAAACTTTGCTAGGCGAGCGGTTCTCCATGATTTCGTTTCTTCTTCTTAAGGGAACGATCCCTCAAAATAACGGAACGACAGAGAACCGTTCTCCTATAATATTTTGCACTCACTGTATTGATGTTAGAAAGGGTAGAACGCGTTAACGCACTACGCTGCGCTCGGCAAAACAATAAAAAAACCGGCTAAACACGTGGGGGCACGGCGGTCTAGACCACCCACAATGTTCTGGTGCCTCAGGGAATGTAAGGCAAACGAGCAACGAGTGTCTTTCCCTAATTGGGAAACACACTACGTGGCCGCTTCCCTGACAATCCGAACATTGTGCACCATATTGGCCTTAATATATAAGAAAAAAGAAAAAGAGAAACATAAATGAAAGCCGCACCTGTACAGCACGTGCAGCTCTTCGAACACGCGCTTTCTGTAGACGTCGCCAATCTTTGAGAATTGAGCATCGTTCTTCTCAACTGAAAATATTGGGATAAATTATTTTTCCGATAAATAATATAACAATTACGACGCACATCCGTCTCCTGCTGCCTACGTACGGAATAAATAATGAATGAATGAATTATATTTTTTAAACATTACAAAATTTAAATAATAATAAAAAAAAAGCTTACGCATTGACCACAGGGCGATGACTATGAGCGCTACAAATTCGATCTCTGTCATGGCCATTCGATCCAGTATGGGAACGAGCATTTCACTCGAGCGCTCGTTGATCTCACGAAATTTTCTGAATTTAATTAATTAATTAATAATTAGCAATAATAACAATAAGAAAATCATTTTGCTAAAAAATAGAGGTACTTTTTGAGCTTTTGCAGAAGGTGATTAACCGTCTGAAACCCCTCGAAAACAAGTTATGCAAGTACTAATTCCCAAATAATGAAAATAATTTGAAGATGAGACGCACTCCACGATTTGTGCAGATCGCTTGAGAGGCGCGCTGTTCTCGAAGAACTTATCGTAGTCTGTGAAAAGGTGCAAAGTAGTGTACGAAACGAAAATTCTGAAATGATGACATTTTGCTAACAGTAAATGAATATCCATAATACAAATAAGACAATAATGTGTTGCTTCATCATATTGCATTCTACCATAATTCAATCAAAAAAATACATAATCAATGACTGATATTTAACCTTTACACAAATATTTCTTAATCCTCACACATGATTCCAAATCTACAGACCAGGGTTAGAGCGAGAGAGTATGCTAAAGTGAGAGAGTCCCTCTCGATTTCACACGCTCTCTCACTTGAAAGGCCTTTCTGGAAGATTGAACGGCCTGTGGAATGAGCTCACCCCTCGAGCGGCCGCGTCGTCAGCGACTTTGACGCGCGATAGATCCCTTCTGCAGAGTGGAGCAGGAAGATAAAGTGTTGGACGATCGAGAACTGAATTTATTCAAAATTTTACAAATGACAATTTTGATAAATAATAATATAATTTATAATATGTAATTAAATGTATAATAATGTAATCAAATATCTAACATGTAAACCTTATCATCATCGTCCAAAGCGTACAGTTCCTCAAAAGAGTTCATCAGATGGCCAACCGCCATTTCAGTGGTCCTGTTCCAGATGCAATTAGTCCTGTCCCAGTTCGCGGTGTACACAGTAAACGTCTGCAATTTGAGGAGGGTGACAATTCCGCAAAAAAATCAATAAATAAAAAAAACGACATTACGGCAACGGCTCATAACTTTGCTTAAACTAGAAGAATCTGTATGAATTTTTTCCCCGTTAGTTATTTGCAAACCTACATCGATATTGCTGTATTTTTAAGACCATTTTAAATTTTCGAATAATTATAGAAATTTGGCATAGAGCAAATATTAACCTCGTTGCCGAAATGTCGGTTGCGGAATTGTCAACCCCCGCAATTTGTGTCATGCTAAACATACTGAATACGTTAGTATTGAATTCAGAGAAAATATTTTCTACTATTTTCTCTGAATGAGTCCTATTCGCCACCTCATCAGCGCTCCTACAGCGATACTGACACATATATTGCACTGTGTTAATAATGTTTTGAAGAACTAAAATAAGTGTTTCTTTCTCAGAGCGGCAAGGCTATACTCAAAATCCGGAAAATTGAGCAGTTTCCCTGAGTGACCTTCTTGCTTTTGTTGTTGTTTTCCAATAATGATTCGTGCCTTTCCTTTAATTTATGTTATTGTACCGCGTTTCCTCGTGATTCGCATAAATATTATTATTATTATATATTGTATTGTGTTAATATTGCATTGCATTAAATTTTTTGAAAAACTAAAATTCGTACATGCGGTTCTTCGGGCGGCCAAGTTTGCATTGGGCTGACGCAATCGTCCGATGCTTGCAGAATTTCCTGCTCGACAACCACTCGCTCTCGCACGAAATCTCTGAAAATCAAATATTTACTTTAATTTAGCATACTGTAGTCATCAAAAACCTGGAATACTTAATTTCACGGCAGATGGTAATCAATTGATTCTCGCAGTTTATTTAAATTCCAATTTAGTGATGTATCTAATTACCTGTAATTAGCCATGAGCCGGTGCAGGAGCGTTATGTCCGGATGTGAAGTCTGAACTGTGGGAATAGGCGGGGAGCCCTCCTCGTCAAGACTCTTGTTGCGGATGATCACTGAATATTCAGTATTACAACTTTACAATGTTATGTTAATACTAGTGGACTACCAGTTGTGTGCTCTCTTTCTATACCTCGGCGCGTCTCTCATTTTGTCGTGCTCTCTCGCAGCCGTATCTGTTGTTTAGGGGCGGAACGTTTTATTATTTTGGATGAGTGTTTCTGAATTTATAATAGTCATGGTGGCCATGCGTATATCACCAAGTCTGCATAACAGTGCGCTCGCGGAAAAATTGCAAAGTCTCCGTGCAGCAAAAAGTGACCGCTTGAGTTTTTCACCAAATCTGGTAGCCCTTGATCGGCAATAACAGTAGTAATAACAATAACAATAACAATAGCAATAATAATACGATTTTAACATTTAAAAAAAACACAAATACTCACAGGCAGGTAACATCCCCGAAGAGAGGCATCGGTCAAATCTACATTTCTTGCAATCTGGAAATATATTTTGCTTTACAAGTATTTAAAATGAATTCACCTCTCGGCTTGGCACATCCTCCTGTACTACATCCGAACTTGCGTTTTGTTATGAGCGTTCTGTGAGGGTAAAACTTTAATGTATTATCAAATCATCAAGACGTTCAAACGTAATGTATACTCGTCGATCTATTTGTTTCCTATCTTTCTATTGAATACATTTAAAGTAAGACATACCTCAAAGTTAAACGTTAAAGTTAAGCCAAACTTAAGATTATATTTCACCTGCGAAAGAATGCCGCGCAGGCTCTGCACGAATCGACCCCGAAATGAGCGCCCGCGGCATTACCATCGCATACCTGCACAAAAAAGTAGATTTTCTCTTACCCTTACTTTATTAGTGTTAAAGTTAAAGAAAATGTTTCCATTCCTGTCATTATTAACCTAGTTTCCAGTTTGAAAAAGGCCGGCATTGTCAGAGGAACAACCAAACTCGAATCGAACAAACACGTACGCATGATGTCACGGCATTTCGCTGAATCGGTTATTTTATATATATACCGTTAAGTAAATAATGATATAAATGGGAATGAGCCTACCTTGCACTTGCGCGCCTTTCCTACGGCCGGCGCAGCAGACATCAAGTCAAATGCTCGTTGGCTACGCACAAGAAATGCTGTGAAGGGTGCTCCATTCTCTCTCTCTCTACCCTCCTCTCACATGATCTCTAACCCTATCCTCTCCTTCCCTTCTCCTCACCGTCTCTCCTCTCTCGCGCATGTACGTTATCTAATCGCGGCTCCCTCGTGTCAACGTTGTAGTGGTGAGCGACAATCTTGTAGTGCAATACGAACAGTGGACAGGAATGGAGAGTGCTTCTCGCGTGTAGACATCGTGGTCGGCGTTGAGTGCGCAAATACACACGATTCCACACCTACAAACAGGGGGTCAAGGCGAGAGAGCGCACACAAGCGAGAGAGTCCCTCTCGATTTTACACGCTCTCTCACCCCAAAGGCCTTTCTGGAAGGTTGACCGGTCTGTGGAATGATGTGACACGATGCAAATACAACGAGGCTGAGCCTGATACCAACTTGATGAACATTAACTTGGCACCATACCTGCGGGCCTTGTCCAATAGTATTGTCGGCCCCCCTGGGAAAATATAATTGAAAATCTAGGGCGGCCCCCCCTGAATTTTTTAATAAAAATAATTCCCACATCGTCCTCTCGTCACCAGAACAGAAATCCAACATGAATAATATAATTTAACAAAAATAGAAATATTTAATTTAATTAATTAATTCAAATTAAATTAAGAAAATAAGTCAAAAAGAGTCACAGAATAGCTTCAGTAAGCGATTGGCAACGCTACCGTAATACTTTTCAGTATGTGATAGGATCGTCGGGTTACCGTAGGCAAAATCTTTCGCGAAGAATTGCGCATATTTGAAGCAGTTTATGTTTTTCGCCGTCATAGCGCTTTGAAAGAGCATGAAAAACTTAGTAATGTAAGGCACAACACGTAATTTTTAGTTAAGTTTGACAAATTTGACTTGACTTTCGACTGGCCGTCAACTCGCTGCTGGCCAGTCGAAAGCCAGTCGAAAGCACTTCATTTTTCGGAGGAGGTGTTTTTTTTACTCTTCATTTTACGAATAATTACTGCTGGAGCTACTAAAGAATTTTGCGCTAACACGGGAAAACGTACAATTGCATCAGTTTCGAGAAACAGCGTCATCTTTGCATAACACACCGAAATTGATGTGACACAACTCGTCAACTAAGTACGGTAATGCACGGCTTGACTTTCCCTTGTTTTTGCTTTCTTTTTGTTTGTTTTTTCGGGTTTATCGCGTGTTAATTGCTGTAGAAGGGGCTTTATTATGTTTATTGCCGTAGTGATACAGGGTAGTAATGGTGTGGTTAGCATAAGGAGCGGTAAAAACGAAGTGGGAGCGTATTGAAGGCTAGAATAGTGTCGCATTGACTTAGACAGGGACAGTTAGACATTGCTTAGCGTTTCAGTAGTGTTTCATCGCGCTCCCGGGTTACTGCTGCAACTCACCGGGTTGGGACAAGGCGAGCTGCAAGAACAACCGTTTTGTTCTTAGTCCGTTCTTAGAACCAGGGGTTGATCTCTCACTTCGGCCTTGGGAAAACCATGTAGCAAGCAATGCAGCGTGCTCTCTCTCTCTCTTACGTCTTTGCGATGCGAAATAATGATTTAATTCTAGTTATACATGTTTGATATGCGTTTGTCGCGCATAGCGTGTAGAAAGTCAGAAATTCTGATCAGGATTTTCTTGGCTGAACCTATGTTTAAAGCATCAACGCCTGTTTCCTTCAGTGACTTTACAACCATCAATCTCACTATTTCTCGGAACTGTGAGACTTCCATATGACGCTGTTCGCCTAAGAATTCAGAAAGCGTCGGCACAGTGAAAAAAATCGATTCTCTGGTCCGTCATGTGAGGTTTTCGATGGTGCTGAAAACGATGGACATAATCATTTTGCACAAAAGGCGCCCGTTGGTGCCAGATTTTCACGACTGTCACGCATGTATACTTCATTTTGAATGATTATTATTAGTAATATTTAAAACTTTGTTCTGATTAATTTCTGACCTTGCTAATAGAGTTTTGAAAGTGAGACAATCCGACACTTTCCAAACCCGCCTCTCAGAATGAGAGAGAGGCCAAATCCGACATCTCATTGTTTCCCAAGCCCACTATCCGATATCTCAGAGAACAATTGGTGATTTACATAACCCTGATTGAGAAGAAATAACATTTTCGCCCATGAATCTCATAAGGATTGGTTGGTGAATGGTTTCCAATGATTTCTGGAACTGTAAGTCCTTGATTCTGATATTTTCGTAGAGCTAAATAGCTTGACTCCCTTCGACAATCTGCGCTAAAAAATATCGGATAGTGAATCATTTCCGACCCTGGATATCGGATTTGTCTCATTCCGTGCAAATTGGCAAAAGAACCGGTCTCTGCCCGAATACCCGGACCGAATTAAAACCTCTACTTGCTAATGTACATCGATCTCGGACCGGCGTAACGAGACGATTCAAATTTGTATTTTTAGCTGATTTCGACATGCGGATTTTTATTATGCTAGCATAAAGTGTGACGAGATTGTAAGTAAAAGAGGCGATTCTCCCCTGTTACCCTCGACTCCCTTCCCAGCGCCCTCTCATATCCCCACACTCTCTCGCCTTCCCCGCGAGTCTCCCCTTCTCGGGAAGGAGAGAGAGCGTGGAGATTCGAGAGTGCACTGGACGGGGAGGTCAAAGGAGAGGAGGGGAGGAAGAGAGAGTCGTTTGTTTTATTCACAATCTCGTTACACTCTATGTTAGCACAATTAAAATCCGCATGACTAAATTTGCTAAAAATACAGATTTGGAATCGTCTCGTTACGCCGTTCGATGTGTGTACAACACGGTCAGAAATTAATCAGAACAAAGCAATTTTAAATATTATTATTAATAATCATTCAAAATGAAGTATACAGGCGTGACCGCCGTGAAAATCAGCACTAGAGATCACAAGGACAAATATTCAGCGATTTGCGACTTAAATATGAGGCCGGTTGCCTAAGAGTCGAACAATCACTTGAACAGTGAAATTGAAACCCCTTCTCATTTTAATGGGAAAGAGGTTATCGAATGTGCTGATCATGATGGTATACTTCATTTTGCATGAAATGATACGGTAGCCCCAGGCTTCAAATTTGCATTTTATCGATTTTTCCGATTTTCTCAGGAACCGATGTTTCGATTCCCTTCAAACTTGGACAGGCACTAAGTATATCAGCTCTCGACATGATCACACGAAAATTGCATGAATATGCAAATGTGTTCATGAGATAATTAACATCTCATGCAGCACTGAATTCCGACTCACAAGCGCCACGTAGAAAGATCGGGCTCGTCGAGACGATCATTTTTGCTACCACATTTGCGTTTTTCTAGCTGTGCGCTCATATACATTTTCTCGTTTTAGTTTTTTCCCACCCTCATTTTTCAGGTGAATACCGCTCAAAATGACTTTCGCCCGGTTTCACTATCTGAGAATTAGAAAATGAAAGCTGAAAAGTGAGAATTTGACGGGCGAAAGTCATTTTGAGCGGTACTTATCTGCGGTGCGCGGTCTGCTTGGGTTGGAATGAATTGAAAAACGAGGGTTGAAAAAAAACTAAAACGAGAAAATGTATATGAGCGCACAGCTAGAAAAACGCAAATGTGGTAGCAAAAATGATCGTCTCGACGAGCCCGATCTTTCTACGTGGCGCTTGTGAGTCGGAATTTAGTGCAGCATGAGATGTTGATTATCTCATGAACACATTTGCATATTCATGTAATTTTTGTGCGATCATGTCGAGAACTGATATACTTAGTGCCTGCCCAAGTGTGAAGGGAATCGAAACATCGGTTCCTGAGAAAATCGGAAAAATCGATAAAATGCAAATTTGAAGCCTGGGGCTACCGTATCATTTCATGCAAAATGAAGTATACCATCATGATCAGCACATTCGATTACCTTAGCTCAATTTTTTTCTGGAAAATCGATGTCCGGACCCCTGTACACGATTGTTCGACTCTTAGGCAACCGGCCTCATATTTCATAAAATGTGATTTTGACGTGACGCTAACTGGCGCCAACTGGCGCTTTTTGTGCAAAATGATTTTATGTTCAGCACCCTCGAAAACCTCAAATGACGAACTTACAGAGAATCGACTTTTTTTAGTGTGCCGGCCCTTGCCGGATCTGCTCGATTCTTACGCGAACAGCGTCATATCTCCTACAGTATCCCCAGCCATATTTACCCTCTAGGTGATTTTTTTTTGTTAAAGCAAGGGCCTTTATTTTGGATTTACTGAAACGGCTCTGGTCACTCGTTGCCTGTCGATTATTGGCTCTTTTGCAGCCATTTGAGCGACAATTTTTTGTCGATTAATACGGTAGATTTTCGGATGCGTTGCAATCTGATCGTGTGATACGGTAGGAAGGGCGAGGGAAGAGACAAGTGAATACGGTTGGACGGGCGAGGGAGGAGGCACCGAGAAGGTCCTGGATAGATTTTCGATGTTTCAAACATATTACGGTATTCAGCCACAACAAAGTAACCCTAGAGTATTGATTTTTATTCAAATTTATTTTTGTTTCAAGATGAATACAACTTATTTCATCTATTTTATTTGTTTTTTCAAAGATTATTATGAGTAGGCAAATAATTTTATCACGGCAAAAAAAGATTATATATAGTTCTCGAAAATGGTCGGCCCCCAGTACATTTGCCAATCCTTGATCGCGTCGGCAATCCCTTGATTTTAGCGATATTTTTGATAAGTTGACAACCGGGAACAGGTATGCTTGGCACCAAGTTGAGGAATTTCTATCTCGTTGTCTGATTCTCTCATTTGGCACACTCTTTCATTTGTTGAGCTCGTTCCCCAAGTTGCCCCCAGGCTTGATACCAACTTGATGAGAACTTGGAGATGCACACCGGTGAACGTCATTCCACGATAACGGCTCCTCTAATGTGGAGAGATGGCCGAGCGGTCTAAGGCGCTGGTTTAAGGCACCAGTCTCTTCGGAGGCGTGGGTTCGAATCCCACTCTCTTCATAACCATTTGCTGATTTTAATGTTAATTTTATGGACAAGTGACGCCAACTTGTAGCAAAATGGCAGCCAAAGGAAGACAAGACAAATGAGAAAGTAAAGAAAATGAAATGGAAAACTGTTAAAGGGACCAGGCAGCGAACAAAAACAGACTTTTAATTTTCATAATTTTTTCAATGAGCTTTATTCACTGTTATCGAATGAAAAATGAAGAAAAAATTAATTTTTTAAGCATTTTTTTACAATTAGTTATTTTAATTTGAAGTTAGCACCTGGAACGGTGCGTCGTCTATTTCCGTAAAGGCAGAAAGCTATTTAATTTGGTCGGACGATTAGATTTTGCTTTGAAAAGAGGAATGTTGGGGTTTTGACCACTCCCTGACAAAATGCGCACAACCACAGTTCATGTAAATGTTTGGTTTTAGGAGAATTGGATTGTGGTATAGCCGCTACCGTAACCTGCTGTGGAGAAAAGGCGAAACTTTGAAAATCCATAACTAATTTCAAAAAATCGTAAAAATATGCTGTTTTTAGCATTCTTCCGGGAACAGGATTTTCTTTTATTTAAAAATAACTTATTTTTTCACTGCCTGGTCCCTTTAAGACAGGTATCACGAGAGATTGCATCAGGTCGAGAACAACTTTCAAAAAAGTATTTCTGATTTCGATCAAACTTTTATGAGAGGAATCGCGAGAAAATCGAGGACGGCAGGGACGTAGAAATCTATGATTTTCGATCTGGCTGAAAGTTTATCACAGGGTATAACAAACATTCCTCTATCGAATGGCGTTGGCAGAATTTCGATAAAAAATTTCGCAACCGCGTGAAACACAAAACAACCTGGCTACTTCGGATTTTTTTCTTAAAAAGACAAAGTTTGAAAATTCATAACTCTCTTCAAAATGATGATAGAGATTTCTGGTTTGGATATTTGGATAGAGAAACTCCTCGACTACAAGGTGAAAATTCAAAACTCATTCTTGGCTCTTGAGCTGATGAGGGGCGTAGCTTTTGCAAAATATATTATTACTTCCATAAAAGTAAAAAAGGCTGGCTCCCACCGCATGCGTTCTGGTGATGGTTGTAGGCACTAATTGTAACCAAAATGTGAGCCAAAAAGGGCCATGCTTTTTAAAGTGGGCGCAGGTGACGTAAATTTTTTCGAAATCCGTCAAGTAAAAATGCAACGGAACCATTGTCAATTTTACTGAAACAGCATGAAAACTATTCAAAACGAGAAAATACTTGGCTGTGATGAGTTTTAACTTATATTTTTTGCTTATAAATTTTTTGAAAAATTTAATTTTTTTTTAAATTTTTAAATTTTTTTTCGTATTTTCGATGTTAAATTTTTATATATTTTCATAGTTCCGTCTTCTCATTAATAAAGATACTGCATAGAGCAAGTTTGACTGGTTCAAGTAGTTTCACTCCGAAATTTTACAATGTTTACACATCAATTGTGTAATTATTATTTTTGCGTATTCAATCTCATCAGTGATATCCTGTTCTCATTGTATGTATTCCTGATCATGTATAGAACATTTCCTTTTTTGAAAGTGAGTTGATATCTATTCGAAGAAACGAGCTAAAAAGTCAAGAAAACTGAGTGTCTGACGAACGACGCACGCTCTGCCTTCTCTAGCACTCTCTCATTTCCCCACGCTATCTCGCCTCGGTTCGGACCCCGACCTGGGCAGAAATCTTTTGCCAGTGTTACTTCGACTCCATATAAGTTGTTTTGAAAATAGTTCCTTTCGCCCCGTTAAGGCAAGGCTCTGGCAAAAGATTTCTGCCCAGGTCGGGGTCCGAACCGAGGCGAGATAGCGTGGGGAAATGAGAGAGTGCTAGAGAAGGCAGAGCGTGCGTCGTTCGTCAGACACTCAGTTTTCTTGACTTTGTAGCTCGTTTCTTCGAATAGATATCAACTCACTTTCAAAAAAGGAAATGTTCTATACATGATCAGGAATACATACAATGAGAACAGGATATCACTGATGAGATTGAATACGCAAAAATAATAATTACACAATTGATGTGTAAACATTGTAAAATTTCGGAGTGAAACTACTTGAACCAGTCAAACTTTAAAAGATATAAAATTTTACATCGAAAATACGAAAAAAAAATTAAAAATTAAAAAAAATTTCAAATTTTTCAAAAATTTTATAAGCAAAAAATATAAGTTAAAACTCATCACAGCCAAGTATTTTCTCGTTTTGAATAGTTTTCATGCTGTTTCAGTGAAATTGACAATGCTTCCGTTGCATTTTTACTTGACGGATTTCGAAAAAAATTTACGTCACCTGCGCCCACTTTAAAAAGCATAGCCCTTCTTGGCTCACATTTTGGTTACAATTAGTACCTACAACCATCACCAGAACGCACGCGGTGGGAGCCAGCCTTTTTTACTTTTATGGAAGTAATAATATATTTTGCAAAAGCTACCGCCCCTCGTCGGCTCAAGAGCCAAGAATGAGTTTTGAATTTTCACCTTGTAGTCGAGGAGTTTCTCTATCCAAATATCCAAACCAGAAATCTATATCATCATTTTGAAGAGAGTTATGAATTTTCAAACTTTGTCTTTTTAAGAAAAAAATCCGAAGTAGCCAGGTTGTTTTGTGTTTCACGCGGTTGCGAAATTTTTTATCGAAATTCTGCCAACGCCATTCGATAGAGGAATGTTTGTTATACCCTGTGATAAACTTTCAGCCAGATCAAAAATCATAAATTTCTACGTCCCTGCAGCCCGCGAAATGCTCGAGTCTATCGCGATTCCTCTCTTATGTAGAAGTACTCTGGGGACGAGAATTCCATCAATCCTGGTCCCAGGTCGCAGAACCGCATTTTAGGAATTTCCCGGTTCTGATTCCGGAATCGATGTAACTTTTTTTCAAAATGTAGTTACAATGCCGTTCAAGTGCTCAAAATGTTCGTAAAAATATGCTGAACATTTCTTCTGTAAGTACATTCACTTCAAAGAGTGAACTGCGAACGGTAAAATTTAAAATCCAATAAAAATTTTGAAATATTTTTAAAATCGTTTTTCGATTTGAGCTTACGCAGAATTTGAAAGCAGAATATTAAAGACCAAGTCAATATTAGTCACGTAAAAATATAAAATTGATAAGAAAGGTGGGTTCACAGACCCGAAAAATCGCGTTGAATCTGAGAATACTGCGATTTTTCAGAACAAAGATTTCGAAAATCTCGAATTTCGATACCAAACATACTGAAATGGACACTAATTTGGTGAAAACCATGAAATAATGTATCCTGAAAAGTTTTATCCGTATATCACAAAATCTGCGAAATTTTTTTTAAATTGTCTTTTTTGACGAAAAATAATTATTTTATTAATAAATGTAAAAAGAGTGGCATAATTTGGAAAAGAATGTGCGTAGCTGATTCGGGAAAAGTATTTAGGTCGACTAATTTGTTGTTTATAGTCGATTTGTACACTCCTGTATTTTAGCAAAAACATTGATAGAAAAATCTATCAAATTGTGTGAAAACACATCACGAAAGATATAAGTAGAAGTACGTATTCCTTCTGAAAATGTTAATTCTACATCGGAGTAAAGTTATTTGACTGTTACAATCGTTTTCTGAACAAATTATAAAAAAGTTTTAAAATATTAATATTTCTTCAACGAAAACAATCGATTTTTTAAAAAATTTCGCAGATTTTCTGACATACGGCTAAAACTTTTCAGGACACATTATTTCATGGTTTTCACCAATTTAGAGTCCATTTCAGTATGTTTGGTATCGAAAGTCGAGATTTTCGAAATCTTTGTTCTGAAAAATCGCAGTATTCTCAGATTCAACGCGATTTTTCGGGTCTGTGAACCCACCTTTCTTATCAATTTTATATTTTTACATGACTAATATTGACTTGGTCATTAATATTCTGCTTTCAAATTCTGCGTAAGCTCTCATCGAAAAATGATTTTTTTTTTAATTTCAAAATTTTTATTGGATTTTAAATTTTACCTTTCGAAGTTCACTCTTTGAAGTGAATGTACTAACAGAAGAAATGTTCAGCATAATTTTACGAACATTTTGAGCACTTGAACGGCATTGTAATTACATTTTGAACAAAGTTACATCGATTCCGGCATCAGAACCGGGAAATTCCTAAAATGCGGTTCGGCGACCTGGGAACAGGATTGATGGAATTCTCGTCCCCAGAGTACTTCTACATAAAAGTTTGAATCATATCAAAAATACTTTTTTGAAAGTTGTTCCCTGAAGGTGGTGTTTTCATGCAATCTCTCGTGATACTTGTCTTAAGAGTAATTAATTGCGAAACAAAGTAGATAACAATTTGGAGAGAGAAGAGCTTTTTTATCTTGAACGGTTTAGCGAAAGTGAGAAATGACAGATCTTCGAGCGAGGGAGGGAAAATGGGCGGGGCTTTGAATGCGTGCTGGCGCATTATGGGCGTACGCAGAGCGCGAACTCTCTAACATGTGCCTCTCTAGAGAACGAATTCTCTTAGATAATTGAGCGAGCGGAGAGTGGACTCTCTTGAATATAAGAGAATCGAATTCTCTAGAGAGGCACATGTTTCAGAGTTCGCGCTCTGTGTATGAGAAAAAATGGAATTGCACCCCGACAACTACTACAGTTCAGAAAGTAACAGTTCTAAATAGATTTAATAGCAATATAATTCTATTTTATTATTATTGCTGTTCTTATATATAAGACTTTTAAAAGGAATAGGCCTCATATAAGACTTTTTCTGTGTGAGGGGAGCAACTGGGGTAACGTGCCGACACAGCAGTGATGATGTCGGTGATGATTACGACCAAATATATGAGGCCCGCAATCCACGCTGCGAGACCATTATCCTTCACGCGCTCCTGCAGTATATTAAATTTGTGAAAATATTATAACTTTGAATCCCAACCTATTGATAAACGGCTTATAAAATAAAACCCCAGGATGTGACTGTCTGACGCTAAGGTAACGAAACAGTCATACCTATTGTAGTTTTAACCGTATTTCACTTGTAGTACACTTGACATAGCAATGTAAGTATTTCACTTGTAGTACACTTGACATAGCAATGACATAGCAAAGCAATATACTATAGTCAGAGAGAGACGAAAAGAGAAACAGTGCACCACGTGGGTGCAGGGTACGAGGCGAGGTTTTGAGCACAAGAGAATACGGTAGGAGTAGAAACGAATTATGAAACCACTAAAGACGGGGTGAATCATCATTTACTTGCAGCGCTGATGGCCTCTTCTCTCATTGCTGAGAGCTACTGACCGACTACTACTATAAATACCCACGACTACCACTCATCAGGGTCGACGAGCAGTCTTTTATATTACCATCACTTGTCACTCATTCAATGTAGATAAATCCTGATGTCAGATCAAGCCTTATGAATCCTGTACGAGATACAACACTTGTGAATTGGTAGCAGCGAGTGGTTCTTGACCTATGATAGGGATCGAGAGATATTAGTGGCGAAGCATTTTTGTATTTTTGTGCTTTCTTCACAACCCCCTCCCTTCTGTCCCTGCTGGTCAACGGTCAAACATGTTTTTTTGCATTAGGTATTTGGCTCCCGGTGTCTCTCTTTCAAGTCATGCACGTCATTCCACGGTAACAGCACCCTCGTTGTGGAGAGATGGCCGAGCGGTCTAAGGCGCTGGTTTAAGGCACCAGTCTCTTCGGAGGCGTGGGTTCGAATCCCACTCTCTTCAGAAACTTTTGCTGATTTTTCCCGACTAGATATTCTTGCTGGTTGCTGCACTTGCTGCACGGACACATTTTCCAACTACGAATTATTAACTCATTTCCCGTCGAGAATTTGGCCGTCGCGGGTATACTCGTCCACATGATTCCAAACATACAGACCAGGGTTAGAGCGAGAGAGTGTGCAAAAATGAGAGGGTCTCTCTCGATTTCACACGATCTCTCACTCTAAAGGCCTTTCTGTAAGGTTGACCGGTCTGTGGAATGATGTGCATCGGGACTTGCTTCCCGCAGCTGCCGTAGGTTCTCTCGAATCGCCTCCAGCTGATCAGACGAGATGGGCATGCCATCTGCGCATAATTATCGATTTCGAAAATCGATAATTAATTTAGAAAATCGATAATGATATTAGAAAATCGATAATTATTTTCGAAAATGCACGCCTCACCGGCCCGGTAGCGTCCGCCTCCACCACTTTGTCGTCCTGCGTCGCGATGAGCTGAAATGCGAGAGATCAAAGATCGATCAGATCCGTAAAAAGAACCAAATATTATTCAGACACGCCTAAAGACGCCTAAAGACATGAAGTCTATAGATCAAAGATTGAGCCTATAGATCAAAGATTGAGTCAATACAAGAAAATTGTATAAGCAACTGCATAAATTGCTCACTTGCAAACATTAACGTGCTACAGGTGCGATGTTACTCTTTGGAATTCCCTCTAGGAACCCAAACTACGTCTCCGAAAGGTATCCCACAATCGAATCCTGGACAGATCGCCACAATAGCCAAGATTATCCTTGCATTTCCGATGCTACCACTTCAGTTCCTCCTTGCAAAAGTGGATATCCCCTGTCCGGCCGATTGCACAATCGTAGGCCGTGTCAGACTCATTCTCATTCGCTTCTGTCTCCCATCTGGCTGGCATTGCCATAGATACTGAACGTTTGGACTTGCTTCCTTGTTCCCTCGAGCCATAAAGCCCCTCTTCTCACCTCTCGCCTCACAGTCGTCGAAATCCGACTCGAAGATGCGTCTTCACGTCAACTCTCTCGTTCTCCTTTCCGCCTTCCTACTGTACTCTGTATCCGCTGTGGAGGACAAAACAGGAATTGTACGTGCCCCTCCTCTCCCCATCGCATGTGCCTTCTGGCAGACTTTCGCATTCCACCCAGAATGAATACACTTACTATTGAGTGTATCCTACACAGAGATAGGACACCGAGTGTATTATACACTTACAAATCTCTCGTTTTCGCACGCTCTCTCGACGCGCGAATACACTCAATATTGAGTGTATTATACACTGGGTGTCCTAACTCAGTGTATTCATTCTCTGTGTCGTTGCGCTTTCGACAATTGCCGAAACAAAACTTCAAAAACCACTTGTTCTTTCAAAATGATAAGGTGATATTGGCCTGCATACGAACCAGATCTTGCAGATCATCAAGTCCAAACTGGACCGGGAAGACTTCGTCCTCACGTGGAGTCTCTCTTTCTCCAAGGCGGTCACCAAGATAGCCGAGCATATGGGAGCCTGCTTCAGAAGCTGCCGCGATCAATGTATCGCTTTCCGGTTAGTCTGACAATTAGTTTCCCGATTGCGAATTATTTCGACAGCATAGGTAGGAAGCAAAATGTGTGTTTTTTGGACATGATTCATAGATGCTGATCGTAAAGATCATATCACCCACCGTAATCATGACAACACGCAGAGCGCGTCTTGGGGCTTCTACTGACGATTTCACACAGAGCGCGAAGTTTATAACTTGTCGACATCTAGAAAATTACACTCCCTTAAAGAATTGGCGAAATAGTGAGTGTATTCAAGAGCGTGGAGGGTGAACTATAACATAAAAGACTTGGAGTCTCTAGATGTCGACAAGTTGTTCGACATGTCGACACTCTGTGCTCGGAGGGAAATAAGTCTACGACTTCATTAGCCTAAGCTAGCCAGCGACGACTTCAAAGTCTAATAGGCTCGAGGGCGTGTAGACTTTAAAAGTCGTCGCTGGGCAGCCCATAGGTCGTAGACTTATTTCCCTGTGAGTGCAGTTACGATCGAGAGGCGCGGCTGTGCACTACAGCCGATTGCTCGCAGACGGCGTACAACAAGTCGGACTGTACTCTCACCTTTCTCAGGGCTCTCCAGGGTAAGTCCATTTTGAATTTCGAAGATGACCATTCAATATTCTTAGGCGGCAACGCCAGTCTCATGGAGAATGATGCGGATGTGGCTCGCGTCATCAACGCCTCCACTTGCATGGGACAGGCAATGTACTATGCGAACCTCGGGGTAGATGCCAGCGCTGGAGATAAAAACTGAATAAATCCCCCTTTCAGATCACCAGGAGACTATTCAAGCTGGACTTAATTTTGGATTATTGTATTGGCGCACACCACGCTCACTCAAACTCATCTAGTTTTGTCTTGGCCCTCCAGATTTTGATCGTCTAGCTATGATCACAGGTCATCATTTCAGATCCGCAGCTTCGCTTGCAAGTGGATGCGAGAGTTGAGTGGTGCTCCAACATTTACGACAAAGCCAGCGTAACGTTTGGAATGGTGGCCGTCTCGCAGTGCTGCGGCGCCACCATCCCCATCAACGAGTACACCAATGGAGAATCTGGAAACAAGGGTTAGATATCATATTATATTTTATCGACGCCCAAAGGCGCAACGGGATAATGTTTGATCACGCGAAATGATGTACAGTAAATTAAGACTCTCTTTGGGAAATTTTTTTGAGGAGGGAGGGAGGTTGCAATAGGGGTATTTCAGTGTGTAAGTAATAGATAAGATAGATCAATAATATAATTGCCTGCATCAAAAACTAGTCGTTTGCGAAGCTGTAAAACAATTGCGCTGGGGCGACCAAACGTCCTTGGGTCAGATACATGCTATTTGTCAAAAACATGAAAATCAATAAATCAATAATCAATAAATTAATCAATACTACCGTAACCTACAGTACCCCTCAAAAAGTTCGCTGGGGCAACCACACTTCCTTGGGTCAGATACATGATTTTTGTCAAAAACACGAAAATCAATAAATCAATAATCAATAAATTAATCAATACTACCGTAATCTACAGTAACCTCAAAAAAAGTTCGTTGGGGCAACCACACTTCCTTGGGTCAGATACAAGATTTTTGTCAAAAACACGAAAATCGATAAATCAATCAAAACTACCGTAACCTACAGTATCCTCCGATGAGTTCGGTGGGTCAGACCGCAGGTCAGATTCATGATTTTTCTCAAAAACATGATAATCGATAAATCAATCAAAACTACCGTAAATTACAGTACCCTCCGATGAGTTCGGTGGGTCAGACCGCAGGTCAGATTCATGATTTTTCTCAAAAACATGAAAATCGATAAATCAATCAAAACTACCGTAACCTACAGTATCCTCCGATGAGTTCGGTGGGTCAGACCGCAGGTCAGATTCATGATTTTTCTCAAAAACATGAAAATCGATAAATCAATCAAAACTACCGTAACCTACAGTACCCTCCGATGAGTTCGGTGGGTCAGACCGCTGGTCAGATTCATGATTTTTTCTCAAAAACATGAAAATCGATAAATCAATAAAAACTACCGTAACCTACGGTACCCTCCGATGAGTTCGGTGGGTCAGATTCGTGATTTTTCTCAAAAACATGAAAATCGATAAATCAATAAATACTACCGTAACCTACAGTAAAAAGTTCGCTGGGGCAACCACACTTCCTTGGGTCAGATACATGATTTTTGTCAAAAACACGAAAATCAATAAATCAATAAGTGCTACCGTAACCTACAGTAAAAAATTCGCTGGGGTAACCAAACTTCCTTGGGTCAGGTAAAAAGTTGCCACTACGCCACGAAGTGGCGTAGTGGCAACTTTTTGGACCGAACTGTACCCGGCGACTGAAGTACCCTTGGACCGAACTGTACCCGGCGACGGAAGTCCCCCTGGACCGAACTGTACGCGGCGACTGAAGTACCCTTGGACCGAACTCTACCCGGCGACGGAAGTCCCCCTGGACCGAACTGTACCCGGCGACTGAAGTCCCCCTGGACCGTACTTTGAAAACGTAGTGCGCTTAACCTCCACGCACCCCGCTAGTTGCAGCACAGTACTACTACGGTAGCGAGCCGATCGAGGGATACATTGCCACGGGCAACTCCAGCTTCTATATGTGGGCGTACAACCCAGAGGAGAAGAATTACAGATAAATATTCACACTATACTAATCGATTGAAGTGATAAACACATTGTTGACTGGGAAATTCGTTCTGGTCAGCATTAACATAGATATTTCAAGCACTTTCAATATTAATGGGACCGATAACTGTATTTCTTTCTAAAAAAATACAAAAAAGAAACGCTCGGCATACAGCAATCCACGGCTTTCACACCTTTTAAAAATTGTTTTTCGCTTATTAGTGCCTTCATGTTCCTCAGTCCGGCCAATGCCAGAAATGTCCCTCTTTTTTTCTCTCAATTCCGTGTGGAACCACTCTCCACCACTTTCCCACAAATTTCTCCTTCCATCTGATCGAATGATGAAATTTAATAAGTTTTCTCATATTATCCGATATTTGTCAATGTTGACGCACTTGCGGTGTTATTTTTAAACTAAATAAACGTGCCTTCATATTGCGCAGTTCGACAAATTATTCACCGGGCTGCGGAATGATGTAATTTTTCTTAACCGCAAAGAAAAAACTAACTGCACGAAAACAAGAGCTCATCTGTTTTTGGCGCACTGTCCCACCTCTGGACATGACAAAATTAGAGTTTTTAAAATTTGTACAATGGATGGTGGGCCGATAAAAGCAGTCGTTGAAAAGAGATATCACTTCTACCGTTTCTCGTGGTTTTATTACATTAGGTAATTGCGTCCCGTTGTCTCTCTTTCAGCTCATTCGCATCATTCCACGATAACATCTTCTCTCATGCACCCAATAACAATCGATCTCGTATCTATTACTCTGACTCATGAACGGAACTGGACGAATGCTTCCTCGTATTTCTCACTTCTGTCGTTGTCATTCCCTTCCAGCAGGGACCGTTTCCACATGAGCTGTGAGACGCTGTTCCGAAGCGATAACCAAGATGACGCGGTAGTTGAAGGGAAGAAGGTTATTCGAGAACTGTTCTCACTTGGGAGACACAGAATAGTTAGGGTTGATGAGAAGAACTGCTCAGGCGAAAGCGCAAAGAAGTCAAAGAAAAAAGCTGACTCTAATTTGCTAAGAGTTCCTCTGTGTTTTTTCACACTCACATTTCCGAAATCTACTTCTGGGCGTGGAAAGATTAGAGTTGGCTATAGAAGCTGGTGTTGAACAAAGTGAATCACTTCTACCGCTTCTCCTGGTACCATCTCATTAGGTAATTGCGTCCCATTGTCTCTCTTTCAAATCATTAACGTCACTCCACGCTAGCAGGAAAGCCGATGTGGAGAGATGGCCGAGTGGTCTAAGGCGCTGGTTTAAGGCACCAGTCTCTTCGGAGGCGTGGGTTCGAATCCCACTCTCTTCAGAACTTTTTGCTGATTTTTCTCCTATTCTCATATTCGGTTGCACATTTTCCGCCTACGAATTATTTATTCATTTCCCGACGAGAATTTCGCGCCGTCGCGGGTATACTGTAGCAATTGTAGGGTGATAAATTAGGGTGAAAGGGATGGATCTTCGGAGCTAGTCCATGTCGACATCGGGACTTGGTTCTCGCAGCTGTCGCAGCTTCTCTCGAATCATTTCCATCTGCTCGTGCGGGATGGGCATGCTCGTCTAAATCGATAATTATCTTCGAAAATCGATAATTATTTTCGAAAATGCACGCCTCACTGGCCCGGTAGCGTCCACCTCCACCACCTCGTCGTCCTGCGTCGCGGCTAGCTGAAAGGGGAAGATCAACAATTAAACTTCTAGAGATAAAAGACCACGTCTAAAGATCAAAGATCAAGTAAAAAGATCAAACATCAAGACTAAATATGAAAGATCAGAGATCAGCTCTAGGTTTCACCTTGTCCCGATCTTCGTCCGTGATCTCTTCGGCTGTTTTCTGATCGGACTCCGACTCAGTCTGCGATAGTTTCAGATATGCAAAGCAAACAATGATTGAGCCAACTTGGATGTACCTGTGTCGATCCGGTGGTCGCGCCTGCAGCATCACTTGCTGCAGGTGCCGCAGCATCGGTTTCTGCAGCCGTTGTGTCAGCTGCAGCAGATGCAGCGGCCTCAGTATCTGACTTTGCTGCAGATGTTGCGGTATCAGTTTCTGCAGCTACCGCTGGTGCTGCAGATTCAGATCCTGTAGGTGCTGCAGCATCCGTTTCAGCGACTTCTGCGGCTTCTGTAGCAGTTGCTGCAGGTGCTGCAGGTGCAGCAGATTCAGCTCCTGTAGGTGCTGTGGCATCCGTTTCTGCAACGGCAGCTTCAGTTTCGGCAGGTGGTCCAGATGCTGCAGCTGTTGTATCAATTGTTGCAGGTGCTGCAGCTTCGGGTGCTGCAGATGCTGCAGAATCTGTTGCTGCAGTCGCTGCAGGTGCTGCTGCTTCAGAGTCTGCTGGCGATGTAGACGCTGCAGCCGTTGCATCAGTTGCTGTAGGTGCTGCAGCATCGGATGATGCAGCAGCTGCATCAGTTTCTGCGACTTCCGGGTCAGCTGCAGAATCGGCAGCAAGCTGCTCTTGCTGCTGCTCCGGATGGGCTGAAGATGCTGCAGTCGGTTGCTGCTGCAACAATGTGTAAAATTTTTGCACATTCTGATGATAAAATAGCATTTATTTTAGTCTATTCCCACCTGATATGTCTGTTGCTGCACCTGCTGCTCTGGCTGCTGAGTGGGTGGAGTCTGCAACGCGTGATCCATGGTAAAGATCAAAGATCAAGCACAGTATCATGGAACGATGCCAACCTGCTGCTGGGTCTCCGGCCGCTGTTGCTGTCTTGATCTTGATGGTGTCGGGTCCGGTTCGCAGTCGACCTCCTCCATAAACATATCCGGTTGCTGCTGCGGGGGCGGCGGTGGCGCGACCTGGCGCGGGGCGGGCGCAGCGCCAACAGGAGGGGAAGGCTGCAAATGGGGTCAAGAGAGTAAGTCAGACTGTTGGATGAGATGAGATGCGAAGAGAAAGACCCGTCGGCAGAGATTCGGAGGGACTCTACCGTAATCTCACCTGTTACAGTATCCTACCTTAAAGTTACCGGGAATCCACGGAATAATTTTGAATTCGCGGTATTCCCTGATGATCAATGGCGAGCGTCGCGTGTCGCGTCGCGGTCTTTTTTGAAAGCTCTTTTTCTCATTCGATGTTTTCGTTACATAAATTCTAATACGACAATAAATTTCAATAAATAATGAGGCATTGAAGTATGCAAAAAAAGAAGCGAAAAAAGGCTGGAGCGCAATAAGACAACATGATGAAATATTCACATTTGAATTTGCGCGAACTTTCCTGATGTTCAGTGCTCTATTTTCCGACATTTGGAGCTGTGTCACGGCCTAATTATCGATTTTTGACTTTTTTTGCTTCGACAGGCTTTCTTTTACGGCAATTGTCTATTCGATTCCGTCGTAAGATCAGACACTAAAAATGTGGATTCCCGGTAACTTTAATATCGCGCAAGGGTAGCGTACCGAAGTCTCGCCCAATCTTTCAGTAACCTGTCTTTATCTCGCCCAGTTATCCTACCGTAGTCTCGGGCTCCTTCTTGACGGGCGTCTCGATCTCTTTCGCGGGCGAGACGGCGGGAGACGACGACGCCGATGACGCTTGCGTCGCGTCACTATGCGCCTGCAACGCGCAAGCTACCGTATCCTCGAGTACGGTAGGTAAGATTACCTCCGATACGGCAGGTGTCGCTGCTGCTGCAGCAGTCGCAGGGGTCGCAGCTTCCTTGGATGGAGTCTTTCTCAGTTCCCGCTCGGCTTTCGGATTGTCCTCAGAGGGCTCTTGCGTCTTCCCCGGCTCCTTAGAATTAGGCCACTGCTGATCCTGAGATATGTTAGGTTACGGTAGAGTTCAGAAAAGGGATACGGTAGATTGACATATGTTTTTGAAGAGAGGTACGGCAGGTTCGTAGAAATGGAGACGGTAGACTGGCATGCAGCATACGGTATGTTTCCGAACGGAGGCTACGGTAACAACTCACTTTCGACGTTGTCTCAGCCAAAGGCTGGGTAGGCTCCGTCGGATTGGTCGATTCAGGCTTCGACTGTGCGGACTCCGCCTCTTTTGGTTCCTGAATTGGCATACGGTAGATGATCGGAAAATGAAGTCTTGGGCAACCTTCGGTTTATTCTCCGTCGCAGCTACCGCAGCCTCGGCGGCTTTGGGCTTCGCTTCGGGTGCCGTTGCCTGAACATTGGAGTACGGTAGACAGAAAGTGGGGAGTACAGTAGTCCGAAATTTAAGAGTACTGTAGAGGAAATTGGGGAGTACGGTGAATCGGAAGTGCGACCCGCAACCCACCTTCACTTCCGGCGCGGTAGTTTTCGGGGCGCTTGCAGCTGCTGCTGCAGCACTTTTTTCGGCCTGCTCCTTGATAACGGATTCCTGAAATTATATTAATTGTAAAAGTTTTTTTAATCGAAAAACTGCACGCACACACTCCTGGTACTCCGATTCCGAGGGCGGATTTGTGTCCTGCAATACTATGGTTTACCTGACATTTGGTACGGTATCCAGGGTACACACAGAGAAAACATACTAGGAATACGACATCAAGTTGGCACGCCTACTAATATATAAGTAGGGCCTACTAATATATAAGAAGGGCATTAGTAGGCCCTACTTATATATTAGTAGGCGAGCCAACTTGATGTCGTATTCCTAGTATGTTTTCTCTCTGCTTACGGTAGCTATTGATCGGGATACGGTATGTCGGGAGGTTGCTACAGTAACCCACGCACCGTCTCGAAGTATTCCGACTCGGTGGGCGGATCGGGGTCGTAGGCCTGTTGCTCCGACTGAGGCTTCTCCTTGCCGGTGCTTACCGGCGGAGTGATTAATGCATGCTGCAAAGAGTAGGTAGCCTTGGGTGTACAGTATCTCGAGTACGGTAGCTCGATAGGTAGTATACTGTACTTCTTAAGTACGGTAAGTCGGTAGGTTGTATACTGTACTTCTTAAGTACGGTAGGTTGTTTTAATAGAATACCGTGGGCCAATGATAAAAATTTTCCCGCGAAACTGGTTCCTTTAGTGCGATATCACGTACAGTAATCATCTCTCTGGCTACAGTATACCTTGGTCTTCTCGGGGGTTTTCGTTGTCTTGGCGGGGGTCGCTGGCTTGGCAGACTTGGATACGGTAGTTCTGGGTGTCTGAACCTTGGGCTTCTCCGCCACGTTCTCAGGTTCGTCGGGCGTTTTTGAGTTGTTTCCGCCCATCACAAACTGATCTGAACGAGGAAACGTTAACTCAGAATACGGAAAGAATCATACGGTTGACCAATCGAACGTTGATGTGGTAATGCTATAAAATGGAAGGTAGTGCACGATCGATCATTTACCGTGCACTGTTGAAGGGTAGGAAACTTACAGGGATAGAAAAGTTGGGGTGGGACAAGAAAAGGGGGAAGAGGGGTAGGCCCACCACCCGTGGAGGAAGAAAATATGTGAAATAATTGAAGAATTGAGCTATCGTGAGTGCGACGAATAGAAAAACTCAATTAGAATATTTCACATGTAAGGAATTGGAATATTTTTCTTCAATTTGCTCATTACGAGAAATTGCTCACTTAGAATTCGTGCTAATTTAGGGTTTAACTTGTAATATTTCCCATAACAAGGCCACTCCGCTCTGGAGGTTTCCCCCCAACCCGTTCTTGAACTGATACGCAGATAGATACCATTTCAAATTGGTAATAAAGCGGGGGGACAGAACTTCCAACCATCGAGTACTAATTGCTGCTTCCTTTCTGTTTTCCTCTCCTATGCCATGACACTATAACAGGCCCGTTCATGCGGAGAGATGGCCGAGCGGTCTAAGGCGCTGGTTTAAGGCATCAGTCTCTTCGGAGGCGTGGGTTCGAATCCCACTCTCTTCAGAACATTTTGCTGTTTTTTTTAAACTTTTAATTATATATTCCAAAATCGCTTTTTCCGTACAGATGACTGTGTCTCCAGAACATACTCTCTAGTCTCTCCAATTATTTATGAAAAAAATTGATTTTGCTGGTCAATGCATAAGAAAGAACGTCCAGAGCCGTGCAGAACCAGACCTAGGAACGGCCGTCATTTAGAAGTGTATACGGTACTCAATCGTATTGATTGTTGTGCTGTGCCTTCCTTTGTATACTTTCGTTTGATTATTTTTATTGTTAATTTCTTGTTCTTTTTTTCCTTCAATGGTCAACCGAGTAAATTATTCAGTTGCGCGCAGTTTGCGCCCTCTCATCTCTCCTGTCCCCCGAATTTCGCTGGTTTAACGATGTTAACATCTCTCAATTTAAGTGCACCCGCGGATCTGCAGAATATGTAGTCTTGTAGGTAGACTCTATAGTATTTCACGCTATGACAGGTGCAATTTATCCGTGTTTGAGTTTCCTCTCATGGTTTGATGCTCGAACTCACGGAAAGAGGCCAGCAAAGAGACGAGAGAGACTCCGCTTCGCTCCATATGTCCAATGGGTTTTTCGCAAGTTCGTAATTAGCATAGGGCGGGGGATGTAGACAGAGGCCTTCATGTGTCTGTCCTGCACTCTCTCGCTACGTTAATCCGGTTTACATGCAAAGTACAGAAGTGCCTATCTTCGCACGCGAAGACCTATTTGACCCATGCTTCGCTCTATGAATGTTCAGGGCTTCCAAGCACCCATCTAGGGGCAAAAAATACCTGAGAAGGGCTTGGAATATTTACCACAAGTTCTCTACTCCGTGAGCGCCCTCTTTTCACGCGAATACACCTCAACGTAATGATTTCTGGCGTGATTTTCCTCGTTTTATGATAGCTTTTGTCATCGTAAACGTTGATGTTTGCTATTTAGCTGCACGTGGGCTTTCGATCTCGCGTGCGCTTTTTGTGCATTTTCTCTAGTATTCTCCCTTCCCCTCCCCTCCTCTTTCATGTTGTCGATTCCCCTTTCCTCCCCTCTCGCCATAGTTTCGCCGCACACTTTTCGGTCGATTTCGCCTCGGTTGTCGAATATTTATAAATACCTATTTACTGCTATTAGTTAAGTTGGTTAAAATTGTGAAGAGATATCTGTGTCGCACCCTTCTTGCTGCGCCGTTTTCTAACCTACTCTCCAGTGTTCTATGGTCCGCAATTTGTTTTCTTGTTCGTTTCTTCCCTTTTTTCTCCGTTTCTCTGCCCCTCTCCTCACTTTGCGCACACTATAGCGAGGAGTGACTCACAGTTGTGCAACTTTGCTCACACCTGATATGAAATCCAAGACATAAAAGAGGGTCGGCCTCTCCCTACTGACTCACTTATATCTTCCTTTGCTCGCACACCCATATCCCGATTTCGGAGTACATTTTCAAAATTTGTAACATCAAGTGACATCCCCCGGTTCTTGAGCCCCGGACTGCGTTGATTTGCCGTTAGCTCACAGTATGTCTGCCGCCAATCAATACCCCCGTTACAGTATGCGTCTGGACCGTCGTCGTACATGCGGGTACCGTGCGCGCCGCGTGCACGTCGGCCCATCTACCGTATCCAAGTTGATCATACCCGAGGATACCGTCGATGCTCTCACATGGTACCACGCTAATGACGAAGTGAGTGTTTATTTTATGGAATATTTATCGATTTTCCCTTCTTGTGTAAACGTTGAAGAACTGATGCCCACACTTGTTTGATATAGAATTGTAAGTGTAATATCCGAAGTTGGGGCGAGTTGCGAAGCTATTTTGGTAATATTTAAAACGTTTCCTAGAGATCTTCAATTAAAATAGGAAAACATATATATATATATATATATATATATATATATATATATATATATATATATATATATATATATATATATATATATCGATGGATAAACAACGATTGTGTACGGTTACCGTACTACGGAAAATCGCTGCAGGACAAGGAAGCGACCAACTCGGCCCTGAATCGTCCCGATCCTCTCGGTATTGATGGCTACAATGTGGAGTATTCGTTGAACAAGAAGGGACGATGGTCTATCCCCGCGAGATTCGAAAGCGAAATTGAGGAACTGCAGGTACCGTAACCCTTAGTCATTACCGCACTCCTAAGTCATTACGTTAATCCTAAGTGAACCATAGGTCAAATAGGTTTTCGCTAGCGAGGATAGGTACTTCTGCAAGACGGCCGGACCATGTCGGCAAACGAAAATTTTGAAGTTTCCATGTATTTCTGACCTCTTTTTTGACACATTTACACACACACATTTACCGAAAAATGTACAATATGCACTTCGGCTCGCTATTTTAAGCATTTCTGCACGAAATACCTGCGAGAAACCCATTTGACCTATGAAGTGAA
The DNA here is from genome assembly GCA_036245785.1 of Pristionchus fissidentatus. NCBI lineage: Eukaryota > Metazoa > Nematoda > Chromadorea > Rhabditida > Neodiplogasteridae > Pristionchus > Pristionchus fissidentatus. The sequence continues at coordinate 3,107,497 of BTSY01000006.1, forward strand.
CACTTAGTATATAATTTACCCTAAGAGGCATGTCTAAATTGAAAAGAAGAAGAAATACGTTAGTACTTTCTTCATTCGAGTTGTGAGCAATAATCAATCTCGTTTACCGTAACCAGATTTTCCACTCAGGATCCGCACCACAACGTGCGCGTGTCGGCATCAACGCACCAAGTGGACGTGTCGGATGAGAAGGGATTCTCGAAACTGGAGAAGGATAATAGGAATAGACCAGCGTGAGTTAATAATAACAATATAAATAATATTATCAAAGCGCGATAAAAGTATGAGTTATCACTAAATATCACAAATGTCGATATAAGAGCAGGTGCAATGTTTTGATATACATGAAATACATTTTAAGGAGCTGAAATATTGATTTCAGTCTCTCCTACCACACCGTATCCCGCGACGGCAAGAAAGTGGTGAACAACTATGCGAAGAAGGGACAGGCCCGGCTGCAGACGCTAATAAATCCGTGAGTGGAGGTTACGGTAGTCTAAATGTGTGTAGGCTAGTCGGGAGTGCGGTAATATGAAAACGGGAAGACGTACGTGGGACTACGGTGGCCGTAAAAACTACGGTAATCCCATCGCTTTCAGAGCCGGTCTCAAGCCGTGGGATCCCAGCAAGGACGTGTACAAGAGGAAGAAACAGAAGGAGTACTTTGAGGAGAGCGTTTTCGAGAAGGCGTGCCTGCCTTTGGACGCAAGCGAGGATCAGGTAATTAATAATTAGTGACAGCATTATTTATACAGTAACCATGGTTACAAGTACATTTGTAAAATCATTCTGCGATTTTCCCTATACCACACCCAGCGATATTGGGCGGAAAATGCAGTTAAATACCAACACTTTTTTCTTTGAACTTTACCTTGCACGAAAAAAAGCCTGCCTATGGACGTTTCTGGTCTTGCAAAGTAGTGCTGGAGACATTGTACACTGTTGCGTGGTGATGATATACTATTTATTTCTAATTTTCAGAAACTACACGTACAATACCTCACCAAAGAGCTGGTCCTCAAGCCATCGACTTACAGCAAGAAGGTCAAAGATCCGTGAGTCAACATTGCACATTATCACAAAAAAATCGTTTTGTATAATTTCATTAGTTAATTAATTCAGACAAAACAAGAAGACCCTTACGAAGGGACGAAAGAAGAACGATCCCTGGCTGCTGGAGCCTCTGGAAGAGAGCGAGAAGGAAGAGGAGGAGGATGAAGGTGTGGTCTTTGGTCTTTGATCTTTCAATCGCTTAATTTCGTTATCACACAATGGAATATAATATCGGTTTATGCACGTTGGTGTGTTCAACGTGGCGCTTGCGATTGGATGGCGTGCTCGTTTTCTTCCGTAGTTTTGGCTTTAAAAAAATATGTGACCATAGGTCAAAAAGTCAAATCGACGGATTTTTTTTTGGGCACGTTTTTTTCGCGAAATAAATTTGCACTAGGAAATGCATTTTTTTGCAGTCGGGCAGGTTTATTTCCAAGTGCCGCAGATTTCCACAATTCGCCTCAGGTTTTTAATTGATTGGGGCAATGGTAGCTACAAAACAGTGTGGGTATCTCGGCTCTAGGTAATCGCCTTATACCCGAACCTGTCAGGTCGAATTCAACCCACTTTTAGAGCTATGTATGTGACACTGAATACAGTATCTCCGACGTGGGTTGGTGTTGAATCAAAGCTAGAGATGACCACTCGAAAAGTCGGAAGGTGAAAACAATAAAGCGTTTCGACCCCCGTTTCGGAAAAGTTTTTTTTTGTTTTCCCTTTTTTTGTTTTTTGAACACATACCTCTCGAGTGGTCATTGATCACTAATCAAAACCATGAAAATGGAGGGTTAGACCAGTTTGATTTGGTTAAACGCGTTCCGGCATATTAAACACCACATCATCAGTGACGTTAATTTCCATCAAACTCTCTGATGTCTCATCTTTGATCTCCCTCCCCTCTGCAGATCCCATCTCGTCGGATACTCAGGATGCCCCTGTGGCGCCCTCTCTCGGTTCCTTCATTGTTCGCCCACCCGGAAAGCATCTCAACAGGTACTTGCTTTTTTAAATATACATATTCTAGTCTTTAAAATCAATGAATGGATCGATTTATACCGAACCAGAGGGCCCTGCGGGTGCATGGCGTTTACAGTTAGGATAAGGACTATTTCATGCCTACTCTTGCTCTATCGTTCTTATTTTTGGATGAACATGCATTCCCCCAAGAATAGTCATAGTGGGGACGGATTTTTAAAAGTCTGGTAATTATGTTGATTGATTAATTAATTAATTGAGACACCATCGTCGATCCAAACGCGAGTCGTTCAAGGACGAGTCTTTCCGCTCCTCGGCCATGTCGATGATCAGCGAGGAGGTAAAGATATAATAATTTATTATTTTTTTTATAATTATAATTTCAAAACGTTTGTCTGTCTGTTTGAATGTCAGTAATAATACATACAATAATAATATTAAAGATTGCTTACTTGCAAAGCGTGGCACTGTTTAGGAGCGCTAAAACGAGAGTCGTCCTCTCGTTTTAGCACGTTTCCTTAATATTGTTCGAGATTTTAAATTTTTTTTTAATTGTTATAAAAATTGGCTTCGTAATCTTCTCTAGAGTGATTTGTAAGCATCAATCACATTATGCATATCTTTATTATTATTATTTTTAAAAATTATTATTTTTATTATTATTCAATTTTTGTAGATCACTTTCGAGAGCTCGGAGGAGGAGTACTCCGAGTCGGAAGCATCGGAGGACATCGTAATCGTCGAGAGCCCCTCCAGAATCGTCCTGGGTACGGTAGCCTGAATCAACGAATGATTTTTTTACCAAAATGTCTCCGTAATCAGGGTTAGTGTATCAATAATGCTATCGAAGCTGAACTATCCTGTTGCAGTGACTGCTCTGCCGCAGATCTACAGCAGGGTGCGACTGGTCGACACGCAGCTGGAGTCGCTTGCAGCACTGCCCGTGCAGCCGAGGGCGTGGCAGGTAAGACTGATGCTGCTGCAGCCGGGGCCGCATTTTGGGCTGTCGCATACTTATTAGTTCTAGCCATGATTTACTAACGCCTAAAAATAGCGATAGATTGTGGTAAAGTATTTTACAATTAACTCTCTGATCTCGGTGTTTGAGGAAAAGTAAAAATAAAATAAATCAATAAAAGCCTCTTGCAGGTGCACAGTCAGGACACGAAGGCGGTGCTCGGGCGCGCCTTTCCCATCTGTCTCGTTGCGAAAGAAGTCGGAGACGGAGATATCGGACTGTTTGCGCAGGAGAAGTGCGAAATATCCCCTTTTTTCTAAAGTTACAAAACAATAGCTAGTTTTAGTAGTGCTATAGCTTTATGTGTCCGAATTGATGTATGCATGACGATTCGCGAATATCTAGATGATGTACTGTAGCGTCGAGGGGACGAGAATTGAGAATTGAGTTTCCTATTATTGTATAACAAAGCTGCGGATTGCAGCTGCCTATCGTGCGCGGATCGCTGGGGCCGCTTCCGCATCCTGCTGGAGGACGCGGGCACGGTGCCCGAGGCCGCCAGCAACGCGCCCGCATCGTGCGGCGTCTGCTGCCGCGCGCTGGTACAGGATGCGCTGTTCGAGGTGACTTACCGTATATTAGAAGTTTTTTTTAACGGAAGTGTTTGTTTCGCGACCAGAAATGGTTAAAAATGGAAATTTGAAGGTGGATCGTCCGTTCGCGCTAGCCTGTGGTCACTCGTTCTGCACTGAGTGCTGGTTACGATCGATATCGGACGGAATGAAGAAGGGAAGAGTGCCGACTGCCTGTTTGGTGAGATATTTGTCTACTACTGTAGAGGATTACTGTAATGGATACGGGTGGATTACTGTAAAACTCGCCAATCAAACCAATTTTTTCGCGTTCCCTTGATTTGGCAACGAAATTTTTATCTCATAATGATTACGGTAGCCTTGAATTAAGTTGATTACGGTATAATAGAATACCATAATTACAGGAGCCTTCTTGCTCTCAGTCGCTGTCTCTCACTGCCGCGAGTGCTCTGCTCGATTCGGTCTCCCTGCTGAGATACACCGACCATCTCACGGAGGCACGGATCTTAGTTGTTGTGCCTGCTACCCTATACAATCGGTCAAATATATAGTTTACTTTTAACTGTCATGATGTTAGGCATGATAGTAAAATGTTACTAGCCGTGATCGGGTTACTGTAAATGTTACGATGTAAATCATTGGATTGATGGATTACTGTATAATTGTGCTGCAGGCGCTGCTCAAGCTGCAGCAGATCGTCCGATGCCGCGACTGTAGCAGACTGCATAGGGTCGTGAGGTGAGAGATCAAAGATCAAAAATCAAGGATTACGTTCCACGAATAACAATGTATTACAAGAACAGACAAATCTAAGCTTAGGCTAAACAATACCCATTTTAAAGTTGTTTAATCCCGGACATGGTTTTGCCGGAGATCAAAGATCAAGAATTTGCTCGCAGTTCCCGTCCGTCGGTTCGTTGCGAGTGTGGCACGTCGATCTGCGCACGATGCAGCTCCGTTGCGCATGCTCCCGTCTCGTGCAAGGCCTTCGGAGGATACTGTAGATACATGCAGGCGAACGGTGAGTACGGTAGCTGGGTTATGGTGGAGACAGAGGAATGCTGGGAAATATATTTTTTTCATCGAAAGCTGTTAGAATTACCATGCGCATAAAATTATTCTAATCAATTCAAGATCTATAATCGACTGTAGATTACTGTAGTCGATTGAAGGTATGTGCTCGGCGCACGTTTCGGCCGCGGATGCGCCCATCGTGCGCAATCTCTCGCAGTGCCCCAAGTGTGGCCAGATGGGAGACGTCGAACCAGTGTGAGTGGGTTACTGTAGTGTGAATTACTGTCATCAAGAATTGGGTACATGGACAGAGTTAAACGTGGTACGAACTCCATACTGGACCAAAAATTCTAAGCAAGTGCAGAAAAAAGCATAGTTTTGTAAAGTTTTGTTTTGTGTAGTAAAATTCTATCGATTCCCTGGGGATCAAGATCATTCATTCGTTCATTACTTCAATTATCAATTATTTATTATTATTAATTATTAGATCAATGATTCAATCTCAGATTCTTCGACTGGTGTCGTCAAGTGTTCTGCACGTGTGGACAGCGATACTGCCACAAGTGCAGCAAGAAATGGACCGACGAACACTGGAGCTGTGACGTGCCCGACGGAATGAAGGTGGGCAACGGTTGTGGTACTCTTCGTACGCAGGCACCACGTTTGGTACGCGTGGCACCGTTGGTTCCGTGTGGTAGCCATACAAACTTGTCCAGAGTGTGACCATCATACGGCACCAAGTATGGTACGCGTGGTACCGGTTGTGGTACGCTTGGATCCCAAACGTATCTATCGAATCGTGCCCCTGGCCGCAGTTGCGGGGCACCATGGCATCAGTTGGTTCCGCGCGTGGTAGCCAAAATTATTGCAGAGTGTGACGATGATCGATGTTTCATCGTCGAAAGAGGCGGACCTGCAGTCCGAGATGCTCTCCCTGTCCATTGGAGCGAGACTCGCCTACTTTGAGAGGAGAAAAGAGGTACGGTAGGGTACTGTAGAAAGGTGGCACGGTAGGGTACTGTAGAAAGGGGGGGACGGCAGGATAATGTATTCAGAGGTACGGTGGGATTCCGTATCCTTGGGAGGGGGTACAGTAGGGCGATGTGCACAAGGTTTACTGTAGGATTCCGAATCTGGGGAGGTACGGTATGAGAGTTGTACTCAGGGGACAACATAGTACTTTCCTTGGATTGGGTTTACTGTAGAGGGTTCCAAACGAGATGATCGTTAATTAAGGTCGCCGATCGACTGCAGCAGCTCTCACTCAAGACGAGAAAGGAGTTCGACCAGATTTTCCTGAAGGTAAGTAGCTTATAACAAATGACGTCATTAGCATACTGTAAATATTACTTGTATGACAAGCGACCAACGGTTAGTGAGACGGTAACACACTGTTTCGAAATTGCAGGTGATTAAATACGGCTGAGAAAATAGCAGTTAATATTTAAAATAATCGGTTTTCAGCTTTCGCACCTCATGGAGATCTGCTATCTCAACTCTACAAAATCGAAGCGATCGCTAGTACTGGCGGAGCGAATTCAGTTCGCGATGAACTATTTCTTCAATACGACGTGAGACTAAATCCTCCAGAAAGGGGTAAGGGGCGAGAGATTGTGTGAAATTGAGAGAGACTCTCTCATTTTAACGTACTCTCTCGCCCCGATTCCTTCTTGGAGGTTTATCAAGGCGGTGGAGCGAAATGGACCTTCGCACATCTCTGGATTTTTCCTGAATTAGACTTCAAAAATCGCTAATTGCGATAATCGATAATTGATTATTAATTAGTCATGTATTGATTTTCAGGGACAAGAACCGTGCCAATCTCATCCGCAAGACGGAACGTCTCAGAAAGATTCTAAACGATATCACTGATGAGCTATTCGGACCCAATTCCCGTGTAAAAATAGTGAATAAGAAGAGTGAATAGAGTAGTTAAGTACGATTACCGTATACCAGTAAATAATGTAAATATCATTATCAGTTGTGATATATTGCTAGAAAATCCCGGACAAACCCAAAAATATGTATGGATCTCGTTTTTAGACATTCGTGTATTGTGTATTCACCCGGTTGTGGAATAAAACATTTTGTGTGCAATTCGATGATTCAGTGGAAGATACTTTATCATAGAATAGCGGGGCTTATATACTAGCGAATTGTGGGGGTGAAATGAGAGAGAAGAGAGGACAGAGGGAGAAATAACCGATCAAGATAGATAAGCAGAAGCGATGAATAAGAGATGATCTCTGGTCAACAGAGACACTCAAAGGGGCGAAAAAGAACGAGCGGGCGAAATACTTTACAATAAAATCGTGATCTTGACTAGTCGACTATTCGAGAGGCCAAGGCATGGCACTGCTCAACGCTTATGAGTCTTGCACGACGTGGCACGGACGGATTCCTCTTCGCTGCTGGCTCGACGACGTCCTCGACCTCCTCGATGGCGACTGTCCTTCGTCCTCCCGATTGGCCGTCTTCCTCTCATCCTTCTTTCAGAATAGCATCCGTCAGATGTAGTCCTTCCACGGGGCGAAGAGTCTCCGTTGCACGTGCTCCTCGATGGATCCCTCGAGTGACTTCCCGTCTGTGATCCGAGTGATCGACGGTGCACAGGGGAGGGATCCACGGCAGTTGGCGACTCCGTAGACGATCGGCGTGGTTTGGGGAGACGGTAGGCGATTCCACGCAGAGAAGACTACGAAGAAGACTAGGCACAGATGACGACTCGGGTCGACCCTCCAGCGCTAGCGGAAGCGCCGGAGGGGAATGGACGATGCACTACTTGTTGCTATTGATGATTCAGTGGAAGATACTTTATCATAGGATAGCGGGGCTTATATACTAGCGAATTGTGGGGGTGAAATGAGAGAGAAGAGAGGACAGAGGGAGAAATAACCGATCAAGATAGATAAGCAGAAGCGATGAATAAGAGATGATCTCTGGTCAACAGAGACACATTTCTAACTACTACGAGATCAGAACTTCTGTCTGTCTGCTGATATTCCATTTCTTTGAGGAACGATGCGATCAATGACTCGAGAAGTTATCCAAACATACAGAAAGATAAAGTAAGTTTTTAAAAAAATCACACACTCTCCTACTTCTAACCGAAATCTTGAAGTTAGCTCGGGCAAAGAGATGACATATTTAAGAATATATTCAAAATAGATAAATAAACTACTGTATCGAAACTTCGTGGTGTGCACAAAACGCGCACGCCGTGCAATAAAGCTCCGCCTCTTCTCGTGGTGGTATGATAGTGCGCGGCGCGCGCCAACTCCGAATCATCGCTACTCGCACTCGAGTTGGCGCTTTTTTCGTCGTTTCCTATCGCTGAAATAATCGTTATTGGGTGTAGTTTCGACCGCAATGATTACCCCTACTCGCTCGACGGTATTAAAGGGACAATGACGCCCAAAATCCCGATCTATTCTCCTTTTTCTCTTGATAAACTCTCGTTGTCAATTTGCTAGTTTTGTTTTTGTACGTAAAGTTGCTCGTGTTTGAGGTATGGCGGACCTGATCAAGGAGACCTTCACCAAGGGCGTGTCGTACGTCTTCCCTGGCAAGTGCTTCGACGAGCTGCTCGTCAAGTACCACTTCGACAACAGTTCGTTTCCACCCCTCTCTTTATGGCACTGGCCAGTGCCAACCATATGGTTTACTTTACCGGACCGGACAACCCGTGCTAATAGAGTGAGTTTTGAGTTTCATTCATAATCTCACTGTGTGAATCCTCACAGGGAATAAGTCTACGTCTGTAGACTTCCCGACTACCGAGCGACGACTTCATAAGTCTACTCGCTTCAATTAGAGGCAGGGGAGCGGTATTTTTAGATTTTAATGTCGTCGCTCAGTAGCCAAGACTTCTGGAGTCGTAGACTTATTTCCCTCTGAGTCTAGCGGTCACTCTATTAGAACGTGGTGCTTGGTCTGATAAGGTAAACCAGTGCCCTCTTTATAATATAATGTAATATTTATCTTACTTCAAAATATGATTTCTTGTGTAATCACATTTTAAAGTACGTTTTAACCAGCAATGAAGTGAGTTAATGCCCTATTCAATGTACATCGATGTACTCCTCATTTCACACACTCTCGTCCACCGACCGGTCGAGAAAGCGTGTGAAATGAAGAGTACATCAATGCACATTGATGGACATTGAATCTCACATAAGAGAGCTGAACGCGCAGCTCAATGGTGTTGTTAAATGATCGGCCTTTCTCGAAATGTCGCTCGGAATCTGCCTCTTATCACTTTACGATGCGAATTCAACTCCGAGATGCTCATTTTCAACGTTATTGATCGGTGTAGTAGCTGTATTGGCTTCCACAGCAATTTAATCCCCGTTCTCCTTTGCGAAAGTTGAAAACTGGGGATAGGGCTTCAACGATTTTTTTCGGATTAGACTCACCCAGTTTTGGTATTTGTAGACATTCTTTGGAAACCGAGCATTGGAAGACTCGCTTGGTTGTATGGCAGACAGGCAATCCTCACACGCGCTTGAAAAGGTCTATAAAAATTCACTCCGTATCAGTGCTACGTATCATTTTACGGTGAGAATTCAACTCCGAAGTGCTCCGTTTTCGACGTTAATGATCAGTGGAATGTGGCCTTAGCGAGTCGTTGCTGACGTGGCGTAGCTTGTTTGGGTCCGAACTCAGGGCTAACTCAATCTGTCGCGCCACAATAGGATGCAAACGTTGTTAACTGTGTGGTACTAGTACAACCAATGTAACAATATTGATTACACTTTGTATCGCCTGGAAAGTGGCTGATTGAATCATGTGGATGAGTGATTCAGCAGTGGCCGAGTTTATAATGACTCCGTTTGCCCGTGTAATGCTGCGCAAATTTCATGGGGGGGAGGGTGAATTTCCCCCCCCCCTCAATTTTGTCCATCTTTTCATAACTTTTTTTTCCTAGTCAAGCTACCACTTCCAATCTTGATACAGGGACGGTAAAACACGCTTGGAACATTTTCCTTTTTGATTGGAGAGATTTCGTTCAGTTTGAGCTGAGTTACACGAGTTTCCCCCTTTTGGGCGGGGAAATTTCCCCCCGATGAAATTTGCGACGCATTACATGAGTTGTATACTGATATCAGCGGAACACCAAACAACCGGTTCAAAAACGCACGATTGAGAAATCGGAAAGGGATAAATTAGATTGGAAATGGAACCTTTAAATCGGCTGACTTGCTCTCTCCCACGTGTATCCGTCGAGGGACAAAGTCGACAGAGGAAACAGGGCAATATAAATTGAGATTTTACAGAATTTAATTAATTATTTTAATTAAATAATTATTTTAATAATATATATAAATGTCAGGCGCATGCCTGTCGCTGGTGCTCTCCCGTCTGCTCGGTCTCGCCATCACCGCCGGCTCGTGCATGCTCTTCTTCCCGCAGATTGCCGCCATCCACGCCGCCAAGTCTGCCAAGGGTACGGTAATCGATAAAGAAGATACGGTAGTATATCGACAACTAGCTATTAAAAATTCTCAAACACTCGTCCGAAGTAATACACCGTGAGGTATAGAAAGGTAGTGCACACACACCAGTAGCCCAGTTGATGTAATTATCGTTTTAAAGTTGTAATAAATCAAAAGAGGATAGAATAGAGGATATCGATTGTGAACTCTACCGTACTCCCGTCAATGCGCGCGCGTTGCAGGCCTGTCGCTGTGCGCGCAGCTGTTGGCGCTGCTCGGTGCCGCCTCGACCGCCGCCTACTCGTACTCGAAGGGATTCGTCTTCGGGTACGATAAATGAACAGGAATGCCAAAATCTTGGTTGGAAATTCGAAATTTTCTAGAAAATTCTAAAATTTCGTTCTATTTCAAATTTTTTTTGCTGGAAAATCCCAAGATCCTGGCTCTTTGGTTTTGCAGGATAATTCCAAATTCTTTATTGCGATTCCAAATTCGATTAAAATTGGAAAACATGGTTGGCATTTCCATATCAGGTAGGAGAGTCTCAAAAGTATTGATTTGATGTCGAAAATTAATGTTTATTCGATTCATACATTTTCGCCCGGCCCAGATCTCTCATTTTCACACACTCTCTCGCCTAGCACAAACACGTCAGATATTTCATAAACACGTCAGATTTCTATCGGAAGTTCGATAAAACACGTCAGATAGGGGATAATTCTTACTAAACTCGACATTCTGCGTATTCTTAGATGGGTCTCGAGTCTCTAAACTGCCTGGTTCAAAAAAGTGTAAACCCAGAATCTGGGCCAACGAAAATGTATGATTCGATTTTGATTTTTACAACAAAAAAACTTGTGTATTATAGTGTAGAATATAATTATCTATTAATTATGCATTGCAGTCAATGGTCCCCTAGTAGCACTAGAGCAGTAGTGCCATATTATTATTATTATTATTATTATTATTATTATTATTATATTTCAGTCAATGGGGCGACTCGTTCTTCGTCACCCTCCAGGTCATCGTGATGGTCATGCAGATCCTCTACTACTCGCCCAATAAAGCGTCAGTTGTTTTAAGTAACTTATTTGGGACAATATATTTATCGTAAGACTTAGATATCAACCACTAGACAATTACATCGCGTTGGATCATTTTGTGCACTATTCGCAACGTTTTCTGAACAGTGAGTGGCGCATGAACGATTGGGAATACAATATTAATTATTGTATAACAAAAAAAGTGATGTTAAACTATGATTTTTGAAATTCGATATTCACTAAAATATTTTCGACCAACTAATTGTGTATATTTTTCAGGTTCACCTTCCCCTTCTTCTCCATGTGCTGGGCCGCCTTCTTCGCTGTCCAAGGTACGGTATTCAGTTTGCGATAATTATCGATTTTCGAAGAGTAGCTGGCCTATTCATGTCTACCTCGCCGCAGCACTTTAATTTAGTTATGAAACAACTTTCTGTCTGCATTTATCTAGTTTACTATAATAGGATTTCATTGTTAAATAAATAGGTGGTTTAAGGTGATTTAATCGTTTAAGGTGGCTACGTGCCGATGAGCGTGCTGCAGCTGCTGCAGGCAGCAGGCATCCCCATTGTCGTCGTCAGCAAGGTAAATATATTATTATATAAAATAAATAATTTAAAAAGTTCTCATTTTGCCTTTTGATTTGAACAAATGACATCGTGGAACTTGTGTATATATTTTCTTTAGGATTTTTTTCTATTTAGAAATTTGCGGCCACACTCGGGCGCAGTTTTTCTAGTGTGATGATCCAGACTGTGATTACCCGTTTATGGCCTAGTGATGATGCAATAATATCTTGATGTGACTCACGCACAGATTTAAAAGTCCCTTCAACTGATGGTTGACATGCTTATTTTTGTTTTCGAGAACTAAAATGAAGCCGTTCATGTATTTCTCAGTCTAATAAATACCAAAAAGTCGCCTACCGCATTGGTTTCTATAGATATTATTGTCATATCTTGTGCTTTCGCACCCCTTGGAGATAAATATATATTATGTGATCGCAGGGTCTGCAAATCTGGGAGTGTCACTCGGCCCGCTCGACCGGCGTCCTCTCCATCATCTCGTGCATCATGCAGCTGGGAGGCACGGTCGCCCGCGTCTTCACCTCGGTCAAGGTAGGAGAGAGATTGCGTAGTGATGTTGCAATTTGACTGAAACTTCATTCTGAGTTGAATTCTGGCGCACAATTGAATTTTGCGCTCTCACCTTTTTTACGCATTTCGGGGCAAATTCGATAGCTCTGAAACAGCTGTCATGCCGGAAGCCTAGAAAGAAATCATATCCTGGCTCCAACGCGGCACTTATTCGTATTGCATCACAAGTGCCTCCAGTATGTCTTTAATTCCTACCGTAATCTGTTTTCGTTGCAGGAGACGGGTGATCCGCTGCTGATTGGCGGATTCGCCGTTGCCGCCCTGCTCAACGCCGTCATCTTCTCGCAATTCTTCATCTACGGCTCCTCGAAGAAGGACGACAAGAAGAAGAAGCAGTAGAGTTGGCACAATGCCAGCGAAGCTTGGCACCGTGCCAAACGCCCCTCCCCTTTCACTCTTTGTGCTGGTACAAGAGTATTTATTCAGATATAATAAGTTATTCGGTTTATGTGAGATGAGAAATGCACCTATCATCGATATAGCTTTGTTGTGAGAGCTCAAGCGGTTTGTCTACTTTCGATATGTACAGGGAAATAATAATAAAGTGTTTTATACGTAATGTTTTTTTGAAAATAGTTTATTTAGACGTTGATGTCGTCAGTGTATCGAGATAGTATTTGTGAAAATGCAAACAATTGTTGCGAACATTTTCATGTCGTTACTTTGATTGCCTTCATGTATTTGTTATACTGATAGTCATGTTTTCACCTTGAAATGGCGACTTGAAACCGATCTAGAAATGTACAAAAATTCCAGAATAGCTATAATATAATACCGGGTGTTCACTAACTTGCGTTGTTGGTCTGACCAATGTTGTCAAATTGTTTTTGACCATTCTTAGTGAACGTGAGGAGGCATACATGATTCTGATTCGAATGTCGTCTTGCAAGCGACATGAATCATAAAAAAATAGATGAATCATGCTCGCTTCTTCTCAGAGCGTATGAGTTAAGCTACTACTAGGGGTCTTCAGCTACATTTCATATTTGCCATTCGGCTACCTTTATTGAGTGGAAGCCAGCAAACTACGAGAAAGAGGGGGAATACAACTTATCAATCGTTGGTGGATAGATATGCTTAATACTCAATACTTAATACTTTATTCTCCATCGGGAATGAGGGTGATTTTATTCATATTATTAAGTGATTAGGGGATAGGAAGTCGTCTTCGACGAAGTAGTCTCTGGATATCATGTAGTACGTCATTGCGATTGTGGTGGGGAAGGTGATTGGTGCTAGACGTGCCTGGTATGCTGTCCACATCTGGTTGAGTCCATTCTGTAGTAGGTAGATTAAGTATTACTATGTAATGGGTTAGTCTTTGTTCCGTAACTAATCTGGAACGATTTTGTGGTAATGTGCTTTCTGCTTTCCCCTTTTCCAGCCGGAATTCCTGCTTCATACATGAATCTCATAAATAGAGTGATATTATCTTAATCATATCTGCCTCACTTTCAGTCGCAATTAGTTCCTATTCTTGATAGGATGAAAAAAATCTCTTCAACTCGCTGATTATCTCGATCTTTTTTTCTAAAAGAATAATACAGTTCTGAAGTTTGAACTGACGTGGAGACGTTTCCTATGCGTCCAATCGCCGTAGACGCTTCTTTCGGGGTTTACAATTTTCGATAGCTAAATCGAGCGTGTTTCTCGTTTAGGAATGGCAGCAGCTCGTGTAGGCGCGGCGGTGTCGGGGGCCGCCCGTCGAGGGGGAGCGGCGTTTGTGGACTTTTGGAAGAGACTGGGCAACGACTACATGGTCACATTCAAGGGAGCTGTGGACACGGGCAAGGAGAAGCCGTACAAGTTTGGTTAGTACCCGCATAGAATGGTTGACTGTAAACGGTGATGATCATACGTGGGCAGCACTTATCCGAAGCCTTTTGGCTCCCCCGAACAGCTAGCCCCCGATCGCCAACTGCGTTTGCACACAGCACCCGAGTCGTATTTTTAAAAAAATGAATGAAATGAGCTCTACTTTTCCACTATTTTTCTTTTGCACAGAGCCCCGAAAAATCCCAGTCCACATTTGCACAGTGCCCCTGCCCCCTGCTGCCCATGCATGGTGATGATTCACAATGGAACTTGTATTTTGAGCTGTGGAAATGTGTTATTTTCTGAATGTGCCTGGGATGCTCAGATCACGTGGAGACGTTTTTTCCTATGCGCCCCATCGCCGTAGACGCTTCTTTCGGCGTTTACAATTTTCGATAGCTAAATCGAGCGTGTTTGCTTGCCCCCTTTAAAAAAATTTAGGAGTAATGTGAAGGGGGGGAGAAATAACGTAATGATGACGCAATGCGAATATTTTAGTGGTTGCGGGCGTCTCGACGGTGACGCTCGCGGTGGCGTACGCGACGTGCCCCGACGAGCGCTCGATGCTGGACGAGCTGCGCGAGCGGCGGCAGCAGATGGCACTCATACCCGCCAGCGAGCACTCGAGGAAGACGGGTACGGTAGACGAGACTACTGTATACGGTACACGGGCACTGTATTGGCAGTATACTGTAGTATGCCAGTTAGTAGTCGAGGAATACGGGTACTGTAGAATACAGTATATGATGATGGTATGGTAGACTACAGTATACGGCGGTACGGTAAACGGATACTGTAGAATAACTATATTGTGGGATAGCAATCGATGGAAGGACGGAATGTGAGACCAAAAAATGCAGTAGACAATGCCGTAGTCATGAAAAAAGCGAACACTTACATTTATTTCCCATGAGCTTTTAACTCGTACGGTTTCTGCACCATTTCTCTGGAGGCGTCACCGTGGAGTCATTTCATACATTTCATAACACACACAATGTGTGTGAACAATTTTTTGAAGGAGGCAGTTTTGACCCTCGAAACCTATCTAATATATAAATACGCGGGATGAGTTTAGTAAGAATCAATTCAAATCTGGCCAGTTTTATGGGACTTGCGCTATAGGTCTGGCCTGTTTATAGCGATTTCGGGCCAGTTTATATATTTCGCAATAAGCCGCATTGCGCGTGAGACGAAAATGTATGAGTCATTTATTTGTGTTGTCAGACGCGGAGTTGTCGCTGCGCACGCTGCTGCTCAACCAGCGCCGTCTCGAGCACTACAACATGCTCTTCTTCTCCCTCCTCGTCCGACGGCAGCACGACACTGATGTGAGTGTTTAAAAAAGAGTTTAGCCTTTTTTATTTATAAAAAAATGGTCAGGCGTGGTCAGAGTCATGCAAATCTGGAACTATTTATTGATCGGTTTTAGATCTTGATATTTCTTTGCAATACAAACATGTACAATTTCTGGCTATCGGCAATTACAAATTCATGAACATTCGTTCTCATTTTAAAAAAAAGTAGTGTAAGTAAAGATGTAATAAGTTGTTGCGCAGTCATTTTGTTGTAGCAATGGGTATCGTGATATTAGGCTGGACGGTGCTGAAGACACTTATTTTTGATAGTGATGATGCAATCGAGCTTCAATCTCTTCAGGTCCGACTCTACCGCTCGCAAGATCCGAACCTCAACTCGTGGTGGATCACAGACACGTTGAAGTGAGTGATGTTATCTCAAGATTACGGTAGATATCAATTGAGAAAGCGGAAAACTACGGTATTGACGTGATATTGATATGCATGCCCATTCATACCATGTACGATATCTGTAAAGCGGCATCGTAGGCAATCCATATCGTAACCAAGTGTCCTGAACTACCGTATCCATACGGTAGCATGATAATTAACTACCGTAACCTATGAATTTACAGGAACGTGATGGACATTGGCGCATTCGGCAAGTGGTTCCACTTGGAACGAGCGTTTATCGATCACGATATCAACGAGGAAGAGGAGTTCCCCGCAGAAGGCTAGTCGCAATAAATGTATTGCGTAGTTATGATGAAATAGTAGTGATCTGTGATCTCATATAGCCATTCGTTATTTGTTTTTTTTTGTTTGTCACTAGACCGTTGTCAAAAGTCGATGAGAGGAGTATAAATCGCGCAATTTCCATTAAAAATAAGATTCAAAATCGCAAAGCCAAGTGAGTATAATAACTGGATTCCGTGTGTTTTTTTCGCATCTATTGGAATTCGTTTATTCAAATCTAAATGGTATTCTTGGTTAGATTACAGCTCAAACTCTTTTCTTCATGCTATTCAAATATTCTGCACAATAAATACTATAGGGATAGCTTTAAAAAAATAAAATCATGGCATTATGATACATTTAACAGCACAATAGTGCGTCGCTAGGCTCGCTACCCGTGTATGGCACATGGACAACAGTTGTGAAAAATCAATCGATAAATGGGAAATGTGCATGTCGGAATGTTACGGTAGGTGGATACGGTGGTGACGACGGTCTCTTACTATTGTCGCATGGCGCTGACTTGTTCGATGAAACTGAAATGTGTCTGGTCTCTTCCCATTTCCTCACCAACCACTACCGTATCTTCTGACTACAATACTCCCCAATCATTTACCGTTCTTCCGATGCTGACTACAGTACCCCCTCATCTGCTACCGTAGTCTACTGTACCTGGTCGTGTTGTGTACATGTGTGGCCTGGAGGGTGACCGAGGGCAGGCCGGGCTGCGCGCGGCGTCGCTCGTTCCACTGACGGACCAGCGCCGATTCTGAGAGATATCGGAGATCAAAAATAAAGTTTCTAGAATCAAGAGGAGAACATGGATCAAAGATCACGCACCAGCAAACGTCGCACCGCCCACTATGAAGACGATAATGTGGTCGATTCGAGTGTTTCTGAAGAATCGAAATTCAATTTGTCTAGGTTACAGAGCGACGACTTTCAAAGGCTTGTTGCTCACCTTCCCACCGAAACGATATATTTTTTTGTCATTTTGGATTAGTAGACTTATTTCCCTGTGAGCGTGTGCCTATCAGCATTGTCATGAATAACTTACGGTATGCCGTCCTGATTGAGCATGCCGTATGCCGCGTCGACCAGTCGTCCTCTGGCTGCAGCATCCAGCTGCTGCTGCAGCAGCGGCACGTGCTGCGTGTAAATGTTCTCCACGCCCTTGAGGCCCTTGATGAATCTGCAAGAGAAAATACATATCTTTTTCGTTATCATCGGAACAGAAAATTTATGCACAATATCAGAATAATTTTTTTTCAGCGGTTGCGAAAAGCAAATTAGCTGTCGTATTTTTACTGAAGTACGATCAGAGGCGTGTTCCACGGCGCAATGTCTGCTGTTCTACAGTACCCACCACCTCTTTCTGCTGTAGTCGTTCCTACCGTACCTCTTCGTAATCTCCATCGGGTTGGCGCTGCCGAACAGGTCGCCCCGTCGTCGCGACGCGCCCGCGTACTTGAGCAGCGTCATCAACTGCTCTGTCGCTTCCTGATTTAAAAAAAAACTAATTAAATTACATTTTGCATTACATTTCAAAACAACTATCAGCTGGTCCTGCAGCATCGATAAACCAATCAAAAAGTAAATACCAAGTGGCCTATATAAGATGTCGGAAATATGTAGATCGATACTGCTTTTTTTGCAGATCCACCATTCGCGGTTTTACATGAAGACGAAGACGTGAGACTCACGCTATTCCGCAACTTCTGAACGAGCGCGCGCAGGTCCGCGGCGTTGGCGCCCTCGAAGCGCAGCGCGTACAGCATGATGAGACGCGTCGCGTCCTGAGCACCGACAACATACGATGCAAATCCGCAATTCAATAAATGATTCTTATTGAATGCGTTCGTGAAATAACGCCACATACCGGTCATTTCGCAATAGAGAAGAAAAACTACATTCGAAGTGAAACATTAGCAAACCTATTTCAACAAGATATAATAGCATGGCACAGGTAAATTATATAAATTATTCATGGTTTCAAATTCGGGAAAAGGAAATGAGCCGAAAAGACGCATTTCCGGAGATTGGGGGGGTCAAAGTGGGCGGAGCCTTACCAGTTGAGTCGTCTTCGGGTGTGCGAGCAGCTGCTTGAGTCGCTCGAGGGCGCGTGCCTGATCCCCGTCCACCACCATCGACTGCTCCGTCTCCGAGACCTGAACACACAAATAGATGGACTGAAACGATAATCTGGCTGGATCTATGTGAGTTTACAGATGGTTAAGGAGTAGGACTGTCTGAAGGTAAGGGAGCGGAACTGTCGTACCTATAACCGTTTTTACAACCATTCACTTGTTGTACACTTTAAATAGCTATAGATATTGTAACGTAATTTTATTGCATAGTGATGACCCAATCAGAGACAAATGCGCACTCACCTCGAGCAGATTATGCGCGGCAACAAGCCGCGACAGCTCGCCGATGATGGCGACGTGCTTGGAGACCGAACCTGAGCAGAGATCAGAGATCAACCACCGCACTCATGGTCAGATTTTGCAAAATAGCAAAGTTTTGTTATAAAGAATCGCGAGTCGAACGAAAAAACTTTGCTGTCTCGAATGTTTAAGACCTATTCGGCTTTAACTAGAGTATAGTCAGAACCATTGGGTAATCATGGCCAGGCTACATTCCATAGGCCAAAAATAGGGTATTTCGACATAACCTGCCCGCCGAAGGCGGGAGCGAAAAATAAATGCCTGAAAGGACCCCTAAAAACGAAACCTGCCCGTCAGGGTCTCCTTAAACACCCCCCGAAATGTAGAATCAAAAAATCGAAAACCTGCCCGACTAGTTTTCCATGCTACTTTACTTTTGACCTCTGCTACATTCACTGCAGAGATCAAAGACCAGATTTCGATTGATTTGTCCCCCACTCACCGGACATTTTCTTGAACTGCGGGTACTCCTCCACAAACTGCTTCATGTCGGCGATGCTCTCGACCTGTGTGTATTCATTATTTATATTATTTTTAAATATTTATTTACACTTGCAAAATCCAATCTTTTTAAAGACTAAAACAAATGATAATCGAAACTTCAGCTGTAAAAAAATTAGTGAGCACGTGTTGAACGAGAAGAGGTTATTATATACCGTTCTTTTAAGAAATCAATAAATCCACATTTTTTTCAAAAAGCTCACATTCTTGTGCGTGTTCGCCTTCTGCTGGTACTCCGTGATGAGCTCCTTGCAGTTCGCGCCGATCTCGCCGAAATTGGAGCAGATATTCTGCAGAGGAAAAAAACGCCAATCTTGTTTTCAGACCCTTCCACGCGCCGCAACACGATACACGGACGCCATTTAATCACGTTACGGAGTATTTGTGTGGGACTAGTTTCCAACGACTCCCCTCCCCTATATATCCTCACCTGTCAGATCGAAGACGATCAGCGAAATCGATTTCATAATCATGGCAATCTACCACTATGCACAGTCCATCTCATCTCTCATTTTCCGACCGTATCTCACCATAGGTCAAATAGATTATCGCTAGCGAGGATAGACACTTCTGCATGGCGTCCAGACCATGTCGGCAGGCGAAATATTCGAATGTTTCATTCATTTTTGACCTCTTTTGACAAATTTATCGAAATTATGCAATATGCACTTCGGCACGTGATTTAAGGCATTTCTGCACGAACTACCTGCGAGAAACCCATTTGACCTATGTATCTCACCCTCGCGTAGAAGTCGTCGTCGCGCTCGTTGAGCACGTACTTGTTGCCCTCGACGGTGACGCAGTTCTGCTTGAACGTGAGCAGCTCGTGCACCTATAAACAAATTAATTTGTTTAAATTCTAATAATAGTTTTATAGAAAGCACGACAACCAGATTCACGCATTCCGCAAACAACTTATTCCTAATGGCTGCTGCTCGAAACTGCAAGTCGCCAGTATCACTCTCACCTTCACGACTGCTATACCACACTAGCACTGCTCATCATCAGCTTACAATCACTATGCAATCGTCCATTTACCACTCATCACTACCAATATGCAAACCCCCACCAAGAAGTCATCATAACTATGCAATCTCTTACCATGGCCTCGTATGTCCACTGGTTGAGGAGGGGCGTCACGGGGTCCTCGAATCGATCGATGACGAGCAGCATTGTGTCGGCAGTAGTCTCCTCGAAGAGCTGCGCCTCCCGACGAATCACCTGAAATATATCGAGAGTTGCGTATAGCAGGAAATGCTATAAAACAATTCGAATACGTCTACATCTCCCTGCGATTTGTGAAGGGCGAAATTCAATGTTTAAAAATGGTGAAATTCAATGTTTAAAAATTAACGTGTAGCCGCATGCTCCCGGTTGTTTTTCGGGGGAAATATAAACAAATCTAAGTGTCACCGCGCGAACTACGCCAATTGACTCGGCACCATGAGGCATAAGAGTAACCATATTATTGAGTAATATTGCTGCTTACCTCGCCCACTTTCTGCGCCAGCTTGGTCGCGTCCTCGGAGGAACGCTGGAATCGAATGAGCGGCCGCTTCTTGAGGGAAAGCAGCAGCGAGATGAGCGCCTCCGCGCAACGACGATGCGCCTGCAACACACAAATACAATGTTATGTATGACATTTTTTTTAAAAAAATCATCACTAAAAGGCTAAATCGATGCGACACTGTACACTCGACGCTATCTTTTTGACACTGCGCAGCAGAGCACAGTAATATCTTTGTTGTTAAATTTTCAGTGGAAGATATATCAACAATGATGAGCTAGGAAAAATTCGTATTGCGGACCACTACCTGTTTCAGAGAATTACAAAGCTCGGGATTCCCCAATGTATGCAAAATTCGCAAAGGTTTTTTAGGAATGCGAAATCTGCTGTGGAATTTCGGACCATAGACCAAAATGGTATGTTCAATGAAGAATGTAAAATGTGTTATTTTTAGTCTGTCACGCTTGAAACGGATCATTTATCAGATTTTGGCGCTTACAATACCCATCTTGTACTCAAAATGTAGAAAAAAAAATTTTTCAAAAATTTTATATTTTCAAAAATATTTTTGAAAATATTTTCCCCAATGTAGTGTTTAGCTGAAAGCCCATGACCGATTACGTCAGAAAAACCTGCAGACGCTTGGTAAAAATCTGCAGCAGGGATATTAAACCAGGCGCAAACCCGAAATGATGTCTGCGTTTGTTCCCTGGAACATACCTTTTGGTCTATGTTTCGGACACTTTTTTTAAAAGCTCGGGATTCGTACCCCCAGTCGCTGCAGAATATTTCGCCCAAATTTAGACACGAACCTGCACACTCATGGCGCCGAACTGGTGCTCGTACGGCCGGGCGATCGACAGGGAGCAGAGATTGGCCGAGAGCGCGATCGAATCGATGAAGAACTCCTGCACGTCACGCACCTGCGAAATCAATCGATCGATAATATACCGTAAACTATACTCAATAATATTGATTCAATACCGTATACTATACTCGATAGTATTGATTACACAAGCTCTACTTTACGCGCAATGCAAACGTATGGTATTCCAAAAAAATCAAAAAGTTGTATGCATTTCGTCGTTTCAATTAATATTAACGATTGAATCCAAGAAAATCAATAAAAAATAAAATCAATGTAATAATAATTAATTATAATAAAATGACTAATTACCGTTTCCTGCTCGTCTGCCTCCGCGAGCATCTTGAGATCCGCCTTGGAGACGATATTGGAGAAATCTGAGAACCGCCTTTGAATTATTGGACCAAAAAATAAGGGTATGCTAATTATCGCAGGGTCCTCCCAGCAACGTAAAACCCGCCATCTAACCCATATTTTAATTTTGCGGAACGGTAAGCCAGGAAATCAGGCCGCAATCTGTTGTTACCGGATAAACCTAGCCATATTTCGATGTTTTATGTGTACAGTCATGATCTTTTTGCATTTGTACCCATGTACCGAAACAAAATTCTTTGCTGTATTCAATCGTTTTATTATCTTGGGGAGAATATTTGTCCTCCTGAATTAAAGGTGATCGTACTACATTGAATCATTTTGTCCATGTTCAGCTGCTTACGGAAGATAAATCAATTATTGCACTCACAGATGTAGTACTGTGCATATCGCGGATTCCTCAGTTCCTCCTGCAGTAAGTGTAGGTTGTCGGGCGTCGGACGAATGTACACGATGCACTTGAGGTACTTGATCGGCTCTCTGGAAAAAAAGCGAGTCATAGGTCAAATGAGATTTTAGAAAGATCGCAATTCGCATAGGGCGGTGGATGTAGACAGAGGGATTCATGTGTCTGTCCTACACTCTCTCGCTACGTTAATCTGGTTTATATGCAAAGTGCAGAAGTGCCTATCTTCGCACGCGAAGACCTATTTGACCCATGAAGCGAGTGGTCTATTCAATATATTCAATCATATAACATCATGTATTCACTAGAATCACTACGGGACGACGTATCTGTAAAATTGGTGCTTTCAGTTGAGAAACATTTGTTGACATGGAAACTCAAAGAGCAAAGCCAGAAGTAATAGAGTACGGATTTCACAATACATTCGCATTGAAAAGCCAACCTCTGAATGCCGTTATCGATTCGTTCGAAGATGTACACTTCCTTTTGCATCATCTCATTCTGCCCGTAAGCACAAGAAACAATGCTTGTCTGCAACAATTCCTTTTCACGAAAGAACAACTGAGAGTTCCGCAGCAAAACAAAGCACACGAGTCCACGCACCGGTCAAACCACAAGATAAAAATTTGAGGAAGTGATAGATTCCCTCTGAGTTCTGTACGCTCCCTCGCCCCTTACTGGAGGTTCGGAATCATTAATTATTGGGAGTTGTGAACTACACACAACAACACTCACAGTCTCCTTGTCCATCAGCATAATCTTCATTTGCGGTCCGGCGAGATGGACCATCTCCTGAACAATGTATGCGTTAGCTTATTTAACTTAACTTAGTAACTTAGATTTATAGACTACCCACAGGTTTGAATATTGAATATACCAAGTGTTTACAAATATACGTTCAATCAAAGGAGGCATGAACCACGTTTAAACCGACAAAACTACATACCTTTATGTACAGTCGGACTGTGTCCAGCACGTCCACCATTTTGTATGAAGATTAAACACTTAATTAATGAATTAAGCACGAATAAAGTAAATATAACGCGGCACACGACGAAATATGAGCGCTGTTAAATGTAAGAAACGTCCGGTGCACGCGCTTCGGTATCGTTTCGCTGTTGGACGAATCGATAACTGATGTTATTTGGGAATTTACCAGTGAAAATTTTTTTTAATTTTAAATTTACAGAACAAAACATGGAAAACGAGATGATTACGTAAATCACCAGGTATAAAGTACTTAAGTATAACATTAAGTGTAACTTATGGAAAGATAATCAGAGAATGTGCAAATTCGCACACAGTAATTGCCTATTCTCATAAATTCATTGATTTCGTTCTTTATGACTGATACAATCCTCCAACATCTATTTACACCTTCCAGAGTGGCCCTGCTTTCATTCAAGTCTCCTTCCCCTCCGTCCCCTCTCCCCTCTCTCCCTGTCAACCCCGTCTCGCGTAACGCGCGCGCTCCCTAGACATACTCTCCCCTCGACTCTCATCCAACTCTGGATCCTCTGCATTTATCCGAGAAAATCTTTCGCCTTTTACTAAAGATTTCCGTGCAGAGGATCAAACTATGAGTGATACTCATTTTTTGGAATCCCCTCGAAAGAGCGGGATAAAATTGCGGTGAGTTGAGGTTTCCTATGAATCTCTCTTCCAAACTCGGTAGGTCCTACGAAAGTAAGACTAGTTTTTTTATGGGTGCTGCGAATATTGTTTTATCGCAATTTAGTATTTGCTGTACTGCTTGCACCTAAACATTTCGGTTGATACACGTTAGACAGGACGTCTCTGGAAGCTGAAAGATCTATTTCTGTGCTCAATGTCTATCGTCAAAGATCGACACCACAATTGACCAAAGAAGCCAAGCAAGATCCATTCCCTTGACCCACAGTTGCCTCGAGTTCGAAGATCCCACCACCTTTGCCCCCGAATGATACCTCATGCATGCCCGTTGCCTTGATGTCAGGATTCATGTATGTAAATATGTATGTACTGGTTGTCAACATGACTGGCAGATTCCGTTGAGTACTCAAACATTTCGTCAAACCCAAAACCATTACAGTTCAATAATATTTATCGAATTAGCCATTTATAATACAGGAAATAATGAGTTATGTGATGATCTCTAGTAGTCACAGCATTCTGCGATTGACGAGTCATCGTTAGCAGTAAGTCTCTAAAACGCACAATAAATCGATATAAGGAGGCAGGAATCGGATTACGGTATATACTTACAGATTCATCGATCGATACTCAACATGAGAGAAGTGAGCATTTTCGGGGATGGGGAGAAAGCACTAGGATCGCGTTCAATAATACTATTCTATTTCGTCATGATGCTTGGTTTCAACAAATTGGAAGGGGGGATGGCGCTAAATTCAAATTCAAATCAGCCATTGTTGGGCAGAGGAGTTTGCTCTCTAGGATACCGGAACACATTCACACATTCGAATAACACTACATACACAAATTGGCTCGCTGGTGGCGAGTAGGCCTGGGCAGCAAGTCAGAGGGCTACCGTAACCAGGGGGCTACCGTAACCAATACAAGGGGGTGGGGGGGAGGGAAAAGGGGCGTGGCATAGCGCCAGTCGAGATCGCACATTTTACGTAGAGTACACGAGATGACGCGAGTTCAGGTCGGAGATCGGGTCGGAAGAGGATGAAGACGAACCTGGAATTCCTTCAATCATTCTTCTACCGTACCCCCATACAATCGAAAATCTACAGTACTCTAGGTTAGGCGGATCTACTATCTGCCAAACCAGGCAAATCTAATATCAACCGTACCGGCAAATAGGGCATCTACTAACTCCCAAATCTAATATCTACCGTACCCCTAAGTCACCCATCTACCGTATCCCAAATGGCCGCATATACCGTACCGGCCCTCTCGCTGGCCGCAATGCTGGCGTTCCATCTGGTCAGCTCGTCGACGCTGCGCATGTAGGCCGCCTCCGCCTCTGCAGCAGCCGTAGCCACCATCGAGTGATAGTCCTGAAGCAGCATTATTATATTGATTTATTGATTTTATTGTTGCATAAATGCTCCACCAAAACTACGGTTTTCACACCACGTTCTCGTGCATATCAATGCCGAATCCAATGTTTTCTCTCAACCGAATAATTCTACGTTATAGTTATTATGCAGTAAGCTGCTCTTGGCAAGGAGCCAACGATTCATCCTACAGTACCTGAATAGTCACGGCCGCTCCCTCTCTCCACTGCTCCTCCGTCTCCGCACTCTGCTCGTCCAGATACGTGTACACGCCCGTCGCCTCCGACTCGATCACAATGCGCTGCAAAAAGGCCGCGATAATCGATAATCACGGCATGGTACCGTAGCCCATCGATAATCACAAAAATAGATACTGTAGTCAATCGGTAATCGCTCCATGATATCAACAATAACACCTCCCAGCGATGAAGCCCGCCCATGTATGATGATACCATATCCAATCGATAATCAGAAATAGATACCGTCGTCCTCCCTACAGTTTTCCAAATAAAAAACCATGCCACATTCTCGCGACAGTAATCAATCAATATCGCCCGTTCCACTACCGTACCTTCATCTTGGCGCGGCGCTCCGCGTGCGCCGGCTTGATGATGCCGCCGGCGACGCTGCCGGAAGTGGAGGCGCGCGCTGCGTCGTCCACGTCCTCGAACACGAACGAGTACTGTAATCAACCATGTAATCAATATGCAGTAATCAATACGAACGAGTAATGTAATCGAGAAACACGGTAATCAGTTTGAACGAGTGCCGCAATGCATGCAAAATAAATTCAACATTCCCTCCTTACATAATCTTCGCTTTATCCATCATGATCATCATTCATGCTATAGTCACTTCACTATTTCTCCTGGTGGCTAAAGTACCGTCTTCATACAGTATCACCCATCAACTACCGTAACCCGCACCTACAGTATCCCCTACTGAACTACCATATGCCCTCCCAACTACCGTAACCCTTCCTTCCTTACAGCATCCCCCTCCCAAAAAAAATCAGTAACCCTTCTCTACCTACAGTATCCCATACCGTAATCGCTCACCGTCTCACTCATGGCCTCCAGCAGGGCGGGTCGATCCTCCTCCATCGCCAGATGGATGATCGAGTGGCGGATCGGGTTGCCGTCGCCCGCCATCTGGGGAGAGTTCTGCAATTATGATAATAATAATAATAATAATAATAATAATTATTATTATTATTATTATGACCATTTGAGGTCTGCAATTCTTATAATAAAAATTATACGAATAGAATTCAGCCATTTGAAGAGACATCTGTGTATGATTTTGTTTAAAAAGGAGAAATATGTTTTTTTAAAGAACAAAAGTAAGAAAAAAATATACCACGCTGCCCCGGGGTCGAGCACCACCACCCAGCGCGCAACTTTCGAAATCTTTCTCTTTCTGCATCGCGGTCCACGTCACAAAGTTTTGAGCCACTGACTATCTATCTACCCTAGGCCCCACGGGGGCTCAAAGGCGGATAAAAAAACGGTCCGAGAATAAGCTGCACTTACTACGGTATAATGCTTGATGTAGTCCACAATTTTCATCGCAATACCGTAGTAAGCAATGTAAATTTCAAGCATTGCGCTCGTGACTATTATCTGTTCATTTCTCTTGTAGAAGATCTGAATTTTTGAGCCCCCGTGGCCCCGTCTACAACATCCCCTGCCTACCGTAGTCACACTTACAGTATAAAGTGAAAAAAAGATAAAAATAACTAATCGATAACCGTACAACCATACCTTGACCGCTGCTCGTGCGGGGGAGACAGAGAATCAGAATCGACTTGTGAATCAACATTTAGCGCCATTGTTTGTCTTTGCAAGTCATTTTCATGCATAACCCACTAAAATACATCGATGACGTCATTTTCCGGCCATTTCGGGGTGGAAAAAAGAGAAGAATCAACATCCGAAAGGGCAATATTATTTTTCCTTACACTACTATATCAGATTATTTGTTTTTAGGTCAGCTGGATCGGCACAAATATCCTCCATATGACCCCCCATGTGATCTATCCACGTCATCTCTCCTCTCCCACACCCCCCCCCCTCTTCCCTTCTGCACCCACAGTTTTCATTGTCCCCCGCAAATCGGCTTACCATCCCAAAAATGGCGCGGCTAGCTGCACCCAACAACTACCGGGGCCTGCCCCATTAGACTACACTGTACTCAACCCACAGTACCAAATTTACCGTGTCATGTCCACACACTACAATGTGCACTGTATTCCGATTACAGCGCCAATACCGTCCGACTACAGTAACCCATCTACAGTATGCCACTACTGTACCATGTCGTTGAAGCAGAGTCGGAGGTGGCGGTTGGCGATGTCCTCAATCTCGCCGTCGTCGTCCGTATCCACCTTCAATGAATCAATAAATCAATTATTGGCGTCTTATGACTATCTTTTTAGATTAGTGTATGCAAAATCAATGATTCATCTCATCGCACACTCGAACAAAGCCATGCTACCGCAGCGGGCGGGCTAGCCAACTTAGAAGCGCACTCTCTCCATTCCACACGCTATCTCGCGTAGCATGGAGACAGCAAGAGAGCGTGCGAAACAGAGAGAGAGTGCACACAGCAACTAGGAGAGATAAACCAAGCAAAACTCAAGCATGCCTCGGAGTCGGAATCGTCGTCGTACGGCGGTTGCCGGCGCATCTGTGGTTCTGCTATATACTGCGCTTGATCTAGCTGTACATGCACTTCCGGCTTCGTCTGCTGGCGCGCTTCGGGTGCCGCCTCGTCCTCCATAATCTCCTCCTCGTCAATCTCCACTATGCTGACGTCCTGTCGCTCGTCGTCGCACACTTGCGGCGTCAGGTCAGAGGTGTGCGCGGAAGGAGTGTCCTTCTCCTCCTGCTGGTCCTGCGACAGGCAGCATGCGACAGCTGCAGCAGCCTCTACATGCTCCTCCTCCTCCTCTACCTTCACAGTCGGTGCTGCAGTCACCTCCGGCGCAGCAGCAGTTGCAGCAGGCGGCGTTGCCTGAACAGAGAAGGGAGATTTAGGAAAAGGCGCACACCCCGACACACCACTGTCGCACAGATTACGGTACCATCTGCGTCACGACATTCCTGCGGCGGCTTCGCACTAAAGGGGCACGCCGTGCGCGCGCTAATTTACGATACGATAGCGGGGTTATGGCTCGGAAATTGCAGCGCGCCCGCACGTTTTACGAGTCTTTTTGTCTCGACGACAAGAAAGCTTTTTTAGCTTTTTTTTTTCAGCATCAGTTTTGCGTTATCAGGGCGGCGGTGCGGTCAAAAACTCTTTTATGGTGAGCATAAAACAAGATTATTAAGATTAGCAATTCTCTAAAGAATGGGTGAGAAAAGGAATGTAAACGAAGTTAAACCGCATGGGAATCAAACAATCAATCAATCACGTGGGAAGTGTTACAGTACTCCAAGGGGAAACTACAGTAGGCTCACGCACTCCACGTCAATTAGGAAAAAAGGAGGGAGGGGAACTAGTCACTCAATAAAATCAGTAGTCGATAGCAAATCACTTACCATAACCTCGTCTCCGTACGGCTTCGACGCGTTGTAGGCGGCTGCGGCATCACGCAGATCGTACGATGCCTGCACATACACAATTGATAATACCGTATCCCCAAATCCTTTCTTAGTGTAGTCGTACTCTACTGTATCTCCACACCCCTTTCTACCGTTCTAAACCGTATCCCTCAAAAAGAGCTACCGTACCTCATACGACGACGCATCCATCGAGCTCTCATTATCACTGTCGTGCGCGCGCGGCGTGAAGATGAGATCGCGCCCGCGCTCCTGCAGGTAGCGCGCGGACAGAGACTGCTTCGGCGTAGAGTCCTGCAACGGATGTGATGTAGGTACTGTAGGCGCACAAAACGCTCCCAGAACATGTGCCATAACGCCACTCGGATCGTTTACAAAGGCACAGTCTTCAGCCGTGACATGGCAAATATCATGTTGCCCCACAACAACTCATGTTCCGCAACGCAATGTTTATATGGTATGGTAAATAATTGACTGATGCCGTACACCCCAACCCCCTACCGTATCCCTCGTAACTCTACCGTACCTCCAGACTCTCCTTGCGGGGCGGCGTCAGGGGTGGGAGCAGCGACTGCGGCCTGCACTCGGCGGCCAGATCCTCCGACGAGGAGCAACCTAGAGGGATCAAAGATAAATCCGTGCGAGAATCGATAAATCGATAGAAATATAAATCCGTGCGAGACATACATGGGCTAGGGTGTAGCCAGCAACAGGACCCTCCCGCTTTTTGCCGAAAACCCTCCCATTTTCGGTTCAATGCGTTACACTTTTGGGCCAGACCCTACCGCATTTGGCTCAAAATCACCACGTTTTGTCACTGACCCTCCCGCTTTTGACCTACCAGCAACAACCCTTGCCCATATATGGTGCGAGATCAATGGAGAATCGGAGGAATTTCAGTAATTCCACAAAGATTCAACAAAATTGTTTAAAGTAAATGCGTTTCCGAACATGTTGAACCTTTTTTCCGGAGCGTTAAAATTGCCGTAGCTTCATAGCTGTCAAATATTTAAGCCGAACGATTTTTTTCAAATTTCTAAACCTATCACCACACCCCTTGAACACAAATTTACACATACACATGTTACTGTAGGGGATGTACGGTAGTCAATTAAAATAAAGTAATAAAAATCGATAATATATTAATACCCGATGACGTCAGCGAGTCGGCGATGGAGGAGGCCGACGATGAGGCCGTCGAGCCGACGGAAGAACGACGAACCTCCGACTCATCGTCGCCTGCAATCAATCGATAATCATACAGTAACCATTCGAATTACTATCTTAAACTACTCAAATCTCACACAAATAAATCGCCAGTAATCTGTGTGTGGAGAATACTTTTTATTGGATTTCCGCAATTGCGTTATTACTATGCAATTACTATATCAAAAGTCAAGGCACTTGAGAGTGTAGTCCCATACAATGCCCATTTTCGTGCAACAAAGCTCGCTGCGGCGACACAATTTTTCAGTAGCGCACTAGAGCTACCGTACACCCGCCCTACAGTAACCCCGTCACGTACTACTGTAATGTCTCAGGGCGGACGACACCCAGTGCAGGTTCCAATTGAACGACGGCTGTTGCGAGTAGCACAATTCCATGATTAATCGATAATCAGTGTATACGGTAGGCGATTACGGTAGGTACTGAAGGCGTAAATTTCACAAGTGCGTACCGGAAACTGAGTGAAAAATGTGTCAGTGCGAATCAGACAATAATCGCAACAGATGCGGGAGAGTGGCACCGGGGCAAAAATAGATAAATGTGTGTGAAACAAAAGAGCAGTGATAGGAGCAGGGGTTAGAGAGAGAGAGAGAGAGAGAGAAAGAGAGAGAGAGAGAGAGAACGAGGGGGCTAAACCCCCCCCCCCCTCCCCCTCCTCTCTCGCGATAATCACAGATGATTCATTCCGGGAGCCGCTCTATCATGTGAGACAATCAAACAATCGAGCTAAATAACCGTGGTTGTTTTCCCCCATAAAATATATTCACACATCATTAAAAATAGCTCAAAACCAGCCAAAAATGGGGATCCACCTCTAATCACCAGTGATAGCAATCTCTCCTACCAGCGGCGCGCCACCTACGCGATAATTAGTGATTAATACTGATATCACAGGGGCGGGGCTCATTAGACGGCCAACTGATAGTAGTGATAAAAAGATAATGACTGGGGTCGCCGCCCCTTCGGAACACACTAAAACACAATAGTGATAGGCACTAGCACTATCATATCAGTGCAATCAGTAGTGCGTAATAACAGTTCGCGCCAATAACAATAACAATATCACACGTGAACTGTTTACAGACTTTTTAAAAATATCTTTCCGACTCTCCTCATTTCACATACTCTCTACACCGTGCGGAAAACGAGAGATTGCGTGAAATGAAGAGATTCGGACTCC
The DNA here is from genome assembly GCA_036245785.1 of Pristionchus fissidentatus. NCBI lineage: Eukaryota > Metazoa > Nematoda > Chromadorea > Rhabditida > Neodiplogasteridae > Pristionchus > Pristionchus fissidentatus. The sequence continues at coordinate 3,138,643 of BTSY01000006.1, forward strand.
CCCGTACTACTACAAATACAAAATTATCAGTGTCGCTTTAGGGGCGCTGATCAAGATGGGGGGTTTCATATAGGTACTACTATCAACATTTTTTTATCAACGTTTCATATAGGTACCCGTACTACTATCAATCAACAATAGAACGTGCTCATCAAGAACTACCATGATACTCCCTATTGTCAACCACATCGTTCATTGAAAAGATACGCAGAGAGAACGATCATTTCAACAACCACCAATCCGCCCTTACAATAGGTAGTGTTCCTACTCCCACCTACCTAATCCACCCTGATGGTCACAGGTCGATTTCGAAACATTCCTTCATTTTAAAGGTCAAAGATCAGATACTTATGAAAGATCAAAGCAGTGGTGAGCGACCTCCTCGGATCCGAGGGGGTACCCCGATTCCAGAAAAATAAAGTGCCCGTAGCTGCTCAATTTTGGCCAAATTGAAAATTTCGCGGTCCCGCAATTCCTTGTCTCGTCGAACACTACACTATACACGAAAAGTTGGTCGAAAAATATTACATATGAAGCTCGTAGGAAATGCACATTAGCATATTTCGCAATAGCGGCACCCCGATCCGAGGGGGAGTGCTCATCACTGGATCAAAGACCAAATCTCGGTCGCAACAATCGAAAAATCGATGAAGCCTACGCAAAAAAAGTGAAAGGGGAACTCGGTCGAGAAATCGAACCGACTGTGCAGGGAGGAGGAGAAATGAGAGAGGAGAAGGGGAGAGAGGGGAGAGAGGGAGAGAGAGAGAGGGAGAGAGAGAGAGAGAGAGAGAGAGAGAGAGAAAGAGAGAGAGAGAAATAGTCACTACGAAAACGGGACGGATCCTTACGCACGTATACTTGCGGCAGTGAGTGAATCATTAGGCAGATTCAATGATCCCCATACCTCCCGACAATTTACTACCGTTCGCCAAATTGGATTGCACATTGAGAAAACACTACGTTTTACGTATTTGGAACATTCACGGTGATCCGAAGCAAATTTACACAAATTAGAGGGGTAGGGGCAGTCAGAAAACGGCGGAAATAGCTGAAGTGCAAATGGAGGCCAAAGCTCTAACAAAATTTTAGCGACAACCCCAGACATAGGTCAAAGGAGTGCGTTGGGGGGAAGCCGAAAATGTGGGTTGGCTTTCCAATTTCATTCTCAAAATCGTAAAATCTGGGTAGGATTTTTCAAAATTTGGCCTTGAAAATGCCAAAATGTGGGTTGGCTTCGTAGTTTCTTTACGTGTCTTTTGACCTATGAGCCGAGATGACCGTTCGTAGGGTCCACAAAATTACGAGAAAAGAAATGTGCCGCTCATCGTTAGTAGCAATTGGGAATTACGCGCGCGGCGGTAGTTGGAAATCGCCCTCAACGGGGGAGGAGGAGGGAGGGGGTCGCATACAGCATGTTCTCCGCCCCCCCCCCCCAATTAGAGCACACACAATTAGTAGCTGATCTCAATCTCTCTCTCTTCCTCCGTCCTAGTCTCTTTTTACATGCCCCTTCACCTTCGGCTCATCCCTCTCAGATTGTAATCAAGGCTATGCAAGTAATCCATCTATCCGCCACACACAAGTGTTGTTTCTTGTTCGCACTACCCCAAGAGAGAAAGAAAGAGAGAGAGAGACCCCACCCCGACCGGATCATTAACTATCCAACTATCTAACCCCCGGAGGTATTACGACACAATACCATAATATAAATCATAGTGTTCCTGTACGCTCCGTAAATTAGTGAACACCACAAATGAATCATCATTGCGAAATCAGGAAAGTTGCGGTAACCGCGAGCATTACTAAAAAATCATCTGAATACGGTAGGTCCCGACGCGGAACAACAATCAATAAGTCTACAGTATCCCTTTCAGGACAACAGTATAGCGTCTAGGCGGTCCACATCTGCCCTATAAATCCATCTGTTTCGCCCCTTACCAATGTTTTTGCATTATTAATCGGCCGCAAAATTGAATATTCAATAAGTTTCTCTAAACCTGACGCAGGGAAAAGGGTATCATGTGGGCAGATTCAGAGAACAATCGCATTTTTTTCGCATTGAAACGCTCTCTAACCGGCAGGACAAAAGGCATGCACGCATTCAGCAAAAATCTCACATGATTTTCCCCCGAAACCCGACACCACGTATCACAAGGTTGCACCGGTTGAAGATTTCGCCCCAAACATTTCACACAGTGATTCTTGAATACATCTCCCTAACCGAACATGGGGAGGGGGCATGCGGAACGGGGGACCAGACAAATAAAACCACTGTCTGCGAGGGGGCACCACACGGTTTCCCCCTTCCTTTTCCTTATTTCTCTCTCTCACCTCCCAAATCCCCCTCCCTAAACCCAAATGTAAACACACTCCTTTGTTTCACACTCAGCTGCTCGTTTTTTTGGCGCCAAAACAATGGGAAGAACAAATGGAAGGAAGAAAAAGAAGAGATCACTGGCGGTTATTGAACCCTCTACTAGAGTCTAGGGAGTCGCTGCGTACGTCAAATAGGTGTTCACTAACGAAGATATGCACTTCTGCACTTTGAATTAAACCCGATTAACACAGCGAGAAAGTGCAGGGCATGCACATACAGGACTCTATTTGTATGCCTTGCCCTATGGTAATTGCGAACTTGCGAGAAACCCATTTTTTACCTATAAGTCGCTAGACCTGGAACAATATCAGACAGTTCGCAAATGACAGCTCTCGGACAACACAAAGATAGTGTGTGTGTGTGAAACGCGAGGTTTCGATAGCTAACTACTTTCTCGCCAAGAGCAGGCCAAACGACCAAAAAGGGACATGACCTCTTTCTGGAGATGTGAGCCCATAATATAGGACTACGTGGCGTGACTCCCAACAAAAAGCAACCTCTGCCTTATCGAACTTGCAATGAAAGAGGTGTGAAAATCGTGCACTCTCTCATAGATAACGCGAACAGCTCCAAAGAGCGACCGCAAAACTCGTCCCTCCCTTCTCGGAATCCTTATCTCGCAGTGGATATCACTGTGGCAAAAAGAGGAACAGAGAGAGAGAGATAATCAAGAAAAAGGAAGGCGAATCCGGCCCTTTTGTATCGTGGGGCGCTTTTGCCTCTGGCGCTCACAACACAAACCAAGTGTGCCACCTCCTCCCCGAGGCGCCATCACTCTCTCTCTCTCTCCTTATCACCGTCATCATTATCATTCCAAGCAGAGCATAACGTCGACAATCACGAGCCCCTCAATCCAATCCATTAACGATTTCCGATTGTCTATGAGGCAATCGAAATTATGGCTATGAATGACGTCACAAACTCAATATCACCAGTGGATCAAAAGGCCTCGAAGTGTTGCCATTTCCGGGGGCAAGAGATAGCAAGTGCAACACAGGTGGGTGGGGGCGAACACTTAGATACACACAGAAAAAAGTCTTGTATTAGGCCCATGACCTTTTCAAAAGTCTTATATATAAGAACTTAAGTCTTAAATGTAAGACTTTTTAGAGGGTCATGGGCCTCATTTAAGATATTTTTTCTGTGTGTATCGACATCTATAACACCACTTTCTCGACGATATATTATGCCAGCTCGAGAGATTAGAGGGGGTAGGGTCGCTTGAATATAAGAGAGAGTTGGGCAGTCTATGGGTCGTAAAATCTGAGCTTGCAACCCAATAGCCATGCACGAACATCAAAAGTGTGTAATAAATGCCATGGATTCCATTACACTCCTCCAAGCCACTAGGTGTGCATCAAGTTAGCCACTAGCCCTAACAGCTGACACCGTTCCCCCCTCTCGTCCCGTTTCACCTTCAATGTCACCCCCACACATGTGACAGAGAACCACGAAACATCATCCATCAGCTGGACAAGGCTCCGGGAAGGAGTAAGGAGAGGTGGTCTCTCACTTTCCCATGCTCTCTCGCTCCTGACCCCTTCCTGGAGACGTTCCACCTTCAATTTAGCATGTGTCAGTGAGCAACCCTCGTGAGTGTTCGCATCACTGGCCAAAGAGAGGTCACACAACACAACAACAATCTAGGTTAGCGTCGTTCTCTTTCTCTTCCCCGAGAGTAATACTCTCTCCATTCGACACACTCTCTCACCGATTAGACAGTTCGAGAGAACACGCGCATTCAAGAGACAGAAAAGAGAAATAAACTACTCCCGACCACCGCAGTAAATTATCGCCGCGCGCGATTCTAATGTGATCGATTATCGGAGGGGCGAACGATTCCAAATCTCCAGAACGGGGTCATGGGCTCGAAAGCGTGTACGAAATCGAGATACTCATTTCTGGAGGCTTGGAAGTTTTAAAACGGGAAACCGAGGCTGGGACGATGCTGCGCCGAGTTTTGTGCATGGCGAAAACTCGCACTATTCCTCTAGTGCGAACAAATACCGGTTCCGGGTGTCGATTCATAATATACCGCTACGTTCCATACCACCCGTAAAACCTCCATAAAGGGGACAGGGTGAAGCGAGCGAGAAGGTATGCGTTTTCCCTGGACCCTCTCAATTTTGGCACTCTAATTCCTAAGCATTTCTGGAAATTTGGAGTAAAGCGACATTCGGCACTACACTGTGAACGGCACGACCTTTCCATAACTCGTTCGAAAGCGCGTCTAGTGAGAGAAAGAGAGGGATGGGACTAAATCGCGGCTCCATTCAAAGGCGGCTTTGAGAACCGCCGCGCAAAAACGATGCAACGATTAAATTGGGGAGGAGGGGAAAGGCAGATGTGTGAGGGTGCAAGACGCAACGACTAAGGATGCGAATCGAGGGGCGGAGCTTAGAGACGAAATTGATAAATCATAGCCACAAGATGCGAACCGAGGGGCGGAGCATTGAGGCCAAATTGATAAATGATAGCCCCCATCAAGCTGCAGGGCTTGGAAAAGGCATAAACCATGTGGATAGAGGGGCCCGGCAACATGCAAATGCGAGATTTACAGACTAGATGATTATGCAAAAAGAGAGATAGAGACAACACCGGTCCACTGGGGCATCTAGCTGTCGTGTTGGGGCCAGTTAGTTCGGTCTCTCTTGTCAACTAGTAACGGGGGCTAAATTCGTCCTCGAGCCAATGAGGAGGCAGCAAAAACCGCGCGCCGAGCCACTAATTTGCCTGGTCCGAGCAAGGTTTCGGACACTATGAGATGATTCATCTCGACACTATTCCCATTGTTCGCATTTGTCATCTGGCTTCATCTCAATTTGCATACATACAACAGCCCCTACTACAGATCGTGTCCATTTCTTATCACGAAACCATGTTTTTAGTTTGGAGCCCATAATAAAGGGCACTTCCAGTCTAGAATAAAACCGAGAATCACGATGCAAAATCTAATACCTGAGGCTATACACGTGAGGCGCCTTAAGGAGAGGGGGGCAATACGCTAATAGTATTGTCAATAGGCCGTTAACAATACTCAAATACAGGCCATTATCACATGTGAACGTGAGGCGTACTCAGGGGGGTAATGGGATACGGTAATCAGAGCGCATATTGTATGATATTACCAAAATGAAGGCCACGCGCGTGCGAACAATACCTACGCCATTATCATCATATGAGAACGTGCGTACGTGTGGTGATTCAATATGAATCAATCTATCAATCATAGCTAAAAAACGGGAAGAATTACCCTATCGAGACAGGGCGCAAAAACGGCATCTAGACAGATCAACAGGAAGAGAAAAAAAGCGTCGCGTATTTACAGTAATCAATCAGAATTCTGTCACGACGTCATTGATTGATGGCATTACAGTACAATATCTCGGTATGAGTACTAGATCAATGTACACGTAAGGTAGACTAAAACACGAACACTAACAGGTGTTTATGTTCTCAAAATGTGGCCAATTTCCCTATGTATGCAACACTCTGGCCGAGCACCACTCTGTCACACTGATCTACCAGGGTCTGCCATTATCCATCTCCGTTCCCCTCTCACAGCTTCTCCATCTATCTTTCTCTGCGCTCTCTCCTCTCCACACGCACTCTCTCCCCCCCATCTCGCCAGGTGGCAGGTACAATTATGCATACACTCCCATCGCCCTCCCGCATTACCGAGATTTCGGAGAGCGAACGCGAGGCTGCCTGGCTGCCCTCCGGGCACTTCCTACAGGGGCTGCCGCGCAGTCAAAGACAGATGAAAAAGCCGGCGCCGGCAAATGTGCTCCGGATGTGCGAGAAAACCAGAAGGAAATATGAACCAGGGCTGTGCATTTTACGTTTTACGATTTTACGACTTTTTTCGTAAAAATTTTACGTCGTAAAATTTTACGAAATATTTTCGTAAAATTCGTAAAAGTTTCCTGAGAAAAAAAAGTTACTTTATTGGCGAATAGCGCACTTCACTTGGTATTTTCTCAAAAAAAAATTCATTTTTTTAAAATCTCAGTGAAAAAGTGCAGGTTTTTTGTTGTTTTTTCCTAATTACTATTTTTTCCCGCAACAACACGGGCTGCGAACATGTGATTAGGTATTGCGTATCATTTCAAATAATCGAATTTCAAATCCCACCGTTCGATCTAGTTAAAACTTTGTTCAAAAAGCAAAATCAAGACGTTGTGGAGCAATTTTCTGTAAATTATTTGATTTAGAACAATTTTCAAAAATTTTCGAAAATTTTACGAATTTTACGAAATTTTTTTCGTAAAATTTACGTTTTACGAAAATTTTACGAAAAATATTTTACGCACAGTCCTGATATGAACCAAGAGCTTCAACAAGACAGAGTCTTAGTAAGAAGGATCAAAGGGTATGGATTGAAGGAAAGTGAAATGGGGGGATGATGACCTCTCCTCCTTTCTCTCTCTCTCTCTCTATTCCCTCCTCCTTTCTCCTTCGCCTTTTCCCCGGATAGATCCCTGGGTTATTGTCTAGTCAACTACCGCACTCATTACACTGTGCTAGTGAGAGTTCGCAGACCAATTAAATACGTGGGGCGCCATGGGGTGCTATCTATGAATGAGCAGGTTCCGGGTAACCCCGGACCAACTACCATATCTACTCCAGCCATACCAACGGTGACGAGAGGTTGTGAAACGTCCCTTCAGGAACCCGATACAAATACCAAGATCTGTTTGATTCAGAACTTTTAGAGATTTTTACTTTCGGGTTCCTAAATGGTAGCTCCTCAACGTTCACCGGTTCAGGGTCCCACATTTCCGATTAGCCCAGATTCCGGTACCAGCCGTAACTTTCGGGCATCTAACCTGGAACTGGGCGTGTGATTCATGGCGGATGGCGAAAGGCATTGTGGCGCCCACAATTCGCCACCCCCGATCTCTCCATCGAGCACCGGAGTAGACCAACCTACAGTGGTTTGGGCAAATAAACACCCCGCTCTCTATACAGTTCCCCCTTCCATCCTCATTGTCATCCCCTCAGGCTGTAGTGCATTGTATGCACACAAATAGCGCTTCCTCGTCCCCGATATAGACTACCACGGATCCACCCAACTCTTTGATGCCACGATCCCCATACGGCTCAATCTCTGGCGCCAGGATCCTCACCCCCCTGGCACCAGGATCCCACTGCTCCCCACCTATGGCATCAGGATTGCCTCACGAATCCCTGGTGCCATTTGGAGCAGCGGCAAAGCCCGCAAAATTGGCATACCACTAAGGCGCCAGTCCTTTCAGTCTCATTGTCTCTCTAATCCTTGGTGGATTTCAACTATAATCCGCAGCACGCGACTTGCCATTGAGTGAAAGTTCCCAATCAGATCTGTATCAAGTGACCTTCTTATCTCTCTCTCACTTCCTCCACTAATAAACAACACCAAACACCCCCCGACTCCTCCAAGATATGGGCATCTTATCAGCCAAAAATCAACCGCAACAAGCACATTCCAGCCCCAATCACTGGCAACTTTCGCAATCAACAAGCTTACGCTTGCACCGTATCCTGATCGGATTAGTCTTACGGTACCAAGGTGTCAGGAGAGCGCGAGAAAGTATCGGTGATCCACTGGCTACGTCAGCGCGATAATTGTTTCTTTCACCTTCGTAGTATCACGCACCTCAGCGCTAGCTATGATGATGATATTTGGTACGGTGGTTCCAAACATTTTCCGTGTGAGGTTACGCTAACTATGACTACACGCTGGTTTCATAATAAAAAATTCGTAAAATCCTGGCGATTTTCCGAATTTGGGAACGTTAGAAACACTGATATCATTTGGCGCTGGAAAAAGCGATCAGATCAGATCTGAATTGAGACGATTTTGCAGGGAAAGACCAAGAGGCAGGCTACTAACAAGGGGAGAACACATAGAGGATATGGAGTTTCCGAATGAGACCTAGGGGGATCGAATACTCTCACAAAAGTAAGAAATAATCGGTGGTTTAAAACTGCTAAAGAGGCCCCGTGACTTCTCCACCCTTAGTGAGATTAGTGATTTTTCCGGACAGGCGTTGACTACGCAATCAATAAGCTTATAGTTACGGCTATACCGTATCCTGATCAGATCAGTCAGGGCGTATACGGTAGAAAACGTGAGAAAGTATCATTAATCCACTGAGTTAGCTACGTCAAGGCGATCAGATCAGCTCTAAATTGAGCCGATTTTGCAGGGGGAAAGACCAGGGCGAGAGGCTACTAAGCGGGTCAGGCAACGGCACTACGCAATCAGGGATTAGGTTGGGAAATCGGGGCGGATAATCCCAACTAAATGAAAGGTAAAAGTGCAGATTCATGCAAAATTCAGCGACGAAAGCAGTCGAGATTGCACGGATTCGAGATCCGTCGCGATGACGTAGGGGGGGGGAGAGATTTGCGAGAAGAGACACATGGTTCCACACTTATGCTGCGCAACTTTCATGGGGTGCAAGGTGCACATCAGTTTTATGCACCCTTTCATAACTTTTTTCCTAGTGAAGCTACAACTTCCAAACTTGATACAGGGCCCAGTTAAAAGGAAAATGTTCCAAACGTGGCTTGCAATCCCTGTATCAAGTTTGGAAGTCGTAGCTTCACTAGGAAAAATGTTATGAAAGGGTGCATAAAACTGATGTGCACCCCATGAAATTAGCGCAGCATAAGGGGGGGGGGAGAGATTTGCGAGAAGCATGGTGGTTTCTAGAGTGCGAAATGTGAGACCTCGCTCTCTTCATCTCGCACACTCTCTCGTCTATCGACCGGTCTAGAGAGTGTGCGAAATGAAGAGAGCGAGGTCTCACATTTCACACTCTAGTGGTTTCCTACAGAAAGTGATCACGAGTGAGCGAGTGTGTGGAAGTGAGAGCCTTTCATCTTAAAAAAACAATCCCCACTTCCACCCCCCTACAGGAGATGTGGAATCATGTGAGCGGACCTATTCGATGACGTCATCAGAGAAAATTCACGCAATTTGCAGGAAAAGGAAAAGAACAAAAAGGAGGAAGAGATCATGCCAGCATGCAAGGGACAAGCAAACACACACGCACTTTATCTGATCGGCGAAAAAAATCGATACCTGATAATCAATACCGTAATCCGAACCGGAAAATCTGCGGAGTCGTCCGGAGATAAATAGGCAGTGCGAAAAAACTAATCATGCAATAAACGACAGAGGGGAAACATGCTTGGCAAGCAAGGGGAATGAAGGATGAAATTTGTGCACCGATTTTGCATTAAGACGGAGCGTTTTGCAGCTGATGATATTTTTAAAAAAGTTTGAAACGTACCGCCAAAGGATATACCGAAAGTTCCGAAACGTACCATCTTCCATAAAAAAATGTAAAATTATATTTTTAATCAGTGCACACATTTCACACCACAGCACAGTGGGGTGGGCAATAAATCATGCAAGGATATTACAACAAACAAAACAACACACACGCATCAACCAATCAATCAATATATTACGCTACCATCTCCCCGCGTTCAATACTGTAACCTACAGTGCGCTCAGTCCCATTCGCGGGCCGCCCGTCATTCTCCTCTTGATCTTTCGATTCTTTCTAGGCGCTGGTACCGGAAGTTGCGCACTCTCGACGCGCTCAATCCTCCTACTATAAGGTAGCTCGTTCCTAGTATACGGTAGCTGCACGCGCGTCGCCGTCTTTCCGGCTACTGTATCCGCCACACTGCTAATCCTACCGTACTCCCACAGCGTCGAGCGTCTACCTCCCTCTACCGCATCGCGCGCGCCACACGCGCCGCACCCAATCGTCGTCAACCAAGAAGCGCACTGACATGGTCGTCTGGTCGTCGTGTGGTAGTCCGGGTGGTATGCAGCAGCTGCAGCACTTGCAGCAGCGTTGGTGTAGATGACCGAGGGCGCCGAGTCGCGCACCGAGATCGAGACAACGTTGACTGCGGGCGTCGTGCTGTGCAGCAGCTCGACCGCGATCGAGGGCGATTCCGCGCGCGACGACGCACCCTGCAAGCACCATGCCAATTGAAAGGAGTACGGTACCCGCCTTTTCGCATGACACTACACTACTACCGTAATCCCTTACCGTAGTCATCGTGGGCGACAGCAGCTGGCGGCCGTCCGACGAGCGCATGCCGATGATGGCGGGGACGAAGCGCGTCTGCAAAACGGCTACCGTAACTTCCACCTGGTGCTACCATAATTCATGAGCGCACTCACGTCATTACAAACACAAGTTTAGGTGTGGTTTTCAGTTGCGAATCACTTTCTCGGTGACTAGGCCGACTGTAAAACGCCATATATGCGATAAAAGATGGCGTTAACTCACGCGTCTCTCGGGGCCGGGCGACAGCACGACGACAGTTGCTGCTGCAGCGACTGCAGCACGAGCAGCAGCTGCAGCAACTCTGTCCTCCTCCTCCTCCTTCTCCTCCTCCCTCTTCGCGGCTTCTCTCGCTGCGAGAAGCTCGTCGCGTGGCGACGCAGTCGGCGGCGCTAAAAACGATTTTTTTGGTAAATCGTTCTTTTTGTTGTTGTAAAAGTGTACAATCGATAACTCCCTCCCAAAACCACCCTCTTCTAAGCGACAACTGCATCGAAATGAACAGAAATCACCGACAAAAAATACGTCGAGTGCCTAGTGATATTGCCTAATTCAGCTCACCCCCTAACGATAAGTTTCAACTTACTGTATATCATTTCATGTCAGCACAAACACACAATTCCGTTGTGCTTTTATCGATTGCCTAATAATGACGCAACTCCTCCTCCTCCTCACCTTCCTTTCTCTCCTCCGGCCTCCGCTTGCCGAATCTGCTCAGCAGCCGCTGCATCTCCTCCACGCCGCTCGTGCCTTCAATTGTATTTATTTATTTAATTAATATAATTGGACATTTAATCACACAGCAGTAGAAAAACGAAATTCAGTTCGCGATAAAACTCTGCCCTGACTACCGTACTCACCTTGATTCTCGGGTACCGTAACCTGCGGGTAGCCACCGTTCGATCGTCGCTCGCTACTCGTCGACCGCGCGGCGACGTAGCCCATGCGCACGCCGCCCTCCGTGCTCACCGAGCGCTTCGAGGCCTGAGACAAATGATTGATTACGGTAGAATCGCTCTTATCGATTGGTTGAGCGCTGTTTGAAGGGAATTATCGATCGATCGAGGATGGTGCATTTTAAAAAAAGAAAGCTTGAGGTGCAATATCGATCAGTTAAACATTTTCACCGAAAGGTTTGAGAGGCGTTCACGATCGATCGACTAGTAAAGATGCAGAGACATGTACAGTATGCCAACCAAACATACTTCCTACCGTATCCCAATTACCGTACACGCACCTTGGATGCGATCGACACATCGGATCGGGGCAGGGACAGATCAGAGTACGGTATGTGCGTGCTGGTCGAGTCAGTTCGCGATCGCTCCGAGCGCGCGAGCGATGAGTAGCGCGAGCCCGGCTCCGATAGATTGTTACACGAGGAGGTGGACGAGTGCAGGTGGTCGAGGTCCGAGGGACGCTGCGAAATTAGAGCGTATAATTTAAACTAACAAAATCAATAATACAACATGTTTTTTTCGCATCACGACAGATGGGGACCACAATGCCTAGTCGACATAACAGCAGATCAACGATAGCCAAGGCGAAAAGATGAAATATGAGGTAACACTGAGCCTCGCCTTGTCAAGAGATCAAAGATCAGCAAGACCCAAAGATCAAAGATCACCCTCACCATGGGCGGTTTGGGTTCCTCGGGCGGCGGGCTGACGTCGGAAACCGCGCCCGTGAACGAGTCCCGTCTGCCCGCAGGCGGAGACGCCAGCAGTACGGTATCCCTGAATGGATAATCAATAAACACCAACGAAATAATAAAACGTTCCGCTGATAAACCGCGGAAAGAGCGGCGAGAAAGCGCGCGCGAAAACGACATGTAGTCTTGAAAGGGAAAAATTGTAATTTGTACTAGTAGGAGAGCGAGTCAATAAATGAAAGCGCAAGCTTACAGTAGTTTTGCGAATAACCGTTACCGTAGATTCTTCTGTTTTATACGGTATTCGTGCCGGCACGAATACCGTATCTCTAGCCCGCACTGTGCGCCTAAACATATGAGGTACACTCACTGTGCGGGATCCGCGGGTGGCAGACTGGTGACGATGGCGAGCGGCTCCGTCGGCTTGGGCGCCGCCGCACCGTGCGTCTCCTCCGCTGCAGACGCCAGAGTGGCGCGCCGCAGGCGCCGCGCCATCTTGACAAACTCGGGCAGCGACTCGTCGTCCTCCTAATAATGATAATTCATTACCGTATTCCAGCAGCGATTTAAAAAAAAATCAGGGAATTGGGAACCATTTGTGTTTTTCTGGGGGTTTCGAATAATGGCCAGTTGCATCATCACTACGGAATCACCTCATCAAAGGCGGAGGCTCGTCTGCCCGTGATAGTAGTAGTAGTCTTCTTGAGTGGAACGGCGCGGACGGGGAAGGCCTGGAAATAGTTCGTTGCGGGACCCAAATCACTTCAAGCGGGATACTGTAAGCAGGGTTATGGTACACGTTGTTATTCAAGTGTGTTCCCACTCCTCCTACACATACCGAATCGTCCGCGGCTCCTCCATTATCGATCGATATGGCGGCGCCGGGCGCGGTCAGGCGCAGCTCGCGCGGCGGCGGCGCGTCACGACTGCAAGACCAAATGAGCGTTGCATAATGATGACGCCATACACGTTCATTGCCTCCCTTCTCAATTAAAAAAAACATTTTTTGAGCTTCTCTGACAGACTAGAGAAATAAAGAAAGAAACAATCAATACAAAATGAATCATTGCTAGGAATCTGAATTTTTTAGTTGTTATTTTGTTTGAACAAAACAACCAAGATCTTTGTAGTTTGATCTCTGATCTCTCACCGCGTGTCTCCCACATTCGGCGGCACCATGGCGTGCGTCTTGCCGCGCTCGATGAATCGATCGTGTCGAGACGCCTGAAGTGGTCGCAATACAGTAACCCGCATCGATCTACAGTATGCCTCTGCCCGCGAAACACCACAATACAATACAATAACTCGACAATATTTCTCGTCTCTACAGTACCCCAATCCACCGTATCCTCCATTCAATCTACCGTATCCCTCTCCATTCCTCCACTACCGTACCTCCGCTCTCCAGCTGGGCGCTCTCTTCTCCTCTCCTCCCGGCCGATCGAACATCTTGCGCAGCTCGCTAATGTTCACCATGTCGTCGTCCTCCTCCTCTTCGTATCGATACTCAGCTCTGCAAGGGATTGCGTCATCACTATGCAATCTCTCTATCCCTTCCTTCCTCACCTCTCCTGCTGCTCTCGTTCGTACTCCTCCCGTCTGCTCGGTCGCTGCAGTGAGAAGGCACGACGCTCACTGCAATTGCATCATCATTAGGTAATACTGCGTTATCACTAGGCAATACAACTCATAGGGCAAAGGAAAAAAGTCCCCTCCTATCCAATCAACCACTGATCTCAGTGGAAGAGTGGTAAAGTGGAGGTGTGCAAATTATTTCACGGGCGGGCCATTCCACAGAAATGGGTTTAGAGTGAGAGAGCGGATGAAATCGAGAGGGGCGCGCGCTCTCTCTCTCTCTCTCTCTCTCTCTCTCTCTCTCTTTTTCTCTCTCTCTCTCACCCTGAACACTTTCTGAAAGTGTGTGATCATGCGGGTGTGGGGAGCACGTCAATGCTGCCAAAACAGTAGAGAAGCGCGCGCGACAACAAGCCAATCCTAGCAGCTGCCGCAAAAATCAGCGCGAAAACACATGCCCACCAATAGCAACAGCACCAACAAAAACAAAAACTGGAAGGATGGATGCGAGGGGGCGTCAGAAGGCTCTCTCACTTTCGCACACTCTCTCGCCTACCGCCTTTTCTGGAGGCACGTCTGGGCTACGTAATGGGGATAGAAGCACCCGAATCTGTTGCGTCACCACTAGGCAATACAACAACATCGGAAAGTAACAGCCGCAAGAAGTGAGAAAGGGGAGGGGGGAGGGGGATCCGAGGGCTCCTTCTTCCCCCGCGTTCTTACAAGCAACATGCAATAGAGGAAGAGACGGAATAGGGCGACGAGAGAGCACGGTGTTAGGAGAGAGTGCAGACGGAGGGAGAAAGGGGGAATCGAGTAGATCACTGTTGTGGCCTCTCGTCTCTCTCTTCCCTGCTCTCTCGATTTCACATGATCTCTAACGTCGTGGTCCGCAGCCCCCGCCAAACCTCTAAAACGTAGCGAGACAGTACGAATTATCGTCAGGGACTCTCCGTGTTCCCCACACTATCTCGCTCCGGACCCCTTGCTGGAGGATCATGTGACTCATACTCTGGTATTTTTCCTAGATGGATCCTTGTCTGTTTCCAGGCTGGAAATTATACAGGGATCTGACAGGAGATACCAGAGTATGAGTCGGCGTCGGCGAGTATAACAAGTGCACAATGTTCTGGTGCCTCAAGGAATGTAAGGCAAACGAGCAACGAGTGTCTTTCCCTAATTGGGAAAAGGCGCCCAAGAGGCGCTGTTCGGCGCCTTTTCCCAATTAGGGAAACACACTACGTGGCCGCTTCCCTGACAATCCGAACATTGTGAGTCGGAACTGAACCGGGGGGATTTTTAGCAGTGCAAAAAACGTCGCCTCAGGGAGCAGGGCGGAAGGGGGTTTAGCTTTTGGAGGTCACGATAGGGCGCAAAACGGTTCAACGCCCATGCAAAATGGAGCGTTATAAAAAAATAAAGGATTATTGCGCGCAATGCTTGTTAGTAACAATGGGATCTATGAGAAATGAGATGGAATCGCAAGCTCACAGATACAAATCTTTTTGCCCGGAAATCTCTCTCTCTCTCTCTCTCTCGCCGCGCAGTGGGGGGTCAAACGGTGTCGCAAGCATTCTCCCCCATTCCTTTCTCAAACTGAAAAAATCGAGGCTCGAATGTTACCCCCATTAAAACAAGGTTACTGTTGAAATGTTGCCATCACCAAGTGTCCCCCGTCTACAAAATGGTGACAGTTTGATAGATTACAGTGGGGAGTACGGTAATGACTATGCACCTCGTAGTACGGTAGGCCAAAAAGGAAAAAGGAGAGAAAATTTCAACGTTCCTTACGTAAAAATGATATGCCAGGAGATTACAAGTA
The DNA here is from genome assembly GCA_036245785.1 of Pristionchus fissidentatus. Taxonomy (NCBI): domain Eukaryota; kingdom Metazoa; phylum Nematoda; class Chromadorea; order Rhabditida; family Neodiplogasteridae; genus Pristionchus; species Pristionchus fissidentatus. The sequence goes on from BTSY01000006.1 coordinate 3,154,143, forward strand.
CGCTAAAAATAGCCATGTGACAAATAAAGGACGAGGTATGTTTCTCGGCTAAAGGAACTATTTAATCTGTGAATGTAGCTTCCGACTAAAATATGAGTCAGGCTAAAGGGGGGGGGAAGAAATAGTCGAGAATTGTTGTGCTAGTGGAAGCTTCTCACACTACTAACCCAACTTCCCACTTTCCTCCTCCTCCAAATCTCTCGCACTGCATACTATAACACCCTCTTTACCAATTCAGTACGACGCTCTCTCAATTTCGCACTGTCACTCACCCTCTTCCCTCAACGAAAGCACTATTATAAGAGCCTTTTCACATGCATCTACGAGTCAATAACACCGTGACAAGCTTCTGCACACTAGACGTCTACCTCTACAGCAAAAAAGCATCTATGAATCATGCACCAATAATTTATTTAAATGGGATAATGACCCTAAAATCGGCCACCGCACAGGAGTGGAGGCGAATTAACAATGTTTTCGATATGTTTAATAATGTGATGACTAATTTTCCCGTTAACTGTACTAGGGGAGGGGTCGCAATTTCGAAATCGGACAATTCAGGGAACCGTGAGCGCTTACGAGATAGTAACAGAAACGAAGAAAGGAGTGGTGAGTGCATTTCTAATAAGTAATGAAGGTAAAGGTAAAGTTGTTCCATGTCGAGCGATTTTACAGTAGCAAGCTACCACGCTAGATGGGGCAGGCCGGTAAACCAGCTGCAACGTGAGATTACGTAACCCAAGCTTTCCCAAGGCATCTAGGACACGTTACCTTTCGCAATCAATGTTGCTACCAATTTACCGCCCCGGGGTGGATGGAAGGCTTGGTTGCTCGCTGCTGCCAATAAGACACATCAAACGCTGCAGATGAATTCAGAGCACACCAAAGTCTTCAGAAAGAATTCAGTAGTAGGAAACAGTCAGAGAGAGCACGTTTGTTTTTCATGGTGCCCCGGCGCGCCCATATAGGCTATGAAGGAGAGAGAGAGAGAGAGAGAGATAGCCGAAAATTAGGCGCTCTCTCTCACCCAGGCCTCTTTCGGGAGGCCGGAATGAATCACAGTTCAGGACGATGAAAAATGCGCGCGCAAGAGAACTTCGAAAGATTCCACACTGACAGGTACTCACTGGTCTCAAAACTCGAACAAGGGGGAACTCGCCCCACAGGCTCTCTCTCACTAACTCACTCTCACACTCAAAACCCGGTTAGCCGCCCTCTCTCTCTCTCACACGACTTTTTCGCTACTCAAGAAGATCTATCTCTCTCTCTCCCCCAACATGACTCTATTACTGTCTATACTCGAGGGGCATAAGAGAGAGACAAAGACTGGATGTATGCAAGTGTGTACGAGTATATGGATGTAGCCATAAGTGTACCGTACACACACACCGGTATCCCCCGACCAAGTGGTAATAAGCGCAACGAGGCCTAATAAACGAGAGAGTAGTGAGGAGAAGATGAAATGGGAAAGGATACAAATTGAGGAACAGTTATGAGTCAGAATCTCCTGTTTGGCAGAAAAAAAGTTAACTGAAAAAACTACGGGATCCCGCATTAAGTTAAAAAAAATCAAACAAGATGTTTTTGCTGCTGGTGTTCGCAGCCCCCCCCCCGCCCCATCTCAAATTGCATGAACAACTTTGCAAAAAATCGACAAAACGGTGATCACTAGTTTCACCAACTGCTGATAGCTGCTGCGAGCGCTGGCTGATCCAATAGGTTCGAAGTTCGAACTATCCGTGCCGTATATATCACAAATCAACAGGAAACTCAAAAGTACCCCCGTTCCAATTTACGAATTTAAGCGGACATTGCAAACGACTAACGGCTTGTAACAATAAGGGCATAGCGGTGTAACCCACATAAAGGGCTAGGAATTTCGAAAGCTTTCGAGTTGTGGGCTTGCTTGATATAGGAAATCTAGCCCAACTTCCTTGGTAGGTTTTTCCTAGCTGAAGCCCCCAATAAAATAATAATAATAATAACAATAATAATAATAATAATAATTTCTCACCCGTAATCCTCCGCCGCCAGGTCGGCCATGCTCCTCGACGCGCGTCGCAGCAGGTCCGGCCCGTTATTCGAGTGGCGAGGAGAGCGGTCGAGCGTTTGCGTTGATCTGATAAAAGATCAAAGATCAGTTGGGGAGAGATCAAAGAGCACATTAAAGTCCTGCTTAAGTTACTGTGAAAATTGGTAAACGACAAATACCAAACACTGGATGGAAATAATGAGGAAAAGTGTCTTCTATAAATGATAATTGTTGGAGCCGCGCTTTCTCGTTTCACAAATTCTTCAAAATATTTAAAACCAAGATTCAATTCGGTAATGGCACGAAGAATATAACAAATACAAAAATAAATTTCTTGGTACTGCAAGAATCGATCCACTCCGAATCGGGCGCCTTTTTGCGTGTTCTTTTCTGCGATCTATTTGGATACCGTCATGTCATAAAAAGTACAATGGCATCTGTTCGATTTTCATTCTAAAGGGGTCAGAGGACTCGAAAAGTTCAAGAGGTTCAGAATTTGGAACAGTTTTCATCTACTTACTGGGTAATCCTGCGCATTATGTGATTATATGTAATTATGTGATCATGCGCATTTTTTTCTATAATTAAAAAAATACAATGCCAAATAAATCAATAGGCATATAACTTGTGTGACCTGTTCTGCCACACCCTTCGCGGGTGTATCAAATGAATAAAATATATGCGTTGTTGGTCTATGACTAAAATTAATGCCTTTTTCATAAATATATTCTTAAAAAGTGTTACATAAACGAATATTTCACCAGTATATTTGTTTATGTAACACACTTACACGGGACACACCCCAACTCACATATCCCGATCTTTTTGATATTTCCATAGTAGCATGTATGTATATGGACTACCTCAAAACTATTCTCAAAAGTTGCTGAACCCGCTTGGGAAGCGAGTTAGCAATTTTCATTCCTCGTAAGATCGAAAGAGCGCAACGTTGACAACTGGATCGGTGGCCGAGTGGTCTAAGGCAGCGGGGAGGGGAAGGGGTGAGGACGTGAGTTCGTTTCCGCTCGCTAGAAATTTTGTTTTGCTCTTTTTTCGCACTCGTTCGTCATGTTCTAGATTGCAGAATCAATCGTATTTTATGCGTACAATTGGTCTCCTGGTCTGCTACCTCTTCAAAACGAAAAAAAAGATACATATTCGATCTTCGAAGTCTGTCGTTCGTGTTTCCCCTGCACATGTCATCGGTCTATTCCTTGTTACATCTTCCGATAGGCCGATCAAACTTCTTGAAAGGGGTCAGAAGTGAGAGATCTTGTACATGCATTACATTCTGACACAGTCTTGCTCCCGACCCCTTTCTGGATGTTTGGAATTATGTGACGCCCAACTAGGAAATTATTTGTATGTCTCTCCTGCTTCCTTGTGAATACCATCCGGGCCGTTTGCATCATCTTCTCAATTAAACTTGTCTGGATTCCCTGATCTATCAGTCAACATTATTAGAAAGTCGGACCATATGCCTGACCGGCAGAACGTCCTGTGATGGACCGATTGGCCCATAAATCTCTTCTCTTCCTCTTCGATCCCACATTCGTTCAAGTGATGTATGTGTCGTCGTTAAAGTTTCGAAAATGACTGACAAAAAGTTGACAATGAGTTCATTTCAACGCGTTGATTTCTATGCAACGGTCGACTCCACTCATTTTCAACAAGTCGACTTTTCAATAAGGGGTCAAAAAGTTGATAATGGGGGGATTATGGGGCCGAATAAGAGGAAGCGAAACTTATTCCATCCTTCACTGATCCCGAATCTCGGCGCAAAGGGAAATGAGATCAACTCGTTATTGTCTTGTCAACTTTTCAATATAATTCCTTGTCAAAAAGTTGAATCTTGTTGACTGGTCACTAGCGACGCGTCAATAAGAAATGAAATGAAAAGTCATTTATTTTCGAGACTCTATCGTCGTAGAGACCGAGTGATACGAGTTCACTATCTTCGCCAAAAATAAAGAACCCACGCAAACGGCCCGGATGGTAACCGTATTCACAAGGAAGCAGGAGAGACATACAAATAATTTCCTAGTTGGGCGTCACATAATTCCAAACATCCAGAAAGGGGTCGGGAGCAAGACTGTGTCAGAATGTAATGCTTGTACAAGATCTCTCACTTCTGACCCCTTTCAAGAAGTTTGATCGGCCTATCGGAAGATGTAACAAGGAATAGACCGATGACATGTGCAGGGGAAACACGAACGACAGACTTCGAAGATCGAATATGTATCTTTTTTTTCGTTTTGAAGAGGTAGCAGACCAGGAGACCAATTGTACGCATAAAATACGATTGATTCTGCAATCTAGAACATGACGAACGAGTGCGAAAAAAGAGCAAAACAAAATTTCCAGCGAGCGGAAACGAACTCACGTCCTCACCCCTTCCCCTCCCCGCCGCCTTAGACCACTCGGCCACCGATCCAGTTGTCAACGTTGCGCTCTTTCGATCTTACGAGGAATGAAAATTGCTAACTCGCTTCCCAGGCGGGTTCAGCAACTTTTGAGAATAGTTTTGAGGTAGTCCATATACATACATGCTACTATGGAAATATCAAAAAGATCGGGATATGTGAGTTGGGGTGTGTCCCGTGTTAGACTTGAAAAAAATGGGTAAACAGACTATCCTTAATCAGCGCCCCTAAAGCGACACTGATAAATATTACTATTATAAACAAATCAATAATCCTATAATTAGTACCGACCTTTCCGGCAGTCGCAGCGGGTGTCTCGGCTGCCCGTGGCTGCTGCAGCTGCGTCGGTCGTACGTGTCGTAGTCGCCGACTCCGCCCACAGACTCCTCCAGAATGTCGTCCACCGAGTGGTGTCTGCAAATTATTAATGTTTATTTATTTAATGCAAATAATGTATTTTTAAAGAAGTTTAACTATTGAATCATCTGATGTGATCATGCGCATATACATTCAAAACGCTGCTCATCCATGAAACGTACAGAATCGAATCATGAAGAATTAAAAGTTCTGTCCCTAACCGCTGTCCCAATCCATCTCACAAACATTAAGTTATGTCAATCAGCTAATTACATAATTAATAAAAAACTAAAATCAAAATTAATAAATAACCTCTTGTGTTTCTGTCTCTTCTTACTATCTCCCGTCGATATCTTGGCAAACTTCGCCTTCAACCGCTCCACAATTCCCGGCCCATACTCGAGATCTGAAAAAAAACATTTTTAACAAATATTTAAATTTAAGTCCCGCCCCCTTTTCACACCTCTCACCCCATCTACTCTCGCCTCCTCCGAAAATAGACAACAGTGATCTGCCCCTCTTTGGCGGCCGGGGTTGCGGCGGCGGCGGTGGTGGAGGGGGCAGGGGAGGGTGTGCTGCGCGCCTCCGCGGCGCCGGCGACGTGAGGATGCGTGCGAGGCGTGCCGCGGGCGGCACGCGCTCGGGCGCGGGCTGGCGCCGCGAGAGCGCTCGGAGGCGCTCGCCCTCCCGGCGCATCTCCTCCCGTTCGTCGTGCAGCGCCCGTCGCTCCTCCTCCAGCAGTCTCCTCTCCTCTCTCAAACTCCACATCTGCTCCTCTTCCTCTTCTCCCTTCTTTCTCCTCTCACTCTGCGTTCGAAATATGCGCCTCTTGAGGCTCGAGTCCGCCTTCGCCGGCAGCATCATCGAGGGCTGGCGCCGCAGCGCCGGCGGCGTCATCGACGGCATCTGCCGCGCCGCTGGCGCCATCAGACGCGCAGCGGGCGCCGCGGAGCGCCCGGTGTTCGGCCACGCGCCCGCGTCACGCCAACCAGCTCCGGCCGCTGCGGTATCTTGTCGATAGAGTAGGCTCTCGCCACCGTAGTCGTCATCGTGGCCGTAGTAGGCGGACGCGGCTGGCGCCAGTCGGGCGCCGAGTGGCCGCTGGACGGGTGCCGCATAATCGGATGAGGAGGTGGACGCGGCGCCATCGTCCCATGCGTAGAGCGGTCGCCGGCTGCAGCCGCCATACTGCATAGGGTCGCTGCTCCTGCTGGGTGGTCCGGCAGCGCGGCACTAAACGCAGTAAGTCGGCGAACGGCGGTGGAATAGCGATGGAACGGCTAAATCGCGATAGAGATAAGTGGCAAAAGGGGGGGGGTGGATAGTGAGAGTGGGAGAGAGAGAGAGAGAGAGAGAAAGAGAGAGTGAGAGACGGTACAGGCGCGATGGGATCAATGCATATGTCATTCGGCAATCAAACAGAGGGATGGAAGCACTAAGGAATGCAATTCGAGATGAGATCCATCATCTCCAGTTGATTCAATTGATTCAGAGAGGGGAGGAGGGAGTAGGAAGGCGCTAAGCTTACCACGTGCTCTGAACTATGCACTGTATTTGGGCAAAGCAGGGAGAGAGAACCTTTACGGTAGGTTCGCATACGGTGTAGGATTCAAGATCGTCAAAATAACAAAACACCATGAAATTCGCCATTCTAAAGAACCGTAATAAGATGTTGTGGGGGCATGTTTAGGAGTTGCCATTTAGGAACTCGAAAAGAAAAGTTCCTATAAAAACGTTTTGCTCCAAAGCGTGCCATCACCGCAGAGAGAGAGGAGAACTGAACTACGGTATTATAATGTCCCAACATCATTACAAGACCGTCTTGCATAGAACAATAGGCGTGACAAAAAACTTCAAGAAATGGATCAGGAGCTAGGCAGAATGGCTGAGAGTGAAAAGCTGCCTTCTACTTTTTATGCTATTTCACTCCTGATCGCTTTCTGGAGGTTTTAGCGAATGAGCAGGGGAATGGAGGGAGTTCTTGATTAGCACCCCCTCCCCTCAGAGAAGAAGGGATGAACTGTTCATCCCTACTTCTTTTGTCCGTCTAACCTCTACGAGACCGGTGCCCTACGGCATCGATGACACCACGCATTGTATGTCTAGCGGATTCGGAAGTGGGGAGAGAGAGAGAGAGAGAGAGAGAGAGAGAGAGAGAGCGCGCGCGGCGGATCAGACACCGAGAGTACTTGAAGACACAAAGCGGGAAAAAACGCTTGAGATATTCAAAAGACAAAGGGTAAACGGGTAGTGGATAATCCGATCAATAGATTGGTCGAAATGGTGCGAAAAATACAAAATATGGATAGGTTTTTTTTTTCAAAATTAGGTAAGCAAATGACAAAATATAGATGCTTTAATTTTAAAAATAGGTGTGGTAAAGCCAAAAAGTGGAATTTTTTTCCAAAATTGTGCATGAAATGCCAAAATGTGGCCAGGTTTTACTCAAAAATGCCATGCAATTGTCAAAATGATAGTAGGCTTCGTCGGTTTTCGACATACTTTACGGCCTAGGATCGTACGATTTCAATCGAAATGTTCATTGAAACGAACGGAGGTACAAAGGTTGCCGCGGCGGCGGCGCGCAAGTTATAACTGGTAGAGATGCATTCAACTGATCCACCGCGCAGCCGGTTGGCTCATTAGCGTTCGGTTGCAAAGGAGCGCTTCCTACCTTCTTACCTATACACATCATTCCACAGGCCGGTCAACCTTCCAGAAAGGCCTTTGGCGTGAGAGAGCGTGTGAAATCGAGAGGGACTCTTTCACTTTTGCACACTCTCTTGCTCTAGCCCTGGACTGTAGGTTTGGAATCATGTGTATAGATAAGTAGCCTATCGGAAGGTACCTAGAGACGAAATAAAGTTCTTGCAGTCCCTTCAAACCGAAATCTCTAAAATCGCATGCAAAAGAGTAAACAAAATTAAATCATTCCGAAAAATTAAGAATATTTCTTTTTAGAATTTTAATTTTGTTTTGGTCATCTTTATACCTATTCACCGATCCGCCGGGCAATACGATGCCAGCACTGCCCTAAACCACGGGGCCATTACATCGAAATGAGTTGACGAAGTAGTAGTAAAGATCTAGTTTCGGTTATCACCGGCCGCGGTAGAATCCGGCAGTAATTTCACGGGACATGAGCGAAATGACTACTCGTGAAAGGTCGGCGGGGGGGGGGGGGGGGGGGGTAGGGGGGAGACTACTATACGCCAGTAATTATCATAAAGGAGAGAGAGAGATGGTTTTTGCAGCCTCTTAAGAAATACTGCTTCACCCTGTGCACTTTCTCTCTCGCTTGGTCTCAAAAAGCGGGTTTACTGGCTAGGCTACTGGCAAGAGAAGAGTACGCGAAGTAAGAGGGTGTGGCGCATACGAGACAACGTGTTAATGCAAGTCCTTCTATCAATTTCACATACTATGTAGAATTATGAAATTTACAAACTGATCAGATTTTTCGCAAAAAAATGGTAAATACGAAACTACAAATCTTTAAAAAGCCGGCCATACATCAATCGATCCTTACTAATATCATCCTCCCGCGCAATTATATATATGTTCCGAATGCAAAAAAAAACTCTTCGAAAATAAGAATAAGAGTTCTAAAATGAACGGTAAGCATGACATAGGCCAAAAAGTGAAGAGGGTGATCTGCCGCCCCTCTGAGAGAGGGTGTGGCGGTACCTTGAGACGAACAATTGATCTACCCCTCGAGAATACGCGCCAATTCAAATAGAAAGAAATGTGATCACACGTCAGGTGGACAATGGGAGGAATTCAGAGGACACGCCTCACTCTATTCAATGCGGAACGCGCAATTGATAATGATGAATGAATTAAATTCGTTTCTAAATATATTTATAATAGCACTGCGGAGTTTCTGTGGCAGAACAGCTATAGGCATGATTGTTTGGCTCCGTTAGCGTAAAAGACAGAGTATTTCGATACCCCCAAAAATAAATGTAAATCTTGAATTTCTGGATTGGCTAGCTACCATAAAAATCATCCAGGGCTTAGAATTCTCTATAATGATTACCTAGTACGGTATCATGCGACATACTACGGTATCATCAAAGTGGTGACACCTCAGGGTGCGGGGGAAGTGGCGGCATGCTCTCTATGGCTGTTCTTGCTCGCATTCCCACACCCTTTTCCTGATTTGAACGATGCGACCGCTTTTTGCGCCCGGCCTTTTCCCATTAGAGCACGCGCTAATTGAGACGGATCGACCTTTCGGTATCGTTGCATGGAAAGGACGGGGCACAATACTGGGGTCCATAAATAACGCACATCACGCCAAACAAAAGGCCAGGGCTAGACATTCGAAATCGAACCGCAACTCGAAAAACTTCGAACTTTTTAGTACATAATTGTTGAAACCCACGACAAATGGGCAAGTAAAGAGAGAGAGCATATGAAAGATCCCCTCTCATTACAGCTACTGGCGCCTTTCTGGAGGTCTGATTGAGCTAGAGAGTGATGCTAATGAGCAAACGAGGTAGATCAATCGACGATTTACTCTACCATCGATTGCATGTCATGATAACATTCCGGAAAGTCTCTGTCTCTGCGTCTCAGCACTCCCAATGTTTCTAATCCTCACGCTATCCGGTCTGACTTCTCTAATTAATCTGGACTCTCGCCGTCTGGCGCTCTCTCCGATTAGCAAACTGACTCGGAATCTGTGTTGCGCTCTCTGCCAAGGTACAGGATCCGTTTATTCTTCCGAAGATACTCTTTATTCTTTCGGCGAGCGAGGACATTGTCACAGATTGAGGGGAGAGAGAGAGAGAGAGAGAGAGAGAGATCGTCAAGAGCACGGCGCGCGAACTTGGATCAGTTACAGTGTGAATGGTAGCTCGAGGATCCCGGATGTCTGTCGAGATTCAAGTGAAGTGCCATCTTGGCCACGTATAAGGTAAAAGTAAAGGTGCTTCCACGTCAAGCGACTCACAATAGACAAATGATCACGCTAGGGGGGCTTCTGATAAACGTTAGGATTGGTTAGGGCAAACGCCAAGTTTGAAACTGAGTATCCCTGTTGTTACACGCGCGCTTCTAGGACTTCTAGGGTTTGCGGGGCAAAAATCGATCCGGCATAGCGAGTAAAAACACGGAAGCGGAGCGAGAAATAGAGTTTTACACTGAGTTCCAAACACTCGATAAAAAAACCACAAAAAAATGGTTAAAACGAGCGGAAAATATACGTACCGGATCCGCTAGAGGCCGCTTGCTCCTCAGCTTCGACTTCCGCGATCGATTTCCTGTGAAACATTACTAAAAAGGGGAGAAATATGACAAAACTTGCGATGAAGTCTAAAAAAGTTGCCCAAACTTACAGTACCTAAAAATGATCGAGTGGCCTGATCAGGCAGTTACAGTATGCAACAACTTATTGACTGCTTTCAATAATAAAACATTTTTTTTGTAAGTTTTATTTTTTTCACTTTTTTTGGTCGAAAAAAAATAAAAAAAATTGAAAGCACCTGTTTTCTCGAACAATCTCTTCCATCAGAATTTCCACCGTTTCTCTGCGAGCCGTCATCTCTTTCCTTCGTGTCTGAAAACATAAAATTTAAATTAATTTTTATGTTTAAGTAATATTTTTTAAATATCACTGACACTGTCGGTTCTGCGCAGTTTGACGGTCGTTCCCTCGACTACCATAGTGCTTGGTTGCTGCAGCTGCTGCAAGTTCTGCTGCTGCACCGGTCGCTCAACGAGGGAGAAGGCAGACTTGCTGCGGGACGAGGAAGAGAGGACGCCTGAATGAGGGCAATCGATAAATGTTCGATAAAATTTGGATTCTAATCAATAGTTTAGAATGAGTCATAAGCTGGCAGGAGAAGGGCGCGTGCAAAACGAAATTAAGCAAGATTTTTAATACGGGTAAATATATCGATAGATCTGATCAACACATAACTTCTTATAAGCACTGTAACTTCCAGAAAGGGGTCATGAGTGTGCGAGAAAACGAGAGAATCTCTCTCAGTTGCACACACTCTCTCGCCTCTGTTCCTTTCTGGAGTATCGGACTCGTGCGAAAATGAATCGGAGTAGGTCAAACACCTGCAGGGGTGGTGAATCGAGTAAGCAGGTATACCTCGTAAATTAACAGTGCGCTAGGAAGTACTCAATAGGGTCAATCACAGAGGGGAAAGGAAGTTGAACCGACCCTAATAGAGAATCTACCGGCGATGAGGAGATTTCAGAGAGATACGCTGTAGAGAGTGTGGCAAGAGAGGAGAGCGCAGACGGCGAGAGGGGTCTGAGTGAGTGAGAGAGCAGGCGAATCGGAGAGAGCGCAGTGAATAATATCACTTTCTAACTGACTCCTCTCTTGCACATTTCTCGACCTTGGGGCAAGTTTCAAGTTGATAATAGACGGAGCGTGGAAAACAAGAAAGACCAGTTTGCGATTCGGGCAATGCGAAAGCGATACGGTCGCGGTTTACGAGCCCTGCGCAGGCTTATGATGCCCTCATAATCAATCATTTCTGAGAAGTCAGTTAATGCAGTCCGAAACCTCCAGAAAGGGGTACGGGGAGAGAGCGTGTGTCGAATTTTCACTCACGACCCCATCATCACTTACACAGTCACTTACACAAAGGGATCGGGAGAGAGACCCTTGCATCAATAAATAAAGGTTGTTATTTATCAGCGAATATCAATTGATGGGGCACGGGCAAGAGTTTCATGACCCCTTTCTGGAGGCTAGAGTTGCCCGAGGCGCGGGTAAGTAATGCGCAGCGGGACTACATGATGCAAAAGCTACAGACAAGGGCCAGGATGAGAGAGTGCGTGAAAGTGAGATAGTCCCTCTCGATTTTGTTCGATCTTTCACTCCAAACCTCTTTCTGGAGGTTGGGGAGTGACCCGGGGCGCGGGAACCGGGATGCGCTGAGTAAGTAAAGCATAGCGGGACGAGTGGGTGAAGACACAAAAGGACCGCTGTTTGCGTGTTTGCTCTGTGAGTGGGGGAGGAGAGACAGTTTTACTATCTAGCAAGCAGCTTTCTGGAACTTGAGAAGCCGTGAAACGACGGCTTGAATTGCACAATTTGAATTGTTCTAACAACAGTAACAAAGCAATTGGCTCTTAGAGTGCGAAATGTGAGACCACGATCTCGTCATTTCGCACGCTCTCTAATCAACCTACCGATACAGATAGGGTGCGAAATGAAGAGATCGCTTTTCGCTCTCTACTCATGTTGTATTAATAATGAACTAGATACAAAAAGAGTGTGCAAGAGATGATTACCCGTAAAAGCGTGGTAGATACAGTTTGAAAATCAATAACTTACCGCCCATTGCTGCTGGTTACTGTAAGTTTTGCGGATTTTCGCTAGAAGAAACACTGGAATCGTCTTTCCCAAATGGCGGCGCCCTCTGCTCTCTTTATGACACGATGACTCACGACTTCAATTTTGTCCAGACAAAGTTTTCCACAACCGCGTTCCAACTAAAGGTCTGTGAAAGAAAGGTGAGATGCAAGATAACGAGAGTGATATACAATGTAAAAAAAGAAAGTTTGTACTGTCGCAGACATTAGTGACCTGCGTAGAAGAGGGAGAAGTGTGGAAACATGAGGTAGTAAAAGTTCAAACTCGGTAGTTGGGGAGTATGATCATTTTCCCCGTCTATTGTGTCAAAGTGGGACAACTTGAGAAGAGGGAGGTAGAGAGAGAGAGAGAGATCGGCGGAAAAGAGAGAGAGAAAGTGAGGCAAAAAATGAACGAGACCACTTGCAAAGCGCAGATTATGAAAAAAACAATGATGAGGCGTGAACATTTCTAAGTGCACGTTGCGACAAGTTCAGAAATGTTGGCATGAAGTCGCCCGCAAAAAAAACTCGTGGAGTACTGCCATAAGTTAAGAGGTATCGAAAAACATATTTGCACTCTCTCTCAATTCCGCACGCTCTCTCTCTCGGGTTCGACCCCTTTTTGGAAATTTGTATTACAGCGTTCACTCACCCATTCCTCGTACGCCACACGTGCTGAGCGGTCGACGGTTTATGCTAACGGTATCGGCAATCTGAAATTTTTAATGTTTTATGGAATAGTGCTAAGCAGACATTTTAAAATTAAAAAAAATCATTTCGAACAGCTCACTTGCCTATCTCACCTAAGAGACTGTGCGAACAGAATATCTTTTGAATTCTAATATCTTTAGTTCAAAATGACAAAAAGATTGCCTAGTAATGACGCAATACTCACAACTGTCTCACTAACGAGACTCATGCTTCCGCAGAACGACGCGGACATTCGCTTTTCCGCATCTTTCTGAAATTTAATTAATTAATTTTTTTAATTAAAAAAAATTAAAAATTCCTACCTTGAAAAACGGATTGTCTCGCACGAAGTTGAGCGCGAACAATTCCAATTCCATTCTGTAAAAATACATAAATAAAAATATATGATAATAAATTTGCTCTGAACATATGTATTGTACGCTTGGAAATACGGTTGACCTACCTCGGATGTATGTATATTTAATTATAGATATTTATTGATTTATTGATCGTCAATGTCCGGTTCGATGAGTGGTCTTCTCTAGTGGAGAGAGAAGAGATTGTTGAGCTGAGTACTAAAAAATAGGTGTCAATGGAAATTTCGAAATCAATTGATTATAATAATATTAATAGACTTTTTCACGAAATCGGGAATCTGAAAAAAAAGAGGGCGGAAGAGACAAAATCGAAAATTAGGAGGTGATCGAGATCACAAAACGTTAGCTAAGAAGAATAGAAAGGCAAAACAACTTTGGAATACAAATCAACGAAAAATATAACTCTAATTCGTGAAAGTGCATAATTCGCATTTTCCAATCGAATTTTTTAGCTATTTCGAACGTCAACCTGGGATGGGTGGAGGGGGGAGAACTCAAAAGCGTGGATTCCATGCTAGGCGTGGGGGGACAAAAGAGGCTCGTCACCATCTGAGAGGCGGGCGTGTCTTATCACTGATTATTATACTGATAACGAGACAGAAGAATGAATATGGTGCAGTGACTCAATCATCCTGAGTAAGCTGCGCGCCCCCGGAAGAACCGATTCACAGCCCGGTTTAAGCCTCCGGAAAGGGGTCGGGGCGAGAGAGCGTGTGAAAACGAGAGGCTTCTTCACCCAGTCTCTCGCTCCCGATCCCTTTCTGGAGGCTTGAATTCACGAGGGATTGTAAGTAGGATGCTGACCATCGGAAAAAAAACATAATGGATCAGAAAAAAATTTAATTTAATTAAAAAAAAATTTTTTTCTCAATCAGGCACAAAATGACCACAATGTAGAGAGAGAAAATTGGTTCTGTTCAGCACTTTCTATCATTGGTCACCGCTTAGACTAGAATATCAACACCACAGCCAATTATCAATAAATCAAGTGCGCGTTATCAGCGGTTCTAAGAACGTTCCCTGATTGATGGGGAAGTGATTGACTCTCGCGGGGAATTTTTACGCAATCGATAAAATGAATGATAAAAACCGGAAATGTAGTCAAATCAGTAAAATCACGGCGGTGGCGGCTTTTCACACCTACAAAGGCGCGAAAAAGCGACAGAAAAGCGACAGAATGATAAGCATTTTGGAGAGGGGAGGAATTGTTACGATCTGATCCCGATCACAGGGCGGTATATGATGAGACGTAGTTCCCAACCCCCCTCCAGAAAGGGGCCAGGGAGATTCTCGCAGTTCTGACCCCTTTCTGGAGGCTTCGCCGCGTCAGAACCTTGTCTCGACGCCTTTGGGTAGGGGTCAGAGCCGATAGAGCGCTCGAAAGTTAGAGAGATGCACACACCTCTTTCTGGAGTTTTCACCGGTGTAAGGAACGAAGTGAGCATACGTGAGGGCGCCTTTCAAGAGGGCGTCCCCTCTCTCAAGCGTGAAAAAGACTGTTGGACCATCCATATTAGAGCAGGAGAGGGAGCTGGACAACGAGAGAAAGAGCGAGAGAGCGCGCGAAACGAGAGAGTCAGACGACGAGAGAGCCTTGTTTGGCATGGTGCCAACTGGAAGTTGGGGAGTGTTCCTAAGCTGCGACTGCGATCCGATTAGCAAGCAGTGTTCTAATGATGAGGAAGCTGACACAAACATCGGCATCAGTGGGAGAAATTACATCTTCACTAGGCAAGCTAGCTTCATTGCCTCATTACTATGTAACATAGACAAATAGACAGAGGTACAATATGGTTGCCATTCTATAGACGAGCTCTTAGAATTTGAAAGGTGGGTGTATCATTGGACAAGGCGAGACCCCTATCAATGAATCCAAAAACAACGGAGATGCCTGGTTGCATCATTACAACGAAATTTCGCGCAAGATTGCAGAGCATTTCGGAAAAGCTCTATCGGAATGGAGTGAAACAAGCTTTGAAACAGATTTAGATGCTTGCAAAGATCCGTAAAGAGGATCGGTCCTCGAATTTAGTGGATCTCCCTATTCAAGTGGTCATTAGCCCCCCTTGATCTACCTGAGCAACTCATTAAGGTTGTCTAAAGATTTTTTTCGTACAAGTACGTGGTATTACGACAAGTTCATACAATGGAGACTCTAGGGGGCTTCCGCAGATACTACTAACATATCAGCGGGAGATGGGCAAACAACGGTGTTTCATGTATCGATCCCGGTGTAAATACAGAATGGAATTTTTCGCATCAATAATGGACGATTAGGCAAGGCAATACAAGGAGTGAAGTGACTATCCTATCGAGAAAATAGCAGTGGCTGCGTGTTGCCAGAGGGCTGGGTTTGAGAAGGGGGAAGATCGACTCCGTTACTGATTATTGTTTTCTAGTTACTTTTTGCCGGATGTAGCAATGGAACCAATGAATGGAGACCAGAAACAAGAGGATTGGGTGCGCCATTCAAGCTTTTTGCAATCCTATACGACGCACAACTAAAGGATAAACGGATTGCAACATCACTAGGCAATTGCTATTGATAAAGTAAAGACAATTTGAGCACATTTTTTTCGAAATTTCTATTATCATGTCCCACCACACTTTTAAAAAAAAATTATGTGCCTAAATAACACTGAGCTTTCCGTAATTATAGTTAATGAATGGAAGATATGATAGGAGAAGAGGGGTGATAGTGATTATGAGAAGGGATAATGGAGATGATATTCTCACACGAGTGAAACACGGAAGCGCCGGGAGTCTCTGAGAGAACAAGGGGGAGCTGAGAGAGAGAGAGAGAGAGAGAGAGAGAAGAAGGAGGAGAGAGAGGGCACCGAACCGATTCCAATAGGGAACAATCATATTATTATGAGTGGCGGGAGGTTCTGAGAGAGCGAAAAGTGGGTCAGAGCGCATCCCTGCATGACACCTGGGATGTAGTGCAGCTGCAACTGCTCCAGAAAGGGAATGCGAGATAGAGACAGAGGGGAAGTGCGAGAGTTCGGGTCATATTTGCAAGTATGGAATTGTGTGCCGGGATCAAACATTACAAATATTTTCAAAATAAAAAAATCCAGACTTCACTTCGATGACATAAGAGGCGAAGGTCTTTAATTAATCTTACTTTGACACACACACACTCTCGCTTCCTGCCCCTTTCTGGAGAGGAAGGGAGTGATGCAGAGTGTGGGAGGGGAACCAAACCCGCGGGGTTCCTTAGGTTGTTCTCATTCAATTGCGCGTTCCGCCTACTGGGCCGAGGGGGGAAGATGGACAGGGAAGATACGGTTTCAATGGAAGAAGGAGACACATGATTCCCCGTAAACCCACTCCCCAGAAAGGGTATGAGCGAGAGAACGTGGGTAAGTGAGAGAGTGTTCCTTTCGATGGTACGCGCTGTCTGGCTCCCGATCCCTTTCTGGAGGCTATGGAATATGGAATGTGCCTGCCCGTATCCAAAAAAAAGCCGATTGCAAAAGGAGGCTCGATCACCTTTGATATGCAAAATGCACCCCCTACTCCTTTCTGGAGATTTGAAATCATGTGAGGAGAGAGAGAGAGAGAGAGAGAGAGAGAGAGAGAGAGAGATGAACACAGGAGATACGGTTTCAATAGATGGGAAGGAGGGCGGAAAGGCACCACCGAAGAAAGGGAAAAGAGCAGTGTGCGGATGCGATCTAATAATCGAGAATTTATGGGCCCAGTCGACACAAGGGGAAGGACGGGTACCATTTGAGCATGGCTCCAGGTACCGGGAGTTCTTTGGGCCCCAACATATCTTGAGGCGAGACGTCAGGCACCATTGATGTTACGGTACCTGGTTCAGGGGGCTTGGGTTTCTCAGGGAACAACCTCTCTTATAGTAAATGGTAGAGTTTGAAATTCGTGTAAATAATTGATTTAGCACTCTTCATTTCACACTCTCTCTCACCGGTCGATTATCGAGAGAGTGTGCGAAATGAAGAGTGCTAATTCAATTATTTACCCGAATTTCAAACTCTAGTAAATGGTGAGTGACTACAACACGCATCTAACGATAGGCTAGGACTGGATCTTGATTTTTTTTGGTGACATAATCACTCGCCAAGATTGTACTTGGAGTTATTGTTAGCGGCACCCGAAAACGTTAAAAAGAAATATTTTTAAAAAATTCTCTGTGCCAAAATTATGCCATTCTGATCCGAGCTTATCGTGAGATGCGTGATAAGAGATGAAGTGGGAGAAACGAGAACAAAGAAGAGGAAGAACATCATTAATTTCTGGTTCCGGGCGCCGAGAATTCTCAGGAACGATCTAGTTACGGAAATAATTGTAATGGCAAGGGAAGCGGACATGGTTGCAGATAAAAAAAGCGAGTTGGTACGATAAATTGAAATGGTTTTTCAGCATAGGTGCAGGGCCCGATACCTGAACCAGATCCTCCCCTGACCACCAACCCCAGGGGTGTGCTAACTATGAAAGGGCAGGAGAAGCCGAGATCGAAAGGTTGATGATGGGAAAAAGCAGAAGGGAGGGCACCATTAATTTCAGGGTTCAGGTTCCGAGAATTCTTAGGAACCAACCGACCCTGGGTCGGAATGGTACACTATGAAAGGGCAAGAGAAGCTGACCTCTAGCGAGTGAAAACAATGGAAGCGAACCCCGCCAGCGATGAGCCTATTCAAACAAGAGAGAGAGGGCAAGCAGGGAGCAAATTTCCAGAAAGGGGTCGAGGGTGAGAGAGTGGGTGAAATTGAGAGAGTATCTGACCCCTTTATGGAGATTTCACGAGGTACAACAGCTCGGCCATGTCTCCAGAAAGGGGTCGGAAGGGAGAGAGTGGGCAAAATCGAGAGAAAGCTCTCAATGATGCACAGAATCTCACTCCCCAACCCCTTTATGGGCGCAAATTATTCGCAGATTGGCCATGCCTCCAGAAAGGGGAAGGGACCGAGAGAGTGTGTAAAATTGAGAGGAATCGCTGGCCCCTTTCTGGAGGTGTTATCGTGCGAACAAAGAGAGACGAACTGTGGCTCGCTATCTCCCCCCCCAGTGTTTTACCCGCCTTTTGAATACAAACAAAAGGAAAGGCGGGCGCGTGAAATGACACGGACCCGTGAAGTTCAGATGACACATCCGCCGAAAAGAGAGACATTTTACCCTCAAGAAAGGGGTGTGGAGAGAGATAGTGTGTGAAATCGAGAGAGCCGCTTCTGGTCCCATTCTTGAGGTTTGACAGTGTTTTTGGACAAAATGGAAAGAGACAACGGCGATACGAGATGTGCGAAAATTAGAGAGCTTTATCTCACTTCCTAGTAGGGTTCCGAAAGTGAAACGTCTCCGAATCGAGACAATAATGCAATTAGTGTCTCCCATTATTCGTGTCTCTCTTTATTGGTGTCTCCAAGGGAGACGTCTCCCGGTGTCCATTGTGAGGGAGTAGGGTTCGACAAATGAGAGTTGAGCAAGAGATGAGAGAAACCACCCCTCTCATTTGAAGTCAAATAAGAGATAATCTTTTGACTGAGAGTTTTGACTGAGAGCATTTCTCAGTGAGAGCCCTTTCATTATCATTCACTCATGTCGTAGCGCGCGGTCGGCGCACAAAATGGATTGGGCGCGGACCTAGCAGTCCTATTTCTGAGCATTTTGACCCTTGTATTTCTGCTAATTGTGAACGCTACAGTGTATTTCTGCTAATTGTGAACGCTACAGTAGCCCCGGTTACGATCGAATCAAAACGGCATAGCAATTAGGCAATGCAATTTGGTCAATTCCGTAAATTCTTATACTGTAACCGCGCTACAGTAACTCTCGATAGGGTAGAATTAATTTGGTCTACCTGTCCCGCAATAACTACTCGATATTTTCCTTCTTCAAAAAGCTCGATTTGCTCAATTTCCGACATTCGGATTACGGTAGTTTGTTATCGTTGCGGCATAGGTCAAATGGGGTTTTCGCAAGTTCGCAATTAGCATAGGGCGGGGGATGTAAACGGAGGCCTTCAGGTGTCTGTCCTGCACTCTCTCGCTACGTTAATCCGGTTTACATGCAAAGTGCAGAAGTGCCTATCTTCGTACGCGAAGACCTATTTGACCCATGCGTTGCGGCACCCCGGCGGTTAAGTTACCGTAGTCTACTTTGCGTCTGACTAGAAGCCGATGTCAATTTGGAATCTTGGTGGGCACCGAGCAATACTGCGGCCGTGAACACTTATGGTTCCACAAGTAAAAAATCAGTTCATGATAGTATCAAAATCTGAACATAGAGAAATATGGTTTACATGTGTGGGGTATGAATCGGAGAGTAATATATCAAGCTCGATATGTGTTTTCCTTAGTGAACAATCCTAATTATGCCATCCAACAGTGTTTCCCGTAATGCGTCGAGTATCTCTCACGCGTGATCTCTCACCTCTGGTATTTTTTTCCCAGTGGGATCCCAGTGATTCCCCCAGTGGGAGGGGAACTGGGATCCCAGTGGGGGAGAATGCGTGATTGGGATCCCAGTGGGGGAAATCAGTGGGATCCCAGTGGGAAAGGGGGCGGGGCTAGAATTCCTGTGGTGCACATTGCGATGACGTCATAAGCATAATATTTATTTCATGAACGTTTGACAACATTGAAAATGTGAAAACGTGTAGATAACGAGTGAATAATGAACATAACAATCATTAGCTATAGTGGAAGAAGATGATCCCTAATTCAGATGTCGGGACTGTAGAATTGGTTAGATTCGTAGTTCAAATAGGGGTCATCGGTGAACGAGGCCGAGGTCGAAGCAGCATCCTGGTAGCCAATGGAGGCATGTGGGGCGACGGTGCTTGATAGATTGGTTCTTGCGACGCCGGAGTACCGTAGTCATCACTGAAAATATGGATTTCTTATCATGTAAACAAGTGATTTTATCGTTTAATCAATAATAATAATCATCTTTAATCATCTACATTATTTGAGGGGTCTCGAAACGGGTCGCACGGGTCACGGTACGTCAACAGTTGATGAAGGATCGATAAAATTAAACTTTTGAAAAGTAAAGTCAGTTTGCGATTGCAGTGGGTTACTGTAGGCACAGGTTGACTCATGGGTTACGGTAAGCCTGCTCTTGTCAGAACAGAACAAGTAGCTATCCAAATAAAAAGTCACAACACACTGGGCCAACACTGGAGTGGAAATAACAACTGCGCTTACTTTAGTCATATTTTGAAACTAATTAATGCCTAAATATCTACTTACCATTGACCAACTACTTGCTGTGCTCTCTTGCTGTGCTCCAATCCCGAAGATTCGTAGTATCTCTCTATCCTCCTCATCATAGTCGTGAACACTACCTGAAAAAGGAGCATCATTACAACCTCCAACTAAAATTGAAGTCGTAAGGTAGAAATCGTGTAGCTCACACTGATTCATTGTCCAATAAATCGCCGTTATTGCTCTTCTCTGGCAGTAGAGGGCATTAATCTTGCATCAATCGGGTGTCAGTCTCTAATCGACCAAGCCAAACGACTCTCCGATTGAAATCCCTGAAAGGCAAATCGTGCAAAAGAAGAGTTAAACGAGCAAATAACGCGGTGCAATTGAGTGAACATCAACCTATTAGCTTGGCCTACATAACGATACGTTTTAACTCATCAAACTCTCAATGAAAATCGATATAAACAGCAACGAAACGCAACATTCAGGAATTTCGAAATTCCACAAATGCGCCATGCCGGCGCGCCTCAAACGTGCCAATGATTTGCGCTAGCTCCGTTCACTGGGATCCCAGTGGGGGCTTTGACTGGGATCCCACTGGGGGGCTTTGACTGGGATCCCACTGGGGGCTTTGACTGGGATCCCAGTGGGAAGAAAATACCAGAGACGAGACTCTCACTCTCGGTTAGAGAAGAGCGACCGCCCTCTCGACTGAGAGATCTCGAGTGAGAGAGATATCTCCTTTCACGAGAGAATCTCTCATTTATCGAACCTCCCTCAACATTTGGGGAGACGTCTCCTTTTCCATTGTTCTTCGTTCTATTTTGTTCATTTTCATTCTTCACTGCTCACGATGCAGAAAAGAGGTCGAAATGGAGACGTCTCCCACACAAATCAATCTAATAAACAGAGACACAATCAATGAGATGCAAAATCAAGGGAGACGTCTCTGTCTCCGGATTAATAAGGAGACATTATAATTTCCTTTGTTCTACGTCTCCCCCATCGTCTCTCTTTCGGAACCCTACTTGACGCCTTCTATTCCTAACTGGGGTTCATTTGGATCCTTCTCCCATTTCGCGTTGAATGAGAAGGATTCATTCCGCTCTCAACCGCGCGCTGCTGAGCGGTTGAGAAGGAGTCAAATTACCAACACTAGTTGGCCAGCCTGTGAAATGATGTGAAACGTGACCGTTGATCGGGAAACACAAGAGAAGTGCTGAGAAAATATTTTTTTACTTCACAATGAATCTGAGTATACAATACACGATATATCGAGAACAACACTCAGTGTGTATTGTGCTTGGCTTTAGAAATTCCAAGTCTGGCCTGGCCATAATCGTGAACTAAACAATGTCCTCTCATGAACGATGCTCCTAGGACAAATTGGTGGTGGGTTACATCAGCTATCTCGTATACCGAAAGAGCGCATCCTTGTTCGAATGTGAAATCCATCACGTACTCTTCAGCGGGCACATGAAATTCCTTGCCCCCAATCGTAAACACCATGTCAGGAAGGGTCTGATTGCATTCCAGGAGGAACAATTCGAGGTGGCCGTCCCATTCTGCATTTACTTGCCTCACTAGAGACTTCAGGGGATCAGACGGAAAACCGATCATCGACGTCCCCGTGTCAGAAATTGCCTCGAAGGTTCCATCGTACGAGTAGCTTCCAATAGCGAATGATGTCAACTGGAACTGCCAGTACGTTTTACTTGTCAAATTGACGTAATTCATCTCATCGTACAGGCAGTTTTCCTTATCCACTGAGCCATAAGTAATGACGCCTCCCCTCCGAGCCTGTCTGTTGTTTCTTGTGCCGAGTTAGGAATACGGTGAATACTGGCTCATCGAGTATCGGCATCAAGTTCTGCATTGGTGGTGCGTAGGATTCCTTGATCAGCTCTGGCCAGGCGAGCCCTAGAATACCTAAAAGGATATGTTTCGTACGGCTAGAAAAAAACAATGACACTCACCATCAATGGGCTGGAGCCCGAACTCTTCTGAGATTTGAATCGCCGTGCCGAAATCCTGTCGCTCTATACGAAGTCCGGCAATGTTCAGCACATCTGCGCCGTAGACAACTTTAGCTGATCCCTCGTAATAGGAAAGATCGAGAGGAGGGTCGTACGAGTCGATATATGTCGACGAGACGCTGCAGTTGGGTGATGTTGAGATAAAACAGGACGTTTTGACTCACTATTTGTCAAACTTGACCTTAGTGTGTCGCGACTCGGGGTACCCATTACAAGCTCGTGAGAGACAATTTGCCGATATTACCCACACGTGTGCCGATCCTGTATCCAGTGAGACCGACATGGTTTGCTCTGAAAAGGAGCAGCTTTTAGAAGTTAAAAAAGGCGTTACGTACCAGGAGTTCCAAACGAAATATTTCCCAAATAAAACGAGTCGAAGAAGTTAATTAGGCGATGAGGCGCAATGTCCGAAACGTGTTGGTTCTCTCGGCATCTACGACACGCCTTCGATTGACTACATGTTGGCATCGCTCGACGCTCTTGTTCGAAGATGCGACTTAGCATGGTAGTTCGTCTAATACACATCATTCCACTGACCGGTCAACCATCCAGAAAGGCCTTTGGAGTGAGAGAGCGTGTGAAATCGAGAGGGACTCTCTCACTTTTGTACGCTCTCTCGCTCTAACCCTGGTCTGTAGGTTTGGAATCATGTGAATAAAAGGGAAAACGATGATCGAGCCGTAGATAACTATGAAAAAAGAAGAAAAAAAATCACTTACATTGACGAAGAGCTCTTTAATCTTCGAACAACAGGTTGTTTTAGCACCACCGAATTGGCGAAGCCAATGATGAGCGAAATATGAAGTATTGGAGATAGTTTCATTCCCTGCAACGCAGATGCCAAATTAGACGGAGTAGAGAGACGGAGTGTGCAAGCGGAGGAAAATATTCATCAAATATTTTTATGAGCGTGGATTGACACCTTTTATACTCGTTTAGATGGACTTCCTGTCAAATTCGTCAGTATAGAGTCGATTCTTCTCGAGAAAAATGGCATAGCAGCTCTCCTCCTTCTCCACTAACCCTCACCTGCTTTTTTTTCTCGGCGTCATCACATTCTCTCCGCACATCATTCCGCAGGCCGGTCAACCTTCCAGAAAGGCCTTTGGAGTGAGAGAGCGTGTGAAATCGAGAGGGACTCTCTCACTTTAGTACACTCTCTCGCCCTGACCCTTGTCTGTCGGTTTGGAATCATGTGTCCGCGCTCTACGATCAGTCCCGTGTCGGGGATGAGCATTGAAGGATGATTGATTGACAGGTTTATACGCTAATAAAAGTCCAAAAACGACAGCTGCCTCGATTAAAAAATCAAAGGACTGTCGCGTGATCTCCGTACCACTCAAAATAATTTTATGTAATGTTGAACAACGGATACAAATGGGATACATCAGTTTGTATGCGTAAACATGTAAAATATACTATTTCATCAAACTCTCCGTAAGGCAAAAAGGGACCGCTTAAGTTTTTTTTTAGTTTAAGTTTCTCGCCAATGACTCTTCTTCTCCTTCAGCTCTCCTTCTTCTCCACTAACCCTCTCCTGCTTTTTTGCCTTTTTTTCTAGTCCTTGGTATGTTTCGCCGATATATGTTTGGCTCATGACCAAATGGTAGGTCAGAGGTACGGTAAATTTGCAGTTTTTCCTTATCATGTGCTGGAGTAGAAAAGTACACAATGGGTAATTGAGCGAACTACACGGGAAAATGTGTATTCGGGTAGCCATAGGTCCAACTAGGGCATCTGTGAGATATCGATCATACAAATATGCAAGGTAAAAGTGGAGTATCAGGAATGTATTTACTAGAGATGACCACTCGAAAAGTCGAAACAAAAATGAACAAAGCGTTTCGACTCAGTTTCGGACTCAGTTCTCTGTATCGTTGTTATTCTTCCCTTTATTCTCGAACAAAGGTCTATTTCGAGTGGTCAACTCTAGTATTTACTTCTTATTTCTGAGATGAATGTCAAATTTTTATTTTTTTTTAATTTTCAAACAACTCTGGAAATGGTTCACTGATAAAACGTGAGGTGAAGGAAACTATGGGGTCGAGGGGAAAATACGCACAACGTTTCACGCGAGGACTTTCGCGGGCAAGAGAGCGGAGAGCGGCAGAGAAACTAGTAAACACGAGAGAGCGTGTGAAAGCGAGAGAGCGCTAGACAGCAGTCTCCGCCCCTTTGTTGTTGTTTACTGTTCGGCCGCCCCGGATTTGAAAACCCTGCACATCAAAACCGTTCAAACGCAGGAGTCCCTATTTAGGGGGTGATGAAACGCTGTGATACGCAGCTCCTCCGAATACGCTGAGGAAACCTTCGACATCAAGCCAATGTCGAACTTTTTCCTGAAATATATTGGCTGATTCAGTTGAATCATTTTTTTTTGTTTCTAAAAAACCTCATATTTTTCCTTGAAGCTGTCTGGATTTCGAACGAGTACAGCGACCGGATACTTTATGCAAGTTGAGATGATGGCGTAATCGTAACGAGGATTACCGAATGAGTCTACACTCTCGGGACCGACCTTGTAGATCCAGACTGAAACAAATTCAGCATTTTACCGTTCCGCCTGATTTTATTCTCATTTGTGCAAGTTTCCAAGTTCAAGTTGTTATATAAAGTAAATACTTACAAGATTGCCCTTCGATATTATCTTTTGAACGAAGCTGAAGCATTGCATTCTTTGAGTTCGATGACCAAGCGTGGCCGAATACAATTCTAGGGTATCCAACTTCGTGTGTGTCTCTATATAGCTTCACAGTAGAAAAGAAGACGCGATTGTCCTTCTCTATGAGTTTTCCGACTGAAAGAAACATATCGATAATATATTTCTGTGCATGGTGACCTACTTATATATTCATTTGATTGAGAATTCTGCAGTTATATATATATATATATAACTGCAGAATTCTATATATATATATATATATATATATATATATATATATATATTTATGCGTGTTCAATGGAAACGCGGTTACAAATAGAAAGAGAAAACGAATACAGCATAACAGAGTGAGATCATGAAAGGTCGGGGTGTAGGCGTCGCTCATACAGGGAAACTGATTTGATTACCGGGTTTTGAGAAAAGCCGAGCCGCTCTGGGAAAGAAACTATTGTGTCTATAGTTCGCATGAGAGCCAGCATTTGCGAAATTTATTCCATTTCGTGTGTAATAATAACTGAAATGATGTGGTTTGAGTTTAGAGATTTTGTATTTGCCTATTAGAAGATTCATGGCTGTCTTCAAGCCTATCGCTTCTCTACGCTTTTCTAATTTGTCCTAATTTCAATCCTAATTTCCTATTCCTATCCGCTACTTTAGGGATGTTTTCCCGTGTCATATTGTAGCAACGCATGAAAAGTCGACGAGTAAAATAATTCTGGACTTTTTCGAGTACCTTTTTGTTTTGGATCATGTAGGGGTTAAACACAGTGGGCGCACTTTCTAGGATGGGTCTTATGTATATCGAGTAGGCTTTCACGAGGATTTCAACATTTTTCGTTCTGAGCGCTCTGAGTATAATGTGACAGGCTGTTTTACCTTTCATTGCAGTTGTTCTACAGTGCTTAGTGAAAGTAAGTGTTTTCTCAATTTCTCTAGATCTTTTACTTCTACGTTCTGGGCTAATTTGGAAGTGCCGATACTGTATGCCTTTTTGGTATTGGCCCGACATAAGTGAAGTGAGCTGCATTTATGCGACACAAGGGGGAGCTGCCACTCTGCAACCCAATTTGATATACTATCGATTGCATTTTGTAGTGGGACAGAGGCATCACCCTTTTTGAAAGGGGTGATGCCTCTGTCCCTTTAGAGGGCGAAATTCGAACATTGCAGTCTAATCAGAAAAATTGGATAACTCATCAATGTGCTGGTTCAAATTATTGTTTCTCTTTGTTCACGGAATATTTTGTGAGAAAAAGATGGAATATTTCTATGCATGGTGACCTACTTATGAGAGGAATCGCGAGAGACTCGACCATGGCCACTAGTCAATGAATATTATTAAATGAGATGGAAATTGGAAAGAAATATTGGCCTAATCATTACTCGAAAATCTTAGTAAAAACATGGGTTGACTACACCGACCAAACCATGACCACTTTGACACATTCAATTCTGTCTTCTAGTGTTCTCTCATCCCCTTATATTTCCACATCATTCCACAGACCGGTCAACCTTACAGAAAGGCCTTTTGAGTGAGAGAGCGTGTGAAATCGAGAGGGACTCTCTCACTTTTGTACACTCTCTCGCTCTAACCCTGGTCTGTAGGTTTGGAATCATGTGTTTCGATAGTAGTAATGCAACTTACAATCGTAGACGATGAATTTTCCACCATGTGGAAGATGAGAAGCGAGTACTTGGAACCATCTTCCCATCATCTTCTTCATTTCCACATTTTCAGCAAGTGAATATTTGCCGACGTCGGTTATTGGATAACATGAAGCCATCGTTGGAAGTGACGGATATCGAAAAAGCATCGGATTCCAACTTTTTACGGTAGTCGACTCGTTCATCGTCGTATTCTCGATGATACCATAGTCTGCGTGACTTCCACTCTCATGCGACGTTGTCTTGACCGTTTGAATCGATAAGACGATCAGAGAGAGAAGTAGATTCAGTCGCGTATCCATTGTATTGGAAGGGGATATAGTGAGATGTTTAGAGCGACTGAAAGAGAAAGGCGATCACAACGGCCGAGACTCATCATCCAGTGTGATATCGTAAAGACAAATCTCCCTCTTCTGACCTTGTCCTATAATGCTATTCTATATCTTAATGTAAGAATTACCTAGAGTCAGCAATTTTGAGGTCTGATCGAAAAGAATTCTTTGGCCTAAGCAAGGGCAAAGAATTCTTCTAAAAACCGCATAGAAAAAAAATTACATTTAATGATTTTTGTTATTTTTTATTTCATTCAAAAATATAAACAAAACAAGGGAGGCATGAATCGTCATGTTCTGAGTGATAGATATTACATTTATAAAATGATACGATCACACCAAAAAGTCAAATGACGGACTTCCGTTGTTTACCACACAGGCACGTACGCGACCCTCTCACTTTTGCCCGCTCTCTCGCTTTGGTAAACACAGGAAGTACCATTTTGACTTTTTGTGTGTTCGTATCATTTTATAAATGTAATAATAGAGAGGCCAGAGAGCAGAGAAGACGAAATGGATTAATTAGAGGGAAAAGGGATGGTGGTCGTAAATTTAAATAAAAAAATCAACCAACGCCCGAAGACGCAGCAAGGTAAAGTAAATAAGTGTTACGAACTAAAACCTGAAATAATTCGTACAAAACTTTAAATATCGTTTTGTATGTAAAGAAAAAGGAAAAAAGGCCTATAAGTAACATTTGAATTTTACACGTTTTCAAGCCGGGCCTCCCGCGGATTTCATGAAAAAAATTGTACCATGGCTCCCGCACAGCGTTTCATCACCCCCTAAATAGGGACTCCTGCGTTTGAACGGTTTTGATGTGCAGGGTTTTCAAATCCGGGGCGGCCGAACAGTAAACAACAACAAAGGGGCGGAGACTGCTGTCTAGCGCTCTCTCGCTTTCACACGCTCTCTCGTGTTTACTAGTTTCTCTGCCGCTCTCCGCTCTCTTGCCCACGAAAGTCCTCGCGTGAAACGTTGTGTCCCGCACTTTTCCGCAAAATTTTAGCCCCCTAAAAACACGGCATTTTACAGGGGGTGTAGGAGAGAGGTAGATCAAAAGAGAGTCATGGGAAGGGGTCAGCGAGAGAGGAGAGAAAGTGTGAGAGCCTGTGTACTGGCATTTTGCCAATCCCCTGATTCTCTCGAAGGGAATTTACAAGAGCCGTTCAAAATTGTTCCCGCCAAAACGCCGTGAAAAATAACGACTACGTTGGCGCAGGTGCATACTATGCTCGTAAACTGTCTCGAAGTTCTCAATTCTGGTACCAGAACCCGGAAAAATAACAGTACATATTCTAGAATTGTATCCCGCTCTTTCGAGGGGATTCCAAAAAATGAGTATCACTCATAGTTTGATCCTCTGCACGGAAATCTTTAGTAAAAGGCGAAAGATTTTCTCGGACAAATGCAGAGGATCCAGAGTTGGATGAGAGACGAGGGGAGAGTATGTCTAGGGAACGCGCGCGTTACGAGAGACGGGGTTGACAGGTAGAGAGGGGAGGGGAGGGAGTGGGAAGGGGACTGAAAAACAGAGAGTGTCTTTCCATGATTTGACAAATCAGAACGGGGAAGAGGATGGAGATTATTGCCAGTGATGAAAAAGGAAATCAATAAATTGATGTGAATAGATAATTACAGTAAACACTGATTTAGACGTCATATTTGCCCTTCCAATACGGTCAATACAATTTTCATAAGGTAATTTTTTGTGATGGCGTGCTTTATGCATTGTTTTGAACGAAATCGATTAGTTGTTCATATTTAATTTTGCCATTTTAAAATTGGAAAATTTGTAAATAAAAATTTAGTTTATGATGCGCGTTGAAAGTGTTCTGGGATTACTGTAGTAGCAACACGAAGAATCTCGACCCTCCGCACAACCAATCTTTCCTTTTCCTTAATTATCGATTTTCTCCGTTATTTTCCACCGGGAGTTCTTGCGATCCGTTCGATTGTGTGCGGAAGCTTCGAATTTACAGACTTGGGCTCTTCATGTCAGTGGAAGAGGACCAGGAACTAGTGGAATTCAACAAAAAGTTGGTCGCCCTCATCATTCCTTTTCCCATTAAAAAACCTCCAGAAAGGGGTCGACTAAAGTGATTGAAAGGGGAGATTCTCACATTCGCACGCTCTCTCTTCTCACCCTTTACCCCTTTCTGGAGGTTTGCAACCATGTGTTGTCGTCGTGTTGTTGTTGTCAATTATCCTTGAGTGTCTCGTCTGTCCCAACCTGATCATCACTTTGCCCATTCAGATACGATTCGTACTCGGACAAATTCGGCTTCGAACCAGTGAGAAATCTCTCGTCAAGTCCCAGTCTTGCTCAGAAGAGACTTCGCTTCCTCAACTTCTGTACGGAAGACATCATCCTCTTCTGGATTAACTACGAGGTGACTTCATTATAAGGAACTTCTACGAGAGACTTATTTGCGAATATCAATATCATTCCTTGGGTACCATTATTATTCCACTCGCATGGATCCACAAGGTCTTGCAAACTAGAGTCCATTATGGATCAAACACTACACTTCCTTTATTTTTACTGAAAGTATGGTCATGTTCAGTAGGAGTATACACGGATATTATGGTGCAGTCCATTCACTTTCGCAAACAATATAAAAACAACAATAATCAGGGTCGTTCCATTCCGTACGCGAGTCTCGCAGAGAAGCAGTTCGTCGACATCACCACGTACTGCGGCCATCCCTGGGTCGTCCGTTATCAGTCGACCGGCGGTGAGCAAGCAGCTATATTTATTTATTGAAACCTTGATTCACCAAGGCATAGAAACACGTATCAAATCACGTCAAAAGGATTTGCACAAAGTTGAACTCTCGATAAATTTGTGTGCCTTCCAGTTTACTGACTCCCTGCTCAGTCTTAGCAAGTAAAGCCTTGTCTTAATTTGCCTGATATTTTCGAATTTCACCTGGCACAATCACTGACTATGAGATCCGAAATTCACCTGCTATTTAGCGCGAACCCCTTGATGATGTTGGGAGAGGATGCTAATTAATTAATCGAATGCTAATTAAGTAATCGATAATCTTCGCAGAACTCTGCACGTTCAATCTCATCGGGAAGGGCGAGCACTTCCACAAGGTCTACGTGG
Organism: Pristionchus fissidentatus; assembly: GCA_036245785.1. NCBI lineage: Eukaryota > Metazoa > Nematoda > Chromadorea > Rhabditida > Neodiplogasteridae > Pristionchus > Pristionchus fissidentatus. The sequence goes on from BTSY01000006.1 coordinate 3,184,330, forward strand.
GCACGAAACCCGATCAGCCGCAGCTGATACTGAGAACCGACGTCGGCGTCTTCAGAGCTTGTTCGTTTTTTACTCTACTTTTCCACCCCAAAATCAAGAGTTTGATTTTCGACGGTTCAATGCAACTACTCTTGGTAGAGACGACCAGAATTTTTTCGAATAAGGAGAAGGCAGAAATTTATCCAAGATTGTGTTTCTCGACCGTAACAACCCGTAATCGGTCATTTTGTAGATTTATTCAAACCGTATTCCCCCGTAATCATTTTTTATCGATCCTTTCAGCCCGTAATCTCCGTCAGCGTGCGTTGCTAGCCGTCGCCGAGCTGATCAATTTCGAGTCGTCTCGCGTTAAATCACTCTCGCTGCCCCGAGACATCGAGGTGCGTTGCGGATTTTAATTAATGCATATAAAAATACAAATAAATGTTATTAATTATACAATAATTACGAAACGCAGTACACAATTTCAATGGAGTTTGGCAAGACATTCTTGTTCGATTAATATGGACGAAACGCAAACCGGGATAGGATTAGATTGTGGATAGTGTAGTCACGCATAGACATATCAATATTAACCTATTCTCGCCTCATGAGGTATGCTATTTATCGCATGGATCTCCGTTTTGAGCAAGATTGTGATTTATTATGTTCGATTCTATCGGAAGGTTGCTTATTCCTACTGCAATGAGATTACTGCAATGGTAATGCAGATCGATCTTGCGAACTCGATCAAGCTCCGCAATCAACTCCTATCGATTCACCCCGGTCGATTCATTCAGCGGTAGGAATCTTATAATAACAATAAAAATAATAATTTGGCATATTATTTCGAATATGATTATCATTGAAGTGGAGATAACAATGTTGCCTTATGTACAGATAAATCAACAATGGTCGCATTGGACAATTCTACCGAGAAACATCTGACCGACGAGATCAGAAAGGCCCTCGGAGGTTGGTATACGGTATCTATGGTATACTGTATCCTTTATCGATTGATTTTCGAGTACAGCATAAACTAGTTAGTAAACTAAATATTAATAATTGTTCGATGCTCGAGTCTTAACATCCTGGAAAATTGCCAGAAAGAAGGGGAAGAAAGGAAGGAAAGAAGAAGAATAATTTTATGCTGTGTTCAGGTCCTCTCGAGCAGCTGGGAAAGAGCCTCTGTGCACTGCACGCATGGGCCGATGAGGTACTGTGATTAATTATTGATTATTTAAGAAATTAATTTAAATCTATTATCGATTTTTTCAGGTGCTCACTGCAGTCGTTGACTGCGTGGAGAAACCGGCGGACGCCGATAGCAAGAAGAAGAAGGTGATTAATTAATTTTTTTATTTTATTTAATATATTTTATTTTTATATTGTTCCTTTTAATAAAAAAAAGAGTAACAATGTGTGTAATGTGCGAACAAAGCTGCAGGTTTGCTGTTTCACTAGTACGCTTTCAACTTTTGAGTGTGACAATGAGTTGAATTTCCAGGAGCCCAGAGGCAGCCTGGGCCTGCAGCATCTGCTCTCTGATGCCGTCAAGAAGTGCGTTTACATAATAATAATAATAATAATAATATTTAAACATCCAAATTGCTGGCTAAATCATATTTCTAACAAAAGTCATTCCGTCGAAAACTTGACCCGAAATTTGGTCGAAATTCCTTCATCACTAATAATTTTATTTTTTTATAATATTAATTGGTTCTTAGATTCCTGACGGAGCACGTGTCGCTGCTGGGCGCCGAGGGAGCGGCGAAGGTGGTGAGGGAGCTGGAGACGCGCATTGAGGATGCCGGCAAGGAGGAGAGTGTGACGAGGTGAGGGATACTGTAGTCTGGTTCAATTACTGTATCCATAATGAAGATACCGTAGTCTTTCAGTTGTAGTAGTCTCAATGTAATGGAGATACTGTACGCTTGTTGCGGAAGGAAAAGTACCGTACCCATGTTACCGTAATGGAGATACCGTACGCTCGTTGTAGCGGTAGGTAGCACTGTATCGATGGTACCAGGAATCCAAATAAGTGATTTGCCGCGTTTATGTCTTGTTTTGAATGCAAAAAAAACTTGTTTAATATTTAAAAAAATTACTGCACTTTCAGAGTGTACGCGCACCTGCTGGCGCATCTGGTGTCGCGCGGCGCGAATGTGATGGGCTACGAGAAGCTGCGGGCGACGATCAAGGATGCGTTGGCACGATGCGCCGTCGGACTGTGGCGACGCGGCATCCAGGGTACGGTGGTCGCTGCAATTCATTGTTCGATCTTTTGATCACATTTAATGTTAAATGAATAATACGCTGATTCCATACAGGAGAAGTCTGTATAACACTTTGAACACTGCTGGAAGTGTGATGAATATCCTATTTGTGTTACACTTTGTTTTAATTTTAAAAAAATCAATGGACGATAACTATGATTCGATCTGTCATCACATTTACTCAATAACTCGATCGATAATCATCCGCTTCAGACGCGTCGTACACGTTGGCGCGCGTGCTCGCGTACCTGCTGCTGGCGGAGCGTGACTACGTGGAGGCGGATGATGCTGTGACGGGCGGAGGAGCGGCAGTGTGGTGGACGGAGAGAGTAATGGGAGAAGAAAAGGTAACTACTAGTGTTCTTAAATCGAATAATTCTATTCGAGAATAGGATAATTAAAACACTAGTAAATACACAGAGTCTTCCAAAAAGTCGGGAAAAATTTAATTTCTGTTCCAAATCGTAAAATATTGTAAGTTGCTGGCATTCATCCAGCATTAATTTTGACTGGAATTAGTTGGAAACGAATTGCATTGCAGAAGTTGAAGAAGAACGCCTTCTTCGCCGCACTGACGACGCTCATCGAGAGTGAGAAGGAGAGGGAGTGGAGCAAGGTACGGTAGCAAGGAGGGGATACGGTATACGGTACTATTTAATATGTGTTTGTTCCCGTTTTATGAACGATCTGAAACTCTCCAAAGAAATTCTGGATTTTTTGGGGGTTTCTTTAACGACAGTCCTAAAACGTACCACCACCACTGCTCTTTGTATGCGAAAAATAAGTCTAAATTTGCATAATAAAATAATGACGTAATTGGTTGCAGGTGGACCTCGACTCGATCGAGCAGGGAGCGCTCACGGGCGTGGAGAGCGTGCTGACGGCGAGATGGGTGGTGCGTATTAGAGTGGTTCACAAATTACAGGATTAGAATATACTTGTAGAAACGGTGAAACATGAAAGTGCTGAGGTATTTAGAAAATAATCATTTGAGCCGAATAGATGTGTCAATAAATAATCATTATTCGCAGTTCGTCGATACCGTACTCTGTCACCTGCCGTCGCTCGCTGCGAAATGCTCAGCTACCGTATACGACAAGCTAGTGCGCATCGTCGTGCGCGCGCACGTCGAGAAGGGGGAGGTGAGTTGTTGTTTCATTCAATGTCTTTTTCTGACGTTCTACAAATAAGAGTGACCTTGTTGGCAGTTATCTATAGTGAAAGCTATTTATTTTCCGAATATTGGTGGATTGTTTTATGTGAAAAAATGTGTACAACATCTTTATTGTAAAATTCAGGATTGACTACTGCTAGAATTGAATTTAGAAAATTAATTTTAGATTTTTTTCAATCATGTATTTATGATATTTTACTTGTAGCTCGCCCCACTTATCGATCGTCTCTCCGCCTCGAATGATCTACCGCGCGCGACGTGGCCCGTGCTCGTGAGCGAGGCCGTCGCCTGCATCCAGCGAGTACTCGGTGAGCTTTGTATATTTACATAAATATGTTGTTTAAATATATATTTTTTTAATATTTAAGGGAACATGTGAAACCTTTAACTGACTGCTTGTTTTGCCTGAGGCAGACATGATTTTGGATAAATAATTAGTTGGTTCTATTAATTATCGTTAATTGCTTAATTCAGAATCGTGCCGCGAGTCGCGCGCGCGGCTCGTCGTTGATGGCGACGCGAGTGTGAGCACGGAGGAGCAGAGCAGGGACGAGAAGCATCGAGGTACACTATTATAATAAAAAAAATATTCATTAACTCTAGGAATGCTTGCAATGAGCACAATGTGCAAACGGAAAATGTAACAATTGATTTACGAGAAGGCTGTGCATGGGTCAAATAGGTCTTCGCGTGCGAAGATAGGCACTTCTGCACTTTGCATGTAAACCGGATTAACGTAGCGAGAGAGTGCAGGACAGACACAAGAAGGCCTCTGTTGACACCCCTCTCCCTATGCTAATTGCGAACTTGCGAAAACCCCATTTGACCTATGAGGCTGTGAGAATGCAGAATGAATGGGGGGACGAGACTTGTAAACCAGTGATCCTCTTGTTTCAGCACGCGCTCTAGAGCCCGGTTTCGAGTGCGTTTTATTCGTTACTGCTTTCAGCCCGCAAGAAAAAAAAGTGAACAAGCACACAAATAATTGTTGTCATTTTTTTCGGGGGGAAGTGTCACGGATGGTGCATCACGGTTAGCTATCGATTGATTATTACGGTTATTTATCGATCGTTTAATCAATTCGCTTTCCAGTTGGCTGCGGCTGCTGCGAGCCGACAGCAGCCATAGTCGCCGGTCTCTGCGGACTGCCGCGCGGCGCGGGCGCGATTGACGCCGCCACCGCGCGCTTCCTAGAGGTACGGTAATTACTATTTATTGATTATTCTAGCAGCTGCTTGACTTGTTCTACCGCTGCCGTACACAATTCGCGGGGTTTTTTATAGGAAATTTCGGAAACCCTACTCAGTATGTTTGCAACCACAAGTCGTGTACAAATATTTAGGTTGGCTGTATAAATTTCAATATAGTAATAATAATTTAAAATTTTAATTTGCAACCCTTGCAGCAGTCGCTGCTGCTCCTCTTCTCCTGCTTCGAGTCGGAGGTGGACGCGCCGCTGCGCGCCGGCGCCGCGCTCCTCACCTGGCTGGTGGAGACGGTCGCCAAGTGAGTAGTACGGTAGAAAGGCAAGATTACTGTAGCTAGTCTTGAGCACGGTACCGTACACGGAGAATAAATGGCTAGATGATCTGCTTGGCACGGTGAACATGCAGGCACTGAGCCCATTCGATCTCCCGGAATCCGACTCTAATTTATTCTCTTAGGTTTGCTACTTTTATTTACCTTTTTCAGACTCGACAGCAAGGATTACGTGCGTCGGCCGGTGTGGCCGACCGAGGGAGTGCAGCTGCTGCGTGCTGCAAAGGCTGCAGCCAGCAGGGAGAAGGGCGGAGAGGTGGGACAGATTGGGTTACGGTAGATTGGATTACGGTGGTTAGTGTCTGGATGCTAGTGTTGATTTAAAAGCAATTGTTCGTTACGGAGTCGGTGTCGAATGATTGTTTATTCCATTTATAATAATAATAATATTATTATTATTCCAGATGCACACTGCTCTGCTCTCCCTCTCCCGCTGTCTGCTCGTGCACTACGGCGCGTCGATGGGCCACGCGTCGCGGCTCTTCGCGGACGTCGGGCACGTGCCGACGCGCGTACTGATGACGGACACGAGCATCCACGAGCTGAATAACATGGTGAGGATTACGGTAGGGATACGGTGGAACAGGCACACAGATTAAAAAGTGCCGTAAAATTACGGTCCAAAATCTCCTTCCTTGTGTTTTCGAGAGCGAAAAGACATCTACCATGTATTTTTTTTGGCTATGTTTAGTAACAAAAGTGCACTACCACATGGTTTTCAATCGCATGTATCGTCCTACCATGCGTTTTAGAAGTTGCTCGGGATAGCTATTTAATCTGTGGGAACACGATGAGGATGGGGGTTACGGTAGAACAAGATGGTGGCGGTCCGCAACTCGAAAATTGTCAAAGTTCCCAGCTCTTCACTGATCACGATCACCGATCGCGATAAATGCGTATCGTAGAATAGCGGAGTAAAAAAGTGAATTGCATTTTATTTATTATATTTATTTTTTATTTTTTTTTTGCATTTTTTAAAGAAGCCGGCTTCTACGGTGAAGGCGACGGACAAACTGGCGGCCGGACTGCTCAAGTGGGCGGAGTCTGTGAGGAGTGGAGAGGAGAGAGAAGAGGACGATCAGGAGAGGAGTGAGAAAGAGGCAAAGGTGAGGGAGAAATGGACAAAACAGAAGAAGAGGGGTATTGGATATGGGCTGAATTGCCAAAATGTACCCCCTCCTGGAATGATCACGAAAAATCCATTTATTTTTTTGTTTGAAGCAACGATGTTGATTCGTTTACTGGGCCGTTGAAACTGTGGTACTGCGCGTGATAACTAGGGTATACCCCTTATAGGAATGAAATTTTATTATTATTATTATTATCATTATTTTTTTGGATTGCAGATGCTGGCTGAGTGGTCCAAGGAGCTGCTCACGTCGAGCGCCGCCCACGGACTGAACACGGTCGTCTTGACTACTCTGGTTTGTTTACTACTTCAATCGCTCTGTCTGGGTGTTTGTGTGTTTGTCCGTCTGTCCGTGCGCGATTGCTGAATATCTCAAAAGGAAGCAAGCTATCGCCATAAAGAGCCACAAAATAAATCTTCAAAAAAATAAAATTTGAACAAAATTCATGACCGTGTAGTCAAAGCGCTCGACATCCAAAACTGTCCAATTCAAAGGTTGTAGTTTGTATTTATCTGTCCCACCGCTCTTCCTAGCATAGATCAAAAGGGAGCGTTGAGGAAAGTCGAAAATGTGGGTTGAGTTTTTCAAGTATGGGCATGCAAAACTGAAAATGTGGGTTGATTTTTCATTTTTTTTCTCAAAATCCAAAAATGTGGGTAGGGTTTTCCAAAACTTGGCCTTGAAGATGCCAAAATGTGGGTTGGCTTTGTCGTTTTTTGCGTACCTTTTGACCTATGCTTCCTAGCTTTGCTTGCCTACCGTATCTCCCTCTCTCTCAGGTGTCGATGGGTCGCGAGCAGCGAGAGGCGCTGCTGCCGTGCGTGTGGAGCGACGAGCAGGCTGCCGGCACGCTAATTATGTAATTATTTTATTAATTACCGGTCCCAAAAAGAATGGTGATTGAGACTGATTTTTTTCTTCATACATTTTCATTGGTCGGAATTTATGGAGCCTGATCAGTTTGAATATTTCCAAAACCTGATTTCAAGACTCGAAACAGAGGATATTTCTGGTTGGATGAAAATGTATTTTTTTGTTGAAGTTGTGAGTATCTTACGAGTGATAAAACTAGATTCATATGGTTAAAGTAAAATACTAAATAATGTAATTAATCTTCTGCAGGCACTGCCTGGAGGTGCTGCTCGCGTCGTCGCCGCCTGACGAGACTTTCGAGCGGAACAGCGAGGAGCACGTGAGTGGAGGGGTTACGGTATCCAGGTTACTGTAGTTTTAGCGATTTCCTGGATTACGGTAGCCGTGGGTACAGTAGTGGTGCGTTATTGATTGAATGGATGAGCGTACAGTACCCCCTGTTTCAGTCGACGACGGTAGTGTGCGCGCCGGCTGCGGGCGTGGACGCGGCACTTGCGCACGCTGTCTGCCTCTTCCTGCTCAACTGCACGCCCTATCTGGCGATGAAGGTGCGCCGCGCTAGCTACCGTAACCTTTACCGCAACCGAAGTGTACCTTAGGCGGCAACCGAATCGTAACCTAGTCGGTGCTGTCGAAATATTTTCACAGTCGCCTTGAATAATGTAAACAAAAAACACGTTCCTGATAAACACAGCAAGCGGAACTATAAATACAAAAACAAACAAACAAACCATCTCTCTCTCCAGATCTCGCCTGCCGACCTCGCAACGTGGGATCGGCTGCAGGCAATGCACGAGCGATGCGCAGCCCTCGTCGTCGGGAGGACCAAACCGGATGCGGTAATATAATAATAATTATATTAATAATAATAACAATAATATTAGTTATAATTAAACATAATAGTAACGAATTACAGTGACCCACTATTGTTCTAGCTTTTGATCGTTTATTGTTCCATTGTGCTTCTCACATTTGCGTACCGACTTTCCATGTGACTCGTTATCTGCATTAGCATTTGCCTTCTAGTGATTAATGCATTTTTTGTGTGAAATTAATTAAACCATTTCACGCTTGCAGATTAATAAAAAAACATTCATGATTGCAGATTCAAAAAAAATCATTTCACGATTGCAGATCCAATCGCTGTTCGCCGCGCTGCCCGAGTGCATCGAGTCGTTCGCGCCCGCCATGGCCGCGTTTAAGCCGGAGGAGGTGAGGCATACGGTAGTTAGTCAGGGGTTGGCTACTGTAGCTGATATGGTAGTCAGTGGCCGGGCGGGTGACGATGCTAGTAGCTCTTGCACCCGCAAGGTCTGTGGATGAAGGTACGTTTTTGAAACTGGGAATCCGAAAATATAATCGTTTCTAAATGTTTCGAAACGTATACCAAAAACACATCATGGAAAAAATATTGAATCAGCTACAGTAACCGCCAACCAATTTGCTACCATATTCATTGGGAGGCCGCAAGAGCAGAGTGGCGGTTGATATTTATTTACTTGCTAAAATGTAAATAATATATTTGCAGCCGGAACCTGTTGAAGAGGAGGAAAAGGTGGAGAAAGCAGAGGAAGAGAAGAAGGAGGACAAGGATAAGGCGGACAAAAAGAAGAAGAACAAGGATAAGAAGGCGGCTGTGGATAAGGAGGCGAAGAAGAGGAAGAGAGCGGAGCGCGTCGTCGACCCCGCCTCCACTGCAGCACTGCTGCGGCTGACGCGAGTGGCGCGGCTGGCAGCCGCCGCCCTCTCGGAGCGCGCCGCCGTCGCGCCAGAGCACGCGAGCGCCGCGCTCGCCACTGCCGCCGCCTGCCTCGCGTCCGCGGCGCCGAGCGCCGTGCGCCCCGCGGCCGAGGCTGCCGCTGCAGCCGTGTACGAGTTGGCGACGAGGTGAGCCTAGTTTATTTCCCTGCTCTTTTTATCTTTCCATCTAAGTGGCTTTTAATTTCTTCCTGTTTGATTTTGTACCATTTTAATAAGCATAATTCGGAATTACAAAAGTAATTGAACATTGAGTTGAGTTTTGTGTTGTTGTCGACAAATAGTGTATGTTTGCAGATGTCTTGAGGTGTACGGCGAGGGCGCCGCGCAGTCGGGTATGCTGTCGATAGCGCTGGCTGCAGCTGCGACCCGCCAGCCGCCCAGCACCGACTATGAGCGGTGAGCGAGCTGCAGCTGCAGCAGCTGCACTTACCTGATGAGATTAATTAATAGTCTTTTTGGACTACGAGTATCCAATTTCGTAAGAGACTCACAATTGCAAAAACGAATTTCGGTACTCATCAGCGGTTTCTTTATGTAAAAAAATAATAAAGTTCTAAAATTAAAATTTTGAAAATGCAGATCGCGCGCCGAGCTGCTGCAGTACGCCCGGCTGCTGGCTGCAGCTGCACGCTGCAGCAAGCAGGGACTGCTGAAGGATCAGGTAAGATACGGCTCGCATTACGGCTTTTTGGACGATAGATATGTAGGAAACAGGGAAAGGGAGACTGCTAGAGATCGACCCGGCATCTGAGTAGGAAACGTTATTTCACTCAGTATTTGAATTGTGTAAAACGTTTATCAGTCAGTATTTGAATTGTGTAAAACGTTTATCAGTCAGTATTTGAATTGTGTAAAACGTTTAGAGTTTTGGCAAATTTTGTCCCACTGCAGGTGTCGCTGTACTCGCAGCTGCTTGGTCGTCTGCTGCAGGCTGCAGCTGCACACGGAGAGAGACTGCAGCGAGGAGGTGCAGCAGCTGCAGCAAGTGGTCGGTTGAATTTGGTCAAACTTTTTGTGGTGTTCAACGGAAGTACCCAATCGTGCCATCACCCTCGCGTGCTGGTATTAATATTACACCATTTTTAAAACGATACGTTCATAAAACGGACTACTGTTTGTGTACACTCTTTCTTTTCCTCGGCGTGGCTCTCGCTTTGCCATGCGGAACGTGTGTCTTAGCCGCGGAACGTTGTATTATTTTGGAGGGCTGTTTGCGAATTTTTAATATGATGTTATTGCATCTCAGACTCGTCCGCATCGTGCAAGCGCCGTCGTCGCGACGAGCAGCGCACGCTGCACGCAGCCGTCAAGGCGGCCAACGCCGTCAACGAGGAGTCACACTTCTCCAAGGTGAGAGAGGATACAGTAACTGGGGGGGGGGGGGGCTAAATAGGTTCTTGCTTGCGGCCCTTCTGCCTGCCATTTTTACCGTGTCTGCAAACCAATATTTTGATAAATTTAGCGAACATTGAACGATACGCACTTTGGCACGCGTTTTAAGGCATTTCTGCATGAAATACCTGCGTGAACTCCATTTGACATATGCTAGCTGGGTCGCTTTTCCAAGGAACCATTCTTTGATTTCTTGATTATTCCATTTGTTCGAGTCTCTGCGTTTTTTTTGATTATTTTTTAAATATTAAAAATAAACACTCTTCATTGCGGACGGCTAAAGTGTACTGACTACCCTAACCCGTTTCCTCGCGCAGGTGCTGCCGTTCGTGATCGCCGACTGCCTGCTGCCGCTACGTGCCGCGCCGCCCGCGGTACAGTACCCCGCCGTGCTGCTGTCGCACGGGGTTGATCGATTCGGACGGTGAGATACAGTAGTAATTGCAGGATCCGATGGATACTGTAGTAGTATGGTGTGCCTTTGACTGAGATAGGATTAATCTTCTCTAACGACTTGTCTTTCATTGATTGAACGTTAACATCTGAACATTTTTTTCTCTGACTGATTTTTGATCTCTCTCTCTCTAAATTTATCATTAATATCTCTCTTCAGTGCCTCCCTCGCGACTTGCCTGCCGCCGGCCGAGCGCCTCGCCTACACCCGGATGTTCCCCACGTTCAAGGAGATGAACCGACGAGTAGTCTAAGGAGGAGAGGAGTACGGTAGTCGATGCCGCCGATCGATAACTGATTGTCTAATCAACTACGGTTTTTGAGAATTGCTGCTGTCGAATGAGTATTTCGGTTCAATCAACTGTGATTTCTTTATAGATCCACAATGCATCGACTTAGAATTGAATTTGAATTATCGATTGATTTCCGGAAATTATAGAATATCGGCTATCCGTAATCCCCTGTTTTTTGTGCTTTTACACGTTACACCGTTGATCTGAAATACTGATTTAGAAAACAAAATTAGTTTCGCTTAGCATCTCACCATTCGTTCGTTGTTGCAGTCTCAAAGATTTCCTCTGAATTTTTTTCAAATGTTAATTTCAATCTGAATTCGTGTTTTTTGCAGTGTTTCCGAACACGATTTGCCTCGTTTATTCCCATTCCCCCCGCTCACGAATTCATTTATTCACGATATTCTTCCATTGTTACGCTGTCAGTCGACACTGATAAATTTGGCATTTCGCGAGCCGATGTTAAATTTCAAGATAGGAAGAGGGGTATTAAAAGATCAGGTTATGCACTCGTGGATATTCCGGATACTCTTTATAAAATGAATTTCATTTCTCAAAATAATTCTCAAAACCACTGACCCTCTCTCTATACATGTGGGAGGCAAATAACCACTCGTTCTCTAGAGGCTTTTTCTTCTCTCTCATGCTAGAATCGATGATGGAATGCGTGCAGTTTCTCACTCGTCCTTATTCTTTTTCCCATGCACTTCCTCCTTCTATTCTGAGGGGTTTCAGCGCAAGCTCAAAGCTCCAAAAAGGGGTCGGGCGAGATAGTGGGTGAAAATGAGAGAGAGGGGCTGTCAATGCTATTTTAAGTCCTTCAAAAAAACCTCTGAACATGCGCCGAATTCACGGGTATGAACACCCGTGAGATGAAATTCCGACAGACAGGAGATAAAGAGTGTGTGGAAGATGGGGCGTTTTCTCTAGCTACTCTCTTTATTTTCACACTCTCTCGCTCGCTCTCTCTCTCTCTCTCTCTCTCTCTCTCTCGCTCCTGACACATGGACTCAAGCGGGAAGAGAAATCGTGTGAAAGTGCACGAGGGAATCTCTCTTTAATGAAAGCAGATTGGCTCTCCAGGCATCCTCGAAATGTTTGAATCTATAAATCGCGTTTCGGGTTCGGGTTGCATTCCCTAGTTTCTCGCATGTTCTCTTCTTCTAAATTTACATAATCGCCCCCCGTTAGTTCGAAATCGGCATCATTTGGGGTTGAATGCGCGCCATTCACCAACCCATCTCCAACGTTCCAGAAAGATGTGAGGAGAAAGAGAGCGTATAAAGAGAGCGTGAGAGAGAGAGTACTTCTCCATTTTTTACGCTCTCAAAACCACTTTCTGTATGGTTGACCACCCTTTGATGCGTTACTCCAAACCTCCAGATAGGGGTCAACAGAGAGAAACGTGATTTCGCACACCTTTCTGGAGGTTTGCCCGGCTAATCGAGTGCAGTGTGTTACAGCACACTGAAACCGAACCACGCCTGTTCATGCGGCACTAATCAAATTATTGCAAAATACGGTCTACACTCCGCTTTTTGCATGACTTTTGCTCGATAAAACGGTGAGCAACCGCAGTTTTCCCCTAATCTTCGACTAATTTGCATCCGTTTGCTACTTTACAGTTCTACTATTCTAATGCTCTCTACTCGGCGCCACGCTACCAAAAAGGGGCAAGGCGCTTTCTCTTATGCTGCGCAAATTTCATGGGTGGAAAGTGGAAAACCGTTTTGTCCACCTTTGCATAACTTTTTTCCTAGTCAAGCTACAGCTTCCAAACTTGATACAGGGATTACAAGCCACGTGTGGAACATTTTCCTTTTTGATTGGAGAGATTTCGTTCAGTTTGAGCTGAGTTACACGAGTTTTCCACCCTCAGAGGGTGCAATTCCACCAATGAAATTTGCGCAGCATTAGAGCCAGAGGCGGTCTCTCTCTTGCACACTCTCTCTCTCGCGCCCGACCCTTTTCTGGAGGCGTGGGAATCAACGTGAATAACATGAGAGATTCTCTAATCTGGTTTGGCCGAAGGTGTAAATCTGCCCGAAATAGCTCCTCCGTCCCCCCTAATACAAATTTCGCACATCACTCAACCAGCGCGTAAACATATTTTGTATGTGACACTTTTTCCACCTGGATACGGTAGATCGTTCACGTGCACAGCCCGGCATATCCTCCAGAAAGGGAGTCCCGCCGAGACAGTGTGTAAGAGCAAGAGGGTTTCTCTCTCACTTTCACGCACTATCTCGTGTCTGACCCCTTTCTGGAAGACCACTGACGAGAGAGCATGTGAAAGTGAGAGAGTGCCGTCTTCCCCTTCTCAATGTCACATTGTTATCGTGCTTTCACTAGAGTCTTCACTGAAATCACACGTTCCGCCATGTCACCCTCAAATCATGTGGTTTGTCTGATAGAGCACGCCACATTATCTGCGCTTTTTCACCCCTTTGGAATCCAAATTCGCTTCCCAATGGTAGAAACGTCAAAAACCATTGGCATAAATTTTCCACAACGTGAACCCATTGGGTTGTTTCTTCCATTGAAAAGCAAATTCGTCAGCCCTGCTCCTGGAAGGGACCGGCGACGAGAGAGTGCACGAAATTGAGAGGGTATCTCTCGATTTCACACACACACTCTCACTCCCGACCCCTTTTTGGAGAGGTGGAGTAATTTTTCATGTGGTTAGTGTGGAAGACGACATGCGATTTCGGCAATTCCACTCTTATATTCGAAAAAAAAAATTTAAAAGAATATGCCCGAGGCGCTGAAAACTCGGCGCCGGAAATTTATATCATCACTCACACCACTATCGCGTCTCGATGATCCCTTTGATATCGTTATCTCACGCCCTCTCTCGCGCTTGATCACTCTATTCACATTGTTCTACAGCTCGGTCAAACCTCCAAAAAAGGCACTTAGAAAAATGATAGTAGTTTTTAACTATCATGATAGTCATGGTGGTCACATGATAGTTAAATATTAATATCAATGTGCTCACCATAACTATCATGATAGTTAAAAACAACTATCATTTTTCTGAGTGGGGCTTTGGTCTAAGGCAGCATGCAGGATCGTACTCTCTCATTTTTGCCAGTTCTCTGACCCCTGACCCTTTTCCGGGGTGGTGGGGGGCTGCGTTTGATGAAGCCATTTATGCAATTTTCACACTTTCCCAATTGTTGATCTCTTTATTCGCTAGCACATTTGTCCACAGCCGGCCAAACCTCCAGAAAGATTTTCGGAATGAAATAGGACGAAAAGAAAAAAAAGGCTAACCGGGTTGTTGATTGATCGCATTGATATTCCTTACCACACTTTCCATCTTGATCTCTCGTCCCAAATTCTCTAGCGCAACCGCGAACAAGCGGCGAGATATCTCGCACCGGCCGAGTAAACAGTTATCCCTTTTTATCACCTCCTCGTCTCTCCTCATTCCGCACGCTCTCTCGTCGCTCTGATTGGTGAGAGAGCGTGTGAAATTGAGAGAGTTTAATGTCTGTTCGAGTGATCGCAGCTCAAGGTTGGCCAGGTTGGTCGTAAAGCGGAACTGTGTAAGTAAGACGGCGAAACTCGAAAGTTGACCATGTCGATGCGCGCCTTTTTACCATGTAACATCACCGTGTTTTTGTGCGAAAGCAAGCTAGGGATACCGGTTCGCCATACCCTCTGCAAGTATATTTTTCTTTGACTCTCTTCGCCTTATCTGCCGTAATACCAATACCGAACTTGCATCCCTACTGCAAACCCAATGTAACAAACCTTTACGATTCTAAGCTATAGTTCAGTTTTCATCTCGCGATTTTTTGTTCATCCTGGATTTTATTGGTTGCTCATATTTCACACCCAATTATTATCTATGTTCATAGAATTTCCCCCAGCTGTCCGTTCTCCTCTTCCAATTCATGTTTTTTTCACACTCCCTGCGCGTTATTGCTTTGCTTTTTTTGCACGATGTGGATAGATTCAGAGCCTGCTCGCTGTTCCCGCCCTCCAGAAAGGGGCAGGAGTGAAATAGTGTGTGAAAGCTAGAGAGGGCTAAACTATCTCGCTCTTTGCCCCTTTCTAGAGGCCCTGACGAAATGGAGCGGCCACAAGAATCACATATCGCGTTCACTCACTTCCCATGTGCAACAACTGCTCTCGTTTTTCACGGGACTCTCTCTTCTCACTTCTTTCGCATCTCTCTCTCTCTCTCTCTCTCTCTCTCTCTCTCCCCTCCCCCGGTCCTAACAGACACGATTGCTACACTTTCCCGAGCAGCCCCCCTCTAAATCTGCACGTTTTTAAGCGCCGGCACACGCGTCCTTTACGTCTTGTTTATTTTAACCCCGAAATTGTCGATTTTTCTCGCGAATAATCGATTAATGTAAAAACTTTTTAAATTTCCTAGTTACAGGCCCCTCGAACACCCCCCGGAATGGGGGAGGCCAGCGCACACAAGCCCGCAAAAAGTACTGCAGTTTGATCTTTGATTTTTTCCCGGATATATCTTTGATCTTTTCAGACTGGCTGCGGCTCCTTATCGAGTCCGTCGATGTGCCTCTCGATCACAAGGTTTTGATCTTTGATCTTTGGTTGTTGATCAATAACCTCCGATCGGTGATAGTACGTTTTGGAACGGCCGTTTTGGGACCCGAAAATACAGCTTCTTAATGTCCTGAAACGTATCCTAAGTAAAAAAAAAGAATTGAATTAAAATTGAAATTGAATAAATCCTGTAAAAAATATGTCGAGGGCTCCTAAAATTCTGTTTTAAAACGTCCTATCACCGCTCCGACCATGAATCGATCCTTTGAATGCATAATATTTCATCTAAGAACTGAAAATCGATATTCGGAATGCCTACCGTAGTCTCCTCCTACCGTAACCTCATCCGTTCAGGATCCGCACCGGCTGCACTTCTCCACCGTGCAGTCGCTGGTGCCGGGCGCGCACGGCCTCTACTACCGCGGCGCGGATGGCGCGCGCAAGGCGCTCGCGTGAGTATACGGTGGTGGTGTGTAGTGTAGCCGACGTTTGCAAATCCTCGCCTAGTGCAATTCTGACCAACAGTTGTTGATAACACTGTTGCAAAGTGTGATAATTTATTGCCCTTTTAATAGAATATGAGTGTGATTGATATGGGGTGAGATCGGCACCAGAGTTTATTCCTAACCTCCAGAAAGGGGTCAGGAGGGAAATAGTGGGAGAAATCGAGAGAGACTCTCTCATTTCAACCAACTCTCTCGTTCCTGACCCCCTTTTACATATGTTGATTGTGATAGATAAGGGGCAAGATCGTGATAAGACCATTGTGCGCGGCCCAATTTGCACTTTACGAGGCGCCATAAAAGCCAATCAAAAGCCCATAAAAAGGGGTGCGATCTAACGACAAATTTTCGTCAAAAGCGTCAAAGTTGGCGAGAAACTTGATTGAATCGTTGACATGTTTGATTAATTAGGCGAGCGGGAGAGTGATTAGTGCAAGGTGTAATTAGTGCCCGCACCAAAGTTGATTGGCGAAGTGAGTTGAAATGTGATAAAGTACTCTCAACAGAGAGATGTATCTAGGCCATATATCGAAAACATAAATAAGTTTATGCTAAAGTATCATTCTCATCTGCGGAGTAGCATCATCATTACGTAATTGTAAGAATTTCATCATCACAATGCAATTGCAGTTTTGACGGTGCTGGCCACGTCGCGGCGCCTGAAGAAGGATGGGACAACCAGAGCATTTTCATCCATCTCGGTACCCTGATCTTTGATCTTTCAACTATCGTAACCCGTCACATGGATCCAAACCTCCTGAACGGGGTCATACGCGAGAGAGCGTGTAAAAGTGAGAGGCTTCTTCTCACTTTCACACACTCTCTCATCCCTTGCCCCTTCTGGAGGTTAGACTGCACTGAGTAATGATGTGACGCATCTACCGTAACCCGCATGCATGTCGCCTCTCTGTAGCCCACGGTCATCGTGCGGGCGCGTTCGGCTGTGGTGGTGTGATGCGTGGTGCAGCTTCGGTGGGCGATCTTTCCGAGACATCGTCGTCTTCGCCCGTGGACGCCTACACGACGGCCACCGACCGCTTCGAGAAGACCGTGTCGCTGGTGCAGCAGATGATGAAGGGTACGGTAGGCGATCACACCACGTGCGTGCGAGTAGCTCGTTCTGTCCTTTCTCTTGTCCTCATTTTCGATGTAGTAGATAGTGCAAACCAGCGGAGAGAATTTCATCCGGTCTGAACTAATGACGATGTATTTAGTTGGAGTATTTTTATTTAATAGTAAAATTTAAAAAAAAAATTAAATTTCAAATCTATCGATATTTCAGCCAGTACAATCGGCCTTCGTCCAAGCAGAAAATCGAAAGTTTCGCAGAGTATCGATTCATCCGAGGTATTGCGTCATCCCTATGCAATCTCAGATATTCCGTTATCTCATGAAATCTGCAATTTGGAGTCATCCTATAGAAATCTTAGAAATATTGCAATATAGTTCCAGAGGAGAAGGGGTGTGCAAAAATAGTTTATAGTATCTCAAGCCAAACCCCTTTCTGCGGGGTTGACCAGAATGTTATACCTATTTCATCAATATACCCCAAATATTGTGTCATCCCTATGCAATTTCAGGAAGAGACCATTTCGAAGAAGTACAAGGAAGAGAACGACGGACTGAGAAAGAAGTGATCTTTCAATTAATTTAAAACTAATATTTATTTACTAAATTATTTCTTAATAATGCTTTCTACAGTTTGAAATAATTCGGGTAAATAACTGGATTTGTTCTCTTTATTCGCACACTCGTTCACCGATGAAGAGAGTGTGCGAAGCGAATAATACAATTTTCGTATCTATAATTTTACAAAAAAAATATAATTATAATAATAATTGCATAATATAAATTATAGAGTAAAATTATAAAGTAAAATTATAAATAATAAATGTATGAATAAAAATAATACGCGAAGATACAATTATTTGCCCGAACTTCAAACTCTATGATTTCAAGACTATTCTCGTCTTGATACATCTTTTAAAAGCAACACTTGCTAAGATTTAGTGAGTGTTAGGCCCGGGAACAACTGTCCCTGCTCTTGATCTTTTGCAACGGAGATTTACGGCCGGAAGCGCTTTTTCGAAACCGGAAATAAGTATTTTGAATTGACCGGAAGTGTATTTCGCAGGGTCGTCGAACTCGAGGCCGAACTGTCCTCTACCCAGGAGTCCCTCGAAGAAGCCAGAGACCAGGAGACACACGAGAAGAACATCCGTCAGTTGTTTCTCTTATTGCGTCATTACTACGCAATCGTCAGTTGTTTGCCTGTTTGTCACGTGAAACAGAGCAAATTCAAAGCACGTTCATACACCATCGTGCAGTTCCGAAGCACCAGAAAGATACCAGGTCTACAGTTATTGAGGCTTTAAGGAGATTTGTTGATTTCAATCTAATGAGGTAATTATAATTAATTCAGTACGCGAGTCGGCGGCGTGTGCTGAGGCGCGTCTGGATGAGGCGGAGCGCATGGCAGAATCGGCGACTCGTCGCGCCTGCGAAGCGGACCACGCTCATAATGTAAGCGAAAGCGGGCAAAAGATAAGTGGAGGTATGGGGAATCGAACCCCAGACTTCTCGCATGCAAAGCGAGCGCTCTACCCCTGAGCTATACCCCCAACGGGGGAGAAGGCAGAGATTTGCGTATATGAGCAGGGCGCACTGATTTGATCTATGATCTTTTACAGAGCGAGCGTCAGCGCGCTGACAAGGCCGAGTGGTCGCTCGGCGAACACAGAACGTGGCTAGGAGAGTCGAAGACAAGGTACAGTATATCCATAAATAGTCACGGGGGCTCAAAAATTCAGATCCTCTACAAGAGAAATGAACAGATAATGGTCACGAGCGCAATACGTAAAATTTACATTGCTTACTACGGTATTGCGATGAAAATTGTGGACTACATCAAGCATTATACCGTAGTAAGTGCAGCTTATTCTCGGACCGCTTTTTTATCCGCCTTTGAGCCCCCGTGATAGTATATTACTACGGTATACAGTAGTGTTGTTATTTGGAATAATCCGATTCGAGAATAACAAAGGGTTATTCGCGACTAAAATTATTCCAAATAACTACACTAGTAAACAGCGAGAAACATATGACGCTAGCAAGAATCTGCCATCATTCGACAATCAATAATATGCAATCGATATTGTTCAGAGTCGCACAGCTCGAGGGCCAGTTGGAGGAGTCGCACAGAGAGGTTTGCTTCACTTGCTACTGCACAGTTTTCTTATTTATCATGTCTTGTCTTGTCTAGCTGTCTGTTGTATCCATCAATCTGCTCTGTTGATCTGCGCGAGCTATCGAGTTTGGATTTGCAATCTTTAAGTGTTGTTTTGACTCTTGATCTATTTGCGCATTTTGATCTTTGCTATACGATATGCGATCTTTGATCTTTCTATACGATATGTGAACTTTGATCTTTGCTATACGATATGTGAACTTTGATCTTTCTATACGATATGTGAACTTTGATCTTTGCTATACGATATGTGAACTTTGATCTTTCTATACGATATGTGAACTTTGATCTTTCTATACGATATGTGAACTTTGATCTTTGCTATACGATATGTGAACTTTGATCTTTGCTATACGATATGTGATCTTTGATCTTTCTATACGATATGTGAACTTTGATCTTTGCTATACGATATGTGATCTTTGATCTTTCTATACGATATGTGATCTTTGATCTTTCTATACGATATGTGATCTTTGATCTTTGCTATACGATATGTGAACTTTGATCTTTGCTATACGATATGTGATCTTTGATCTTTGCTATACGATATGTGATCTTTGATCTTTCTAGTTAACGGAGCAGCGTGCGCGCGCGGAGAAAGCCGAGTGGACGCTGGGCGAGCACGTCGCGTGGCTGGAAACGGCTAAGAAACGGTGAGAAAAAAGATCCCCTGGTTCAGAATACTCACAAAGAAAAAACTCTAATCTTGATATGCCCAGAGCGAGAGTTTGAAACTCTAATGTTAGAGAGCGTGCGAAAATGAGAGGGCGCGTCTCTCGGATTCATGCACTCTCTCGAAAATTAGAGTTTAAAACTCTCGCTCTGGGCATATGGAGTTTCAAACTCCTAGAGTTTTTTTCTTTGTGAGTAGTTGAAATTTTCCAAATAGAATCCACTGTAGCATCATACTAGGAAAATGACTATAGGAATCCACTGCGATTTCTGTACCCGAGACGCCAATAAAGAGGGACGAGAGAGTGAGTGTGCGAAACTGAGAGAGTACCTCACCCTTTTTACATATTTTTGGGACTGATATTCGTTTAGAACTAAATAATTATATGCAGATCGGCCGACCTCGAAAGGGCGCTCAGTGATGCGCGTGATCAGGTATCGCTATTATTTTTTGTTCATTTTTTCGGTTTTCCTTTCGGTTTTTACACTGCTGGCTTAGTATTTTAAAGCTACATTGTGAAATACCAAGTTTGAAGATACAATGCTAGAGATCAAAGATCAAAGGCTAAATATCAAAGATCAACTTCCTCAGGTGGCCGAACTCCGCGACCGCACGGAGCGCGCCGAGTGGAGTCTGGACGAGCAGAGTCTCTGGCTGCAGGAGGAGAGGGAGAAGTGAGGCAGACACACTCCAGCAAGGGGTCGGCGGCGAGAGAGTGTTGTGAAATGAGAGGGTCTCTCTCATTTTCACACGCGCTTTCGTCCCCCTGAACCCTTTCTGGAGATGTGGACCGTGGTGTAATACGGCAGCCAAACTCGAAAAATCGATATTTTATCCAGTAACTTCCATGCTCCGTATTGTTCTTCATCTATTTCATTGAAAATAAGTAAGGAAATTGACGGAAAACAAAAGTTATCATCTTTCTACAAGTGTTGGGCACTATTTCGCAAAGTGGGCGGGGCCAAGAGCGGGCGACGCGTGCTTTCTGGGAGTGCTGACAACGAGCCGTGAGCCAAACGGTTACATCTACGGCTACTACCAGACAGTAAAATAGACTGTCAACGGGCGAAAAAGAAAGGCAAAGGAAGATAAACAATGAATGAATGAATGAATGAAAGGACAAAACTACACAGAGAGAAAACATACTAGGAATATGACAGTTGGCACTCCTACTAATATATAAGTAGGGCCTACTAATCGCCTACTTATATATTAGTAGGCCCTACTTACATATTAGTAGGCGTGCCAACTTGATGTCGTATTCCTAGTATGTTTTCTTTGTGTGTACGTGTTCTCTTTCAGGACGCGCGCCATCACCGCGGCCGCCGAATGTGCCACCACTGAGTTGAGAGAGAAAGTGGCTTCGATCGAGAGCGAACTGTGCACTCGGTTAGTTGTTTCATCCTCCAGAAAGGGGCCAGGGCAAGAGAGTGTGCAAAAGTGAGAGATTACTTCCCGATTTTACATGCCCTATCTCTCCAAACACCCTTTTGAATGAGTGACCGGCCTGTGACTTCATTGACTACATTGACTATAATATCGGTAAAATATCTGCAATATCTATAAAATATATAAAAATATAAAATATAAAATATAATAAAATAAATAGTAAAATATCGGTCGGAGGCAACTTCACACAAAGAGTGAAAAAAAACTGGCCCACTTTCTTACTAAATTCTTAATCAGTAACGTGAATGCAAACTTTCACCTCATCCCGAATTTAAGTCTCGTTTTCTCCAGTGTCCCCTCCATCATTCTGCCCGAGCACATCGTCGATGCCTCTGATGACGTCATCGTCGAGTGTGATACGACAGTCGCATCATCACGTCAATCGGAGAACAGCGAGGAGGAGAAGGAGGTACAATGATAATAATATTAAAAAAACATTCCCACATTGTAATGAGATGCCTGAAACATGTGATTAAAAATGATCTTGCTTGGTTGTATACGCTCGTTGATAGCTCACATGGCTTTTTTTAATAGATTGCCTATGAATAATGCAATAGTACCCTAAACGAATTTCGGAGTATGCTCGATTATAGAAACCGATTGAGAAAAAAACCATGATCAACATTCCTGGGGAAGAGCCTCAATCGAATTTGATTGCCTATGAATGACGCAATCTTACTCCTAAACCTATTGCAGAGTGTTACCGAGGAGGAGATGTCCGTCATCACCGTCACCCATCAACAATCCGCCTCTCCCTTCACCCGATCCGACACTGTCGAGGCACTCGAAGAACGGTGCGATTGCATAGTGATGACGCAATACCTCATTTGCAACCTCCAGAAAGGGGTCTGGGCCGTGAGCTAATTGTCGTCCACTTCTGACTCCTTTCTGGAGAAACTCGGAAAATGTTTTGTAGTAATTAGTGTAGCGAAAGCGAGCTTGCTTATTGCAAAAAAAATGACCATAATCGCAGTGTTCGCGAGTTGGAGTCGGAGCTCGAAGCGAGTCGCCGCGCCATCCAGACCGAGTTCGAGGCACAGCTCGCCGATGTTTCGCAGAAGGCGGCGCAGTCCGTCGCCGAACTCGCCGCCGCAAAGATCAGGTACGGTAATTGACGATGAGTAGCTATCGAGCAGTGATTTTATTTTAAAAAAAACGTAATGTAGGCTGGAAGAGGAGAACGCAATGGAGGTCAACACGAAGTTGGTGAAACGAGTGTGCTAATCGATAATTAATGAAATTAAATAATTTATTATAAATTAGAGTTTGATATTTGAATCAGAATATCTTCATTTCGCACATTCTTTTCACCGTATATTGACGGAGTACACAGAGAATGAATGCACTGAGTTAGGGTATCTAGTGTATGATACACTCAATATTGAGTGTATTCGCGCGTCGAGAGAGCGTGCGAAAACGAGAGATTTGTAAGTGTATCATACACTAGATGCCCTAACTCAGTGTATGATATACTCAATAGTGAGTGTATTCATTCTGGGTATAGTGCAAAATGAAGAGACGCTGATTCACATATTCAACTCTAATGAAAATTCTGACCAACTGAACTCCTAAAACTCCCGTTTCCCCCTAACAAGCATGGTCGTTTCGGAATGAAATAATAATATTAAAACACAATTGAACTTCGCATTACAGGATCCAGGAACTGACAGAGAAGGAAGACGAGTTGAAGTTTGTTTATTTTTAAATTTTTATTTTAATATATTATATATTTATTTTAATATATTATATATTTATTTTAAATTAAATATTATATATTTATTTTAATAAATAATTTTTTTCCAGTAATCTGCACACAGTTATTGAAGATCTCCGGCAGAAGCTGAAGGTCGGTTCATGCTTTGCCTTCATATTTCCACCCGGTAGTCTACCGTAACCCAATATCTCCGTTCAGGACCTCGAGCGCGCTCGATCCGACGCCGAGTGGCATCTCGGCGAGCACAGGGACTGGCTCAAGAACGAGCGCGACAAGTGAGTTTCACAGCCGGGGAAAACCTCCAGAAAAGGATCAGAGGCGAGAGAGTGTGTGAAATTGGGAGATACTCTTTCCTAAAATCTCTCATACATTCTCTCGTCCCGAATTCCTATTTGGAGAGGTTTGGAGTCATGCGAAAAAAATGGTTTTCTGATCATTGTGTAACAAAACATTGCAAAGTCCTATCTGTGATTGAGATAACAGATAGAGATAGCAGATCACAATCAAAAGGTCAACTGATGCAACCCGTATCATTCTTATCATTTCCCCCGATCGGTTATGGTCTATCATGATAGGTAAGGTGCACTGCGATCGAACTTGCCAGGAGAACGTTCAATGTGAACACTAGACTTTGAAAGGTAACTATATAACTACCCGCATAAGAGTAAAATTAGACCCCCACACTCTTCATTCCCCGCGCTCTCTCTTCAAAAAAGCGGTCAATTTCCATGTTATGCGGGTAGTTGTTTAGTTACCTTTCAAAGTCTAGTGAACACCATTGCTGCCAGATACCATCGTTTTTTCTTTCTATTATTTGTGTTTTATTATTTTAAAAAATACGCTAATTAAATTACCCCCCGAAAATTCTCCATTCGTGTTCGGCTGAGAGGCGGTCGTCTCCGTCTTTCCTCCCGCCTCGGAGGAGGGTCCCCCGACGTAGCTTGGACCCCCGTCGGTGGTATCTGTCCACGGATGCCAAGTTCCAACATACGAGTCGGAACTATCAATGTCCGAACCCTTCGGAAGGATAATCGAGTTACTGAGCTGGAGGACGCTGTAAGTCGGATACCATTTGATATAATCGCCTTACAAGAGACCAGACGAAAAGGCCACACCTCCATAACCTTAACAACATCGCAGCATCTGCTTGTTTGTTACGGTAACAGTTCCACCCACGGTACTGGCTTTTTGGTCGCGAATCAATGGGCAGCCCTTTGCGCCTTCAATGCAGTCAATGAAAGGCTTTCATATCTCGACATTCCCACTATCGGACTCCGGATAATAAATGGATATGCGCCAACAAGCTCGTATCCCGACCAAGTATACGACAAGTTCTTGAATGATCTGAGCACTCTCATAACCACTTCCACCCGTCGTGCACGACTACCGGGGGGTGGTCGGGGTCGTGTTATTGTACTCGGTGATTACAACGCGAAGGTCGGTTCTCGATTGACAGATGATGAAAGGTTTATTGGATGTCACGGACTTGGAGTGAGAAACGGGAGAGGTCAAGTACTTGCCGATTTTTGCGCGGAAATGAGATTACACGTGCACAACACGCGATTCCAGAAAAGAGAAACGAGAAAATGGACATGGCAAAGCCCGAACATGGAGACTAGGAATCAGATTGATTATGTGATGGGTCAAGAGCGTTCTCTTGTAATCGACACAACAATAATTGGGAACTTTGATTTTTCAAGTGATCACAGATTGGTTATGGCCAGAATTCGTATAAGATCAAATACACGAAAACGATATTACCAATCCCGACCACGCCTACAACTCGATCAGAGAAACTTTACTGCTGAAATCCACAAGATTTCAACAGCAGATGTTAAAAATTACGAGACTATGGCGAAAACAATGGTTAAAATTGCTGAAGACTCAATGATTCCAATTCAAGCAAAAGAACGCTTTTCAAACAGAACTAAACAACTATTCCACGACAGACGACGACTAAGAGACAGTACTCCATCACCGCGAAATCGAATTCAGTTCTCGCTCTGTTCAAAAGCTCTTCGATTTTCCATAGAAGACGACATACGGAGAGGTCACCTGGAAGTTGTGAAGAGAGCAGTACAATACGGACACAGCACAAAGAAGGCATTGCAAGCTTCTAAAGTAGGTACAACAAGAATATTCCAACTAGAGAAGCCGGATGGAAGTGTGGCAAATACGAAAAACGAACTCAATGCTGTTGTCAAACATTTCTATAATGAGCTATTTGCGAGGACAAGAAGACCATCGAGATTAGTTTTGAAATCAACTGAACCTTTTTTACCGTTATTAAATAGTGAAGTGTCACATGCAATCTGCAAACTGAAAAATGGGAAGTCACCAGGACCGGATAAGATTACGGCTGAGATGCTCAAGTGTGGAAATGACATTCTAATAAAACCACTGTGCTCTCTATTCAATAAATGGATCTTAGAAGAGACCGTTCCATCGAATTTGCCTGATTCGGTGATCTCACTCATTTACAAAAAAGGAAGTCAATTGGATATTGCAAACTACCGACCGATTGCCTTGCTCAACTTGATATATAAAGTCTTCACATCAGCAATTGACAATCGTATTGAACAACAACTATCATCTAATCAACCACACGAACAGGCGGGTTTCAGAAGAAACTACTCAACCACTGATCATATTTTCACACTTTCGGAATTAATCAGCAAATCAACAGAGTATGACTTCCCTATATATTTCGTTTTCATTGACTATGCGAAGGCTTTTGACTCGGTCGAGTTTAGTGCAGTTTGGAATTCGTTATTTAACCAAGGAGTACATTCTAAATTGATCAATGTTCTGAGGAATATATATGAAAGTGCACGAGTATCAGTGAGAGTGGGCAAAGAACAAGTTCCAATTGAAGTTGAACGAGGTGTACGCCAAGGCGACCCACTGAGTCCCCATTTATTCAATTGTTTATTGGAAGAGATATTTCGGAAAATGAACTGGGAGAAATACGGAATATCTATCGACGGACGTAATCTCAACCATCTCCGATATGCCGATGATATTGTCCTTATATCGCACTCTCCAAATGAACTGTCTATAATGCTGAATGAATTGGTTAATGAAAGTAAGAAAGTCGGCCTTATTATGAATCGGAAGAAAACTGTGGCTATGAGCAATCGAACTCCAATCCAACTTCTTATTGAACAAGAAAAATTGATCTATGTTGAAAGCTTTATATACCTAGGCGTCAGAATATCATTCGATCAAAAACTTATGTTTGAAATCAATCGAAGAGTCGGAAGCGCTTGGAGAGCATTTAACAGATTCTACCATTTTCTTACTAATAGAACAGTTGAGATGTCACTCAAGTCAAGAGTATACCGAATGTGTGTTGAACCCTGCCTGCTCTATGGATGTGAATTATGGAATACCACGAAGAAAATACGAAAAAGGCTAGTTGTTGCACAGAGGAGTATGATGAGAAAAATGGCAGGAGTAACTCGATTTGATAGAAGAACAAATGAATGGCTTGAAACAAAAGTACCGCTGCCAGACGTTCGTGTAAGAGCAATGCATAAGAAGTGGAGTTGGGCTAGAAGACTTGCTGTACTTAATGATGATAGATGGGCGGTGAGAACTGTTAATTGGACACCAATCGACCGAGAGCGGCTTGTCGGAAGGCCGAAGATGAGATGGCGAGATGAAATAGTAAACCGAATGGGATCCAGATGGGCTAATACGTGCAGAAGATACCCCGATTTGTGGAACAGAAGCATCATTCAACAGGCTCACGACCTGAGGCTTGAATAAATGATTTGATTTTAAATTACAGAGTCTCCTACCTCGAGGAGCAACTGCGACGTGTGAGCAGTGGAGAGCACGCAACCAGCCGGCCTGTGAGCAGAAAGAATAGCACTGAGTAAGGATTGCATCATCATTAGGCAATAACGACGCTAAAGTAAATAAGTAGCACTTAGTTCTTAGGGAAGTCTTACGACTTAATACAATTTGGCGTTAAAAAACTCGCTAATTCCATCCATCGACCGGTGATAGAATTGTATGCAAAAGATGTTTTAAATATGTTGAAAATCAATAATTCATATCGTACCCCTACTGTATAGGTCGGGCTTCGGCGGCAGCACTGCGGCAGGCAAAGACGATTCGGAGGGAGAGCGAAGAGGAAGCGAAAGGTCAGATATCAAAGATCAAAGATCAATCATCAAATATTATGTCAAAACGGCTTGAGTCTCTAGTCAACGTAAGAAAATAAGTAAAGATCAAAGTTCAAACCTCTAATTTACCATATCTAACGCGCTTGCTCTTCTCACAATAACGACCAATATCCAAGCTTAATGGAAGCATTTGCTTGTATTGTATATGCGTATATAGTACACAGAGAAAAATGTCTGTCATATATGGCTCCTGAACTGTATTTGTATGTCATATATAACATACTGTATGTTATATATAACATACAAACGCAGTTCAGGAGCCATATACGACATACATTTCTCTGAGTGTAATGTTGTACGATTTGTTATCGTCCATATCACCGATCAATTGTATCAATCAATAACCAAGGTCAAGGGGGGTGACAATTCCGCAACGAGATTTTTAACTGCTCTAAACCTATCTGCATATCTCCACCTAAGTGTTATCATGATCAGAATCTCGAGGGCTTTCAAACCCACAAATTAACTAATTAGCTAATTAAAATTTGGCTAATTAGCAGAAAATTCAAAATGGTCAGAAAAATACAGCAACAAGCCGAATCGATGGAGGCGAGCAAATAACTAACAGGGCAAAAAAGTTCATACGGATTCCTCGTGTTTGAGAAAAGTTATAAGCCGTTGCGGAAATGTCGGTTGCGGAATTGTCACCCCCCCACGATATTCCGCATCAAAATTTCGCCAACTAGTTAAAATTCTGTTGGGAGTCACCCATCCTTTGCACTTTTCTCGATTTTTCATCACTAAGTGATAACTGATATGGAATTTGGCTGATAAGTTGATGGAAAGTGATAAGAAAGCAGTAGTCGATACCGATTTGAATTTTATCACCACCAAGGGCCTGAGGGTCACTACCGTCTGAGTTATGCCCTGTTGACTAAATGTTAGATAACGGATTGCCAACCCCTCCCAAAACATCAAATATATCCTTATGCATTATTTGCCTAACTGACCATAGTATCAACATATATGATTGATTGCCATGATTGCCATCATATATGATTGCCGAATTTACGAAATATACGTAATTGCCTAGTGATGACGCAATTTTTCTCATCAGTCCCCCTGTTCCCCGCAAGATGAAGATCACCTCGGGAGCGGATGATTTGGCCGCCGAATTGATGGCACTGAGCAAGGACAAGCAGAGAATGGCACAGGAAATTAGGGAGTTGAAGGTGAGTTGACGCCTCCAGAAAGGAGAAAGCTTTTGAATTTTATCATTTTGAGAACACAAACGAAACATACTTCTACGTCTCTTTTATACTGCCACATTTTGCAAAATAATGATACACCTGGGAGGGAAAAAAAGTTAATCCGACGAAACAATGCAAATATTTGATAGAAAAGTCTTTGCAGAACGAGATTGAGAAACGCCAGGTATTTTCGCTATCATGCTAATAATTTCTTTAGATAATATTCTTGAGTGGAATCATCTTTGCATGAAATTCTTTTACAGATTTTATAAAATCAGTATAGATTACGCAAGACCGTTATTCTAACAATTTTGGCGCAGTTGCTTTATACATATAGCCTACTACTTACCAAATAATGACGTAACTCTCTCAGTCCCGTCCCGACCCCGCCCTTCTCGATGCCGAACGTCGCGCGATGGCAGAACAAGTACACGCAGTCAATGAGCGAGCAGCCAGACTAGAGGCGGAGACCGCCCACTACAAGTTGGTTCTGACGCTCAAAAAAGAGGCGCTCAAAATGGATGAGTGTTAGATTGTGATCGCTACAAACTACATCTGAGGCAAGAGTTATACGGTACTAGACTTTGAAAGGTAACTAAACAACTACCGGCATAACAGGGAAATTGACCGCTTTTTTGAAGAGAGAGCGCGCGGAATGAAGAGTGTGGGGTCTAATTTTACTCTTATGCGGGTAGTTGTATTGTGTACCTTTCAAAGTCTAGTTCTGACGATTGAGAATCTTCAGATAGGTCAAGGGGCGAGGGACACTCCCTCGCCCCTTGACCTATCTGAAGAAAGTTAGAGAGACTCTCGCTCTAATATCTCTTTAGCTCTAATTTAACCATTTTCTGAAAATTTCGTTCCATGAGAAACAATTGTGTAGATTTTTTTCGACTGCGTATTTTAATTTGGCATAATGTGACTGTTTGACACGGACATGTGCCCAGAATCGCCATTGCGCCGAGAACCTAGGATAAACTATAATTCTGGTCTTCCAGGGACGTCGCAGCTCGCGTGAACCTTGACGCTTTCCACGCCAGGGATCAGCGCATTGCCGAGCTGGAGAAGGTAATTAATACAACTTATTTTAAATTATTCAATTCTTTTGCCATTTCTCAAAGCGACGCAGAGTGTGATATTTATTTCAATTTCGAAAATAGATCTTTAATCTTTGATCTTTCCCAGATTCGTGCCGACCTCGAGTGGGCAATGGGCGAGAAGAAGCAGGAGATCAACGATGCCAAGTGGAGGTTCGAAATTTCGAACACTTTCAAAAACCGGAAATGAAATTTCGCAGTACCTTGAAGTTTAATGCAATCCACTATTCCTTCAAAAACGTGGAAAAGATAGGGTCACTCTCACTTGCACACGCTCTCTCGGTGCTGACCCCTTTCTGGAGATAAAATACTTTGCAGAATGGGCGAACTCGAGGGCAAGCTGGAGCAGCTGCAGAAGACGCCGCATGCAAATGAGTCTACGGTTAATCTTTGATCTTTGATCTCCAATCTATCTTTGAATAGCAATTATTGAGAACGAAAAGCTTGATAACGAGGTCTTGATGAATATGCTTTGGATTAAAGATAGATGCAGTTATATTTTTTAAAATGCGTTTGATCTTTGGTCTTTCCTCAGACTCACGAGCTGCAGCAACTGCGCGACGAGAAGGCGCACCTCGTGCAGCAGCTGGACAACGCCCGATGGAGGTCGCGATTCGAATTATTGATTGATTAATCTTAGATCAGGACAATTCTTTTTATATTTGCTATCGGAGACAGATATCTATGGTATAGCAGAATGATAATGATGTGTATACCTAGAGTCAAAACCCTGTAAATATGCTAGAAATGTTGTGTTATGCCAAATGCCATATGCTATATGAAATGTTAGAAAATTATATATAATTGCCTTCTGATTGCAGATTGGGCGAGCTGGAGGCGGAGGTCGGCCGGCTGCACGAATCTGCAGCAGGCGACCAGCTGCAGCTGCAGCGGCTGCAGAAGCTGCAGCACGACAGCAAGTGGAGGTGGGGAAGAGACGATTTTATTATTTAAAAAAAAATTTATTTATTTTTTATGGTTGGTAATGGAACACTATCTGTTAGTAATTGTATGGGCGCATTCGGCCAGAAGATAAGTGACTGAAACTCAATGTATTTTTAGAAAAAAATAATGAGAATAATAGTTGTGAAGAGACTAACCCAAGGTTGCTAAGGACGCTGGTCTTCGATCTCTCTATCAGAATTGATCTTTGATCTTTCTCAGAATCGGCGAACTCGAATCGGGCTACGCTCACCACGAGTGGCTGCTCTCCCAGAGACCAGGCAGAGACGAGCTAAATGGTATATTTATAATATATTTTTAAATGTATTTATGTTTGAAATGTACTCACGAATAATCAAAATTGACCAAATATGTGCAACAATATAGAAACTTTTTTTTGTCGGGGCCCGGTGCTATCTATTCCTAGAATCTTGTACAGAAAAAAAGCAAATTGTTTGTGACAAAAATGGTGCATTTTGCATTTGCGCCCCGAATCAGGCTCAGAGGGAAATAAGTCTACGACTCCGTAAGTCTACGCTGGCCAGCGAAGACTTCAAAGTCTAATAGGCACAGGGAGCGAGGCGTGTAGACTTTGAAAGTCGTCGCTGGTCAGCCCATAAGTCTAGATTCGGTGGCTTATTTCCCTGTGAGGGGGCTCTTAGCTATTGATCCTTGATCTTTACCGTGCTCTCTTCTCAGCCCTTCAAGCGGAGAAATCCTCGCTGGAGCAGCGATTGGGCGAAGCATCGAAAGCCGCTGACGATGCCAAGTGGAGGTACGTCATCTTTGATCTTTGAAATCCGTGAATAACCTCAAAAAGCAGAAATATGTGAAAATGTAAGAGTTGTTCTTGAGCGTTGTCTTATCCATTTTCTGCTGGTTTAGCTGGAATATGGCCTCATGTGCTGACAATGCTTTGTTTTCAGACTAGGAGAAGTGGAGGCGGAGCTGGCTCACTCTCGGTCGCTGCAGCAACAGCAGCCTGCTGCTGCAGCAAACACTGCCGAGCTGCAGCAGCTGCAGCAGCAACGCGACAGCCTGCAGCAGGCTTGGCACGACCAGCAGTGGAGGTACACAGTGTGTTCGGGTTGCTAGATTGATCTTTGATCTCTCAGAATTGGCGAGCTCGAGTCGGGCTACGCGCACCACGAGCACGTCATTGATGGGCTGCAGAAGCGATTGAGAGCGGAGGATGGTGGGTGATTGATAGAATTTTCTAAAAGAAAACATGAACATGTGACACTAAGATGAAAAGATAACAGCCCTCGACTCGTCTGATACAGTGAATCGTGGGTTGCCTGCATTAGATTTATTCTATATAGTTTGTGGCGAGTACTTATTTTCCAAATTTTACATTGAAAATGAAATTTTAAATTTATTTCTTTGCAGGATCGAACATGCTGGAGCACGAGCTGCAGTGGAAGCTGGGCGAGGCGGGCAAGGAATGTGACACATTGAGAGGACGGTAAGACAGCGGATTACGGTAGGATCTGGCAGCACGGTAGTTGATTACTACAGAAAGGCCTCCCGGAAGAAGAACTTCAAAAAGGGCTCAGTGAATGATACAGCTCGGGAATGGTACAGTATACAGTATTACATTTATAAAATGATACGATCAAACAAAATGTCGTACTGGGACTTCCTGTGTTTACCGAGACGAGAGAGCACGCAAAAGCGAGAGGGTCGTCATTGTTCCTGTATGGTAAACAACGGAAGTTCGTGATTCGGCTTTTTGGTATGATCGTATCATTTTATAAATGTAATATGTGTGCACATATTTTGCTCAGAATTTACGGTAACTTCAGTATCTCTCATCTCGAGCATGAGCTGGGTAAGAGGGAGGCGGCTGCGGCAGCAGAGAGACCGGGACAGCTGGAGGAGTGCTTGAGAGAATTGAGGGCGGAGAAGGTTATTGATTGATTATTTCTTCTTATTTTATTTTTTTTTAACAATTAAATTGATGTATTAATGATTAATGAGTAAAGTTAATTGGTTACTTAATTTAAATGTAATAAATTAATTAGATAATTAAGCAATAATATTCAAGGAGCAGCTCGAAGGCCGCGCGCGCCAGCTCGACCAGATGTACAACGACACTAAGTGGAGGTAAATACGCAGTGATCTTTGATCTCTAACTCTTCTGAAAGTGGTGTTTACCTTCATTGATATCGCACCTTGTGCTCTTTGAGAATGTAGCTTATCATTTGCAGCCATGTCAAGACTCTAGAAACAAGTGAGGGGCGAAAGAGTTTACATTTACATTTACAAAAAAAATCTCTTACTGCTGACCACCGTTTCGGGATTGTCTTGGTTGAACCACACAGCAACATTAATCCGAAAATATTCTTTGATATTTGATCTCTCAGAAACGGCGAGCTCGAGGCTGGACTAGCGCACACCAAGTGGCTGCTGGATGAGGAGAGGAATAAGGTGGCGCGAATCGCAGACTGGTGAGGGTTACGGTATTATATATGCGTGTTCAATGGAAAAGCGGTTACAAATAGAAAGAGAAAACGAATACAGCATAACAGAGTGAGATCATGAAAGGATTAAGATATTACTGTAGCTTTTTGGCGGTAAACTGCATTTAATGATCCTTGTGTTTTGAAGTATGCAGTTGGGTTAAAGGGACCTGGCGCTGCAAAATAAGTTATTTTTATTTTAAAGAAAATTATTTTCTGATTAAAATGCAAAAAATCGCATATTTTTACGATTTTTTTGAAAGGAGTTATGATTTTTTAAAGGTACTCGCGTACCGGGCATTACTGTGTTTAGCGCGCTAAACACCGTAGCGCCCGGTACATCAGCTCAAATTCCCAACTTTGAAAAATCATAACTCCTTTTAAAAAAATCGTAAAAATATGCGATTTTTTGCATTCTAATCAGAAAATAATTTTCTTTCAAATAAAAATAACTTATATTGCAGTGCCAGGTCCCTTTAAAGGGATACGGCATCGAAAAATAAGATATTTTTATTTTAAAAATCAGAAAATTCTAAGAATAACTGTGAAAACCGCATATTTTTACGATTTTTTATAAATTAATTATGAATTTTCAAAGATGGTAAAATGTAGGTATACGGTAGCTCTCGCATCCGCAGACTTACGATGTTTAGCGGCTGTAGAATCTCAAAAGGGATGATGCCGTAATATTTTTGCGTTTCTTTCTACTGATTCGTCCTCACAGATACTCATCATTGTCTAATCAATTGCAAAAACACTTATTTTCACTTTGCTAAGGCCTTGTTTAAACCTTTGCAGCCGCTAAACAGCGTAAGTTTTGAGGATGCAGGAGCTACAGTACCTTTGATACACGATTTTTTGAAAATTCATAATTAATTTCAAAAAATCGTAAAAATATGCGGTTTTCACAGTTATTCTTAGAATTTTCATCTCTTTTGAATAAAAATAAAATTAAAAGAATGTAAAATTATGATTTTTTGGCTGCAATATCCCTTTAAAATAAAACTGAAAAATTGAAATTTTAATTAATTAATTAATAATTAAATAATTAAACTGCAGCAACGCCGAGGCGACTCGCGACGGCTCCTTCGTCGTGCGACATCGACGACCGGGAGACGCGCGACTCTGGCAGCTGGCGATGAAAACGTGAGTGTGCCGCCTCCAGAAAGGGGTCAAAGTGGAGATAAAAGGTGACAATGAGAGAAAGTCTCTCCCACGTCTGCGCAAACTTGTGAATAACAAAAATCAAATTGTCCCTCCCTCATGAAAATGCATTACAACATGCTTCCACCGTCTCCACTCTCGTTTGCGCGACCATTCGATGCAGGGGCAACTGTGAGATCACATATCGAAGTTCAAAGATCAAAGATCAGTGTTCAGGTCGGCCGACGACACCTCCGAGCTGCGCGCCGTCACGCTCTCAATCGACGAGAAGAGCAACACCGACGCCGTCTTTGTTATTGTTTGTTTTTCGTAGTATTATTTTAATATTAACACTATTTAATGGTGTACAATCACTGTTCGTTCTAGTGACCACTACATACACTATGCTATAAAGAACAATTAGCACTTAAGAAACGTGATCGGTAAGACTCGACCATATTCGACCCTGCCCGGACACGTTGAGCTAGCAATGAGAACCATAGGCCCATACTTGAGTATATAGAGTACCCTCATCACACATTACACAAAACACCACTTATTTTTAATTTCCGGCTCCGGCCTAGGAGAAATATGGATTTGAGTGAAAAATGGTCGAAAATCAAAATTTCTTAACTTGTAAAGATAGACTCAAATATTTATTTGCGTTATGTTAAAGGTGCCCAGACATTGTAAAAATACTGCTCAGACAAAATACTGGTCGTTTCTGATATCACTTTTTCGACACTCAGTTTCCATTTTTCGAAGAAAATCGGCACTTTTTGGAATTTTTGCCAAGAATGTATATGCACATAGTGCACATCAACACATTATACATCTAAATTAATTATAGTCGGGATGATCCTGAGATGAACTTTTTGAAGAAAAGTACCCTAACGGTAAAAAAACTAGTTTTCAAATGTCTTTTGGAAAATCGGCCTCCTTTGGAGTTTTTGCCAAAGACCTCTAACAACATAATGCAGAACAATACGTTATGTGTCCAAATCACGAATGATCGGGATCTTCCTGAGATGAACTTTTCGGAGAAAATTTTTAAAATTTTTGTACTAATTTGTCCAAAATTGAGTTTTTTAAAATTTTTTTTTATTTGTAAATCATTCGTTGCTTATTGATGTGCAATACAGCCAAGGAATTGTACAAATAGTGTAATACTCTATTATGAAGAACTTCACTATTGATTACTTTGAAATTGGAGTGATTTTTGAACTCGAAAACATTGAATGCAGTCTGCGCTACGAAATGTGCATTTCACACAGGTAAATCGACTTTTGAAGAAAAAAATTTCGCGAAAAATCCCGCGAAAAAAAATGAGGATGAAAATTGGGACCAACTATTTCGTAATCGATAAAAAAATCGCGAAATGTGTGAAGATCAGCAGTCTCATCTGCATCGAATAAAATTTTTTTTTAAAATATCGAAATTTTTCCTTGGTCGGTTACTTTTAGGTTTTACTGACGAAGCCCGCTTTCAGGGCCGCGGTCAGTGTCTAGTAGAGTGCGCAATGTGAGACCACAGTCTCTTCATTTCGCACACTCTCTCGTCTATCGACCGGTCTAGAGAGTGTGCGAAATGAAGTGGTCTCACATTGCGCACTCTAGTGTCTACGCGGGCCAAGTGCCGAAACACTGATCGCCATTTCCATGGGCTTATATTTGATGTACCGGTAATTGATCTTTGATCTATATCCAGGGTTCCTTCTCTACTTGGGAGTGCTGCGCGCGTCTCTCTCGTCCCGACCAATCGAGTGCCCGTCGCGAGCTCACCCTGCACTTGCCCAAGGGAAGACACGAATTCAGGTGAGCTAATGATGATGAAATTCCGATTATGATATAAATGGAAATAACTTTCACCTGGACGGCCCTACTGATAATTTCCGTTGTGAGAAATGTGATTCTGCTAGTAAATTAATGTAACATGCAGTTGGAACCCTTGAAAGCATTATTAAATTGTAAATAATAATCAATATCTCATTCCTTTCCAGATTCATCATTGAGGGTGGCTGGCACAATTCTACTGCTTACCCAACCGTGCCCAATCCGTTCGGCACCATGAACAATTGGATCTCAGTCGAGTAAAATTAGATTTTGAAATTCGGGCGAATAATTAGGTCAGTTCTCATTAGTCCCCATTCGTTTCTCACAGATCAGCAAAGAGTATGGAGAGAACTGATCCGATTACGTGCCCGAATCTCTCAATTAACTCGAACTGAGCACCAAGCTATGCACCAGTTCTTGTTACCGTTATGTTGCCTCACACAGAGTATTATCCCCCACCCATACAATGCACTTACCGTACCCATTTGGTACACTTACAGTACTCTTACCGTCCCAAATACAGTACCCATTCATCTGGCTAGCATATGGGTACCCCGCCACCTGTTGTTGTATTTTAATCTCTCGGTAGTGCATGGATAGATCGGAATCTGATAAACACAGTAAGATCACAGTTTAATCGATCCATATACATATAAGTTACACGCATATATGAGTAAGCAAGCGTTATGTCACGGGAATTGTGGTGTGGCAGACGGACTACGGTAATACTGAGCGGGTTGTGAGATTCTGATCTTTGCGAAGCGTCGACGCCTGCAGGCACGTCTCAGCGGCGAAAACGAATGCGGCCTGTAATAATAAATTATTTTATTTATTTCTTTTTTTTAAATGGCGAAATTGGATTTAGTTTAGTATTTCAGAAATCGCAAAGGAAAACACTAAAAAATGGATATGGAAAAGTCAGACATGGTGAGTGCGATCATTATTTACTTTACTTCAAAATTTACTACTTTACTGCTTAAAATTTTGACAAAAATCTTACAATGGCGGGCAGGCACAGAATGGCCATCCCGAGTGCGTAGCTCTCCATGATGAAGGAAAAGCCCGTGCTGCCCTTGCCGATCATGCCGATCTTGCCTTGTCCAGCAACGATGCCATCTGCAGATATTTTAATGCATAATGAAAATATGTTTTCGATTTCGTCTTTCTTTATTATCTTTTTTTGAAAAAAATGGACTGAGAGTAAAAAATTCGAATAAATTGTCACAGAGGGTTCAGGGAAATAGTAGTTTCGTCGGGTCTACGTTTTCTCCCTTAGTGATACTACCTTGTTAAATTTCGATGCTGTAGTATTTACTAGTTGTTAACCATAGATTTCGAGTAGGCTAGGAGTCAATTGGGAAAGCATTTGCAGAAGATACCCAGACTTATGGAGCAATTTCTCTATTTCTCTCTGTCTCTATGTCTCTCTCTATTCAATCTTTTGCTCCTTTCCTTCGGGTGTGAAACATGGGCATTGACCAAAAAAACAAATGAATCGATTATCGGTGGCTCAAAGGAAAATGGAAAGGTGGATTATTGTCTGTAGTGTACTCGATCATGCCTCGAATGAACGGCTGCATAACCTCACTAAGGTGCGAGACTTTGTTGACTGCGATGGAGAGAAAATGGTCTTGGGTGCACACAATCGCTAATGATGATTGCTTGAAGTGGAGCCGATCTATGATCGAATGGTTCCCACGAAGGAAAAGACGAAGAGAACGACCAACGACAAGATGGAGCGACTTATTTCGAAAAACGATCGGACCGGACTTTCTGAGTGAAGCAAGGAGCAGCAACTGGAACGCCATGCACATCAGAGCTCTCAACTGAATTTCCTTAAATCCTCAATCGAGGTAAAGTAAAGGTAAAGTTACTACCGGAATCAAGAGATGTTAACGTCGACAAGCGACTACTCTGCCGGGGCTTACCGGTAAGGCCGGTTCGCTAACTAGGTCTACGTATCCCCTGCTGACCGGGCTTCTGGGGCACGTTACCTTCCGCAATCAAAGTTGCTACCAATTTTACCGCCACCGGAGGGGATGGAAGACTTGGTTAACCTGGGCGGGGATCGAACTCGTGCTCATTCGTATGACAATCGAGGATGAAGACCCAATTGAACTCTTGAAAAATGTGTTCAAACTGTAAACTTCCCGTGTTGAATAGATGTTTGTAGATATTATATTTATTATGTATATATACTCAGTCATATACAGTTTAATTTGGTTGTAATTCGTATCATTCATTGTTTATTCCGTCAGAGTATCGCATACAAGAAAAATGTGAATGGGGGCAATAACGGATGTCCGTCGACGTAGTCGAATCGGTTTTGTGCATGGCAGCAAGGGTATGGGGAAGAAGGGTTAGAGCCAATTCTTAACAATTGATTCAGGGAAAAAGGAGTTGGGCTGGGAGCGGATGAATTTCCGGAAGGAATCTCGGGATAAATCAACCGGGGGGGAAGGGAGGGAATTCTAAATTGATATGGTTCTGGAGGCAAGGGTGGTGAGGGAATTGGGAGGAAAGAAAGGCAGAGAGATACGGAAGTGATGTGAATTACGGACAAATCTAGTAAGAGGAGAACGAGTATCGCAGATTTTGCAAAAAAACATGTTTTAGCTAACGTTCAGTCAGATATCTTCAGTATGGGCGCACTTATTTATTATACAACAACCACATTACGGTAAGAAAATGATCGGATCGAAGAAAATTTGAAGAAAATCGCTCTTTATACCCAAAGGGCTCATGATTGAGTTGATTCAATCAGATTCAATCAGCACAATCATGGTCCTTTGAAAGTTCGGTGTATGATAATTCTTTTACATGACTCTGACGGAATAAACAATGAATGAATGAATTCCATCGTTCAACACCCCATTCCCTGAGGATTGCATAAATGATTTGATTTGAGCCATGTATCTTACAAGTTATTAAAACTTTTATGTTACTAGTTACTAGTAGAGTACTTACTAATGGCGGTTTATCTCATTATCTCATATGCATTGTACACTACAACGTATCGATACTACTGTTGTTACTTTATATGTTACTAGTAGACTTTGAAAGGTGACTATACAACTACCCGCATAAGAGGGAAATTACACCCCCACACTCTTCATTCCGCGCGCTCTCTCTTCAAAAAAGCGGTCAATTTCCCTGTTATGCGGGTAGTTGTTTAGTTACCTTTCAAAGTCTAGTTACTAGTAGTTGTCTACTATTTATGTTACTAGTTACTCACTAACAGCGGTGTCGATGTTGATGGCGTATACGATAACAGCGATGGCGAGTGCGATCTAGTTGAGAAGAGAAATGGGGATAATGAGGGGGTGGATGATGTGCTGAATATATTTAATTATTATTATTTATTGTAACTTTTAATTATTATCAATCGCTCACATGTTAAAGTAGTTTCATTTTTGTTTATATAGATATTTCGTGGGTATAATTTATTGGACTTAATTTGCTTTACGCTAAATTGTTGGTATTAGAGAGCGAGGCGTTAATTGTTATTCACATTTTTAAATAATAAAAATGTTTTAAACAATGAACCTTCTTGCAGCAGCATGCACAGATCGTGATGAAGTTCCACACGAGCCCGAGAATCTGAGAACATTTAGAAATAGTTAAATATACAATTTTTTGAATATTTTTGGCGAAACATACATAGCTTTTAAAAATTAAAAAAAATCTAAACAAATGCATTAATTAAATAACATATGCACATATATATACCTGGAAGATAATGGCGAGGAAGAGACAGACTACCGTCACTTGCTCGAACACTTCGATGTTCTGCAAAATTAATAATATTGAAATCAATAATATTAATTTAAATAAAAAAAAATAATTTTAACAATATTACTTACATCCCACCATCCTGGGCAAAAGTCGGCCGTATTCATTGTCAGTGTTGTTAGTGAATTTGCACCGCACAAGATTCCCTTGGACGTTCCGTCCGGGGCCTGCACCCAATCTGTAATAAATAAATTTATTTTAATTATTTTATTTTGTAAATGCATCCACCCGGGATACAGTCTGTATTTAGGGGGGGGTGACAATTCCGCAACTTTTCTCAAACTCGTTGAATCTGTATGAAATTTTTCCCCCTGTTAGTTATTTGCTCACCTCCATCGATTCGGCTTGTTGCTGTATTTTTCTGACCGTTTTGAATTTTCTGCTAATTAGCCAAATTTTAATTAGCTAATTAGTTAATTTGTGAGTTTGAAACTCCTCGTGATTCTGATCATGATAACACTTTGGTGGAGATATGC
Source organism: Pristionchus fissidentatus (assembly GCA_036245785.1). Classification (NCBI taxonomy): domain Eukaryota; kingdom Metazoa; phylum Nematoda; class Chromadorea; order Rhabditida; family Neodiplogasteridae; genus Pristionchus; species Pristionchus fissidentatus. Next base: position 3,224,443 of record BTSY01000006.1, read on the forward strand.
ATATAGGTTTTGAGCAGTTAAAAACCTCGTTGCGGAATTGTCACCCCCCCTGTATTTATGCATTTACATTTTTACATTTAAACAACTTTATCAGCTGGTTTTGGGTGTTAAAGCTGGGTTGCCATGAGAGATCTCCATTGCTTGCGATCGTTTCTTGCGAGTTGCACGAATTGTGGTCCAGCAGCGTTGACGAAATCATCTCTCCATCTCTTTGCCGGTCGGCCGCGCTTCCTCTTCCCTCTTGGGGTCCAATCGAGCATCTTCCGATTCCACCGATCATGGCTTTGATTCGAGATTCTTTCCACCCATATCCATTTCCGTCTTTCCGCCTCTCTAACTACATTCTTCAATTTAGTGATGTCACGGATCTGACATTTGTGATGTGATCAAATACGGTAATTCCAATCATTTTACGTTCTAGTTTGCGCTGAGCGACGGAAAGAATTTGTTTTTCTCGTTTACAGAGGTACCAAGTCTCGGAACCATACAAGAGTGCGGGTAGAACTACACCGTCGAAAAGGCGCTTTTTGAGTGACACCCACGTTTCCGAAAAAAGTCGGAGTATTTATAAAATGCCCAATTTGCGCTTCGAACCCGCCTGTGAATTTCTCCCACAAAACTATTGGGACCGAGAGTGACTTGTTGCCCCACCTTGACTACCGTTTGCACTACCTCACCTCCCACTACGACCGGCCTGCCCATTGGATTTGTCGTTAAAGCGACAGTTTTTGAGCCATTTAATTGCAATCCCACCATCAGTAGTTCCCGTTCCAGTTCCTTTACCATAGTTTGGACTTGGCGTGAGTCATGGGAGATTATTACACAATCATCTGCATAGACAAATCACAATTACATACAAGATCAATGTTTATTCTAGATCGATAGCTTCTCTTTGATCAATCGCACTTCTATTCAATTTTACCAAATTACCCTGCCATTTCGTCTCTCTCTCTCACGATTTTGCTATTTACCCTCACTTCTCTTTTGTCTCGTTTGTGCCATGATATGAGTAATGATAAACCCACGAGCGCTACGGTACCAGCGATAAATGCAGTGAATCAGGCAACTTTTATATGTTTGTACCTTATTTTATCAAACATTTCAATGTGCGATTTTTGTCCATATCCGCATACAGTCATAAAACGGTTTGTTGAACAAATTATCATGTATCCAATACGCATGTGATAATTTAATAATAACTATGACAAACTATGACAAACAGTCTAGTAAAAGACCAATCTTTTTTGCACTCTATGTGCACTCACTAAATCAACCGACAACATACAAACATCTCGCTGAGTCATCTACTTACCCTGTTCGATAAACACTAGTTGACAAATAGATAGGGAGCAACCGAGATATGATTTCTAAGATTTTCATTATCGATCGATTACCACTTTTTTAATAACTAGATCAGTTATTATGAGGCCGTTTGCGAGAGAATCAAACAATACAACAACAGATATCGGACAGGTGAAAATACGAAATCTCAGTTGAAGACGATTTCCTACACATTTGAGGGTGTAGATCACGATGGAGAGTATGTCATTTTATGCAAATCGATCTCCGACGTATCATTCAAATTACAAAATTCTGCTGATTTCAGGTGTTTTTGTTTTTTTCCAAAAGAAAGATTCCTCAAACCATGTCGTGCAAATACTCAACTATGGCGAAATTGCGTGAGGAATCTAATGGAAGTTTCAGAAATGCAAATTTCCGTGTATTTCACGTAGCACCTGTCAATTTCCCCATGTTAAACTCAAAAGGGAGGTCTGGGATTAACAGAGTATGTGGGGAACACACACATAGTACCGCCTCTTAAATTTCCACGCTGTTGACCTCCGGCAAATCGAGTTATGAATTTTTAAAGCAGCGTATCTTGGTGGAAAAGCAACGATCTGACAAGAGAAAGCGCAATTAGCATGCGATCACCATCTCATTTCGCACTCTCAGACGCCGCGCGAGCAGGCAAATGATAAATGAAAAAAAAACTCGATTTGCCGGAGGTCAACAGCTTGGAAATTTAAGACGCGGTACTATGTGTGTGTTTCCCTCATACTCTGTTAATCCCAGACCTCCCTTTTGAGTTTAACATGGGGAAATGGGCAGGTGGTACGTCAAAAACACGGAAATTTGCATTTCTGAATATTACATTTGATTCCTCATGCAATTTCACAATAGTTGAGTATTTGCACGACATGGCTTGAGGTCGGGGATCGATTTGCATAATATGACATACTTGCCATCGTAATCAGCACCCTGGAGAGTATCTAAAACAGTGTTCTCGACTTCGATTTTTCTACTGTCCGAGCTTTGCTCGATTTTCTCGCAAACGGCCTCTTATAAATAGCTACACACAGAAAAAGTCTTGTATGAAGCCCCAAAAGCTATTTAAAATTTTGTATACAATACTTTTGGTCTTCTTTTATATAAGCCTTTGAAAAGTCTTAGGGGTATCATATTTTATTTTAAGATTACTTTCTGTGTGTTTAGCCTCAGTAATTTCTCTCAAGAATACTCACTGAATCTGTTTCTCTCTGGGAGCCTCGAGATCTCTATTACATTTATAAAATGATACAAATACACAAAAAGTCAAAATGGTACTTCCTGTGTTTATCAAAGCGAGAGAGCGGGCAAAAGTGAAAGGGTCGCATACGTGCCTGTGTGGCAAACAACGTAAGTTGGTCATTTGCCTTTTTGGTGTGATCGTATCATTTTATAAATGTAATATGCCAGGTGCGTTGTAGGGTTGGTAAAATCGGTTAAGCTCGGCACAAGGTTAACCGTCCCTTTTTATAATGGAAAAGCCCGCAAAAAGCCCGTCACCGAGCCGGTTCACCGTGATCGAGAGAGAGCGCGCGGTCCGAGCCTCGAGCCGAGGTTAACCGCTGGACCGCGGTCCATCGCGGTCCAGCGCTGAACCCCCCGTCTCGGCTAAAGAACTGCCCGAGTTCTCTCCTTACCAGCGAAGCTAGTGCATAAGACTGTGTATCATCCTTAGTGAAGTGGTTGTGCTTTTTGCCTTCCACCCGCGCGTCGCTGGTTCGATCCCTCGACGACGCTCCCTTTTTGCTCTCTTTTATTTTGATTTCTCTGTGTTTGTACTCGTTTCCATTGTCTCTTTTTTTGGATGTCTGTCAATCTTACTCCAGCCTCAGTCATTTGGCAACATTTTTTGCCCATTGTCGATTCCGATGGAGAAGAATGCGCGAAATTCAACCACTTTCCTCTCGAGATGACGCAAAATCGTTGCCGTAGAACTCGAATTTCTGATGTACAATGGGCAAAAAATGTTGCCAAATGACTGAGGCTGGAGTAAGATTGACAGACATCCAAAAAAGAGACACTGGAAACGAGTACAAACACAGAGAAATCAAAATAAAAGAGAGCAAAAAGGGAGCGTCGTCGAGGGATCGAACCAACGACGAGCGGGCGGAAGGCAAAAAGCACGGAAGGCAAAAAAGGATGCTACACAGTCTTATGTATTAGCTTCGCTGGTAAGGAGAGAACTCGGGCAGTTCTTTAGCCGAGACGGGGGGTTCACCGCTGGACCGCGATGGACCGCGGTCCAGCGGTTAACCTCGGCTCGAGGCTCGGACCGCGCGCTCTCTCTCGATCACGGGCCGACCACGAGCCGAGGTTCACCTTCGGCTCGCACCGATTTAACCAACCCTAGTGCGTTGTTTCACTGCACCCGCGCTGGAAATAGATGAATGCGAGGCTTGTCGAGCAGTCATAAAAGTAAATAAAAAATGTAAAAGTGTAAAAGTAGGGGAAATGTCGTCAAAGCAATCAGAAGCAGCGAGTAGTAATGTAGTACGGATGCAATACACACTACATTCGTTTGTATGAAGGCACCTTTTACTGGTATTTGAATGTATAGCTTGAATACAAGTATTTTATAAAAAAAAATAATACTATTGAATTTGATATGATGTGGCAACTTACTGTCGGAGAAGAGACCGCCGGCGGTGAGGCCGAGGATGATGAGCATCAGGATGATGTAGACGATTTGAGTGATGAACGAACACATTCTCTAGAGAACGAACACATTCTCTGGGCGCCCACTAGCCGATCAGCACTTGCTACTAGACCGTCCACCATATGCTACTAGTCCGACCATCCGACAACTAGTCCGTCCACCATTTACTTCTAGTCCGTCCATCGGCGATTCTAGAATTCTTCACGAGATCTGCAAAATTAGACAATTCTGCCTGAATTCTGCCGGCTCTGGTCTAGACGAGACATCTCTGTCAGAATGAAACGATCCGCCGTTTTGACGGGTAGACGGAATGTTATTTCAATTTGAGGTAGCCATCTCGTCTAGGCTGTACTAGTATGATATACATATGAGAAGACAGGCAAACGCGATAGATAAATTTGCAAAAACACTATGGCTCGAAAAAATTTGAAGAGAAGAAAAAACAACGGAAAAAAAGTTAGTTAAAATGCCACCCATACCTATTGCAACGACTACATGCATATCAGGAGAAAGCTGAGAAGATTAATTAATCCATCACAATATGCGAGAGAAATATAAGACAGCACACTCCGCCGTAAACATGCGTGCCACTATTACATTTATAAAATGATACGATCAAACAAAATGTCGAACTGGGACTTCCTGTGTTTACTAAAGCGAGAGAGTGGGCAAAAGTGAGAGAGTCGCGTACGTGCCTGTGTGGTAAACAACGGAAGTCCGTCATTTGACTTTTTGGTGTGATCGTATCATTTTAAAATTGTAATAGAGATATGTGTTTAGGGTTTAGTGTAATTTATAAATTAGTGTAGGAGATTTTAATGAGCCGCGAAATCAATCTCCACGACGCCATGCTTCCCATTGCCGGTGTCAGCGTGCGTGTAGATTCGAGCATGCGATTGCTAAGGGGGTTGGGGTGTCATAATCTTATCATCATTGTTCGCAACCCAATTTGCTGTTTACGAGGCGCCATAAAAGCCGATCAAAAGCAAATAAAATGCATCATGCGAGGCGAGGTGCGATTTTGAAACAAATTTCGTCAAAAGCGTCAAAGTTGGCGAGAAACTTGATTGAATCGTTGACGTGTTTGATTAATTAGGCGAGCGGGAGAGTGATTAGTGCAAGGGGTAATTAGTGCACGCACCAAAGTTGATTGGCGAAGGGAGATAAACTGTGAAATAATACACTTATGAGTGGATGAGTTTACATCATCATTAGGCAATAGGTAATCCAGTGAGATTGAGAAAGAAAACATAAATGAGTTGATCAGAAAATATCAGTCTCTTATTGTATGAGTTTCTACAATACCGTATCCACGGCTACGGTAGCGGGGTTCCAGCATACCGGATTATTCATTAATCCTTCTACAGTAACCTAGGATATGCTAGAATACCTCCTGCCCGCCGGGGTCCCGCCGTCGCTACGGGAACCCGGCGTTACAATACGCCAATATGTATTTGGTGGACTCAACCCGAAACCCATTTTGGACCCTGATTTTAGACCATGAAACATGCTTGCACGCTGCCGAAAGAACACCCAATACTCCTAGATCATTCAATTTCAGAAATCCGGATTACTGTCGAAGGTGTGTCTATTAAAAAGGCGTTTGAGATTACACATTATCATAAAGCGAACCTCACCACGACAATCAGCGCATTAAGTTTCCCCTAGTGCAATGTTTAAATGGCTGAAACATATCCAAAACGCGCGAACTTTTAGACGATCACAATCGAATGAGGGGAAACGAACTAGTTCTTTTAATTCGAACCCCCGAGAAGCCCGGTGAAAACGAACGTTCGTTTTCGTCGAGTTCATTTTAGCCCTCGAAAGGGGGCGCCCATTTAGAAGGAGTTCATTTCCCGCGAGCGGTTGCGAACCCGGGCGTTCGCCATTTGCACCACACTAGTTCATATCATGGAACTGTTTCGAACTACCTGAAAGATGACAATTCGTGTGCGAATGCTTGACGATGCAATTACATGAAATTGCTTCACAGCTATGGATTGAGGCTTTTTGAGGAGGATTGATTTAATTAATTCAAATTTATTTTCTGACTAATTCAGTCCGCGAATCCGCGGCGTGTGCTGAGGCGCGTCTGGATGAGGCGGAGCGCATGGCGGAGGCGACTCGTCGTGCCTGCGAAGCGGACCACGCTCATAATGTAAGCGAAAGCCGGCAAAAGATAGGTGGAGGTATGGGGAATCGAACCCCAGACTTCTCGCATGCAAAGCGAGCGCTCTACCCCTGAGCTATACCCCCGATGAGAGAGAAGGCAACGATTACGAAAATGTTACTGTAGTTGTTTGATCATGGTTGTGTTATCGCAGAATTCAGCACGAGGCAGGTGTAAAATTAATAAATTTTGGTTTTAGTAGATAAATAATTAAAACAAATTGCAACTCGGAGGCGACGCGCGACGGTTCCTTCGTCGTGCGACATCGACGACCGGGATACGCGCGACTGCACAGAGAAAAATGTCTGTCATATATCACGCCACTCACGAGAGGCTCGGTTTGAAAATGGCAGAGACCAAGATTTTAGTAATCGAGATTGTGCTGGTTTCGGGTTCTATTGGGTCCAACTAAGATACCTGTGAGGTATTATGCCACAAAAGTCATTCCTCATCGAGATGCTGCTACTGTTAGGTAGAGGTTTTAATTCGGTCCGGGTATTCGGGTAGAGATCGGTTCTTTTGCCAATTAGCGCGGAATGAGACAAATCCGATAACCAGAGTCGGAAATGATTCACTATCCGATATCTTTTAGCACAGATTGTCGAAGGGAGTCAAGCTATTTAGCTCCACAGAAATAACAGAAACAAGGACTTACACTTCCAGAAATCATTGAAACCATTCACCAACCAATCCTTATGAGATTCTAAGGCGAAAATGTTATTTCTTCTCAATCAGGGTAAATCACCAAATGATCTCTGAGATATCGGATAGTGGGCGTGGGAAACAATGAGATGTCGGATTTGGCCTCTCTCTCATTCTGAGAGGCGGGTTTGGAAAGTGTCGGATTGTCTCACTTTCAAAACTCTACTGTTAGGTGCAGCCCGCGAGCTTTGAGCACCTTTTTCGTGTGTTCAACGGCGTTTCTGTGAAAAGTTTTTGCTTGGAGCTAGGCTTTATTTTCAATGATCTTTCGATTTATGTATTTTGTCTGTTAGGTTTCATAACTAATTTGCATAATATCGTATTTTGTTGATTTTCGAGAAAACTGTTCGGAAAGCAGATGTTCTGATTGCATGAGAGTCTGTGGGAGGTCACAAGGATTCGAATGATATGTCTATGCTCCCATAACTCGGGAGTTGAGGTAGTGCCGAATGCAAAAACGTGGAAAATAGAGAGCCACCATTCAATTCTTTGTTGGCATCCTTTGTTCGTCACCGGTTCATTCGCCGCTCTCGCGACGAATGATTACGAATTTCGCCTATTTTTATGCGTTTTCTCCTATTTTATGACGTTTTTGCATTCGGCACTACCTCAACTCCCGAGTTATGGGTGCATAGACATATCATTCGAATCCTTGTGACCTCCCACATACTCTCATGCAATCAGAACATCTGCTTTCCGAACAGTTTTCTCGAAAATCAACAAAATACGATATTATGAAAATTAGTTATGAAACCTAACAGACAAAATACATAGATCGAAAGATCATTGAAAATAAAGCCTAGCTCCAAGCAAAAACTTTTCACAGAAACGCCGTTGAACACTCGAAAAAGGTGCTCAAAGCTCGCGGGCTGCACCTAACAGAAGCAGCATCTCGATGAGGAATGACATTTGTGGCATAATACCTCACAGGTATCTTAGTTGGACCCAATAGAACCCAATACCAGCGAAAACTCGATTACGAAAATCTTGTTCTCTGCCGGAATTATGTCATTCTATGTCGAGCCTCTCGTGAGTGGTGTGATATGGCTCCTGAACTGTGTTTGTATGTCATATATAACATACAAACGCAGTTCAGGAGTCATATATGACAGACATTTCTTTGAGTGTGTGGCAGCTGGCGATGAAAACGCTAGTGGCAGCGACACTGTTAGAAAACCCTGGCGAATACAGATGTCCGTCAGAGTATGTATCATATGTGCGCTCTAGCATTGAATGAATGGAAAAATTGGATGAATGAATTATAAAATGTATTCAATCTCCGACATGCTTGGAGAAACTGTTAAAGATCAAAGATCAAAGCTGTTGTTCAGATCAGCCGAACACCTCCGAACTGCGCGCCGTCACTCTCTCCATCGACGAGAAGGGCAACACCGACGCCGCCTTTGTTATTGTTTGTTTTTAGGTTTATTATTATTTTAAAACAAATTTCTTCTACTATTGCATTAGGGCATCCTTACAAAATAATTGGGCGAAACGGTCAGCAGTGCGGCAAAGGGCTGCGTGAAAATTTTTCCGCACTCTCGATTTCGCAAGCTCTCTCGCGCTCTCTAACCGGCGAAATAGCTTGCGAAATCAGGAGTGCGTGAAATTTTTGCGCAACCCTGATCAGCACGAGATTCTCTGTTCAGGGTTCCTTCTCTACTTGGGAGTGTTGCGCGCGTCTCTCTCGACCCGACCCATCGAGTGGTCGTCGCGAGCTCACCCTGCGCCTTCCTAAAGGAAGACACGAATTCAGGTGAATCAATGATGACGAAATTCCGGATCAAACTATAATTGTTCTCATAAGACTTGAATAGGCAAATTTACGTCGAACTTATGCTGCGCAAATTTCATGGGGTGCAAGGTGCAAAACAGTTTAAAAAAACATGCACACTTTCATAACTTTTTTCCTAGTGAAGCTACAACTTCCAAACTTGATACAGGGATTGCAAGCCACGTCTGCAACATTTCCCTTTTTAATTGGAGAGATTTCGTTCAGTTTGAGCTGAGTTACACGAGTTTTACACCCTCAAGGGGTGGAATTCCACCCATGAAATTTGCGCAGCATTACTTCTACAGATAATTAAAATTTTAGTAAACTAGTAGAACTAGCACTGTTTCAGTGGAACCCAACGAAAGCATTTGTTGATTAGCAAAGACAAATCGATTCTTTTTTTGCTAAACAATTGTCAAATATTTGCTAATATTTGTTAAACAAATCTTATTCTTTTTTCAGATTCATCATTAAGGGTGGGGGCTGGCACAATTCTACTGCTTACCCCACCGTGCCCAATCCGTTCGGCACCATGAACAACTGGATCTCAGTCGAGTAATATTAGTTTTTGAAATTCGGCTAAAAAATTAAATCAGATCATCCCCCTTCTTTCCCCACAGATCAGTAGAGAGTATGGATATGTAGTTCTGATCCAATTATTTATGCGAAATTCAAACTCTAAGCTACCTCGAACTGAGCACCAAGCTATGCACCATTTATTGTTACCGTTATGTTGCCTCACACAGAGTATTATACGCCACCCATACAGTACACTTACCGTACCCATTTGGTACACTTACAGTACCCATTCTTCTGGCTAGCATATGGGTACCCCCGCCACCTGTTGTTGTATTGTAATCTCTCGGTAGTACATGGATAGATCGGAATCTGATAAACACAGTAAGATCACAGTTTAATCGATCCATATACATATAAGTTACACGCATATACGGGTTTGTGTGGACTAAAACACGATAAGCAAGCGTTGTGTCACGGGAATTGTGGTGTGGCAGGGGGCTACGGTAATACTGAGCGGGTGCGTTGTGAGATTCTGGTCTTTCCGAAGCGTCGACGTCTGCCGAAATTAGACGCACTTCTCGGCGAAGCAAATGGCGAGTGAGGCGACCTGCGATAGTAAATAACTTATTTATTTTCTATTTGGTAATTTTGATATCAGAAAAAGTATTTAGGAAAATGGTGGGCCCTAAAAACGAAGAAGAAAAAGTCCAATATAGTTGGAGAGAGCGATCACTAACATACTTTACTGGAACATTTACTATTCGCAAACTATTTACGTCGCTACTTACAATGGTGCACAGAATGGCCATTCCTAGGGCGACGCATTCCATGATGAAGGACGAGCCCATGCTGCCCTGGCCGACCGTGCCAAGTGCGGCAACGATGTCATCTGCAGACATAGATATTTTAAAAATTCATTAATGCAAATTTTAAAAAAAATCAAATATCACGCTTCTCAATTTCGAAATGATCATTACCTTTTTCTTTTTTTAAAAATAAATTTGGAAAGCATTTATATCAAGTTCATGGTCGACATCAACGTTGCAAAACTCAAATTACATTTTATTCAGTTATCGATAGCACCTTTTTAAGATCACATTACGTTAGTAATTACTTCTTACAAAATATTCATTTTACCAGTTACTAGTAAAACGATTACTAATGGCGGTTTATCTCATATGTATAGATGCTACTGATGTTACTGTTAATATTGCTAGAAGTAGTTTACTATTTACTACTTGAAAATTATTTATGTTACCAGTTACTGGTAGACATTTACTACTCACAAAATAATTATGTTACTAGTTACTTACTAATGGCGGTGTTGCTGTTGATGGCGTATACGATAACAGCGATGGCGAGTGCGATCACGTTGAGAAGAGAAATGGCAGAGAGGGGGTGGATGATGTGCTGAATATGCCGATGTTTATCTTGGGATCAACAAGGTCTCAAGAGGAGTCTGGAACAGGTCAAAAATAGAAATGTTTTTAAATCTTGGTCCTAGGGATATATGTATAACAAATTATTTTAACTTTTAATTGCATACAGTAATAAGTTTTTTTTAAATCAGTGTTCACTATATATTATGTCTAGTGAGATTGAAAAAAGAAGTGGTAATTTAGTAAAACATTTATTTAAATAATACAAATATAAAGTGAACCTTCTTGCAGCAGCATGCGCAGATCGTGATGAAGTTCCACACGAGCCCGAGAATCTGAGAAAGTTTAATTATCTAATATATAATTTTAAAAAGTTATTTTTAAAGAAATAACAAAAATATCATAAATATACCTGGAAGATAATGGCGAGGAACAAACAGACGACCGTCACTCGCTCGAACACTTTGATGTTCTACAAAATTTGTATTTTATCATAATTAATATTAATTACAATTAAATTAAATTAATTTTATGTCTAAAAAATTACTTACATCCCACCATCCTGGGCAGAAGTCGGCCGTGTTTTTGGATAGCGTTGTAAAGGAATTTGCACCGCACAAGATTCCCTTGGACGATCCGTCCGGTGCCTGTACCCAGTCTGCAAATATATAATTATTTAAATTAAGTTAGTTAATTAATGCATGTTAAATACATGAATCCAGTCTGCAGTAATAGATCAACCATTGGAGAAATCGATAGATTCTCTGTGATCAACCGCACTTCATTCCAATTGTGCAAACAAACTAAATCACCCTGCCATTTCGTCTCTCTCTCACGAGTTTGTTATTTACCTCCACTTCTCTTTTGTCTCGTTTGTGCGATGATATGAGTAATGATAAAGCCTACGGTACCAGTGATAAAGCTGTGAATCACCCCACGTTTAGATATTATCTCAGTTTTATCTTTTACCAAACATTTCAATGTGCGGTTTTTGTTCATGTCCGTCCCAACTCATAAAAATGGTAGATGAAAAGGAATTGAACAAGTAACCTATTTTACATGGAAGGTTGATAGACTAGTACAAGATCAATCTTATTTGCACTCTATGTGCACTCACCAAACCAGTGCACTACCTGCAAACATCTCGCTGAGTCACTTACTTATTTTGTTCGATACACACTAGTTGACAAATAGACAGGGAGCGACCAAGATATAGCCTCTACGAGTTGAAAGTATAATTATCGATTTTTCAGCCCTTTTTTAGTAATTGCAGTGGTCTCTCAAGATCAAGACTCAGGGGGCTGTATAATCTGTTAAAAAGTTGGCCATCTTTTCGTTTTTCTTTTTCGTCATTTTTTGACTTAATCTTAATTTCTTTGCATTAGTTCGATAAAGCACCATGAAAAAGTAAGATTGCCAACGAAATCAACATAAAATATAATGTTAGCGACTAGCAAATCCGTGTTAAAGATGGCCGAAAACTAGAAGTTGGCCATCTTCTGTTTGCGCGGGTAGACAGTGACGAGAGAGCACGGGGATCGAGGAGAGGGAAAAGTATACATGTGTTGTTTACATTTATTGCGAAACTCTGCGCTCTCACTTGTTTGCGTGCTCTCTCGTCACTGTATAGCCCGCGAAACAGAAGATGGCCAACTTCTAATTAAAAGTTGGCCAACTTTTAGTTTTCAGCCATCTTTAACAGGGATTTGCTAGACTATAACATTATATTTTATGTATATTTCTTTGACATTCTTACTTTAACATAGGGGATTATTGAACTAATGCAAAGAAATTAAGATTAAATCAAAACTGACGAAAAAAGAAAAAAAGAAAAGATGGCCAACTTCTAACAGATTATACAGCCCCCAGGACTTTTGGCATATCATATTCCCGTGTAATTATTGTATATTGAGCTGCACGAGCTCCCTTTCCTAATTATAAGCAGTAAACAGCCAGCCACATATTCCCACAAGGTTCATATTAATTGTTGCTGAGATAAATGAATTGAATTGCGCACTAAATCTGTGTCTTGCGAAGACTCGCGTAATCTCTAGGCAAGGTGTTTCACTGCACCCCCACTGGAAATAGATGAATGCGAGCCTTGACGAGCAGCCATAAAAGCAGAGGGAAATGCCGTCAAAGCAATCAGAAAGAGCGAGTAGTAATGTAGTAAGGTAGCAATCCACACTACATCCGTTGTTATGAAGTATGTGTTCGAAATATCAATGTATTTCAATGTAATAAAAATATTTTTGGGATATTCAATGTGAGCTAGCTCACTATACTAGTAATTTATACCTACTAGTACTAGGTTGAGCCCAGTGGATGCAAAATATATATGCTATTTTAATACAATAAAAATTTTAATTAAGTTATTTAATTCGAATATGACGTGGCAACTTACTCTCGGAGAAGAGTCCTCCGGCGGTGAGACCGAGCGTGATGAGCATCATGATGCCGTAGGCGATTTGAGTGATGAACGAACACATTATTCACGAGATCTGCAAATTAGGCAGTTGTGCATTTCCTGTGACTGGTCTAGACGAGATGGATCTCTCAGAATGAAATGTTGAGGATATACGAGATGTCAGATCAAATTTGAGAGAGAAGTCTCGTCTGGGCCAGTGACTGTAGCACAATAGTGAGAAATATAAGAGAACATATAAATGTGATTGTTAAATTCGCAATTTATATGGAACGCTAGATTGCTTGAGAAAAAGAAAGGAGAAAAACTAGAAAAATGCCACCCACATTGCAACGCCTACATGCATATCAGTAATAAAGCTGAGAAGATTAATGAATCCATCAAAATATGCGAGAGGCAGCATAACTCTCTTTCTCTCTGCAGTAAACATGCGTGCTAGTAGCGATATTTATAGCAGTAAACGATATTTGAAAGTGAATACATCCGATTTTATTGAGCGAAAGGTACGGCAGCAATATCTACAGCAACACGCACGCCAGCGCCAATGCCAGCGTGCGGGCGCGGTATCAACCTTGCCACATCATTCCACAGACCGGTCAACCTTACAGAAAGGCCTTTAGAGTGAGAGATCGTGTGAAATCGAAAGAAACTCTCTCATTTTTGCACACTCTCTCGCTCTAACCCTGGTCTGTATGTTTGGAATCATGTGTTGCGGTGCGCATGCGTGCCACTAGCGCGATATGTATTTATATAGGATGTGCGCAAGGTGCGCGCGCGGGATCAACTTTGCGTAATCCCCACAGCAACAGATGAGTCAGCGCAAGAGGAAATGAGCTAAGCGATAAAGTGGATTGCGAAACGCGACTGACTGCCTCGCTAAAACGGGGTCTCGCGCGCGTGAATTTGTGTGCATAGTGTCTGATATCTGATACCCTGAGAGAGCGGAAGCCATAGGTGGTGAAATACATAGACGATATGACGAATCAACAAGGGAACAGCCCCGGCGTAAACAAGTGAGCGCTACTCATCTGTAGAGCGAAGCTAGTGGCGCTCGGGCAAACATGACCTACACTCTGGTTGTTGAATGGAGAACAGGGTACAGCAAAAGATATGAAATTTATGAACTCATGCTTGGGAACTGGGCCGGAAAATTATTAAGATCCGCGAGCGAAATTATCCGAGAAAGCGAGGAAAATTATTAAGATCTCTCTCTTGATAAAGCAACTATAACCGCGTGAAGATACCTAGCCCGACCATTCGCTGTCTCACAGTATGATATCTATGAACAGAGGAGGAGATAGATATAACCCAGCATTCTTCTCTCTCCTCCCGCCTATTGAAATAGTGATTCAGCTTTTTGATTTCCACCCCGGCCGTCCCTATCAGATAGGTGTTTGTTTAGCAGTTATATTCTCCCCCTGCCTCCTCTCTCTTTACCCTCACAGTCTACTCATAGCACGCAAACAGTCGGGAACGCCTTACGCTACAGTGCGCGAGGTGTTGCAACATTGTATGAGTCAGCCGACAATCATGCAGAGAGAGAGAGAGAGAGAGAGAGATGTTACTCTAGTAAACATGAGTAAGTTAGTATAGAAAACTAGTGGAAGCCGCTTGGTTACCGTGGGAAACATAAGTTAAGCCGGTGAATATCCCAATTTGTCTACTCTCTAAATCCCCACAGGAGTCGAGAGTGCGCGATACGAAATGGTCATTAGCCGACTTCTTTACTTCCGTCAGCAAAGTTAAAGTTGATTGGAGGTACGTTATCGAATTTCGGTAAATGTGAATTAACATTGAAATAATTTAGAATATGTAGCTAAACACCAGAGAAGCTATCATATCAGAGACCTTACTGGATGCTGTATATCTGATGCCGCGCTAATTTCATGGGGTTCACATAAGTTTTATGCACCCTTTCATAACATTTTTCCTAGTGAAGCTACGACTTCCAAACTTGATACAGGGATTGCAAGCCACGTTTGGAACATTTTTCTTTTAATTGGGCCCTGTATCAAGTTTGGAAATTGTAGCTTCACTAGGAAAAAAGTTATGAAAGGGTGCATAAAACTGATGTGCACCTTGCACCCCATGAAATTTGCGCAGCATAAATCTGTTGTTGCAGGTTCCTAAACGCGGGTAACAGGGCGATTGGAATCGAAATCAAGACGAGAAAAGCGCGTCAAGCGAGAAACGAAAGCCATCGTTGTTCCATCCCCCTTTTGCCCGATCGTTTGAATGGAATGGCTGTTCGAATGCTGCTATTATTTCCTATGTCGGCGCAGAAAAATCCAGCGATGACTAAGATCATTAAAGTATCTTTGTGCAGGAACATTTTAGATGGGCACGACATAGGCTAAGGTAAAGATGGCATACAAATAGGTAATGCGACTTGGAGCGGGTATGCTCAACACCTATTACATACAACGAAACGATCATTCAAAATGATGAAAAAGTTTCGGTGGTTACCAAAACAAAAAAAAACAAAAACAACAACTGTAAGAACAGAACTTACTATCAGTCAGACAGGTCAAAAATTCGTACTAAAAATATTAGCAGTTCACCCGACGCTCGCATCACATCATTCCACAGACAGGTCAAGCTTCCAGAAAGGCCTTTGGAGTGAGAGAGCGTGTGAAATCGAAAGGGACTCTCTCACTTTTGCGTGCTCTCTCGTCCCAACCCTGGTCTGTAGGTTTGCACATGATTCCAAACCGACAGATAGGGGTGAGGGTGAGAGAGTGTGCAAAAGTGAGAGAGTCCCTCTCGATTTCACACGCTCTCTCACTCCAAAGCCCTTTCTGTAAGGTTGACCGGCCTGTGGAATGATGTGTTTGGAATCATGTGGCATGCATTGTCGGAAGGGATTATGCAGAGAAAGTCGCGATAACCTTCTATGCGCTACAAAGTAGCAGAGAACAAGTAAAGGGATAGATAGAATATGATCCATTTCAAAAGAGGATTAGCTATGATCCACACCGAGGGAGAAAGTGTGAAGGAGAGAAGAAACATCAGAATTAGGAAATATATTACCTACTTTTAGCATGGAAAAATCCTTACTTTTTTGAAATGCTTAAGCTCTCACAGAATGAACACAGAATGGGAAGTGTGGAGAGCGTAAGCAATTTATACAAAGCCTCGAATGCATTGCTATTGTAAGTAATTTTTGTATTAGTGTCCCGAATTTGACGATTCTTAAACTCCAGAACGGGGTCGGGGAAAAGTGACACTCTATCGCCTCTGACCACTTTCTTGAGCCTGGGAATCGTGAGTAATGTTCCTGCCTTGGGTGGGGATTTCTCATGCCTACTATAATTTGACAATCTCCTGCACATGTGTTCTATGGTTGGGTATTAAAGAAGGTGTCCCACGAATATTGAGTCAACTGAGTTCTCACTGTGGGGCAATGGAGATCGAATACCCGATGAGAGACTCGAAAAGTTCAGCCGATAAGTTTGAACAAAGTTATTCGCGTTTGGCTCTGTGCCAAACTGACCCTGAATGCAGGGATTCAAAAATGATAGGGAAGGATAAGGGTGGACGAGGAGAAAGCGACCGCGCCATTGAAGCAGGAGATTCGTGAGACTCCTTCTTTAACAGCGAAATTAATTATGAATTTGTTGATAAAAAGCTGGGAAGGAGCAATGTGGGTTCTACACTGAAAGATTCTTATGGACAATGCTGAATTTAGTAATCAAAAATGTTAAGTACTAAGCACCCGGTCTAGCAGCCCACTATACGAAACTGAATCCAGGGCTCCTCCTTTTTTTCTTTTTGTGCTTCTTTCGGATTCGCTGCTAGGGGAAACGGCAAGGATTTGATGCCCCGGGGCAGCATCCAAACGAACATCTGACTCAATCGCCCCGGGCGACGGGACAACGGAAGGGCGTGGTATCCCGAACCTCCAGAAAAGGGTGGGGAGACGAGAGAGTGGTGGAAAGTGAGAGAGTCCCCCTTACTTTTACACGCTCTCTCGGTCCTAACCCGTTCAGGAGCGTTGCCGGCAGAGGAATCATGTGATCAATACAGACATGGTCTTTTGGCCAAGCTCCCCCCAAGAGAGAATTATGCAAGCTCGTAATTTATAGGAAAGTTCATGAAAAGTGCATCCCGCATTCTGGCAGAAAAGTCTACGCAGGGTTATCACACTATGCAAGTGCGTGACGTCATACATTTTATGTGAGATTTCGTTATGCGAGTAGATGGCATAATTAGAAGATGAAGAGAAAACGCATTTGTTTTCTTCCTGGTTCTTTTTATTGTTTTTGTGTGTTTGCTGTTCATCAGCTGATCAGAAAACTCACATGCCGAGGTATTTGCGAGTAAAGATGAGTGGAAGAATTGTTTTGAGATGAAGATATTGAAAAAAGTCGCATACTCTTCTTTTCCTGTGTGGCTTTTCCTAACGCAAAGTCATTAATAAGGAGAGAATTTGTGCAAAATATATAGAAAAACTGTTTTTTACACCCCTTACCCCTTTATGGAGGTTGAGAACCGTGTAGCCAAATATTTGAAGCACAGTCGACACAAATCCGATAAAAAAGAAATGGCTTTATCGAAACATCTTCCGGGGAAGAAAAGGTGTTCGGGCGCTCTAGTGTGAGTCACACATCATCGAGTTGACACCATGCCAAGAACATCTCTCGTTGTCTGATCCTCTCTTTTGGCGCGCTCTCTCGTCATCCCTCTCTTTCTCTAACTCGTTCTCGCCGGCTCCGTATCGAATGCTGTGAGTCATACGGTGCTACGGAAAGAGTGCAATGTATGACGTCCGTGCATGCGCTGCTTTTACGCACAGCGTCCTGGTAAGTCTACACAGAGAATGAATACACTGAATTAGGTCATCCAGTGTACAGTCAAAATGACATATTGCGAACAAAATGTTATAAGATATAATAAGTTATAAGATTTTATTATAAGATTTGGTTGAGTGGGTTCCCGTGAAGGGAACCGCCTGAATTTGTGGGAACATGTTCCGTTCGGTATTCAAATAACTTCTGTCCAAGCGAATATCGAAACTTAAGTTATAAAAAGTAGGCCGGGTAGCGCAGTGGTTGTGTGCTAGAATGCGAATCGAATGGTCACAAGTTCGACCCCCCGTGCCTGCAGATCCACCCAACCAAGGGGGTTAAGAAATGTTGGTAGTGATTGGTAAATCACGATCCAAACATGCCTCGAAAGGGGTCCCCGATTCACGTGCACACAACACGAGAATAGCCTCGCAACAGGCCGCTGATCATCTCAGGACAGGCTCTCGTTGCCCCTCAGGCATAGGGGTGGTCGAGACCGCCTTGCGTGTAGAAGACCTAACACCTTTACCTTTACCTTTACCTTTTATGTTCCGTTCGGTATTCAAATAACGTCTGTCCAAGCGAATATCGGAACTTAAGTTATAAATTCGGTTTTGGTCGGGTTAAAAATAATTCAATTACAATTTTTAAGCGATCCGTAAGCTCACAACCGTCGAATAGAACCGCGAAACGACAGAATCTTACTGTAGCCGTGTAGCATCGAATACTGATTTATTATTAGTTTATTTTAAAGACCACCAAGATAGATGCCAATTGCATCCTAAAATTCATAAATGGCTCTCTTCGGGGTTATCAAGGGGGCAGAAAAAGGCTATTGTCATTAAAAATTTGTAAACTTTCGATTTCGGGCAGTATTTTGCGATTTTCATTTGTCCCTCCTCCAGGAAAGTTGTATCATACGCATTCAAAATTGCATTTACAATTTGAGTTTCGATAATCGCATGTATGATACACTCAATAGTGAGTGTATTCATTCTGGGTGTATGCAAAGTGCGCCACACAGGGAGAGAGTGCGAAAATAGCATGTAAATGCGAATTCAATATTGGTATATCGCCCACAACGCGGTGCACACAATTCCAAACCTACAGAACAGGGTTAGGGCGAGAGAGTGTGAAAAGGTGAGAGAGTCCCTCTCGATTTCGCACACTCTCTCACTCCAAAGGCCTTTCTGTAAGGTTGACCGGCCTGTGGAATGATGTGGGTGATAAAGGTTCTCTAAAATTTGAAGCTCGTGGTTAGGAGCAAATTTGTCTTCGAATATCTACACTATAAGTCATAATTATGTGCAGGGCCAACCAACATCAAAGGCGAAGAAACAAACAGTCTAACACAGAGATACGCAAACTGACAAACTGCCCATCAATTATCATCGGCTCTCAATGAACGAATAATACGTGGAATTGTAATTCGTGAGAAATTTGCCTGCTATTATCTCTTTTGTTCCCCCTTTTCTTAATTTGCAAATCTCTCACACCCTACATTTTGTTCTTGTTCACTTCAAGTCACTCGGAGCCACTCGGAGCGGTCGCTTCCTCCACCCAATGGACTCGCCCAAAACACGGTAGCTTTCCTACCGTATCTTTGTTTAACGTCCTTACCGTACCCTATATATGTGTCTACCGTAATCTTTCCGTAACTCTGCAGCCGCACCTTGCGCACCCCCAAGCCCGTTGTTCGCCAGAAAGCTGCCGACCCCGTTGCGAAGAAGCCCGCTAAAGCAAGAGCTGCCAAGGTACTGTAGATTACGGTAGACGAACCAGATGATGATTCGATTTCGCTAATAAAATCAATTGGCGATTCCAGACTACTCCCCGCAAGACGATCGCGCCCAAGCAGCCGGACCCAAAGAAGGTGAGGCTTATTGTAGGGGTACTGTAGGTATACAGTACTGGACTAGGACTTACCGTAGCATCCCGTCATTCAGACACTCACGGACAAGAAGAAGCAGGAGAAGAAGGACGGCGGGATCAATACCGTACGAGTTACTTACCGTAATACTTCAGCGACACAATCGAAAACTGGTTTAATTTTAAAAATATCGATTTAGCAGCCTACGCAAGTTGGGCGAGCGAAGAAGGCCGACAGCGACAAGGACTACTGCAAGGTACGGTAATTGTTGGCACGATGCCTAATGAAGTTGGCACGATGCCAAATGTTACTCGCACGATGCGAATGCAGTACTATGCAGGTGCACGTGACGCTGGGTGAGGTGCGCGCACTGTGCGCGCGCAACAACGTGCACGCGGATCGGCGCGTGATCGAGATTCAGGTGGAAAAGAAGAATGTGGTCAGTTCCGTATTACTGTAGCTAAAAAACGATACACACCGAAAGAGAATGTATTTATCGAAAACTGCATAAATTCAGTCGTACATCCAAAAAAGGGCCCAAAAAAAAGATCTCTCTCCCCCCAAAAAAGGGGGGAGAGAGATCTCCTGATCATAAGCGAGAGGGTTGTCTCTGGTTCCTCTCACTTTGTCGTCCCCTGACTAGACTTTGAAAGGTAACTATACAACTACCCGCATAACAGGGAAATTGACCGCTTTTAAGAGAGAGCGCTGAGAATGAGGAGTGTGGGGGCGTAATTTCCCTCTTATGCGGGTAGTTGTATAGTTACCTTTCAAAGTCTACCCCTGACCACTTAATGGAAATGTGAAATAATATTTTTATTTAGAAAATGCCAAAGTAGAGAAGACGAGAAGCAAATCGATTAATTCCCGTGATGGATTCATCAACCATTACTGATAAATACACATATTCTTTATTGATTTACCAGAATTAAACAGAGGTCACCTGAGCTGTGCACTTAATAGTGCAATTTGTTGCCGGCACATGTCACCCCATTCAATCATGCACACATTTTAAGTCTTATGATGAAAACAAAGGAATAGGAAAACAAAGGAATTATGCATGTGATTGTGAAATGTGCTAAAGATGTAGAGTAAAACGCGACACCCACTCCACTCTTTATCAAACAACAAGCGCACAAGTGGGAAAATGTGAAATTGAACGATTAGAGGGAAATTTTAAGCTCGATCAACATTTCGAAAAAAACAATTGATTTACTAATTTAATTAGGATAAATTATTCTTTGTATCTTCGTGATAGAACGAACACATTTGGTGTGCACATAGAATGTACTAGGTCAACTCCTCGATTTCATTGCTTTCCCCGTAGAGTTGCTATGCTACTGAATATTCTTCCCCCTTACATACACAGGTCACCTAGTATGAATGTTTACAAGAATCGTTTACGTGAATTAGATTATAGTAATTATGATATTAGCAAACTAGCGGGGTTGTATTGAGGTTAAATGCACTACGCTCTATGCGTACACTACGCTCTATGCATAGTTCTGGGTGCGGGTTCGGTCCAGGGGGAGCTCGATAGGTGGCTCCAGGTACGGTCCAGGGGGGGGGGCCCTGCAGCCGGCTCCAGGTTCGGTCCAGGGGGAGCTCGATAGGTGGCTCCAGGTACGGTCCAGGGGGCGCCCTGTAGTCGGCTCCAGGTTCGGTCCAGGGGGAGCTCGGAAGCCGGCTCCAGGCTACATTAAAGCTCGCAGTATGCTAGGGAATGTTAATCACTACCAAGAGTACTGGCTTATTCCGGTGGAAAAGGCTCGTGAGGCAGAGAGCGATCGAGCCTTTCACAACGGAAACGCAGGATACAGTGCGTTCAGAACTTTTAGAACACTTTCAGAGATGTTTCCTGTGATTCCCTACGCTCTCTGAATCATTTGGGAACTTTTTGAAATTTTAGATTTTTCACGTTAAAACGCGTTAGGACACGTTCAGACACGTTTCCGACATCGCAAAACACTTTTGTAGTGATCCCCTACGCTTTCTGAATCATTTTGGAACTTTTCGAATTTTTCGATTTTTCAAGTTAAAACTCGGCAAAACAGGTGAAAACGTGTTTCACGGAACTCAAAAACGTGTTAGAACGGTTTCTGACACTCGCGAAAAATGCGGCAAAAGGTTTGCCCGCGGCGGGGGTCGAACCTGCGTCGGTCGGATTGCTAGTCCAGCGCGTAACCCACTTGGCCATGGATTTGGTGATTTAAATTTTGTAAAATTTTAAAGCAATTCTGGTCGGTTATCATATGCAAAAGGATCTGAGAAGATTGATTGAGTTTGAAGCGATTTATAGCGAAAACACAAAAACTTCCGTCACGCGGTTAAAACTCGGCAAAACAGGTGAAAACGTGTTTCACGTTATTTGAAAACGTGTTAGGACACCTTCTGACACTTGCGAAAAATGCGGCAAAAGGTTTGCCCGCGGCGGGGGTCGAACCTGCGTCGGTCGGATTTGAATGTCGCGCCCTTTAACCACTTGGCCATGGATTTGGTGATTTAAATTTTGTAAAATTTTAGAGCAATTCTGGTCTATTATCATATGCAAAAGGTTCTGAGAAGATAGAGCGAATTTGAAGCGAAATATAAGGAAAATGCGAAAAAAAGTGTGACCGGACGGAAGGAAAAAAAACGGACAAACAAACAGACAGACAGACACACAGACAGGCGTTAGCATTTTCTAATATATAGTAACATACCTTTCGTTAGTTTGCATTGCATTACTTCCCCCTCCCAACCTCACCCCCTCCTATTAGAGATCACTGAGTCTGCTCCCGGAGATGAGTCAACCTGGTCGCCCGAGTCCCCTTCCTCGGATCCCTCCTCTCTCAATCCACACAGAGAACAACGACCAGACGATGACAGATGGGACCACGACGATTGATCTACACACTGATTTGCCCCTATTGCAACCCCCCCCCCCCCCCTTCCCAAACGATACTTACCATAGAGAGTCTTTATTTACTGTACATCGTTCGTGTAATCACACACCATTCCTTTGCGCCTTCGGGCGTCGATAAAATATAATATACTATGACACCCACTCCACTATTTATCAAACAACAAGCGCACAAGTGGGAACGTGTGAAATTGAACGATTAGAGGGAAATTTTAAGCGCTATCAACATTTCGAAAAAAACAATTGATTTACTAATTCAATTAGGATACATTATTCTTTGTATCTGCGTTCGCATTTCTTGCTCCTCTCATTTCCCCATTTCCCTCGTCTCACCGTCGGTCGTAATGAAAATTCTTCTGCTTCTCCTCCTCACTCAACTCTGGATCCCTGCGGAAACGGTGACTAATTCACGCTAAAAATCAAAAATATAATTTATATTTTATCCCAAAAATGGATTTCATACTTTTGCACACGATTTAGCGTGTTAAAGTTAAGTATTTACTAAATTAAACAAGAAATAAATATATTAAGTCGGAAACGCTGCCGTGTAAATGGCACGGTTTCGCGCCGATCTGCATTGCTTCCTGCCCTTCCGGAACTGTGGAGGTGAAGAGGAAGTCGGAAGGCAAAAAGAAGGTACTAATTACCCTTGGGTTCTGCTTTGGTACCGGTAGCTGGACCCAAAAAGAAACCTGGTACGCGTAACCTCTCGTTACCAGGTGTTCGGAAAGTCGTGCCTGCTCGGGTCGAAGGTGTTCTGCTGCGAGAAGGGCCACACGTACACGGGAAGAGTCGATTAGGAGAGGTACAGTAGGCCTATCGACAACTGAACTGGAGTCTGAATACTGTACTTTATTTACTTGTTCTAAAGACGTGATTGCACAGATCATTCTTCGGCCTGGTAAAACCTCCAGAATGGGGTACGGAGCGAGAGGCAACTGATTTTGCTCTCACTTTCACATAATATCTCTCTCCCAGCCCCTTTCTAGAGGTTCGTGAAGATGTGAGTCGGCAACTGAAAAGAAGAAGAAAACTTGTTGCAGAAAGTGATCTGCTGCCTCCTTCGCAATGTGATAAAGTATTTTTATGAATGTTTTTTTCATATTTAAAGTGTAAATGTGGAGAAGTCGTTGTTTATAAGTTTGCTCGTCTGCCAAAAGTTTCGACTCACTCTAGCTTCAACGTATAGTTTGGATATTGAAGAGTCCATAAAAGTTTGAGCGCTCCTCTGTTTTCTTCTTTTCCAGCTCTCACAACGTGAAACACGCGGTTTCGTCCATGTTGTACCCACCCCGAATCCGCTGAGCGTTTAAAGTTGTCTCCAAACGGATTTGAGTTCTATCATCACTCACGCCTCTTATAACGAAGCCATCGAATTTCAGACTTATTTTAGTTGTCGGCATGATAAAGTATTGAAATTTATCGGAAACGAGGGAAATGAGGAGTGAAATAGTGTGACTAGCCGAGTGTGCAACTGATGAGATCATTTGAATAGAGCTACTGACTAGGAAATACACAAGAAAAATCGATAATTGTTCTTTGGATCGTTACTGTAGTGATCGGGGGTACTGTAAGCTCTCGTTGAAAGGAGAAGGGAATGGCTAGAAGAATAAAACGATAAAATCGCAATGTTTGAAATTCGAATAGTCAGGGAATAAAAGGCATATGATAATATAAAAAATATACGAATTTCACAGGTTATGGGTTTAAAGTGGGAATTTACAGAGAAATTGACTAGACGATTGAAGTGGGAAACCGGAGAAATTGTGGGTGCGGAAAATCAAAAAAGTTTGGATACAAACGGAAATGCGATATTCACAGTATCTTTCTGGGTTATTTGGCGTCAAGGCTATCGGTAAAATTGATTGCCTTTCTCATTAATGACGGTTCCATTCATATGATCATACAAAACAGCCAAAAGGCTAGTTGATTTGGCATACTTGGGCTACACACAGAAAAAAAGGTCTTACATACGGCCCATAAAATATGGGGGTTCTTAACAAAATGTCTTGTATATAAGACAAAATGTATATAAGACTTTTTGTTAAGAACCCCCATATCTTATGGGCCGTATGTAAGACCTTTTTTTCTGTGTGTAACATTTTGGAATTTTTATTGATCGTATCTTTCAATAGGGACACAGCATTCGAAACAGAGTCGGCGAGAACGAGTTAGAGAAAGAGAGAGATGGTGAGAGAGCGCACCAAACGAGAGGGTCAGACAACCAGAGACGCTCTTGGCATGGTGCCAACTGGATGCTGTGAGGGGCAATATTAGAGTGCCTCTAGTCCGAGCAGTAGTCCTTCGTGAGAGTAGGCTTGATAGGAGGGGGCTGCTGCAGTTGCTGCAGATCCTACCAGCTGCAGCTGCGGAAACTGCTGCATCAACGGCTGGTGCGAATCGGGTTTCTGAAAAATCTCTCGAATCTAATCTCGAAAAAGATTAATCTCTCGAATCTAGGATGAACCTTCTTCAAGAATATCGATGAGTTCTACGATCAATTAACTGTACCACATTATCCAATTATGATGAATATTGCACATCATTTACTTTTTTAGGGTTTTTGTTTGGTTTTCATTGAAACTGAAAAAAAAACTAAAAAGGAAAACTTTTCAGGGTGAGACAAATGTGCAATCAAATTTTGAGCTCCAATGATAGCCCAGATATGGATTGCTGTTATTCATGTAGTCTTACAGATATATTATTTTAAACACAGTTTAAATCTAACCAATTGTGTGGGCGGCACTCCTCTTCCTGGTAGGGGCAGGATGCTTCCTCCCATGGAGGGAGAGACGGAGGACGGGTCCCGTCCGTTATTCGACCGTCGGAACTTGGCACGCGCGTTCTGAAACCACACCTGGAAATGATTTTATTAATCTACAATTATATATTTAATAATATTCAATTGCCGCGAAGTATAGGCACTCAATTTTTATAAATTAAATTGTCTATCTTTCGACTATCAAATGTGACGAAAACAACATGTTTAACCGTTGATGCTACGAAATATTATTCACAGCATTACTCCAACTATCAACTCAAATGATTCTGCAGGACATGCAGCACTCGATTTTCTAATAATCATGCAGCAACTGCAGCACGCTTTTTCAAATCGAACATATTTGCAGCACCTGCAGCACTCGCTTGCTCAGGCCGGTCTTGGTCGCGAGTTGCTTGAGATCCTTCGCGTCCGGATTGTGGTTGAGGTTAAAGTAGTTCTTCATCGTGCGCAGCTGACCGTGCTGCAAATACAAATTCGTTTTTTTAATTCGCAAAATCAACTAATTTTTATCGTAAGTGTGCTGTAATTCGGAAATTAAAAAAGATTTTGAGTAAGAATAGACAAAGGCACTACACTATCCTATGCGTGCTAAGTGTAAATAAGTATAGGTAGGGGCCGCAACGTGATCTTCCAATTTCAAGCTAATTGAAAGAAAATGTGGTCACATGAACCGCTAAGGTCTCAATAACATCATACTTTTTGCCGTTTGTCGATATCTTGTCTCTGAGCCGCGCTACGCCTCAAAAACCATGCGCGTCATTTGACAGAAAGTGGTGAAAGAGAAAAGTGGGCGGAGCTAATCTACATCTCTAAATCCTGACTGATTTTGAGAGTGAAAGTGCACTCCTTACCCGTGTTCCCCCATGGCTCAGGCGGTTGAGCACAGTCTTTATAAACAGAAGGTCGCTGGTTCAAATCCAGAGGTTTGCAAAATTTTTTGCTGATTTTGCAAATATCTTTAAAATCAAATGACATCTCTGCGAATTAATAAAATTTTATTTTTTTGTTTGTATAGATTCAGCATGCTATTGCACCTATACTGAGACTTGCGCAGCTGTGTCGGTGAATTGGAAGTGTTCTAAACACCTACTCTTGATGCTTTCAGACAATTTTTGATCTACTAAATGTTGTCAGAACAAGGTGCGCAACGCCTCATTCGTAGAGTAGATCAAGAGCTCTCGAATAAGCTTTTGAACGCGAGATTTGGTTGAAAATTAAGCTTGTCATTCGATTG
The DNA here is from genome assembly GCA_036245785.1 of Pristionchus fissidentatus. Classification (NCBI taxonomy): domain Eukaryota; kingdom Metazoa; phylum Nematoda; class Chromadorea; order Rhabditida; family Neodiplogasteridae; genus Pristionchus; species Pristionchus fissidentatus. The sequence goes on from BTSY01000006.1 coordinate 3,250,969, forward strand.
GGAAAATTGTTCCCTCTCGTCGAGAAAGGTAGGGGGCGGAGCTTGCGCCCCCTAAGTATAGGCACTGAATGTAACACTAATACGTGCGGAACATTGAATTCAAGATCTCTCAGTTATTTCCGGCTTTTTAAAGTGTCAGACAGTGTGCGAGTACCTTGAACGACGTCCTCATTCTCTTCGATCGACCATTGTTGTTGTGTCCGTTGGGCGTGGAATGCGTTTGGTGCGCGGCGTCGTGGTCATAGTCTGCAATATTGTTTTTATTTTATTATTTATTTTAAACAAAAATTATTATTCATACTCATATTATTCTTTCACATGACATCAATAAACACAAGAGCGTAAGGGCCACATTTGCAGGAATACGAATCAATGAAAAGCTTTTGGAAGCAACTATTGTTATTAAAACCTATAGTTTAAAAACAGACCGTCGTCACTGATCGACTCCTCTTTCTTCGGTTGTCTCTCGTGGTGCGACGTGTGATGCACGGAGATGGTGGGTGAGAGTGAGGGAAGAGCGGCTGTAACGTTCTCAACGATAATAATGGTGCGTTTATTGTCGCTGAGGGGCCAGAAAAAAAGTCGTCATTCTCCACACTCTCTCGACCGGTCGGTAGGTGAGAGAGTGTGGAGAATGACGAGACCATTTCTGACCCCTCAGCGACAATAAACGCAGCATAAAGGCATTTTCAAAAGCAGCATAAAGGCATTTTTTTTTGATCCATTGTAATTCCTACCAGAGTTTTAAATTCGGGTAAATAATTAGATTAGCTCTCTCCATTTCGCACACTCTCTACACCGGTCGCACGGTGAGAGAGTGTGTGAAATGAAGAGAGCTAATCTAATTATTTACCCGAATTTCAAACTCTAATTCCTACTTTGGAGTCACTATGATAGAACAAATTGCGGTTCCTTCTGATTTTTCGAGATGCATTAAATATGAATATACACCCAGAATGAATACACTTACTATTGAGTGTATCCTACACTGAGATAGGACACCAAGTGTATGATACACTTACAAATCTCTCGTTTTCGCACGCTCTCTCGACGCGCGAATACTGAGTGTATCATACACTGGGTGTCCTAACTCAGTGTATTCATTCTCTGTGTATAAGAATGGGATCTCACAGTGATTGTCCATGCTATCGTGAGGAAGAGGCGGTGGAATGTGGGTCAGAGGAGGCAGAAGTCCGGTCATCAGGCAGTCTAAAAATAGATACATGAGGTGCATCCAACTACTCTTTTTTTGCAAAAATCAAACACACTTTGTTAGTTTCCATCTTCCAAGAACATCGAAACACAAAGACTGGGATGTGCACTCTTTTTCTATAATCCCGGTGTTATTTTGTGTTCACACTCATTTTCTCCTTCCATACTGTTTACAGCGAAACGTTTAAATTATTTCGGAGAAGTGTTTTTGAATATTATGCGGTGTTAGCTCTTGGAAAAGAAAATGGAAATAGAAAAAAAGGGTGTTAGTTTTTCCGCCGCCTTTTTCGGAAAATGCACGAGATTTGAATTCCCGCGTTTTCAGTAACTCGGCTCCCAATGAAGATAGGCGAGCTCTTCTGGGAACCGAGTTATATGCGATAATCGATAAATGCGGGAATTCAATCTTGAGCAAAAAAAAATCTTGAGCTTTTTCCGAAAAAGGCGGCGGAAAACTAACACCCTTTTTCCTTTTTCCATTTTCTTTTCCAAGAAACTAACACCACATTACATTTATAAAATGCTACAATCATTCCAAAAAAAAGTAAAAGCACGTACTTCCGTTGTTTACCAAACAGGAGAGTACTCGACCCTCTTACATTTGTGTGCTCTCTCGCCTTCGGTAAACACAGGAAGTAGCATTTTGACACTTTGTTTCATCGTATCATTAAATAAATGTAATACCAGTGGGCGGAGGCTGTGGTAGAATCTGAGGATGATGGTGCACGAGAGGATGAAGAGATACGTTGAGAGGAGGAAGGGAGAGCGGCTCGAGGTGAGCTGTAATATTTCAACTTCATATTTATTTATTATAAAATAGTTCCGATGATTAATTGTTTCTGTATATCATTATTTTTTTTTCTATTGAAAGCAATAGAAAAAAAACCTGATATTGATGAATAATAGGGCACAATATAGTTCTTACACTATTCGTCCAAATATTATTCCAGAATTCGCTTGATTTAATTATCTATATGTCACACAAGCTAATGGTGATTGTATTCGCGTATTTTTGCTGAGATAAAGATATATCGACTGAGTCTCTCCATTCCATCACTGGAAGTGTCGCGAGCTGAGCCGGGAAGAATTTTCACCTTGGTATTTTATAAATTACTAATTAGTATATAGATAATTAATAAGCTGACCTCTGCATACGATGTTGTGAGCGGCGTCAACGGCGACCTCGTGTCCCGCCTCGAATTGTTTCTTGCACAGAAAACAGTAGAAACAGTCTGCGTGCGCGTATCGATTTCCTGCAATACACTAATTTTGATTTTTCAATGAAAAATGAATTTTTCACATTGAAAAACTTTTATTATGAATTTCCGACCTGCGTTTTGCACCATATCTGTGGCCTTGAATTGCTTGTTACACGTAACACAGCTGCCGCGGAGAATACTGAAAGTATCGATTTTTTCGAAATTTTCATATTGTAGCATAGCGTCGCTGAGAGTTTTTTTTTGACCCAGATGGTATGTATTAATTAAATATTCGCCTCTCACTAGTTTAAAGAATAAATAAATAAATATAGGACTAACAAGCTATTATAGCTGTCAAAGTCTGCCTTGCAGAAGAGCATCCCGTCCCTGCCATAAACCGGAGGCTGCTCGTCGGCCAATTCAACGTGACACATCTGAAAAATTATTAAGTAACTTTAAAAACATCTTTACATTTCACACTCTCTGCCACACCGTCAGATGAAACTATTGATCGAATTTAAATAACGACTTTTATTTATGACAGGAGGATCCATATTTGCTATTGTATGGAATATGATCTGACCAATCCTGAAAACTTAAAACAGATTATAGTTATATTTACGAATAAATAGATCCACTCACTGAGCAGCGTAAGCAGGAACTGTGAAAGTGCCGGTTGTCGTACCTCAGCACGTATCGATCTTCTGATTATATTGGAAAATTTTAATTATTCAACATTACAAAAAACAATTTCAGTATTCTTGACACCTAATTCTTCAGATGACCGTATTTCACTAGGCAGTGTTTTTTTTGTTTATCTTATTCATTTTATTTTTTGACGTATAATTTAAACTCGCTTATTACTCACGAATAGGGGCGAAACAGGCTGCGCAATCGGCAAAATTTGGCGTGATGAGTGGAAGAAGGGCCGAGGTATGGGAGAGAATTGGGGGATGAGGGGGACGGACATCTGAAATTTGAAATATATAGATTCATCTTTATCTAAAACAGCAGATTTTCGCTGGAATATAAGAAGTAGCTCTTCTTGGTAATTTGCGATAGAGTGTTCTTCTCAAATAAAAAAAATATCCATCACTTGCTATGCCTCCAGTTAACTAGCGCCTCTCGAGGGAGGAGAGAGAGAGCGAGGTAAAGGAAATATATATATATATATATATATATATATATTTCCTTTACCTCGGCCAACAGATTTAAATACCAATTTTTGATAGCTATCATTGCACGAACTCATAACTTCACTCAGAGAAATACGATAGATAAACATATGTCATATATGGCTCCTGAACTGCATTTGTATGTCATATATAACATACAAACGCAGTTCAGGAGCCATATATGAAAGACATTTTTCTCTGTGTTGATTTATCCCTGTATTTCTACATCTGGTTATGATTCAGCACTTCTGCCTCCATCTTCACATCAGTCCCCACTCCCACACCCATTCCGGGGATGAGCATCGAGTCCCCGGTGATTTGGCTACTTGCCTTCTCTCTCTCTCTCTCTCTCTCTCTCTCTCTCTATCTCTCTCTCCCCCCCCTCTCCTCCCTCGAGAGGCGCTAGTTAACTGGAGGCACACAGCCGAGGAGGATTTTAGCTCGTCTACAGGTGGCAAAGATCGATAAGAGAGCGTAGGAGAAGAGAGACGGCAGAGACGCAGGCGATGAGGAGAGAGCACGCAGAAATGGGAGACGGGAAAGTCAGAGAGAGGGATTAACTCGTCATGTGAGCTCTCCCTCTCCATACTAATGAGGCAAACGGCAATTTGAGACTACGGTAGGAGATAGAGAAGCATAGAGAGGGGGGAGAGTTAGAGAGATAGAGAGAGAGATAGAGAGAGAGAGAGAGAGAGAGAGAGAGAGGGAGGGAGTGAACAAGGAAGGGAGTAGGTGTTTACAGTAGGCCCCTGCGGGTCGGGTAATAATATTTTTGGAAAGAAATTCATTCCGAGATGGCTCTACCCTAGCTGAGTGATTTTTTTACCCCGCGGATTTTTTTATCAAGATTACAAACTTCCCTGAAAATGCTCGGGCAGAGCGGGAGTACGAAAACTGTCTCTCTTACTTTTACACGCTCTCTAGCCCTTGACCCCTGTCTGGAGAACTGACTGACCATTGAGAGGGGCGATTATTCGGGGCGAGGAGTGGCCCCCATCCGAGGAGGGTGAGCAGTACGATTCCAAACCTGGGTAGTGTATGGTTTCAAATTTCAGAGTCTTATGAATTGCGGCACTGTCGCCTTGATAGAGGTAATTTTTACACGGGAACAGATTCCTGCATGACGCGCTTGGAAAGCTAGCCAGACACTTTGAAATAGCGAAAATCTTGCGTCGCTCTCTGGTTATTGTGAGACAAAAGGGTTGTTTAAAAGGCACTCTTAAACGCTTAGCGATAAGTCGATAAGCGATAGTTGCTTAGCGATTAGTTAAATGCTTAGCGATAAGTCGATAAGTGATAGTTACTTAGCGATTAGTTAAATGCTTAGCGATAAGTCGAAAAGCGATAGTTGCTTAGCGATTAGTTAAGTGCTTAGCGATAAGTCGATAAGTGATAGTTGCTTAGCGATTAGTTAAATGCTTAGCTATACGTCGATATGCGATAGTTGCTTAGCGGTTAGTTAAATGCTTAGCGATAAGTCGATAAGCGTTAGTTGCTTAGCGATTAGTTAAGTGCTTAGCGATAAGAGTATCACCTGTAGACGAGTTAATCGATCCGGCGGATCCCTCGACGCCAGCCAGCGGAAGAGAGATGAAGGAAGTACTTTCTGTAACAAATATCGGACCACTGTTTATTCTCAAGGTAGAGGTAAAAATGGACTACCAAGTAACTATTAACAGGCAGGCCCGAGGGTAACGCTAACAGATAAGGCCGGCCACTTTTTCTAGATAGTGCACCCAGAATGAATACACTTACTATTGGGTGAATCCTACACTGAGATAGGACACCAAGTGTATGATACACTTACAAATCTCTCGTTTTCGCACGCTCTCTCGACGCGCTAATACACTCAATATTGAGTGTATCATACACTGGGTGTCCTATCTCAGTGTATTCATTCTCTGTGTATACCCGACTACATTGGGATGGGACCACGACTTTTACGGCACAATTGCAGTAGAGAAAGGGTTTACGCAAGTAATAATAATAATAATAATAATAATAAAAATAATAATAATAATTTAATATTTTAAGTAAAAGTGATCCCATATCTGACACTGCTACTTGGGGCGTCTGGTTAGGGCAGGTTAGGATCGTTCCAGCCCGGTTATTATCTATTCTAACGGAGCCACATGATTCCAAACCTACAGACCAGGATTAGAGCGAGAGAGTATGCTAAAGTGAGAGAGCCCCTCTCGATTTCACACGCTCTCTCTCACTCCAAAGGCCTTTCTGTAAGGTTGACCGGCCTGTGGAATGATGTGGGAGCCGCTAAATGAGCGATAGCGAACCGACTAAATCGTATCGACAATAATCTATCGCTGCGTTGTCATAGCAAGTGAGTACAGAGGCGCTCTTGAAAGAACATCATTGGGTCTCGGGAGATTTCGATCGTGAAATTAACAGGGATTTTATTGTGTTATGACGCAAAACTTTCTCGTGACTGTTATGCTTTCCTCCATTTCACTTTCTTTTCCGAATCCATTTTTTGGAAAGATGCCAAACAGATATTTCATATAGTTCTTGTTTTTTTTAACCAAAGGCGGAAGATCGCCTAATAGTGAAACGGTACAATTCAATGCAATTCTTTATCCCGCCTTTTCGTACATCTTTTTGGCACACCTTTTTCCCCAATTTTGACTTGATTGTAATACTTTAGAATTTTATTATCCTACTAACATTGGTGATTTTCGCACGCTTGACTAACCATCATAACCAGTTTGTTTTCGCTTCTAAGAAATAGGACTGTGTGTAGCCGAGCTGAAGAAAAACGCATCATTCCACAGGAAAATCACCAGAAAGGGGTCAGAAGCGAGATAGTGTGTGAATACGAGAGGGACTCTCTCAATTTACAACACTCTATTGCTCCTGACCTCTTTCTGAAGTTTTTTTTGCAATAGCAATGCAATACGTGTTTGCTTTTTTGCCTAGCTGCTCATGAATATTTGAGAGGAATCTAAGGAAATCTGAGCTCGTAGTGAGAGGGAAGTGAGAATACTTCGCACGATCGATATTGTAGCGTCCGGGAATGCATAAAAAGGGGAGGAGTCAAGTTTTAAAAAATAAAACGTTGCTTGTTATGCTGTTTAGCACTCTTTTGATGTACGATAGATAAACATAATATGTATTTTTGTGTTAAAAAACTAACCGAATACACCCGGGATGCCGCAGTTGTCCTCCTCGTGAAGATACAGTCCGATCGGCGAAGCCGTCATCCTTGAAATACAAAGTTTCTAGATAAATCGCAAGGTAAGTATATTATACGGGTATTACATAAAACAATGACGGCTCTGTTTATCAATGGCGAGAGGACAGGCAAAAGTGAGAGTTACGAGGCTGGTAAACAATGGAATTCCTTCATTTTTGATATTTCGGCATTGTTTTAAATCGGTAATATCGAATGATAAGGATGAGTATGTAATATGTAATAGAATGATAATGATGAGTAGAGCGTTTGGAGCATTCGGTTTTGGCAGAGATTGATGAAAGGTGATTTTTCAAAGTGAAATATTCGATGAGGGTGCAACAGTTGTAGACCACATCGTTCCACAGGCCGGTCAACCTTACAGAAAGGCCTTTGGAGTGAGAGAGCGTGTGAAATCGAGAGGGTCTCTTTCACTTTTGCACACTCTCTCGCTGTAACCCTGGTCTGTCGGTTTGGAATCATGTGAGACGGTGACATCCAAACAACACTGTCGGCAGCACCAATCTTCACTTTCACGAACTGTGCTACGCTCAGCGAACACTCCTCAAAAGTGCGCGAAAATTAGGAGGTCAACATTCGCAGATTATACAAACAAGAAAGGTTCGATAATAAACAAGGCCGAGAGAGAAATCGGTAGAACGATTGGAACTGAATAGGAGACATAGAGGCTGCCAGGGGGCACAAGGCGAAACAACATCCTTTAAGCCTGTCGTAGAGCATCACAGAGCGCGGTACAGATATCGCGCGCATTGAACTTGTAACGAACAAAGGTTCCGATTCTGGAACTTTGTTATCTTCCATTTTCAATTCTTTAGCCTTCCTCACAGTCGGAAAGAGAGGTAGGAAATAGAGAGGGAGATATTCTACTGTTCCGTCCGACGAGATACAGACGTCAAAAAGAGAAAATGCGCAGAGAGAGAGAGAGAGGCGCGAAAAGAGCGGATTTCCACGGTGTCGGGGATTATTCCGAGTGCCTATCTGTTTCTGTTTCACATCTCCTCGACCAAGATCATCGGATATCTAGATTGCACCCGATTTTGTGTGTGTGAGAGAACCCCGGTGGATTGAGTTGGGTGGGGGAGGTGTTCGCCCCCCCCCCCTTCTCCCCTGAATTGATCGATAAATGGGCCTCCAGAAAGGAGTCAGGGGCCATAGTTTGCTGGCACGTTCCTCTAGCAGCTTTTTTTCTTAACTGGATCCCTGTCTTATTCCAGGCTGGAAACGGAGATTATGCATCCGGCTTTGAAATAAATACCAGAGTAGTACCACCAAGCCTCCCAACCATTGGGGCGGTGAATTTGTATCCGTGACTAGATCACGCAGGTAAATAGGCCTGGCGCAAGGTTGTCACTCCGGACTGAATCTGTCCATTGTGACACTGGCCTAACAGTGCTCTCCCGAGAGCCCAGCTCGAATACGGGAAGCGACTTTACCTTTATTGTTGAAACCAACGATTAGATAATCTGACACACCGTACTACCGCCGCCTACCGGAACCGGAAACTGACAAACAACACGCCGATACCGTAACCGCTAAACAGTTCTGAGAAAGAGAAGAGACGAGCGAGTGAGGGAAGTAAGCGAAAATGAATAGAAGGGATGAATAATACTGTCGCCAAGCGCTTTTCTTTCTCTTCAAAAGACGTGAAAAGGATGAAATAAGCGCCGGGCTGATGAGGCATAAAGGCGTGCCTTTCCATAGGTAAAAGAGTTGGCCAACAAGTGATTCCACATCTCCGGAAAGGGGTCTAGCACTGACTACCCCTTTATGGAGGATTGTGATCCGATATGCTACGGGACAAGAGATACTGCTTGACGTCACGGTGTTACCTGCATTCTCCCCAGAACTCTCCTATGAACACTATCGGTTGCTTCGCGCGTATTCTTGTGTTGAATTATCAACGCTCGGGCGCCTATCACAGTCGAGGTGTGAGAGACGAAGCATATTGTGAGCACATCCGGCGACGAAATATATAACATATTTTAATATTTCTTTCCAAATCTATTTACATAGTGAATACCCAAGGATCATCCCAAACTACCCAAGTACTAAAGCTCAAGATGTATACAAGGTAGAGGTAAAAGTAACGTCAAAGTATACGTTTCCCCTGATGTCCAGGCTTCTGGAGCACGTTATTAAGCGCTATGAAAGTTGCTTCCAATGCTATCGCCTCCGAGGGCTTTGTGAATCTGGGTACACAGAGAAAAATGTATGAAATGTAAAATGTAGAGAAAAATGTAAGAATGTATGGCTCCTGAACTGCGTTTGTATGTTATATATAACATATAATATGTTTTATATGACATACAAACGCAGTTCAGGAGCCATATATGACATACATTTCTCTGAGTGTAAAGGTGCCTTGCCTTCTACGCTCAAAGTCGTATATTTCCCCTTGTATTAGGTTCCAGAAAAAACCATCAGCTGCCAAGACTACTACCGGAAACGTGGTTGCCCGGTCAAGTATTCATCCTAGAGACCGCCCGGGGTGTTTCTGATAGCATTGTTCCTTGTCACCACAGTCTATTATGAGAGAGAGAGAAGAGGGAACAAAATTGCGCAAGCAGGGGCGTATAATAGCTCATCCTTGTGGTGGAGTGCATTCAAAGCTTCCTGCCACCTGGCTGTGCAATTATGAGCGCGATTTGTGGTCCAGAAATGACAGTGGAACGGCCGTCTTAACTTTGCCACTTGGCGCAGTGGTAAGCCGCTTGCCCAGCTCGCAGGACCACCCCGTGGGTTCGATTCCCCCTCGGTGCACTACGCCCTCCATGTCATGAGTACGTGCGGTGTTTCGCACCGGTATTATGTTCTGCACCCGATTCGATCGCCTCGAGGGAAATCAGTCAACTGCGCAGATCTCAGGACACATGATTCCAAACCTACAGACCAGGTTTGGACGAGAGAGTATGCAAAAGTGAGAGAGTCCCTCTCGATTTCACACGCTCTCTCACTCCAAAGGTCTTTCTGGAAGGTTGACCGGCCTGTGGAATGATGTGAGGACAATTTGAATGCTATCTCTAACGGGCGCAGTCATCAAGTTTCAACGCTCTTATGTCACTGCACAATATATTTTAGTAAAACAAATGTGCAGCGAAATATGAAACGAAAAATATATGAAATGGAAAAGAGGAAGCGTTGGATCACAACGTTTAGGGCTGGATTTGTGGATGTATCAACTCTCTCTCTCTCTCAGCGACTTTCGCTGCGTGAACGAGCACAACAACCCCAAATCCTCGCGAATTTCACTCCCGATTTCCCTTTATAATCCCGAAAAAAAATTCTGGAATACACAACAGTGAACAAGCTGTCGAGACAGAGAGGCAGTCGGTTTTAGACTTCCTTGTTTCGGATTTTTTCGTTTCGTTGTTTCCGTTGTTTCGCTGTTTCGGAGTTTCGGATTCATTCGGATAGATGGATTTCGGATGGAGGAATTCTTATACCCTTGCAGCCAACAAAAAATCAACACCGATTCGACGACGTCGACGGACATATGTATCCCCATCCTCAGTTACAATATTTGTATGCGACTCTGACGGAGTAAACAGTGAATAAACGAATCAATAACTTATCGTTAAAAGGAAGAGGTCCACAAGCAAACTAGGAACATGAGAATAAATATATATATATATATATATATATATATATATATATATATAAATAGTAGTATTAATGAGACAATGTCTCCGGGGCTCATCGGGTATAGGTATCAATAGTGAGCAAAGGCGACAAAGGAGGAAGGAAGGAAGAAAGGAATAACATAAATAACCAATGGAGATAACAACGACGAGCCTTCAACAATCGCTTTTCCCACATGGGACGAACCTGATTTCGAGAAACCCGGGAAATCAAGCACCACAAGGCCCGATTATCGCTCCCAACAGAGGAATTATCCAATACCTCCGTAAAGGGGTCGAGCCGAGACAGTGTTTTAGAGTTAGAGGCTAACACTTTTTCACAACTCCCTGTCCCTTTCGGAGTTTCTCGGCATTTGAAAAAAAATACGATATGCGTTCGGAAGGGAAATAGCCGCAACTCGGCGCCCAACTAATAACCGGGCATCTCGACTTGTCGTAAGGAAGATGGGCGGGTGTCCTTTTGCGCCTGAGGGGCGGATGGGGTGTCTGAGTGTCTCCAGAAGGGTTGGAGGAAGGCAGCTACCGTACCCCCGTTGCTCTCCCCGCCTCTTCTCTCTCTCTCTCTCTCTCTCTCTCTCTCTCCTCCCTAGCCCCCACTTGACACACTCGCTTCACATTGAATCGTAAAGGAGGGGGAGAGATGGGGATAAAGTCTTTTCAATTCTAATCGATAATTCGCTAACTAAACTAGCAGCTTCTGCTCGGGGGCTAGCCATTTTCGGCATCTTAAATCAATGATTTGTAGCCCTGCTAACACGGCAGAGAGTACTGTAGGATAACTCGAGCAATCTACAGTAACGCCGAGTATCTCTACAGTACACGCGTGGGTTAGGTGTATGATTAACAGGTCAGGGCAGTTACAGATTGATGCATGAATCTCTCTCTCTCTCTCTCGGCTAAGAAGTGAACATGATCCGCAGCCTCATTCCGCATTCAGATCCCTTCTTGCTCTGTCTCGTAGTATCCATTTCCATCTTCGTCTTCCTCCCCTCGGGCACCTGTAGAGAAGAGAGAGAGAGAGAGAGAGAGAGAGAGAGACCAAACACGGGGGTGAGATGATCAGCTGGCAAGGAGAAACAGCAGAGATTACTTGTGTTAGTATGAGGAAAAGATACGATGTCTCATTTTTACACACTAATTCGAAATCATTTACTCAATGGGGAAATTAAAACAGTAGCATTATAGTGTAGCATTGTACAACACCTCCACTCAGGTAAAGTGGAACAAACGATGCCAGTGGATACATTCACCTTGAAAAATTTCGTATTGCATTCGGCTTTGAAAGTTTCCTAGTGAGAACAAAGATTCTACCCTCGACCACCCTCTTGTTGTAAATTCTACAACACCCCGTCCTTCCGAATGCCTTCCTCCCTCTTTTATCGCCCATTCTCTGATCTCTCTTCGGCCGCCTTTAGCGCCACCCTCTGGATCGTAATTTCGGCACGCGCGCTTCTCAACGAAGTGGAATGGATTGACGAATCGGAACGCCGGCTTTAATTTGGTACTCCATTGCGAAAAAGTACTTTTACCTTTTTCGATAGTAGCCAGGCACGACTACTCGATTAATCAGCCTCAACCTCGAGGAGACCTCTCTATATCTGGTGTCGTTATCTCGAGTTATTCTCTGCCTCTCTTCATTTCACGTGCTCTCTCGCGCCGTCTGACCGATGAGACAGTGTTTAGAATTCGGAGAGTGAGGAAGAGTCAGTTACTTGTTCTGTCGTGATTCAAGTGTTGCTTCTCTAACAACTCATTACGAACCTATGGTCCTATGGCATCTTCATTACGGTCGCTATGGAGATTGGGGGACGAGAAGTCAAGTGGGCGTCGAGTGTTGATGGAGATACTGGAGTAATGATTCAAAAGGCATTTTACTGGGAAAGAGTTATAGGGACCGGGAGATATGAAAAAGTGGAAAGTCGTCTCACACACTGATAATGTATTGCCATGATAAAAACATAGTAAAAAAACGACTGAGAACTACCATAATGCCTTCCTGGAAAGTCAATTAGTCGATCTCCGTCCGTCTATGAGGGCACCTTTTCTTGGATGTAAGAAACTCCACAGAGCTCGGTGAGCCGTCCAGCGCAAGGGTGCGCATTTATTAATAAGAGGTCATCGCTCGGCGACGTCGCAGGAGAAATGCATATGTCGAAAAACGTAGATCACAGCGCTCCGGTAAATTGTGATGTCAGCGCCAGTTGCATGATGTACCTCTTCTACACTCAGAGAAAAATTACTTCGCCATGCATGCGAGTTAGTAAATAAATTACTTACGCTCTCCTCATTTCCCATGCTCTCTATGCTAAAAAGTAAGTAATTCATTTGCTAACTCCCATGCTTTTTCTCTGAGTGCAGCCGCGCTGTTCGAGTTGCATGAGCTAGGATGAGTCACCCCCCTCCTTCCACACACACAGAGAGTCGGAAGCTCTGAGCACATTATCCTCATCTTCCGCTTCCGAATCGCCCTTCAGACGAAAATCAACCGACGATAATGAGCCTTTTCAACGTCGTCAGAGTCCCACTCGATTTCCTTGTGAACCCGAACCCCTCTTGATAAACTACTATTATGTGGCGTTAGTTTTCGGAAAAAGGAAACGGGAAGGCCAAGATTTGAATTCCCGCAATTTCATATCTCACTTCTCCGTGGAGCAATCGACTCAAAACTTCGAATATAATATTTTTCGACCCTTTTACAGTTATAAACGAATTTTTGAGTTGATTGCTCCACGGATAAGTGAGATATGAAATTGCGGGAATTCAAATTTTTGCCTTTTTCTGTTTCCTTTTTCCGAAAACTAACACCACATAAAACTAAAAAAACTATTCCGCTTCTGTTTTCTATTCTCATTATTACATTGTACCGTTAAGCGCAATTCGACTGCACACATAAACATGGGAAGAATTTAAGGTTATGATGAGCACATCGACGATAAATGATCTGACTCTCCTCATTCCACATGCTCTCTCATCGATCAGACAGCGCGAGAGAGCATGCAGAATTGAGAGGGTTAGACCATTACTCACATCGACAGTAATATAAAAAAATGATTGATGTGTGTAGTCGTTGGAAGTTATCCGTCGCTTGTATATTCAGTCCGATCATATCGGCCTCTACTCGCATCGAACAACGGTTCCTAGTTAGGGGTGCTTTTCAAGATGGGGTTATATATTTTATTGCAAATTTAACTTGGCGAATACACACAAATCGGTAGCTTGGAACCGACAGTGACAATAAAACGACGATTACAGAGGCGTCGACGTGGAAGAGTGGCGCCAGAGTGGCGACTCGAATGGAGTTAAGGAGAAAAGACAAAGAGAGTAGAGAGAGAGAGACTACATATAAGAGATAATCAATTGGAAGAAGTGGAGAAAGGGATTTGAGGAATAGCGAGGTTTTGCATAGATTTCTGAAGTGGTCGGTGGACTCTATAATGATTGGTTTTGCCTAGAATCGGGATCGGAGTCCTAAGATGCGGAGGACACTGTGATGGCTATGCAGAGTGACAACCACATCTCAACAGGAAAACATGGATCGGGACATAATTCGGTCGAGGAGTGCACCCAGATTCACACCGCCATTGAACGCTCCACACGCGCTCTTGACAGAAGCAAGTGGCGGGACGGTGATTCAGAAGATCTTCTTCTTGTTGTTCACCAAAGATGGATCCAGCTAACGATCCAATGTACGTGCTCTTCCATATTTCTTTATTGGCATTTATGCTGCGCAAAAATCTCGGGGGGTGCAAACGAAAAATTTGAATTCCCGCAATTATCGATTTTTGCACCCCCTATTTTTTCTTGCACTTTGCACCCCCTGATTTTTGCGCAGCATTAGATGTGTGAACTAACCCTCACAGATGTATGTATACCGACACTAAGGTACACCCATAAATACACTCTCAGATCACTCAAAATTACTGTCATTTCATTACTCTTGATAGAGTGGACACATGATTCCAAACCTACAGACCAGGGTCGGGACGAGAGAGCACGCAAAAGTCCCTCTCGATTTCACACGCTCTCTCACTCCAAAGGCCTTTCTGGAAGGTTGACCGGTCTGTGGAATGATGTGTGGAGGAACGATAACTCACGCGGTTACGCCTTCCCAAGTATGTCTATCAAGTAGTTATGGCAGTTGATAAAAGAAGATTGAGGTAGATGGACTACAACTACAAGTCAATCGCTCTTCTTTAGAGATTTCTTCCTGATTTGAATTGCTCCCTTACTTTGTCTGACGGTACATTAACACATTTGTATCCAGATTCAATAAAATCATGGAACGTCTGGTCTGTGCCAATATTTTTTAACAAACGATGATTAGTGCATGACGTCATGTATCAGAAAAAAATGTCATCCTTCCACTTGATCGGCCGGAATCGACGCGCCCACCAGATCGTCACTTTTTATGTTCACCAAGCGTCCCAATATGCTCTTTTTCTCACCGCTCGGCGTCTCTGAAATTCTCCTCTTAAATTGATATTGCTAATTAATAATAGTTTTTTTTTAAATAATTGAATTATGCGGTGTTAGTTTTCCGAAAAAGCTCTTAGAAAAGCTAAAAGGAGTGATAGTTTTTACATTTCCATTTCTCACGGCGGGCTCGGAAAAGGTAAATATTTGAATTCCCGCAATTATTGAATCTCGGCCATAACTTGGTCCATGAAGTTTAAATGCGAAAAGCAACCCTAAAACACGTCTAATTGCTAGCTTCAATAAGAGCCGAGATACAGAAAATGCGGTAATTCAAATCTAACTGCTTTTCTGGAAACGCTAGCGGAAAATAACTAACACTCTCGATTGCTTTTCAAAGAGCTTTTTCGGAAAACTAAAGCCAGATAAGCAAAATTTAGAAACAAAACAAATATCTCCGTTTCTTGTTCATCAAATGATTCAAAAATTGTTCAACAAAACACTAGAATATACATATAAATGGTAGCAAGATTTCAGATAAAGAAGAAGAAAAGATATTACTGTCGGCTCCGAGTTTAGCTCTTTCAGCAGAAACTTCTCTCTTTCTCGACTGCGCAGCACGAGCGTACCGATTCACTTTGATGAAATTTATATTGCTAATTAACATTATTTAAAAAAAGAAAGAATTGTCACAATCTGAACTCGATCATTCGATCCAAAACATTCGCCGTTTCTCTCCCTTCCCCTTGATTTGATTTCTAGACTATTTTCGGCTATAAGATTCTAGTTTATCATCTGATTTTTGTTATTTAAAAAAAGTTAAATTGACCAAACCACTCCTGGGGCCGTCACTGACGAGCTCCCCCCCCCGGGAGGGGTATGACTGTCTGACGCTAAGGGAGCGAAACAGTCATACCTACTATAGTTTTAACTTATTCAACTTGTAGTACACTTGAATTAGCAATCGATATTGTAATCATATTCAAATATATTTCACAAATAAATATTATTCGCTAATATCCCCACTGTACTGTACATAAGCTATGTAGATTTCGGATCATTCAGAAGGCTTCGTAAAAAGATAAATAATATAAAATAAAATATACAATATAAATCGACTTACTGCCGGCTCCAAGTTCAGCTTTTTCAGGAGAAACTGCTCTCTTTCTCGACTGCGCAGCACGGCGATACACTTCGATGTTGCTTGCGACGCTGAGCAAAATTGGTGTTGGAACAGGCAGATATTTTCGAAATTGCATGAAATTTGCTAGGAAAACGACACGGAAAGACTTGAGCTATTCATTTACGAGAGGTATTGCAATTTGGTCCATCACCCTCCCCCCCATCACTAAGAAAAATTATGTTTTTTTTGCCATGATTCACGTACTATCTGCTAGCAGAAAGCAAGTTTGAAGAATTACTGTCAGATCAAATATGTATTCTATAGCTTCCACGTATTGCGAATCCATTTCTTGAATTGAAAAAGACACATTTTAGGGCAAATAAATCAGTGGAGCCGAGGTTGTAGTTTGGTTTTTGAATGTGTCCCTATGGTGCTTCTCGTATTGAATATGATTACAACATCGATTTCAAGTGTACTATAAGGGTGTCCCAAAAGTTTTGCGACTTTTTTCAATAAAAACTTTTATCATCACATCTTCAACAGTTGACAAAGGTGATCAATCAATGTAGGCTCCCTTCTTAGTCACAACCTTCTGCCATCGATCGGGCAGGCTCATGATTCCATTTCTCCAGAATGACTTGGTCTTCGAATCGATCCAAGCCTGGAAGGCCGAGTCGAGATCGGTCCGATTAGCGAACTTCTTTCCGCGACAGAAGTTAGCAAGAGATTGGAAACAGTGATAGTCACAGGGGGTGATATCGGGTGAATACGGTGGATGAGGCAGCCATTCCATATTCAGTTCGTCCAACTTTTTCTGGGTGAATTTCGCACGATGGGGTCTCGCGTTATCCATAAGGATCAGGATTTTTCCATCGCGTAGAAGACCAGAAGGGACCCTGATGGTGACCTCTTCCAGTTGAGTAGTGAAGACGTCAGCGTTGATGGTGGTTCCATTGGGGAGGATCTCCCAGTAGACGGGTCCCAACACGGAGAAGAAGAAACTCAGTAGTTCCTTCTTTTCGTGCAATTCCTTCTTCGGGACTGGCTGGGGATGGGGATCTCTCCGATGCCCAACCATTCCAATTTCCGCTCAGGGTTATCGTATGTGATCCACTTCTCGTCCATAGCGATGATCTTGCTGACCCATCGAAAGTTGGGTCTACGGTGGAGCAATTCTCGGCACACATCGACACGCTTTTTGATCTGAGCAGGGGTGAGGGAGTGGGGAATGACATGGGGGAGCTTCGGCTTCCTCTCATCCCGGTGGAGGATTCGTTGTACCGTGGATTTGGGAGTATGAGTCTCTATCTCCAACTCACGCACGCTCACTTTGGGTTTGGCCGCCACTGCACTGAGTACCAGGGGTTGATTCTTGCTGTGAGGGCGTCGAGAACGGGGTTCGTCTTCGATACTATGGTCGCCAGAATTGAAACGCTGGTACCATCTATAGCAGGTCGATAGAGTCGGGGCAGAATCTCCTTTCGAAAGCACCAGTTCTTGATGGGCTGCCTTCGCCGTCTTTCCCGCAAGAAAATTGTGAAGCAAAACTGTGCGATGATCGAAAGAAGTGTCCATCGGGAGAAACGTTGTAGAAACAAGGACACTACAGCACTCGACTTGTGCTAAGGCTTGAATGATTACGAAATGGATTGTTTACCAAATGTATTTCGCAATCATCGATATCGATCGATTGCGCAATCGTCGCAAACTAAAATAGGCCCGAGTCGCAAAACTTTTGGGACACCCTTATACAAGTTGAATAAGTTTAAAATGGCTTTCTATTCTAAAAAAAAAACATTTTTTTCATACCATTGGATGACGATGGCCAGTAGAAGGAAGAGGATGAGGAAGCGCATCTCAGAAAAAAATATTTCTTCCCCCCCATTTTCTCTCTTTTTATACTCATATTGCGTGGGAACGATGACTTGGCAAGCATTTGATTTTTGAGGTTTTGATTTTCGTGCAAACTTGTTTTATTGATCTGTCTTCATTAAATCATCGAAATTTCGAAATTTTCAGAAAATTAGAGCCAAATATCTCGATTTTTTATATTGTAATTCTCTATTCCGAAGAAAACAGACGACCAAACCGGAGTCTATTCGAGATTATCTATCTCCATAGTTGATAATGCTTGTTTGCTATGTTTTGCTATGTAATGCTATGTTTTGTGTTTGTTCAGAAAAAAAAGTAATCCAATTATAGTTTCGGGATATCAAATATCATTTCTATCATATCGCAACCCTGGCCTCGCCTGTTATTTACTACCCGCCCCTTTCGAAGATAGATAATTGACCTTGCCGCGGTTCTTATCTCATAACTGATAATGACGATCGATCACAAATCTGGTCTCTCTCTCTCTCTCTCTCTTTCTCTCTCTCTCTCTCATCTCGATCCGATTGCATTTCGGCAAATGCTGTTGCTAAGCCACTCAAGCGTCATAACACTTTGAGAAATTTCAATGATCTTGCGAAAGCATACAATATATGATTTCTCTGTAAACAATATAAAATTTTTCTATGATTTCACCGCCTCTCTGATTGGATCCCTAAATTTCCAGTGTTCCGCATTTCGGTCGATATTTTTTGTGGGATTGGGTAATTTTTAACATCTTATCCCAAAGCCCATTCGAATATCGCTTGTGAAAAGTGCGTGAAATTGAGAACAGTTCATCCAATCTCTTTCGCCCCGAGCCTCTTCTGGCTGTGATGTGTGCCTCTGACCTCAAACAAAGCAAAAACACAGCCCGACTTGACAAAAAGTGACGGTGCGCCCGAGATCGCCCCTTATTGGTAATTCGCAGTTTGCGCATGTGGGAGAGTGTGAGATGAGATCTCTCTTTCTCTAATTCCCTCTACTCCACACACTACCTCGTTCCTTCAAAACTATGAGACCTCCTGCATAAGTCACCGTCACTTTCAATATCGCCTGTAATTTATATACCAACCACCTGTCGACACCCCCTAGGTCCTTGTTCTGCAACACTGAAAGCAAATTTGCCAGGAGAACGGTTCTCCAAGGTTTCATTTGTTAGAGAACTGTTCTCCACCCTCCTCGTTCCGCACACTCTCTCGTTTTCTCACCGAGACGAGAGAGTGTGCGTAACGAGTAGGGTGGAGAACCGTTCTCTAACAAATGAAACCTTGGAGAACCGTTCTCCTGACAAATTTGCGCTCTGTGCAATATGTACTGGTCACGGCACGAAATGGATTTGTAACCATGGTCTATCCTGATTCCATTGAATGTGTTTTGTCCATCACGGATTGTTTCTTTTATTAGTTCCCAGGAGGGGATTTGGTTTGCCAAGAAATGCATTATTAATTTTATAAAACCATACGATCTAACCCCATTCATGGTCCGAGTGGTCAAGACCGCTGTTGTTGCACCAACATCTCTAATGCGCCTCCGTTCTTCCGGCACATGTGGTATATGATGATTCAATGCTGAGAGTTACTCTCTCTCTCTCTCTCTCTCTCTCTCTCTCTCTCTCCATTCCACCCGCTCTCTCACATCTCAAATGGCGGAAATAGCGTGGAAATGGAGAGAGATGGAACTAGTTGCCCACCATTCATCCATCTCCCTTACCCCCTCCGTCCCTTAGGATCCCGGAGGGTCACTCCCCCCCCCCTTCTTCCCGAAATGCCAGTAATTATCTACCCTTCGCGCCAGTGTTGCGCCCTATACTGCTAAGATTCGGGCGCGCGATTGCCCTCAGGGCATTCAGCTGGCTCTCTTTCAACGACAGCGCTTCTTCCGCGCTTTATCAGAGGAACGTATGTCTCGGAGGGAAATAAGTCTACGGCTTCATAATTCTAAGCTGGCCAGCGACGACTTCAAAGTCTAAAAGGCGCAGGGGAGCGAGGCGTGTAGACTTTGAAAGTCGTCGCTGGCCAGCCGATAAGTCTAGATTCGTATACTTATTTCCCTGTGAGATCAACGGCTCTAGACTCCTGCGTTGCCGAGCTGTCCCTTTAAAAGTCTACTCGCTTCTATCAGACGCATTTTTTTGACATTTCAGGCCGCTGCTTGGCTGCCCAAAAGACTCTAGTAGACTTATTTCCCATCTAAGTTCTTTTGCTATTCGGCCTTTCGTCGGCGCACTGTTCCCACACTCAGAAAAAGTCACGGCGGATCAGGACACCAAGTGAACAAGTTCACTTACCTGTAACTGAAATGTCTCTTATTTCTAGTGACTTTCGCTTACAGGTAAGTGAACATTTTCACTTTGTGTCCTGATCCGCCGTGACTTTTTTTCGCAGAGTAATTTGTACTCAGTGATGTTGAACGGAAAAGTCAGAAAAGCTGCTGACATTCACTGCATGTATTGAACGAATTGAAGTGAGCTATTTTCGCTACCAAAGCGCATGCCCAATACCGAACCAGCATCCCTAGACCCCGGTCTGACTCCTGCGCCCTTGCCCCCGCTCCCACAATGGCATGTTGTCCTCCCAGCTGGCGCGGGTGGCAAACTCATTACCACATCGCGCACGATTGTCTCTTCTGTCTTGTCTTGTCCCCTCTCTCTCTCTCTCTCTCTCTCTGTCGAAACAAGCGGTCCACTAATAGGATATGCAACAGCATGGGACCACCCTCTAGCTGACCGGACCTACAATCTGATTGTGAGAGATGTTGCACTGACCAGTAGTACGAATGTATGTATAGGGTGGATCCCTCGTCCATCGCCTTTTTTTATTTACGAAAGCTTATTCACTTCTATTTTTTGATAATTTATATATAGGATCCAACTAGGCATTTTATAAATCCGTACAACATCCAGTAAAGTTGCACGAATATAGGATTGTTTTCTTTTTTTGCTATCGGGCTAAGGCAACATGCGCAAAATTAGTCAAAACCTCTAGTGCAAAACATTTCAAATTTTTAAACATACTTATTTATACACACACCCTATAGCTGAACCCGTATACAATAGTGCCATTCCATCCGACATCCCGTATCCCGGTTCTCATGATGACTAATGCCCCATGCATGTATTATCACCACCCGATCCCCCTTTCCCGTCTGGTGCTCTTATCTCTGCCTCTCTCTCTCTCTCTCTCTCTCTCTCTCTCTCTCTCTCTTTCTCTCTCTCTTCGTCTCTCTCTCCCCCCCACTTCAATCCATACAAGGATCACATCATTCCACAGTCCACTCAAGCTTCACATTTACATTTTTCTCCATCTAGGATGTGGCGATAGGGGTTATCTTGGTGTGATGAGGGATTCCTCGGTGCATGGTTAGGCAGTTTTTAAAGCTCTGAAACGAGTCAGGAGTGATAGGCCTTTTTACTGCCTCGATTCTGACCCCTTTCTGGAGGTGAATGAATGATGTGCCCCCTCACTTCATTCCATGCGCGGATGGGGAGCGCGCGTGCGATGAATCATATAACAAACGCATCTCTCTCTCTATCTCTCACTCTCTCTCTCCCTTCCCAAACGTCTCCCTCCATCTTAGATCACCCCTCTGTGTCTCCACAAAAAGCGCGATATTTCATTGTGTCTGGGAGGCGAGAGAGCAGGGGAAAAGAGGAGAGACACGCTATTCATTCTTTTGGAATTTGCCTATCACCTTTTCTGACTAAGCACGCCGTTCTGTGGCAATTTCAAGCGTTCCCTCGTACATTCCTGCGGAGCTTCAGATATTTTCTATTCCTTTCTCTCACTGTATTATTTTCTCGCAGATGATCAGCTCATATATGTGTCCCTGTGCACTTAAGACAACAAGCATCCAGTCGGACTAAAAAATAAAAAAAATATACCCGTCGAACTAATTGTATTGTTATGCGGACTGTGTTCGAATCCCGGTAATGACACCTCCGCACCACACAGAGAAAAATGTCTGTCATATATGGCTCCTGAACTGCGTTTGTATGTTATATATGACATACAAACGCAGTTCAGGAGCCATATATGACAGACATTTCTCTGAGTGCACGACATTCGGCCATTGCGGAGTAGGCTGTCGAGATCCGTTACTTGATCGCAAAAAAAGTCCGGTAATAGCGAATCTGTCCAAGAGTTTGGTTTTACCGTCGCGCTGGGAAAGTACCGTTTCCATTATTATTTGCTCGCACAATGTTCGGATTGTCAGAGAAGCGGCCACATAGTGTGTTTCCCTAATTGGGAAAAGGCGCCGAACAGCGGCTCTTGGGCGCCTTTTCCCAATTAGGGAAAGACACTCGTTGCTCGTTTGCCTTACATTCCTTGAGGCACCAGAACATTGTGCTCGAATTTGTCCGCGGTAACTCCATAATGATTGCTTTCCACCTCCCTCTTTCCTTATCAGCGGCGTCAAAGTAACGATAGGGTTCGCGCACTTTCGACTTTGCCGCTGTACGAATCAGGGTAGAATTTAGTTAAATAGCTAATTAAGAATTATAATTTATAAAGTCGTATACCCTCACAGGCACACACTCCTGAATTAGTTTTGTTATTGGTTTTAAAAACTAAAAACATCAATTCCACAAAAGAACCAGAAGGCTGTGAACTTTTCCGCCTGCTCCTAGTACAATGCAGAGTGTACAGAGATATCCCCTTTTCTCCTCCTATCACCTCTCTCTCTCTCTCTCTCTCTCTCTCTCTCGATTCCACAACCCCTCCGCACATGCAAAGTAATCCCCCATTTCTGTGTGTGTATTTGTTTTCTCATCCTCGTACTCTCCTCACTTCACGTGCACTCTCGCATCCCTCCTCAGATCACCTTTCTGCTTAGTAGCGAGATCATTTCTTTTCTTGCATCTCAGTCTGTCATCCTTCTTTTGAATCAACAATCTGCTCTTGTATTTCCACTTGAGATTTTGTCCAAAATCCAAAAGACACCGGAAATTCGGTGAATCCGATTTCATTTCGGAAAGCAGTCAACCATTTTCTGTGCGACTTTCCTTTCTTTTTATCCTACGTTCCTTACCTCACTTTCCGAGTCTGCTCTTCATTTATGGTATAAATTCTGATAGGGGCGTTTTGTTTGACGCAGCTCCGCGTCAAAATGCCGTATTCTCTCTCTCTCAATGTCAGGGTAGAGGCTGAAGCGCGCATCTCTAGGTACACTCTATCTTGGAAAAACCCCGAAACCAGGTTTCGTATTACAAATAATAATATAATAATAATATTTATGCGAGTCACGAGGAAACGCGGTACAATAAGATAAATTAAAAGAAAGGCACGAATCAATATTGGGCAACAACAACAAAAGCAAGAAGATCACTCAGGGAAACTGCTCAATTTTCCGGGATTTTGAGAATAGCCTTGCCGCTCTTGGAAAGAAACTATTATGCCTGTAGTTAGAGGTTGAAGAGGCGTTTGTGAAATTGATTCCATTCCTAGTGAAGTAGTAGCAAAAATGATGCGGTTTCTTTTTTAGATATTTTGTAGCTGTCTATGAGAAGATTTCTGGATGACTTCAAATCAATTCCCCCCCTGCGCTTCTCTAGGGAGACAATCCAAAATATACTTGTCCTCCCTGTGGATCCATATATATATATATCTATCTATTTATTACCCCGCCTGTACCCATTGACTTGGACGATTCCCACACCTGTTCACCCGCTCTCTCCATATCTCTCTCACTAATAACCGCTATCGTGCCCTTTCAAGTAGCCCTCGTTACGCAAGCAACTGGCGCGCGGTCTTATCGCGATCTGGAGGGTAGCCTACCCGCCGAGGGAGGAGGGTACCCTACCCGGGAGGAACAGAGGGGGGAGGGTATCCTTCGGCTACTCGGATCTCTGTCGGTTGCGCAAGAGTCGACAGACGCGCGTCTTTCTCCCTCTTTTATTCCTTTCTTCACTTCCTTCGCTTTTCCAGTGCAGTAATAATGCGGTCAAAATACGGATTAGATCTTTCCACACCCAGAGAAATGCATACTTATATATAAGGATGCCATGTTATGAAGTCGATATCAAGTTGGAGTCATACTCACATTTGAGCATGACATACTTGTATGCAATTACTTATATACTAATAGGCGCCAACTTGATCTCTGTGCATTGTTTCTATTGAAAATGAGCCGTATTTAAATGTTCTGAAACTTTCCACACCAACCAAGATTGTGTTTAGCCTATGTACGGTCAGGAAAGGTTAGGATTTTTTGTGAAGTCTCCTAAACGGAAGTTCCAAAACGTACTGTTGTCCCTTCGATGACATTGCTCGCCTGTATAAAGCCGGAACTCTCCCCGCCCTCTCCCTACTCCCCTCTACCCCCTTCAGGCGAACAGTAAGCCCACTCTCTCTCTCTCTCTCTCTCTCTCTCTCTCTCTCTCCCTGACCCTCCTCCCCTTTTGCCGTCTTTACACACGTAGAGCGACGGCATACAATGGACAGGGGATGTTCTTACATCGGAAATGTTCTCTCGCTCACTCTCGCTAGACGGTCCTGTCAGTCCCCACGCCCTATAGCCCTCAATGCCACTCAAGCCGCGACCCCCACTAAGGATCGAGCTAACTTTAGGCCCATTAAATTAGTGGGATAAGGATTAGCTGTTTTTCACGTAACAGATACAAAAGCTGCTGTCTGTGATGTTTCATATCGTTCGGGCTGAAAGTCAGACGTATTCCAAGGCTGTCCTGGCTAAATAAGCACAATGTAATATAATTAGTAAAATAAGCGCGAAAATGCATTTTCATCCCCACTAAGTTAGTGGGCTTAAAGTTACCCCTGGTCCTTACTCGCGACCCCGCTGCACTTTCTGCCCCCAATATTATATTTTTTCGTGTGCAACATGTTCAAAACAAGTGTTTCTGCCCATCTTTGATATATTAAAAAAATATGATTAATATTCAAAGCTCCTATTGGCAGTGCCATGTGAAGTGAATTGCAAACTGATATCCAAAATAAGAATTTTGGAAATTTGTCAAAAAAAATTCGTTTTGCGCTTCCTCTGGTGGTCAACATTTCCTCTCTCTCCCCCTTACCCTCGTCCGTTCTTCTAAATGCCACCGTTGATCGTTACATATTACGACCGGGAGAAGAAGGGGAAGAGAGAGAGAGAGAGAGAGAGAGAGAGAGAGAGAGAGAGATCAGACTGGCGGTGGTGTGCCGTTATTTTGCATTGCAACGATTTCCGATCGATCTCAGAGTGTACTTGCATTCTAGTGTCTTGATTCCAAGCCTCGGGAAATGGAAAATTGCGTGCCGCTATGCTTCAATGTTTTTCAATGTGCATCGATGCGCTCTTCATTTCGCACACTCTCTCATTCACCGAGCGAACGGGACAATGTGTGAAATGAAGGGTAAATTGATGTGCTCTGAAGCCATAATAAATTTGTGTAGGGCCGAACGGGTGGTGGAATAATGTATTTTTCTTAATAAGATTTGTGAACCAATCAAAGTTCCGTTGCGCAATTCCCTTTCCCACTCGCATTTCACCCCTTTCCAATCTCAGATGCCATATTCTTTGTGCTTGTGCGTCCTTTTCTTTTCTCAGCCCTCTCTCTCCCCCCCCCTCTCCCCCCCCCTCTCTCTCTCTTTCTCTCTCTCTCTCCCTCTCTCTCTCCCTCTCTCTCTCTCTCTCTCTCCCTCTCCCCCCTGCTGAATCAGAGTAGAAATGGAGAACAAATGGGCGGATAGTCGTTAACCCCTCTACTCTAACACGTGTGATCCGATTTTTTGGATGCAGTTACATTCAAATTTCGAATTTTGCAGGTTTTGATAATTTCGAAATTAGCATTTCCGGTTTTCGACTCGCTATTCTAATGTATATACAATTGATAAGGGCGCAATGTGTTATCACTCGGAAATTGCGTGTCATCGAGCCTCCTCCTCTCTCCCTCTCTCTCTCTCTCTCTCTCTCTCTCTCTCTCTCTTTCCATCATTGATTTCGCCCCAGCTTTATCGTTACCTTAGAATTTCCCCGCCTTGCTTTCACAATTTTAAAATGATATGTACACACAATTTACTACTGACTTATTAATTTTGCCTACGTTTACTAGGCTGTTTACTTTTGCATTTGCCTAAAAACTCACAGCTCACTTTACTCGTTCACCGTAATTTATGTGTTTGACCGTGAATTTTCCTCTAATTATCGATTGATCTTCTCAATTTCAAAATCCATGTTTCAGTCGATGGGCGGCCAGAGCTTGGAGGAGGAGGAGATACGAGATGAGCCATTCTACCATGCGAAGATCACGCGAGTTCGAGCGGAGGCCATTGTGAGGGAGAATGGAGACTTCCTGGTGAGATTCGGGTATTTTTGTTGTCAAAAATTCTTAAAAATTGATATTTTGCATGATTATCATCTAATACACTCCACGAAACCCAAGTTATGAAAATTCCTCGATGATCAGCAACATTTCTTCCTATCCACGTGATTCCAAATCTACAAACCAGGGTCAGGGCGAGAGAGTGTGCAAAAGTGAGAGAGTCCCTCTCGATTTCACACGCTCTCTCACTCCAAAGCCCTTTCTGTAAGGAATGATGTGTATGTGCACAATTAGTGGTGATTGAAAATATTTTATCCAAGAATTTCTAATTCGCCGGCTGGTAAAAAAGTGTGTGGAATTTAAAGAAGTTCTTAGAAAAATTTGCTCATCTACCTAAAACTAAACGGCAAATCAGGCCTCAGCGGGGTCCAGGGTCAGTCTGAAAACAGTGACAGACGGTACGCCATTTCGCGCACAAACGCACTAATGGCCTAATAGGCAGTCTCTCTCTCTCTCTCTCTCTCTCTCTCTCTCTTGATCCCATTGAATTGGCAAGAAGGCCGCGGGCTGTTAGGCTGTTTCCTGCATGTCGGATCAAAGGACACTAAACAGGGGAAATGAGATGGTCCTCGCGTGACAGTTCGTCTAATACAACAACTTATTACGCACGCGCGGATGAAAATACACTTTCGGTACTTTCGGTCATGGCGATCCATAGCACTGCTATATCTCAGAGGGAAATAAGTCTACGACTCTAAAGGTCTGGACCACCGTGCGACGATTTTAAAATCTATTTGACTTGCGCCTATTAGACTGTGAGGTAGACTTATTCCGCAGTGAGATTTATTTTTCTCAGTTTCATAAGTTTAAAGACAAGGCCATTCCCAACTCAGTTCCACACGCGCGCCACCCGGTCTGATTCCTCTCATATTTCCGTACGCGGTCACTGCGTAAGCTCAATGAGCCGTGCGCATTCTTTCTTTCTTTCCTCAGTTCTTCCCGCGAGTGACCACCCCTCCTCCACCCGATTTGCTCTCTGTTTTATGCCCAGCACAGCCACTCGACTGGCTGACTAATGACCCCAGATGTAATCCTACTACAACCCTTCCATTGCGCGCGCGCGAAAACCGCTGTTTCAGCATTTGTAAGCCCCCTCGTGACAAAGCGGTGCCGGAACCGGCAAATGGCGCCCCTGGGCCCGGAAATGCCGGACCCGGACCCGATTCATCATGTTCCTTCGTCGTCCTTTCGACAAGGGACACACACCCGGACACCCGATATAGATGAGGAGACATTTGCATATACGCGCACAATCCTAAGAGCGGGGGGGGAATATGAGTATCCCTTCCTTCCCGGACAGAGATATTGACAGCTTCATTGGAGTGGTGTGGTGGTAGAGGCTTGATTGAAGGGGGAAGACCAAGCTCATTCTCAGTTTGGCATCCATCTCTTGAGAGAAACGATGACACTAGAGAGCTGTGAGTGCGGGCTCTTGACCCGATCGGGTTAGAGACGGCCAGAGAGCAGGCAGATTGGAGAGACGCAGACACGGGCCCTGCGGGGCGCGTTGGTTAGAGGTACCTGAATTGAGAGAGAGATAGATGGGGGTACGAGAAATCCGGGTCCAGATGGCGATATGGGGGGAAGGGAGAAAACTGTTATGGGAAGGGTGCGCGTGAAATATGGGCAGGCGAGGCAATTTATCGGGGTTATTTTGAGGGGAGAGAACAGCTCGAGAAAAACGGATATGTATTTGAGTGGCAGTGCAAGAGTATCTGGAAATGGTAGAAATTTCGAGAGGTGGAGTAGTTTATTTGTGAACAATCTTAAAATACACACCAAAATTCATACCGTTATTCCTAAACTGGGTTATGGAACCAGGCATACATAGGATCTTTTACGGGTATCAAAACGAAACATTCAAAGGTAGCCTGACCATATGTATTGGCACTTTCACTTCATGGCGATTTCCGTTCACAGCTGGTCGAAGAGTGGGGGTATTGCGCAAATCGCTAAACACACGCCTCATCATCTCCCACACACCTGCGATTGCGCAACAGGACGAACACCCCAAACATGACCGGGCCAGTGATTTTCAGATTTAGGTTTATGCTGTTGTTCTCGAATACGTGGTACTTTTGGAATTTAGACACCGGAAATTTTTGATAAAATAAAATTTGCCCTACAATGTCAATATGGAATTTTCTTTTAGGTATCCGAAAATAATAAGTTCAATTTGTCCTACACTCTATACATGGACTTTTCCGTTAGGTACACGAAACTTATATCTTGAATAAGTTCAGAAACGGGTAAAACATTCATGATGTTACAGGTCCGCGACTCGATCAGTAATGCGGGCGAGTTCGTGCTCACTGCGTTCTGGAAGAAGCCGCTCCACTTCCAGATCAATCACGAGAGGGACAGAATGGGCAACAAGGTTTATATGGTGAGTTGGTGCACACTGAAAAATGTATGTTATGTATACTTCATGAACTGCGTATTTATGCTATATTTCGTCCGATGTCACATACAAACTGTCCATGTCCAGGAGCCATATCTAATATACATTTCTACATTTCCACGAATCCCCAGCCAATAGGCTCATTCATAATCTGTTGTTTTTTTTGCTTTATGCTACGGCGATGTCGTGTATGTTTACTGTGATATGCAGATCGTCAGTGTAGATTTTTGAAAAAAATATATCTGGCGAAGTCATAGTTACGATCGCCGACGCGTGAACACTGTTATCAGTTGTCCCTGACTATCAGAGTGTTTGCGAATTGTGCACCGGCCAATCTGACTAAGCGAATCGACCAATATTATCGTGAATGTCCTCCCTTTGGGGACCACGATCACTCGGCGCTTTGGCGCGAACAATGTAAACAGTTTTAACTCCCAAAAGAGCGCTACTGATTGCGAGCGGGAATGCGAATGAACTTATCAATCAGACAAACTGTGCCGATATGCTTTACTGTTAGGGTAGGAATAATTGACGCTCCCGCGTTGTCGCCGTATGAGTAACAATTTCATTTGGACATTCTCAGAATGTTCTAGAAATGAGAAAGGAAACCATCCAACTATGAGAAAAGCTGAGTCACATGAATACAAAAAGAACGTGACTAACACGTGATTCACATTGCATGCTCAAGCTTTCTCTAAGGTAAATATCGATAAAAACAATTTGAAGGTTTTACGCATTAGAAGGAAAATCGCAATTTCTAATGTGAGAAACGAAAATAATATTATGACAGTCCAGTAGGCAAATATCGCTATACCGGAAGTGCTGATGACTATTATCGCTGTTATCAATAAGTCCAGTGCATTTTCCAGTTCGAAGAGGAGGAGTTTTCCACCGTCTCCTCGCTTGTCCACTTCTACCGTACCCATCGACGGCCCATAACCCTATCTACTGGTTGCCAGATATCGAGAGGCATGGAAAAGGACGGAGGAGAGGAGGTTGGAGATTTAGAGAAGCCGAGATGAGATTTAGAGAAGCCGAGATATTTATAGACCTGGATTTGGGGGGAAGGATAAATGCGATCAACTATTTCGGATACAGTAGAAATCTCATCTTGTTGAAGCTGTTTATTCCTGCGATAGAGGGGGAATTAAAAACACAATATAAAACTGAAATAGTATCCCTGCAGATTCTCAACGCTAAAGGCGGCGGCGCGGAGCTCGAGGCGCAATACGCCAAGATATTCCGACCCACGGCTGCTGGTGCCCGACCCGCATACGGTAAGTTAATGTGTCTCTAAAACCGTGAATAGCCGGACCGTTGACTTTCGACATATTTATGACGTCCTTGGTACGAGAAACGAACCGATATATGAGGCTGTTCGCGAAAGGATCAATGAAATGGAAAAGTGGCTCCAAAATTTACGCACAGGGGTTATTGAAGGTGCTGATCATCATGGTGACATTTATTTCGCATTTCACTCATCGGTTGGGGATTACTGTAACTGCCGTTTTTGAGGCTGAAATGCCATATCTCTTGAACCTCTCAACCGATTTACAAGAAAAAAATTTTCTACTGGTACTTTAAGATGCTGATAACAATTGGATACTTTAGGAAGAAATATAAATAATTTCTCAAGTTTCAAAAAAAGTGTTCCAGAACGCAATTAATAAGAATCGCTAATTTCATATAAAAGAAGATGCGCCGTTTTCTCAGCTTTCATATTCTTATGCCGCATAGCATTGCACGGTCGACTAATTGCGAAGTCAGCACCAACTTTTTTTGGTGCTGACTTCGCAACCATGACCCGGGGTTCATGGTGAAAATCGATATTTTCGATTATCGATTGATCAACCCAATCTATGGTGGGATGGTACCGTATGGTCTACAGTAACTCAAAATCGATAGTCCGGGTTACTGTACCTTTCGCTGCGGGACTATCATTTTACAAAGTTGCACCAATTGAGCCGGTATTGCTTGTATAAGTTGGTATTCGGTACGCAATTGCTCGAAAGGGATACTGTAGCTCGGGCACCGTACCCATGCCGTAGCTACGGTAACTTTCGCTGCGGGATCACCATTTTACGAAGTTGTTCGAATCGAGTCGCGATTGCTCGTATGAGTTGGTATTCGGTACGAAATTGCTCGAATGGTATACGGTAGTCCGGCTACTGTACCGCGGGTTACGGTAGCTTTCGCTGTAAGACCACCATTTTACAAAGTTGTTCAAATCGAGTCGCGATTGCTTGTATGAGTTGGTATTCGGTACGACACGGTACATACGGAGAATACTCGTTTGATGCAACTTCGCCAAATGTTCCTCGTCAACCATCGCTACTGTAGCGTTGGGTACGGTAGCCGGACAACAGTATACCTTTTGAGCAATGTCGTGTCGAATACCAACTCATACAAGCAATCGCGACTCGATTTGAACAACTTTGTAAAATGGTGGTCTTACAGCGAAAGCTACCGTCACCCGCGGTATAGTAGGCGATGTGCCGTATATCTTTCGAGCAATCTCGTACCGAATACCAACTCATACAAGCAATCGCGACTCGATTTGAACAACTTTGCAAAATGGTGGTCTTACAGCGAAAGCTACCGTAACCCGCGGTACAGTAGGCGATGTGCCGTATATCTTTCGAGCAATCTCGTACCGAATACCAACTCATACAAGCAATCGCGACTCGATTTGAACAACTTTGTAAAATGGTGGTCTTACAGCGAAAGCTACCGTCACCCGCGGTATAGTAGGCGATGTACCGTATATCTTTCGAGCAATCTCGTACCGAATACCAACTCATACAAGCAATCGCGACTCGATTTGAACAACTTTGCAAAATGGTGGTCTTACAGCGAAAGCTACCGTAACCCGCGGTACAGTAGGCGATGTGCCGTATATCTTTCGAGCAATCTCGTACCGAATACCAACTCATACGAGCAATCGCGACTCGATTTGAACAACTTTGTAAAATGGTGGTCTTACAGCGAAAGCTACCGTCACCCGCGGTATAGTAGGCGATGTGCCGTATATCTTTCGAGCAATGTCGTACCGAATACCAACTCATACAAGCAATCGCTACTCGATTTGAACAACTTTGTAAATGGTGATCCCGCAACGAAAGTTACCGTAGCGCGTCCATGGGTACGGTAGCCGGACTACAGTATACCGTTCGAGCAATTTCTTACCGAATACCAACTCATACAAGCAATCGCGACTCGATTCGAACAACTTCGTAAAATGGTGGTCCCGCAGCGAAAGTTACCGTAGCTACGGCATGGGTAAGAGGCCTGAACTACAGTATCCCTTTCAAGCAATTTCGTGCCGAATGCAAGCAATACCGGCTCATTTGGTGCAACTTTGTAAAATGATGGTCCCGCAGCGAAATGTACAGTAACCCGGATTATCGATTTTGAGTTACTCTAGACCATACGGTACCATCCCACCATAGATTGGGTTGATCAATCGATAATCGAAAATATCGATTTTCACCATGAACCCCGGGTCATGGTTGCGAAGTCAGCACCAAAAAAAAGTTGGTGCTGACTTCGCATGGGTCGACTCATGCAATGCTATGATTATGCGACATGTATATTTTTCCAGAAAGAAAAATGTACGAGGTCCTTCACAAAAGTTATTGATCCTCTCGCAAACAGCCTCATATACATTTAATATGATTTAATATACGGTTTAATATCATTTACATAAATAAAATGATTAATATCTATAGGTGCATCTCCCGGTCTCTCAAAGACAGCGATGGTCAACTGGGCGTCCCGCTCGTCGCTCGCTTCGTCAGCCTCAGTAAGCAATCTGAGTCGACCGGTCGCCCTTCCCCCGCCAGTACCAGCCAGTCTTATCAGGTCAGTATTTTATTAATCACCGGGATGTTGTACAATTATATAGCTATTCAATCTTTTACAAATGGAATTACAATATTTAATACAATTCCTCGTTCAGATCCGGCCTGCCCATGCCCAAACGGTCGCCGCCCCAAATGAGAAAGAAAGAAGAGGAGGAAGATGTAAGTTTTTTGTATTTTTAAGTTGAAGAAATGCTGAAATTAATCGAATATTATTATTCATCCCTGTGAGGTATTTTAGTACTTTATATTGACTAATAAATAACGCTGTAACGCATAAATGATATTGACAATGAACTTTTATTTAAATGTTTTATTGAAGTACTGCGAGATGGACTACGACGCGATGGAGCCTGATCCTCTCCATTCTCCACTGATCGGCGGGACGAGAAGCGTCTTCAACATGACTATGCCGAGTCATATGCGAGGTGAATATCAATATTATCTCTTTGACCTCTTCTGTTTGCAAAGTCTTTGAGAAGATTCTTATTAGTGAAATCACGACTTTCCTTGACCAAAATAATCTTTTCGACCCTCATCAAACAGGGTTTAGGTCTTCTAGATCCACTTCCACTAACCTGGCTGCAACGCATGAATTTTGCATAAGCATTCCCCTTTCGATACTGTATATATTGATTTTCGTAAGGCATTTGATAGTATCGATCACCGACTCTTGCTCTTTAAAATGTCGCAATTAGGAATATCCTCTCATTTAGTATCCTGGTTCGAAGCATATTTATCCGATCGCACCCAGTCAGTTTTCATCGATGATTCATTCTCGCCTTCCACTGTAGTAAGATCCGGTGTGGCCCACAGGGCTCTTGCTTAGGTCCAATCTTGTTCATCCTATTTATCACTGACATTTCATCGCAATTCCCGCCATCTATTCGCTATTCCGTTTATGCTGACGATTTAAAGCTTTATGCGGAGGCTCCCCTCTATTCTGATGACTTACAATGTGCCCTCGATATTATCTCTACCTGGTCAGTACAATGAAATCTCGGCTTATCCGAGACCAAATGTTCAATTATGCACTACAATCCTTGTAGACAATTTCAAATCAATAATGTCCCCCTTACACCCGAAAAGACTGTTAAGGACTTAGGAGTCATTTTCACCCCTTCTCTTTGTTTTTCCGAACATATTAAAGAAATTATTAAGAAATCAAATTCTAAAATGCACTTCCTTTTCAAAGCTTTCCGTAGTAATTGTGTCGATGTTTATGTGAAATCGTTCAGAACCTTCATTCTTCCTAGTCTCGAGACCTGTTCTATTATCTGGAACCCCATTAACTCCGTCGAAATTACCAAAAATATTGAAAGTGTCCAGTGCGACTTCACTAGGAAGCTATATTTCCGTTGTTCTTTACCTCATGTAAACTACCGTAATCGCTTACATTCCCTAAATCTAACAACTTTAGAACGCCGTAGATTTGTTATCGATATTGTCTTTCTCCATTCCATTCTTCATAGGAATTATGAGCTTGATGACTCTTCCCTCCTCACTCGTTCTCCTCATACTAGATTTGTCCGTAATTCTCATCGTTTCCGTATCTCTCTACCTTTAACCATAACCATATCCATATGGAATTCCCTCCCCTCCCCCTCGGTTGATTTATCCCGAGATTCCTTTCGTAGATATACCCGTTCCCAACCCAATTATTTTTTCCCTGAATCAGCTATTAAGAACTGGTTCTGACCCTTCCCCATACCCTTGCTGCCATGCAAAAAAACCGATTCGACTACGTCGACGGACATCGGTTTCTTGTCCCCATTCACAGTTAACTTTTTTTATGCGATACTCTGACGGAATAAACAATGAATGAATGAATGAATGAATTATTAAATTCTATGCTACAGTACCCTCTACTTCTTGCAATGTATCGTATTGTGGATCGAAAACTGACGTTCTTGCAGACTCGATTCTCCGACCGACACAGTCGCTCGAGAAGCTTACCTTCGCCGCTGAAAACTGCCACACGCTGCCGAATAGGAGTAAGTTTTATTCCTTTTTTATTATTTAAAGATCATTAAAGTTGCAACTAAAGTGAAAATTATCAAATAACGTAAAAAAATCTTCAATTTGTGATCGAATATAGTTACCGTAATTACAGAACCCCGCTCGCCGTCTTCTGTGCATTCGGAGATTATCCACACGACGACAGCCCTTCATTCGCCCATCTCCGAACGAGAACCGGGGAATAGACAGTCGGATCTGTCCGCCGGTAAGTCAAACTTTAATTTGACCCAGCCATTACCATTATTTATTTTCAAAAGTGTATCCCCTCATATGTTATTATAACTCTATCACCGCCTTTTCAATAGGTGCACTGCAATATAATTGTTTCGTAGTTTAGTAAATTCTAGAATAGATGTTAGACAGTCCAAGTGCAATTCGGAGAGCCCCCCCATAGTAAAAGTAGTACAAGTTATAGTGAAAGTAAACCCATAGAAAAAGCCATAGTAATAGTCATAGTAATATTACTATTAACCTCGGGTTTAGTTGAAATAATTTAATCAATCGTCAGATCATGTGCCTTTCCGGATGTAAACAAATTATTATTATTGAAACATTTCAGATTCTGGTCGTCGCAGCGGGGATTCGTCCGGTTCTCGGCCCGCCTCGGCGACAACTGGAGATGAGGAGGACGATTACGACCTACCCAAGGCGGATCGAGATCAAGTTCGTATTTATCGATTTTTAGAACCTATTCAATGTGAACACTATGAATGCTGTTGACGGTCGTCACGTTTCAGTTAAAAGGAAATGCACATTTAATTTTATGTTGTCTGCTGAATTATATTGAAGGATATGCTAAATTGATTACAGTTATTCATCCGATCCGATTCCCGTCTGTCAAAGTCATCTGTGCCCACCACGAATACTTCGTCTGAAGGACACGGCAGCGGAGCCTCTACGTCGAGGTATTTTTTTGAAAAAGGGAATTTTTTGTTGTTGAAAATATACCGTTGCTCGTTGCTTGTATCGTCAAAATATTATCTACAATATAGTAAGGGCAGTAATATTACCTAGTGTTACAAGGAACAATTCATATTGGAACATATTTATACTTGAGTAGTTATGCAGTTAACACCCACTTATATCATATTTCGCTTCTGTAAAAGAAAATAGATGTTCTGAACTAAATATATAATCTTAAGGGATGAGAGTGACTACGACGAGCCGAAGGACATGCGGCGGGAGAGTCCGATGGTGTTTACGAGGGAGCGACCAACCATCGCCACCAAGCCCGTGCTCATGGCTAAGCCGCCCACCGCCAGCAAGCCCGCACTGCCGCCGAAGCCGAGCAGTGTCGGGGGAGATATCGTGCCGGTAAGTTGTTGATATTGAGAGACATATGTGCCTGAGGGTCAGAAGTATCATAGTGTCTTGTAGGGATGTCCGTTCGGCGTCGGTTTCGGTAATACGGACTCCCCTGGCGTCTCTTTTTCTCTCGTTCTCCCCCCTTTATCAGCCGTATTACCGATCTCTCGCTGAGAGGGTCGTAATACGAAAACCGAACTTGCATCCCTAGTGTCTTGAATGGTCAAAACAATCGAGCTGCATTGTCGAAAAATCGGCTACTCAGATGTTCGGAATACATATTGAACGAGTGAGTAAGAAGATATTGCAGCCCCAATTGCATCGACTGCGCAATTTCGTGATCGATCATTCGGAGCGAGAACTCGCGGAGAATTTGGGCAGAGAGGATTGCGGACTGCTCGGACTCATTGGTAAATTTGCATTTACGATGAGAAATTGAATGAAAACCAGGTTTCGACAGGCTAAAATGTTGATGAGTGTGAGAAGAAAAAATAGGCTTTGCGAATTTCTTTTGACTTCTCTAGCATTGATCAGATTAAGCGGCTGTTGCTACTCCGTCTCTTCTACTGATAGTTTCTCTATATCGAGTCTATGGTGGACAGGAAAATACAAGCTATAATATTTGCATAAATGAATCATCAAAGCTATAATATTTGCATAAATGAATCATCATTTCAGGACCCGATGTGGATGCTCGACTGGCGGGAGCGGGAGCGCTGTTGCTGCCTAGTGGTCATGCACGAAGAAGTCGCATGAAAACTAGGTGAGACACTTTTTAAAAAGTAATCATATACCAGCCTAACGAGGTAATAAAGAGTATAAATGTTTTTAATCTAATCTAAATGCTATATTTTAGTTATGAAAACACTGTGTTTCAGATGTCGCAACTCGCAGCTGGCTGTCGTTTTCTCCATTGTCTCGGCGGATTCTCTCTTGGAATCGGCGAGAGTCCTCTCGCTGTGGATCAAAGTGGCCGGACACGCGATAAAGGTAAAATATCGTTTCAATTACTTTAATGTTTCAAAATGATTATAGAATGTAAAGTTACACTGATACTTTTTATAAATTATTAATTTGAGTCTATTTTAGCGCAACGGCAACCAGTTCACGTTCGTCAATGTGATGCGAGCGCTGTCGTCGGAAAAGGTTGGTTAATTTCGAATAACATTATTCTTTGCAGTACAATTTCGTCAATCATTGTGCAAACTTTAAGAAATGTGTGTAAAAAAGTTACCAACCCAACAAACAATGCTTAGAAAGCATACTTTTTAACGCTTGAATCAAATTCCCCATTCGATGGCCGGGCCTGGTCTGAAAGTGTTCGACAATTTGATCTACCATTTGTGGTTACCTATGACAGTTCGAAATAAGGAAATATCCCTTCAGCTGAACATAACTGCGCTGTGGGAGCGAGTGGATGCTCTGTCAAGACAAGATTTCCGTCTGCTCGCCAAGTCCTTCAGCACTATCACAACCAGAGGTGAAATAGACATATTTTTAGATGGAATGTATGCCACCAAACTTTTCGAAATTTGGTAATCATGATGACTGTGGCCGCATTGGCCGTAAGCTACGAAGAATATTTAATGGAGCTTCAAATGATTCATTGATTGATTGGTTGTAAAGTGAGTATTCCAAAGTCGGCACGATATGATAAAATATGTATTTATTGATTTCAACCTGGGTAATTAAAGGCGAGCATCCGCTCGACTCGGTTGCCTGCTCGATTCCCTTCCTGCATCCGCTCTTGGACATCTTCGATGGTGGCGTCGACGTGGAGAGCTCGTATCTGGATAGAAGTAGTCCGGCGAAGGAACTAGGTAAGGATGTTATTGATTAATCAGACAAACTGTTCTGGCAAAATGCCAAAATTGAAATCGTTTTGAGAATCTTGCTCAGTTGTATGCTATTTCCGCAGCAGCAGATGCATATCTTGATTTGCATAAACTCGCCATCACGTCGTGTCAGAAACTGATCTAAGTGAATCCGTGAAGGCCACATTGATTGAGACAGCATTAATTAGTTAATTATGTAACCGATCACTAATTGATTGATTTACAGAATCAACGTTCTTCTGGTTGGACGTGGCGCGCGATTGGTGCTCGATGGGCGCGCAGTACTCGCAACGTTGCGCCGCCCACTTCGCATCGTCATTTCCGCGCACAACTAAGATCAATTTGCTCACAGAGAGTAATCTGGCTACAGTACTCCCTGCCGGCGAACAGTTGCACGCATTGTTCGTCCATTTACCCACATGGAGATAACGACACTTACCCCCACAATTAACTGCTTAAGTACCTACATAGCTCTAGGATTAAGTCTTCCTAGGGCAAGATTAACGTTCCCTGACATCTTATCAGATCCGGTACCCACGTCACTTCCCGAAACTCAGATTACCTGCAATAAGTTTGTATTCTCAACTGGAGAAAACCGCTCAATTGTTGCAATATCTGCTACTTGCTTGCCATTCACATTTGCGGGTTCTTTTCCAAATTAACCGATAAAGATATTCAGTTTACATTTTCTGTTTCTAAAATCCCTCTTTGTAATGCCATTTCCCTTTGCCTACTTGGCGAGAACAATGAGAATCGGTTTGATCTATCGCTCGACTCGTAAACAGTATGTTTTCTTTCGTTTTTCGAGCATTTTCTATGTGTCTTTTGCATAGGCTCGCAAGAAGAACCTTCTTCTTCATTTCCACATCACTACTCTCCCATTTCCAAGTAGAAATTTCGTGAGGATCGGTCGGTCTTGGGAGAAAATCAGGTTGCCTTTTTTCTTATTGTGCATAATATGTATTCCGCACTTATATTTATATTTCACATTATTATTTTGTCTATAAATAGAAAGTACACTGTCTGTTGATGGGGGGGGGGTGAGAAAGGAATAGAGAAGATCTTATAGGAGTCTTTATTCCAAAATATTGTTTTTTTGTTGATGAATATAAAAGTGATAATGTTTTATGGATTAAACCACTTTTAAATAGAGAGTTTATTATAAAATTCAGTTTTTAGGGATGTGGAAGCGCCACAGCGGATTTCGCGCCGCTACAGTCATCCAAATCTCCGTATTCTTCATCGTTATGGTTCAGAATCCGAACCAATTCGGCAAAGACGTCTCCGTTGAGTGCATCCAAACAGGGTATGTACCCTCGACCTAGAGCATATACGCAGTGTTTGGGACCAATCAACTTCGAGTGATTTATGTGGTTCCTATTAGGGTGGCTAACGGCGGTACGCGTACCGGTACACATAGCGCGAACTCTCTAACATGTGCCTCTCTAGAGAACGAACTCTCTTAGATAATCTCTTAGATAGATAGCGCATGAATTGAAGAGAGCGGAGAGCGGACACTCTTGAATGTAAGAGAATCGAATTCTCTAGAGAGACACATGTCAGAGAGTTAGCGCTCTGTGCACATGAACCGCGGTACACGGGAACGGAAATATGTTTTAAAACAGAACACACGCGACGAACCTTAAAAATGAGATAATTCTACCTTATATGGTGTTTACTTTTCTTTAAGTCGTCCCGTTCACAATTTCCGTCATATCTCGCTTATTCTTCACAAGTTTTTTCAAAGCCAATTTTTTTTACAAAACTGCAATCACCAATTCACATAAAGCGTAGTACAATAAGAGCGACGTCATTTAAGTTTAAAAATACCGAATAGTTGTAAAATATTATGTT
The DNA here is from genome assembly GCA_036245785.1 of Pristionchus fissidentatus. Taxonomy (NCBI): domain Eukaryota; kingdom Metazoa; phylum Nematoda; class Chromadorea; order Rhabditida; family Neodiplogasteridae; genus Pristionchus; species Pristionchus fissidentatus. The sequence goes on from BTSY01000006.1 coordinate 3,290,397, forward strand.
TTTTCTCGGAATTTATGATTGTGTTACTTTATCTTTAACAGTTTCTCGCAGATGCCCCGTGACCTACGCAATGTTCTTTTTCGGCCACACAGTGTTGGCCATCACTTTGTTCAAACTGCATCTTCTGTTCATATACGTACGTTTTTCATCATAATTTTCACCAAATTAGATAAATTCGGAAAATCGATATTCTGTTTGATAGAAAACCAAATTAAAGTACCAAGTAAGTACCAGCTTTTTAACTTCAAATAGTATTCAAAAGATATTGAACATTACTTTAGACTCATCACGGTCTCACATTTTACCAGTGGATTCCTATCAAAATTCGACAACTTCTGACTAAACGGAATTCGCCAAGTACTCTTAGAGATCATCTAAACTATGAAATTCGCGGCTTCAAATCGACAAATCAGAAAAATAAAGATCGTCCGAATTTCGAAGAAATTGACAAGAATTCACGATCGAATAAGCCCATTTTAACAGTTCGAAATCCCGAAAGACAACCAGACAAACGGAGAGAAAAACGGACAGACGATTAGCACACACCTCTTACCGTCCTATCTCTCTCACACCCATTCCTAGTAAAGTCATGGAACGTATGCTAAAACCAAAGATTGTCCGTTGGTGTACGATTCACAGTATTATTCCTAGTGAACAACACGGTTTTGTTAGAGGCAAGTCCACAGTTTCACAGCTCCTTGATTGCACCCAGAAATGGCGTCAATCAATGGATGGCGATGATTCAGTGGATGTTGTTTATGTTGATCTAGCCAAGGCATTTGACACAGTCTCACATTCTACTTCACAAACTCCATTGTTTAGGGATTCGTGGTTGTTTATTCAATTGGCTAACTGATTATTTGTATGATCGTCGTTTACAGGTCAGAGTTTGCTCTTCACTGTCTTCAGTGAAAAGTGTTCTGAGTGGCGTGCCGCAGGGCACCGTTCTGGGACCTCTTCTCTTTTTGATCTACCTTTTCGATCTCCCACAAGCTCTCTCTCCATACCCTTTAGTAAATTTCCGTCTTTTCGCCGATGATATCAAGCTTTTCGTCACGCATTCAAAAAATAACTCTCATTCCACTTCTCAACTTCAGCTCGGGTTACAGGGTATCTTAGATTACTGTCAAACATGACAGTTATTGGTCGCAAAAAACAAATGCACCGTTCTATATTTAGGCAAATTCAACCCCTTCCAACAATATTCTCTTGACACGTTTCTTCTGCCCATTCCTAGTTCTGACCCCGCTTCCCCTCCCGAGCCAATCCGTGATTTAGGAGTTTACATGGACCCATTTCTGACTTTCCAACCACATATTGATATTGTTTGTCAGAAAGCAAACAAGCTTATCTACTTATTATTCCGATCCGTTTCATGTACTTCTGTAGACCCATATATTCGTGCTTACCGTTCATTTATTGTCCCAATCATCGAGTATGCTTCCCCTGTTTGGTCTCCCTCTGGAAAAGGTCGAATAAGACAGTTAGAAAGACCCCAGCACCTTTTCACTAGATTATTGCATTACCGTACCTCTCCATTTATCACTTTCCCGCCCTCTTACGAAATACGATTAGCTAATTTTTGTTTGAATTCGTTGTATACAAGACGTTTGGTAGCCGATTTTGTATTTGCATTAAAAATTGTTCGTTTTCTCGTAGATCTTCCCATGTCAGAGTATTTTGTTCTCCGAAACCATTCAACACGTCATAATGCATTTTCAATTCATATCCCGCTTGCTAGAAGAGAAAATCTTCGCACCTCCTTTGCCCATCGTGCATCTCGTTTTCTTTCCAAATTACATCGTATTTGTAACCCACTCCTATCCATTCCATCGATTAAATTCCACTTACTTCGAAGTCCCCAGTTACTCAAAGTTCTACAAGTTGAAATACCCAATCTCTAGTCATCGATTCACGGTTGCTCCACTTGATCCATCAGACATATATGGATCCGAACGGCTCCCTCCCCGTTCTGAGGCTTCGTCCACCTCATCCCAATAAGTGGCCAAGTGTGTCTCCCTGTCTAGCCTGATCCCTTCCCTCACCTTCCTCATCCTTATTCGTTCATATTTATATATTTCTTTCTTTCATAGTTTCTTTATTTGCCGTCACACCCTTCGCGGGTGTATCAAATAAATAAATAAATAAATAAAAATTCTTTAAAAAAACTCCAAACTGCCAAATATGACAGCTCCATTTTGCCATTTCCGAGTTTTGCCATTTTCTGGGAGATCATGTTCAGCAATCAAACTAATTTTAATGAATCATTCTCATTGCATCTTTTTTGTTTGTACTCATTTATCGCCGTTTCACTCTTCACGACTGGTTGGTCCACGATTGGATGTTAGTCGATCTCAATAGGAATTATTTCTTTAATTTCAGATCAGCAACACCTACAATAAGAACAACATAGAAAATTTATAAATAATTTCTAAATGCATTTCTTTCAAATATCAAGTGAATTCGATGCTATAAATACTACAAATCCTTTGTATCGGTAAGTTCTCTCAGTATTAACAATCTCTTCTCTAAAACAGTAACCTCATATACGTTTTTTGACATTATACCACTTCCATGAAGATACATTCAAATTTTTAATGACTATAAATTATCATTCCATTTTAGGTATCCTCACGCAACCAACGTCGATGTTTCACCTTACTAGCAATAAGAAAATATGACACGGAGAAGAAGCCTCTGTTGTTCCCTTAATTCACCTCTTGTTACCACAATTGTTGATAAAATATCAATGCTAGTACTTGTCAACATCTTATTCACACAAAAAGCAACAACAAAAAAAACAAAATCCGGAGCCCAGTGCCCATTTCTACAGTACTTTGGTGGAATGGCAGAATTGTCTGCCACTCTCCCCGACCGCGCGGTGAATGGCAGAATGAAAGTTCCATATTTGACAGATTTTAAAATTGCAGATCATATGCGTATCCACAAAAGTAAACTTTTAAATAGAAAATATTTAAACAAAATCCATGGCCAAGTGGCTAAAGCGCTTGCTTTCAAATCCGACCGACGCAGGTTCGACCCCCGCCGCTGGCAAATCTTTTGCCGCATTTTTCGCAAGTGCCACAAGTGCTCCTGGCACGGTTTTAAGTACCGTGAACACGTTTTCACCTGTTTTGCCGAGTTTTAACCTGAAAATCGAAATTTTCGATATATTCCCAAATGATGAAGGGAGTGTCGAGGATCACAGGAAAAGTATTTTGCGATGTCAGAAACGTGTTTGAACGTGTTCTAACACGTTTTAACCTGAAAAATCGAAATTTTCGATATATTCCAAAATGATTCAGAGAGCGTAGGGGATCACAGGAAAAGTATTTTGCGATGTCAGAAACGTGTTTGAACGTGTTCGAAAACGTTCTGAACGCACTGTATCTTGCGTTTCCGTTGTGAAAGGCTCGTGAGGCTGAGAGCGATCGAAAAAAAGTTGCCACGGAGCCAACTTTTTTCGATCGCTCTCAGCCTCACGAGCCTTTTGCAACGGAATAAGCCAGTACTCTTTCTAGCGATTAACTCTCCCCAACATAAGTCGAGCTTCAATGTAACCTGGAGCCGGCTATCGAGCTCTCCCTGGACGAACTTGGAGCCGGCTATCGAGCTTCCCCTGGACCGAACCTTGAGCCGGCTGCACAGCTCCCCCTGGACCGAACTTGGAGCCTGATACCGAGCTTCCCCTGGACCGAGCCTGGAGTCGGCTGCAAAGCTCCCCCTGGACCGAACTGTGCCCTGCAACTGAACGCCCCCCTGAACCATACTTTGATAACGTAGAGCGCACCCTACCATAGCGTAGTTTAACCTCAACACACCCTGCTAGTTAAACTGAACACTTGATCGAATTATAATTTGCAACAGTTTCATTGTCATTAAGATAGTTTTAAGTAGGGTTGGTAAAATCGGTGAAGCCCGGCACAAAGTTAACCTTCCCCTTTTCTAACGTGAAAAGCTCGTGAAAAGCTCGACCCCGAGCCGGTTCACCGTGATCGAGAGAAAGCGCGCGGTCCGAGTCGCGAGCCCGAGGATCACCGCCGGCTCGCAGAAAGCTCGCGGCTCGCGATGGACCGCGAGCTTTTTGGGAGGAAAGGGCGGGATGAACACCGTCTCGGCAGAAGAATTGGCCGATCTCACTGATTACCAGAGAGATTAGCGCTTTCTTCGAAATAAGTAACATTCTCAATCACAAAGTAGTGCTTACAAGAGATGTGAGTAGAATGTACCGAAACCCGAAATCGTGGGCATAACACTCAGCAGTGCCGTGAAAAGGGACACGACAACGCACTCTATTTCACATGCCAACCTTTTCCTTATTCCCTCTTTTTGTTCATTTTCTAGCTGATTTGCATTGACTCGTGAGGAATACGTGTATCTTCGTGTTTACTGTCTACTCGTTTTTTTCCATTTCCCAGTAGAGACTGTTTCAGGAGCGGTCGGTCAAGACACAAAGTGAGGTTATCTTTGCTACTACATGTAATATTTCTATATCCACTATCTATATTTTATGTATATCCTTGTCTTTTTTATTATGCATATATTGCTTAATACTCAGCGAGCGAAGTCTCCAGCTTTCCAAACTCTGGAGTGTTCACATCTTCAATTATTAGGATATTTATATCTCTCCATTTCTCATGCTCTCTCAGCAGGAGACAATATCTCTAGAGTAAGGAAAGCTGGACACTTGACGCTGTGTGTACAATCTACCTTTTCTAAATTTCCAACAAACTCTTTCATTGGGAGAGGGAAAGGAATAGAAGAAAAAAACATTTACTTCAACAAAACTCTTTGTCACACTATGTGACACATCCTATGTGAATTAGACTAACTACTATTTCTTCTCTTGCATTAGCCTCAGTAAATAGCATGATAAACATACTATCTATTAGATAAACGTTAATTGAACGACAAGTATGAAAATGATGGTGTTTTGTCGATTAAAAATACATTTTATCATCTTATTTCAGTGGTATGGAAGAGAAGCACCGGATTACGTTTCCTCGCAGTCACTCAAATCGTATTTTTCTTCATTCTTTTTCTGTATAACTATGCCATGGTGGAACTGGTGACTTTTCCTATCAAAGGGGGAGATATTTCCGACTACTGCATAGACGCCCCGAGGTTGGCTATCATATTTATAAAATGATTCGATCATACCAAATGCCAAAATACGACCTGTTTTTCAAACATGAATGTTGACGACCCTCTCACTTTCATGTGATCTCTCGCCTCGGTAAACACAGGAAGTATCATTTTGACGTTTTGTAGTAGTATCATTTTATAAATTTAACAACGAGCACTTAGCAGTAGTAGCTGCTAACTCATATCTACGTCTTGCAGCAAGCTGTTTGATAAGGAAACTGATCGGTTTGTTACGGAGTGCATTTTTCTCATCACTGTCATATCAAGCGCGATTATAATGATAGGTTTGTTTTTTTAATATTTAAATGAGCATACAGTTTTTTCAGCCTGTTTTGTCGATGGCTTAATGTGGCTGGCGATTCCACTCTATACGATGATGTTTTTGCTGAGCGTATTTTCCACGATTGGTCAAGGTTTATCTGGCTACTTTGAAAGGTAAATACTTTTTTTTAAATAGAAATGATTAACTAAATAGACTGCCACGGAAATTTGGGCGTTCTGGTTTCTGGCACACTATTTTTTTAATCACTAATTCTCTTCAGATGTTTCGGTACGTACACTCTGTATTTGATTGCTCACGTATGCATGGGGATTATAATTTTCCAGTTGCATGTTATCTTCATTCATGTAAGTGTTTTAGTTATTTCTATAGCTAGATACCAGTCAATCATTGATGACAACTATACTTAAATCAGTATATCGAATGATCTATAGATTTACCTTTGTTCTAAATCTATACGATTGAAAATGTCTCCCATTTATTTCAATTGCCCATATCGAACAGGAAAGGCGGACCCACTAATTAGGAGGGGAACAATGGAAGAAAACTATAGTTTTGCTCATTCATGCATTTCAATCGTATATCCAATCATCTACTTTATTCAATTGTATAGATCGGTTAATGATTGACAGTTAATCATTGATTCATCAATGATCACTCCCAATATATATTTCACTCATTTCTGTAGTTTTTGCGGTCTCTACCTATTTCCTGTGAATTCTATAAAAATTGAGGTCAAGTGAGGCATAATAGAAAAAAATGCAATACAATCACAAATAATGTCAAATCGGTAATATTTTTTCAGACTCATCACGGTCTCACATTTTACCAGTGGATTCTTATCAAATTTCGACTTCTAACGAAATGGAATGCATCAAATATTCAAAGAGATCATCTAAACTATGAAATACGCGGCTTCAAAACGACAAATCAGAAATATGGAGATCGTCCGAATTTCGAAGAAATTGACAAAAAATCACGATCGAATAAGCCGATTTTGGACAGCTCGAAATCCCGGCAGACGACCAGACAAACGGACAGACAGACAAGCAGACAGACGGACAGACAGACTACGAGAGATACTATGAGAGAGACGGAAAGAGAACTCGCCGAGAAAACTTGCCTGCTCGAAAGCAATTAACCACTAGTCTCGTTGTAGAAAGATGATAAAGCTCGGTTGCATTTCTCTAGACTAAATGAAAAGAAATGCCTTTTTGAAATGGGGAAAGTAAAAAAACACACTGGATATTATCAGATTCATTCATGACCGGGCATGTCTCTCGACATGCCGAAAATGCTCATATTTTCCTCTCTTTTTTTGTGCATATTCTATCTGCCTTTTGCATACATACGTGAGAATTCTGTGCTTATAAATTTCTACTTTACATTTGCCCCATTACTCACTGAAGATTGCGTGAGGAGCGGTCGGTTTAGTGAGAAGTGAGGCCATCTTTGATATTATACGCAATATTTCATATCTATGTATATCTAAATTTTACGAATAATACTAATATATTTATATTGTTAAAAAGTCTTTTCGATCATCTCCAAAACACTTATACTTTTGTTAATTGTCGAGGGAGAGGGAAAGGAATAGACAAATGTTCTTTGCGAAACAATTACGAAAAAATGGTGTTTTATTGATTAAAACATTGTTATCGACTATTTACAGTGTCATGGAAAACGAGCACCGGATTACGTGTTCTGACAGTTACTGAAATCCTCGTTTTATTCCTTCTTTTCCTTCTCAACTATGCCGTGGTGGAACAGGAGACGTTTCCCATCGAAGGGGGAGATATTTCCAACTACTGCATACACGCCCAGAGGTGAGCTACTACTTAGTTTTACTAACTTATTACGGTTTTACTTAGTACTTAGTAAGTAACTAAGTCAGAGGAGAGCCAACAATTTAGCGATTTCTTGTTATTTACTTTGTTGAATTTAGTTATAGTAGATGATTAAGTAAACGTTGATTTATCTACCGCTGTTCTTTTCTTGACAACCTACATTTCTTCGGGTAGACTTTGACAATCGAATTCGTTACTACTGGAATCATCAATCACTCTTAGAATCTAGAACATGGTCAACGAGTGCGAGAAAAGAGAAAACAAAATTTCTGGGGACCTGAACCGAAACCCGCGGCCTAACTTCCTCATTCCTGGCCTCCCCGCCGCCTTACACCACTCGGTCTCCGATGCTATTGAGAAAAGGGCGCTCTTTCGATTTGAAGAGGAACGAAAATTGCTAACTCGCTTAAAAAAGCAACTTTTGAGAATATTTTTTTTGAGGTAGTACATTGGTATCAATATCGGGATATGTGAGTTGCGATGTGTCCCTTCAAGGGAGTTTTGAGACAAGTTGTGAGCGGAAGAAAATTCGGAAAAAATTCTCCTGATACTTTGCTTCTTTTCCTTTTTTCATCAACCCTTTTCTTCACCCTTTGTAAAGTCTGAACAAAAGGACGCGCCGTTAGGCACAGCGTTTCACCAGCGGACTTTGGCGGGCATGAGAGCGGAGAGCGGCAGAGAAACTAGTAAACACGAGAGAGCGTGTGAAAGTGAGAGAGCGCTAGACACCAGTCTCCGCCCTTTTGTTGTAAATCTGAATTCCCGCATTTATCGCTTTTTTGGGTATCTCGAAGGAGCCGAGATATTCGATAAAAACAGAAAGTGCGCGAATTCAAATATTCGATCTTTTGTCGATCTTTTGGTCGGAATTTTTAACAGACAAAAGATAACATCTCGGATCTTTTCCTCGATTTTTAACATCACATTAGTTATTCCAATTACCTCTTATTTCTTTCAAAATCATAATAGAAAAAAAATCATAATAGAAAATCGTAATAGAAAAAAGATGTAAAACAAATTAAAATAATGTGAAATCAGTAGCATTTTTAAAGATTCATCGTGGTCAGACAGTTTACCAGTGGATTCCGATCAAAAGTCAGCAACTTCAAACGATATGGAATGTACCAAATATTCAAAGGGATCATCTCAACTGTGAAATTCGCGGTTTCAAACCGACTAGTCAAAAATATGGAGATCGTCCGAATTTTGAAGAAATCGACAAGAATTCAAGATCGGATAAGCCGATTTTGGACGGCTCGAAATCCCGACAGAGGACCAGACAAACGGACAGACAGACTAGCAGGCAGACCGACAGACAGACTACGAGAGATACTATGAGAGAGACCGAAAGAGAACTCGCCGAGAAAACTTGCCTGCTCGAAAGCAATTAACACCTCACTATAGAAAGATGATAAAGTATTTGTTTGTGACATCCTTTGAATGCTTTTTGTGTATTTCCAGCTGGGTTTTGCACTGAGATGGACGTGTTTTTTGTTAAAATTATATCTATTTTATTACACTCCTATTTCCAGGGGAAATTGCGGGATAGGGTTCCGCAAGTGCAACAGCTCGAATGGTACAATGTTTCTGAGTATACTCTAGTCATTGCCGAGCAGGCTTCTTGAACTTTTTTGAGTTTTGCATTGTCCTTGCAACAAACTTTTTCATCTTGCAAAATCAACAGTTCTAATTAGAGCCATTGATTGGAATAGTGTTTCCCTTTATTACTGTCTCCGAAGGAGACTAATCTCCAGGGAAACAATTGGAGAGACGTCTCCTTTCCCGTTATTCTGGTAAATTACCGCGAATAATGATGCCATCTATTATAAAGGAAAGAATTGTTCAAAATGGAGAGAGACGTCTCCCATCAATAGTAAATTAAAGGAGTCATTCATAGGTAGACGCAAATGGTGGAAGACTTCTCTGTTTCCCCATTAATGAGGATACATTACAAATTTCTTTGTTCTCACCAATTGTCCCACTTGCGGAACAATATAATTCACCCATTTCCGAGTAAAGGGGGCGTGAGGAGCGGTCGGCCAAGAAAGAAGTGAGTTTATCTTTGTTTTATTATGCGTATTTCATCACATATTTATGCTTACATCCACAGTACTATAATATATGTACTGTTAATTACAATATATGTATTGCACTTATAGTACGTTTGTGAGGGAGAGGGAAAGGAAGAGAATAACGTTCGTTGAGAGACCATTATGCACAATATTTACATTTTTATCTTCATATTTCAGTGGTATGGAAGAGGAGCACCGGATTGCGTCTCGTCGCAGTTGCGGAAATCGTATTTTTCATCATTCTTTTTCTGCTAAACTTTGCCATGCTTGAACTGGTGAGATATTCTATCCAAGGGGGCGACATTTCCGACCACTGCCTAGACGAACAGAGGTGAGCAATAGAATATATAAAATAATTCGATCATACCGAAAAGCCAAACACAGGAATTTTATATGCTCGTATCATTTCACAAACGTAAAAACTTAAACTTAGAGCAGTCGCTGCTAACTCATACCTCTTGCAGCAAACTGTGGGATAAAGACACTGATCGAATGATTGCGGAGTTCATGTATCTCTTAACTACAGTAGTCAGCATGATTACGATCATAGGTAATGTTTTAAATATATTTAAATAAAATTTTCAGCTTTTCAGCTTGTTTTGTCGATGGACTAATGTGGCTGGCGATTCCACTCTATACTATCGTGCTTTTGTTGAGCATATTTTCCACGATTGGTCAAGGAATGTCTGGCTACATAGAAAGGTAATCCGTGTTTTAATCAATCATTAAATTGAAATTTTAAGAAACAAAAAATTGGGCATTTTTATTTCTGGCAAACTCTTTTCTTAATTATTACTTCACTGCAGATGTTTGGAGGCGTACACTCTGTATTGGATCGCCCACGTATGCATGGGGATTATGATTTTCCAGTTGCATGTTATCTTCATTCAAGTATGTGTTTTTACCTTATACAAAAACATAAGGTATACGGTGAATATACGGTAAATGCTCTTCTGTTGTACGGAAGAAAATTTCAATACTGATAATTCATATCAAAATTGTGGTTATGTGAGAAATGAGTCGAGATGCAAAATAGTTGTAAATTATGAAACTGGATATAAAATAACGCAGTTTTAGTTAGGATCAACAAACCGTTGGAACAAGTCAAAAATCGAAATCGTTTTGGATTTTTTCAGAAATCTTGAAAGAGTGATTTGTTCGATAAAAAAATCTGCAAAAGGCTTAGGCAACCGGCTGGAATTGAACCTATGCCTTTCGGATTGAAGTTCTAGACCTCTTCCGCATCGAACGCCGCTTGTGCAACCACGTTTCGCAAGCATGTGAAATCTTTAAAGAAAAGGGGAACCTCCGCCCTTTGACTCTATTTCTTAATCAAAAATATCAAAACGAACAGATCAAATGCGCTCTTTAATCTGGTAGCGGGCGTGGCCGTAAAGCACCATGTGAAAAAAAGCGCCCAACCTATTATTTATTAATTCGAAGTCGTCATCACGTGACACTAACGAGAATTGATTGAGCTTCGAATACCGAGATAAGCGTTTAGTTTTCCGGCCATTTTAACAGCTTTTCGCGAAGTGAAAATGGAAAAACTCGTTTTCCGCCGAAAGTGTGTGGCGCCATACCGGCGCCCGGAGGGGCCTATTGCGAAATCAACCGCACTAGCGTGCTCAGCGTCCAAAGATACCCATAGAGCTAGTTTTTTAGCCATTTCTTTTTTTGATCTGTTCCAGGCACTTGTTGATCCTAACGCAAAAAAGCGTTATATACGGCAAAGACGGCAGTTATGTACGTATATTTTGCAGACTCATCACGGTCTCACATTTTACCAGTGGATTCCTATCAAATTTCGACTTCTAACGAAATGGAATGCATCAAATATTCAAAGAGATCATCTAAACTATGAAATTCGCGGCCTCAACTCGACAAATCAGAAATATGGAGATCGTCCGAATTTCGAAGAAATTGACAAAAATTCGAGATCGAATAAGCCGATTTTGGACAGCTCGAAATCACGACAGACAACCAGACAAACGGAGAGAAAAACGGACAAACAGACGGACAGACAGACTACGAGAAATACTATGAGAGAGACGGAAAGAGAACTCGCCGAGAAAACTTGCCTGCTCGAAAGCAACTAACACCTCACTATAGAAATATGATAAATTTTGGACATATTTTTCTAGACCACATGCCAGAGCAAAAATGCAATTGAATAATTAGGGGAGATCGCATTACACACAGGCGTGTCAGTGAAGGTTGTGGTTTGAATTTCACTTATTCGATATATATTACATCACAATGTTCGGATTGTCAGGGAAGCGTCCACGTAGTGTGCTTCCCTAATTGGGAAAAGGCGCCGAACAGCGGCTCTTGGGCGCCTTTTCCAAATTAGGGAAAGACACTCGTTGCTCGTTTGCCTTACATTCCTTGAGGCACCAGAACATTGTGTACATTCCCGTACCCACCTCCAGAAAGGAGGGTGATTGTTTTCAAAATCCTCACTATCAGAGATACGATCATTTTCACACACTTTCTCGTTCCCGACTCCCATTGTTGAGAGTTTTTTTAAAATTTTATTTGGAGTACAGTAAATGCTACTGTAGGACAGAAAATAAATCAGTTGTCGATTTGCAGTGCGTCGCTTCTTAACAGCGGTAACCGCAGTTTTCCGCTGTGCTCTAGCTCTCTACGTTCTCTATTCGATTCTTTATGGTGAGGATACCGTCGGTGGGTACTAGTGTTGTTAGATCGAGTGTCTCGACACTCGCGAGTCATTTTTCAGAAAATCACTCGAGAGTGCGGTCCACTCGCGAGTAAATTTCACAATTTTACCCGCGAGTGAGCGGGCACTCGCGATTTTTTTTTCATTTCACTCGCGAGTGCGCACGTGCCATTTTCGACTATTATCTACCCCGTGGTGCGGCATTGAGCGGTTGCTCTCAAAACAAATTTCAAAATGCCTTAGATTCCGTTCTATCTGGAATATGCCTAGAGCGATCAAAAACTAGCCCGACGTCAATATAATCTTTGTCCAAAAGGGGCTTGCATCATGTCGACCAAGCCGAGTGATCAAAACCACACCAAATAATGTAGTTCTACTACCGTAAGTACTGTGGCCCAGCTATCTTAACCTAGATTTCTGAAAAATTAGATAAATAAGTGAGGATTTGCTATGTAATTATAGGTTGATTACTGTATCCAGAGATACTTTGGCCAAGAATCAGTTACTCAAGGAAAGACTAGTAGAGATCCACGAAGATAGGATCCATGCGTTTGGGTACAGATGGTGAAAAATAAGAGTTGTAGGGTTCACTGTATAGCAAGGATCAATAATACTGTATAAAGTATAAGCCAAAAACCTGAAACTTAGCCTGTTTCAGGGTTGTCCCGGTATAGGACTACCCATTCCACTACTATAGCTTTGATCATGCAATACTGGTCAGTTCAGATGTCGCAGACAACAATTTTTTTGCGCTAAAGGCTAAATTTGGAAAGGTGTGATTCGCACGTAGGCACTCGCGAATAACACTCGCGAGTGCCTCGACACTCGCGGATAAAATCTCATTTTGTCACTCGCGAGTCTGTTGACCGGCGAGTGCTTTCTAGAAATGAATTCGTCGAGTGAACACTCGACGAATAACAAGAGAGCTAACAACACTAGTGGGTACTGCATCGGTGATCTGTTGTTTGTATCGCCATCTATAAGGCAACAAGGGGGAGGAGACGTGTGTCTGTGTCTACTGTGTCTGAAGTACTGTGTTTTGGGATACTGTATTTTCTCTCATCACGTGACATTTTTATATATCATACGGGAGAATTTTCTAGTTTTTAATGTTCGCTGTTAATATGAGTGCTGAATCAAGCCATGGCACATGATTCCAATTCTACAGACCAGGGTGACAGCGAGAGAGCATGCTAAAGTGAGAGAGTCCCTCTCCATTTCACACGCTCTCTCACTCCAAAGGCCTTTCTGTAAGGTTGACCGGCCCGTGGAATGATGTGGTAATGTGGTAATGATGTGGGAGAGAAGGAATGATTCCGCATGAAGATAACCAAGTACTCCCTCTTCTCTCCATTGTTCGCTGTTAATTTGAACTACAATGTCCTAGACCCTTCATCAGCATGGTTTGCCAGTATCAATGGCCGTTTATTGAATCAGAAGAGATTGATTGGCAGGGAATGCGGAACGAGAGAGGGGTACTGTATCAAGGGGGAGTACTGTAGGAGTACGGTATCACGGGCAGATGATGAAACGATGACGTATGAGCAGCAAGGAGCATGAATCGTTATCTGAATTGCAGTACATAAACAGTGATAAATTAGCTACCGTATCCTTGAATTGTCAATACCTATCGTATCCCTGTCGATCGCCGACTGACTTATTTCTTGCGGGGTTGCTGCTGCTTGAAGTTGCGGCGATGTCGCTTGCTCGAGTCGGAGGGCGAATCCTCGGAGCGGGGCGGTGCCGGCGAGACGGGGCGGGGCGCAGCCTTGGGCTGCAAGGGTCGGGGTTCGGGCTGCAAGGGCTGCATGGATCGGAGAAAGCACGAACCAGCAGCTTGAGGGCGGTGAGGAATCTCTTCATGAAGGCGGCCTCCTTCTGACGACGAACGCGGTCGAGATCCGGCTCGGGCTCCTGCAACGATTTCTTGACTACGGTAGCGCGGATGCGGTAGTGGTTAAAGAGAGCTACTGTATCGTTTTCATAGACCAGTACATCAGTGGGTTAGGTTACACACTTTTGGGTAACGGTATACACTAGTGGGTTACGGTTTACGCTTACGAGTGCGATCTGTGTCGACTGCGGTGTCTCCTCGTTGGTGGGGCCGGACGGCGGCGGCCGCTGTTTAGGCTTCTGCACGACGGACGACGTAGTGGGCATTCTGTAATGGACTCAGTTATCGATTGACAAATCGGGGATACGGTAGTCGTGAATCGATTACCCCATGACGGATCGAGGTGCGCGGGGCAGCGAGGGTCGACGATTCGGGGCCTCGCTCGGCGAGTTAGACTCCTGCAGCGATAGTACGAGTAGAGGCTACTGTAGGTCAGGTATCGATCGACGATCGGTAACTGATGCACCGTATCTCACCACGGCTTGCTGCTCCTTCAGGAGCCGAGAAGCTACCGATTTCTCTACCGGAGTCCGCTTGGAAGACATCGAAGGCGGCTTGTGCATGGTGGGTTCGGGCTCCTGCAAAGAAAGTATACTGTAGCTGCGGTTCAGTCAGTTATCGATTGGTTGCACCGTCCCACTCGATACAGTATAACTCACGAGTGCGAGTGGTATGGAGTCGCCGTCTTTGGCGCCCGTGCCCGTGCCCGACTCGGTGCCCGCAAACTGCTCCGGGTCCTGCTGCGTGCACTCTTCGCGCTTGCGCTGCGCGGCAGCCGCGCGCCTTCGCTGAAATGGGGATACTGTAGTCGAATTGTAGTGTGTAGGGATACTGTAGCGTGCTGGCACGATGCGCGACATATCCCACCTCTCGCTCCCGCAGGCGATCAGAGTTTTCCGGGCTGTTGGCGTTGCTGTTGTTGGCAGATGCCTAAAATCGGGAATTTCCGGTTTGCGAAATCAGTTTCCGTTTCGTTTCCGGGTGTGAACTCACTCGTTCCTTGAACAGCGTGGTGTCGACACCGCCCGAGGCCTCCTCTTTCGACGCTTGCTGAAGAGTACGGTAGTGTATACTATATAATTGACCAATCGATCGGAGTACGGTAGTACAGTGGCATGTAATGCACTACGGTGGCATACTGTATCGATTGGCACCAGGTGTGTGGGTACGGTACCTTTCCTGCCTCCGCTCTGCTGTTGCGCTTGCGCAGCGGGCGCAGGGTCTCGGCGCTGTAATCGAGCAAAGGATTACGGTATCAGGACAACGGTGTACGGTATCCAAAAGTCGATATTACCGTCGAACGCCCTGTCCCTTCTTCTTGACCTTTCTCTTGATAGCGATTTGCGGCTGCTTGCTCACGTATTCCTCCTTCTCGGCCGTGAACTGATTCTGCTGCAAAATTCACCCCGATGACGTCACTTCCGGTCGCTTCCGGTTTCGAAAACCGGAAATGGAATTCGATAACCCACCTCGAAAATGCGCAGCGACTCGTCCTTGGCGTCCGAGTTGGGCCTGTATTGATTGAGTTTACGGTAGTTACGGATAACTATCGATCTATGGAGACGTAGATGTGTCTTACGGTGCGTCAACATCCTCCTCCTTTATCCGCTCCTTGCCGAGCAACATTTCCTGCAAGGTATTCGGGTTACGGTAGGAAGTTCTGCGCGGTATCTCTAGGCAAGAGTACGGTAGGTCAGCGGATGGGACACACATACCTTGATCTGCGCCCGACTCTTCTTGGCGCCTTTCTTGTTCTTGCCTTCTAGACTCCAACTTTTCTTCTTCTTCCCTCCATCTTTGTTGCGTTTAGCGCTCTGAGCGAATTTTATAAAAATTACAGTATCCCCACGAGATGCAGTAACCGCTTACCGATTGTGACGACCCGGGCGACGAGGAGGGGGTCATGGCGTGAGTAGTACGGTGGGTAGCAGGGTAGTACGGTAGGGTACGGTGGAGGCAAAAGGAGGTGGGACTATGGGGTCAGGGGTTGGAAAAAATGAAGAGCGACCGTCCCGAATGAGCGAACGGGGAGGGAGTGAATGGAGGAAAGGAGTGAAGAGAGTTGGCAAATCAGAAGAGAAAGCGAGAGATTGGGAGAAGAAGAGAGTGGAGAGAAACAAAGGATATGCATTTCATTGTTCATTTAGATGATACTAACAACTTATTTTCAATTGTTTTAAGGTTACTCAACGTACTCTTGCCGCTAGCAGACAAGGCGAACTTTATTGAAGGCACGGATGTGAAGCCAATCGAGCACCCATCTGTCCCATTGGACTCAAGGTGTACGGTAGTTATCGACGATTGAACGAGGCGTACAGTATCGAGATATACAGTATCCTGTCTCGTAACGGGATGCAACAGTCAATTTTTTTGCATAGCACACCGAAACAGTAGCTAGTTGAACATCATGGATCATGGTGAATACGTTGATCAGTGTGATGCAACTATCGATTTTGTGTGTTTGTTTTTCAGGTGAATGGTGAGGCGAATCTGTCGTGAGTAGTACGGTAGACGAGTTCGATCCCCGCCGAGGCCAACCAAGCCTTCCATCCACCCCGGGGCGGTAAATTGGTAGCACCTTTGATTGCGAAAGGTAAACGTGCCCTAGATGCCTTGGGAAAGCTTGGGTTACGTAATGCCACGTTGCAGCTGGCTTACCGGCTTGCCCCATCTCGGCGTGGTAGCTTGCTACTGTAAAATCGCTTGACATGGAACAACTTTTCAGTCTTATCAGCGGAACGCTTTCGTATTTCGAACAAGTCTTCGTGAATTTGTAATACCTCCCCCATTTTGTCAACTGATTAGAAGAACAAATAATGTTTATTGGGTTGAATCGAGATCTCGTAAAGTCGGGAAAGTAATTTGGCAGAGAAAGATTGGCAAAAATATCAGGGAATGAATATAACCTAGACATGGACAGAAAAGCTCAGATTGTGGTGAAGGTGCATCGGGAAATGAGGAATACTTTCGGTTAGGGCTGGCTGATTAGAGAGTATTTTGGCTCTAGTATCTATTACACAGGTAAAGGTTGGGGTAAGCAGCTACAACTAATTTGGTCATTATGTAGCAATCGATACCCGTATGTCACGCTCTAGGATGCTGATGCACATGATTCCAATCCTACAGATCAGGGGTAGAGCGAGAGAGTGTGCAAAAGTGAGAGAGCCCCTCTCGATTTCACACGCTCTCTCACTCCAAAGCCCTTTCTGTATGGTTGACCGGCCTGTGGAATGATGTGAATTGCACTGGGTGGTCAACACTGCAGAAATGCAGGAGTCACTTCTCCCTTGTGACCCCTTTCTGGAGGTTTGGGCGGGGAATCATTGACACTGATTTAGTTTACTGGACCAGTGACCCCGTTCTTCTAGAGTGACCGCTAGATTGATAGAGTGATGCTGCGCAAATTTCATAGGGTGCAAGGTGCACAACAGTTTTATGCACCCTTTCATAACTTTCTTCCTAGTGAAGCTACAACTTCCAAACTTGATACAGATTTGCAAGCCACGTTTGGAACATTTTCCTTTTTTATTGGAGAGATTTCGTTCAGTTTGAACTGAGTTACACGAGTTTTGCACCCTTTGATGGGGAAATTTCCCCGAAGAAATTAGCGCAGCATCAGATTATGAATGACAGAATAATTCTATTACGACGGGATGCCTGGTCCGTTAAAGTAAACCAGTGCCGAATCATTTTCGTGCTCCGAATAGCATCAATGAGCCGGTCTTCCACTGTCGCCGGCCGCCGCCACTAGAGGAGCCCGTTGATGAGGAGAGACGGACGCGGGAAGACCTGGAATTTGAAATATGAGTACCACAATGGGCGCTAAAGCTGCCAATAGACTTTGAAAGGTAACTATACAACTACCCGCATAAGAGGGAAATTACACCCCCACACTCCATTCCCCGCGATCTCTCTTAAAAAAAGCGGCCAATTTCCCTGTTATGCGGGTAGTTGTTTAGTTACCTTTCAAAGTCTAGCTGCCAATCATTGCTGCCGATCGATAAATGCCGTATTTTCAATCAATCGTGCTACACAATAGTAGAATTGCACTAAGAGCCGTAAAACATGAACCAAAACTGCATCCCTAGTTCGGATGGTTTCCAGTCAAGACCCCTTCCAAATTTGAAAGGCAGAACTAACCGCCTCTTCTGCTGGCCCATCTCATCGATTGAGCTCATCCGCCTGAATGAGATTCAAATAAAATATTACAGTAGGACCGAATCGTTCGAAGCAAAAAAATGTGGTATTCTTTACGTTGCGTACTGATTTCGCAGATGGTTCAGAACAGAGGTAACATTTTCTAATTAAATTAAGATTTATAATAAATATTTTGTTACCTGAATCCGCGATGGGCGCGCGCGTAGTGTGGATGCTGCACGGCGAGGAAGGCGGAGGGCGGACCCTCGTCGTCTGCAAAGGTAAACACATGATTCCAAACTGACAGACAGAGATCAGGGTGAGAGAGTGTGCAAAGTGAGAGAGTCCCTCTCGATTTCACATGCTCTCTCACTCAAAAGCCCTTTTTTAAAGGTTGACCGGCCTGTGGAATGATGTGTAGGTATTTAATGTAAGGTAGGGTAAGGGTAAAGGTAAAGGTAGGTAAGGTAGGTCATTCACTCACTTTCATGCGGCGCAAATTTCTTGTGCGAAAACCCTTTTTTCCACTTTTGCGTAACTTTTTTCGTTGCCAAGCTACAGCTTCTAAATTTGATACAGGGCTGGTAAAGCACGTTTGGAACATTTTCGTTTTTGATTGTAGATATTTCGCTCAGATTGAGCTGAGTTACTCGAGTTTTCCACCGTTTAATGTGGAAATTTCCCCGATGGAATTTGCGCATCAGAGGGGCCTCACATCATTCCACAGGCCGGTAAATCTTCCAGAAAGAACTTTGGAGTGAGAGAGCATGTGAAATCGAGAGGGACTCTCTCACGTTTGCATACTCTCTCGTCCTAACTCTGGTCTGTAGGTTTGGAATCATGTGGCCTGGGACCATAAGATGTGTTATTAAGTCGCTAGAGAGGAAAATGGTCGAAATGACAGGGTCGAAAAATGTGTCGCATAACTAACCCCCTCATCAGGGCATCAAGTCGGTGAATTCTGATGCAGCACCTGCACATGATTCCAAACCTACAGACCAGAGTTAGGACGAGAGAGTATGCAAAAGTGAGAGAGTCCCTCTCGATTTCACACGCTCTCTCACTCCAAAGGCCTTTCTGGAAGGTTGACCGGCCTGTGGAATGATGTGACTGCTAACATGCAAGGCACTGCAGAATAGGCCAATTTAACCCCCATTAAAAGTAAAAAAGTAATGATAATTCATTCTCACACTCATCCTCATCCTCGATTTGCAGTGTTTCCTGCTCGGGTATTTCCTGCATGGAGTGACTGTCGACGAGGCCGAGCTCGCCCAGTTCGATGTCCGCCTAAGTACAAACACAATATGATCATTATCTTCTTAACCCCCATAGTTTTATAATTATTATTACCTAATTTTTGCCCGCTTGCAATGATTTTTATCTTTAAGATATTGTACTGTTTAAACTTATGTAATGTAAAGGATGTACATTGATCGAGGGTGTGCCCGGCTCTATGTTGATCTGCGGTTGCGACGCACTCACTGAAAATGAAAAAAATTAGAGGTGAAATATGGAATTGAATTTGGAAAGGTGAAATATGGAACTGCCTAGTAGGGATGCAAGTTCGGTTTTCGTATTACGACCCTCTCGGCGAGAGATCGGTAATACGGCTGATAAAGTGGAGAGAACGAGAGAAAAAGAGTCGCCGTATTACCGAAACCGACGCCGAACGGACAACCCTAGTGAGATGCATAACGCGAATTGTTCATCTAAAATGAGAAAACGGACGTAAAAACGTTTTAAGGAAATAACATTTATATCATTAATAATAATGTAGATAAATATCACTAATAATAGTAATGTAGATAATTGTATCATTAATATAAATAATATCATAAATAATTTAGATAATTGTTCACATCTCTCCCTCTCCATTGCGATGTTTCTCGACTTCTTTCGGAAAACGTCCGAGGGAATATGCGCCGTGTCGATGGATAATCTGAAAAAAGCATGTTTCGATCTCCCTGAAAAAAGCATGTTTCGATTTTCCACCGTCAAAAAAGGACGAACTCCTATTTAACGTTGAATCTTTAATTACAGTGAACGTTTTGTGAAAACAATGTGCAAACATTAAAAGAATGTTTCCTCCTATCGATCAACTTATTCAATGATGAATGAAATGATAGTATTGTACAGCTTTCACACCAGTATTGTACACCTTTCACTTACTGCACTTCTCTCACTCGCACATTGTCTTTGTCACCTAGTCGTGACATCGTAATTTGCATGTTGCTTCAAATACTACACATTACTTTAATTCAATCAAGTTTTTTTGGCATGATAAATGATGAATGAAATGCATAAAAAGTGCTGACTTTGCCACGTCCAACAGCATTCCCACTCCTCTGCCGACGACGTCTCTCGGAGGAGTGATCATTATGTGACGAGTGATCGCCATCCTGTCAATAATGTTTTATGTGGTGTTAGTTTTCGGAAAAATGAAACGGAAAAAGGAGAACATTTGAATTCCCGCAATTTCTTATCTCTGTTCTCAGTGGAGCAATCGACTCAAAACATCGAATATAACATTTTTCGACCCTTTTACACCTATAAACGAATGTTTGAGTCGATTGCTCCACGGAGAACGGAGATAAGAAATTGCGGGAATTCAAATCTTGGCCTTTTCCCATTTCCTTTTTCCGAAAACTAACACCACATTATTCATAATTAACTTTGTTTAAATTTCTTTAAATTCAACTGAACACTACCCTATGAATGCATCAAGTAATACATGATATAAAATAATCATAATTATAATACAATGATTATAAAAAAACATACTTTCGCTCCCTCTCAATCTCCATATTCTGCTCCGCAATGATTTCGAGCGTTCGTCTGCACAAAAAACAATTAATGAAGTTTAAATTCGCTAATTATCAATTTTTTAAATTGTTTAATTGCAAAGTAGATATGTGTCGTTTTATATCCCGCGTTAGTTTACTGACCTGTACGCGTAGTTCTTGCCTCCTGAAGCACCGGAAACCATGAACGACTCTCCAGACATGTTTGGTCTGCAATTCATGTACTTGTATCGAAGTTATCGATTAATTTGAGGAACAGAATGTTATCGATTGATGAAGCAGGCACAGATAATAATCGACAAATTAATAACGCTTAATAAATTAACAACCTGAGCGTGGACGTCCAGTAGGCGAGGAAAACCATCAGAGGAAGAGAGAAAAGAATGATAGGAATAATTGCGATGTTCATGAACTCAGTGGTCGCATCGTACCGAGGATACCTGAAACAATTATTAATTAGTAATTAATTATTAATTAGCCACGGAAATTTAGACGATTACCGAAAAGAACCGAAAATTCGCATACTTACTTTTTTCACAATTTTCCGAATACGCAGAACTAAACGCTGAGCTTCTGTTCATTGACTTTACCTACATGGTTTACCAGTTACTTCTTTCACTTCACGGGAATATAAGTTTAAACAATTATGAGAATAAAAATAATATTTTAATAGATACATAGGGAACACTCACGCTTCTACTGAGAGTACTCTCCATTGATACTCGGCAGCGAATTTAGCCCTGTTCATCTCAGACACAACTAAAAGATAGTAGCCGTATTTTTACAAGAGAATGAGAAATAGAAATGTGAAAAACTGATAGTCGTACTTGAAAGGACTGATCTGCTGAGCAGTGGTCGAACCTGCTTCTCCTTAGTCTTCGACTCGTGAGGAATAATCACCATGAACTGAAATTATTATATGATGCCTTTTTTTTCCTATGCTCATTCGAGCCTCAATTCAATATCTTTGAAATATTCTCTTTCTGAGGATTCGCGAGAAATTTCACGAGAAATTTCAATTCTGAGCTAAAGTTTTTTTCAAAAATAAATGTATTTGTAAAATTATAAAATAACTCACTCTCAAATTCAACGAGTCGAATTCACGTCGCGGAAAGCCGTCCAGGAACATGACATGTTGCGATTGAAAAGTAACACTGCAAAGCGAAATTAATATTTCCAATGGCTTCGTTTATATTATAAATACACTGCCAGTGCACTGTGCATTTCAGTACATCACTCTCGCTTTCCCGAGTGTATCGATACATTTCGTTTCTTCAAAATCAAGTACTGCAATGCACATGAGAACCAAGTGCACTGCAGTACTTTACTGCTATTAGCCACCCTAATGTCTACCACACTTCGAGGCATGATTCAAATACTTTTTTTAAAATTAAATAAGCAACCTATTTAAGATATTGCAGTGTTCTCTATTGACGCTGCAGTAGGCTGTGACGTAGCTTGCAAACGCTCTGAAATTATCATTCCACGGGCCGGTCAACCTTACAGAAAGGCCTTCGGAGTGAGAGAGCGTGTGAAATCGAGAGGGTCTCTCTCACTTTAGCATACTCTCTCGCACTAATCCTGGTCTGTAGGTTTGGAATCATGTGATTACCCTTAAAGAAGGCGCAACTGTATTGTTAAGTCTACTAAGGTCTCAAAATAGATGTCGGACCATGCTTTCCATAGTAGATTCACACAAAAGGCATGCTCCTCCGATATGTTTGGACAAAATTATTCCCGTTTTGCTCTGTGTCAAACTGACCCTGCCACATGATTCCAAACCTACAGAAAGGGCTCAGGCTGAGAGAGTATGCAAAAGTGAGAGAGTCCCTCTCGATTTCACACACTCTCTCACTCCAAAGGCTTTTCTGTACGGTTGACCGGCCTGTGGAATGATGTGCTGCCGCACAGGGTGCAAGATTTCGTAGACTCTCGTGAAACATTCGGCAGCCAGTAATTTACACCCAAAATGCCTCTCACTTCTTGAATAGTGCCCCTACATCAGCAATCGGGGCGTCGACGCAGAATGGAAGACGAATCCCCGAGGTCCACTCGAACATCTCAACCTCTGTAACATTACGAAATATTGTTATAGCCGCTCTAGGCTTTTATCACAAAAACCAAGAGTTTCTTGGTTTCAAGGTTTTTGCCAGAAGGCTACCATGCCTGTTCATAGTGTGATACAATTCGCTAGTTAGATTGATCATCTACTCCGGTTTTTTCATTGCAGCTTGTGCGCGCGATTTGTGTGGGGTTCAACGCAGCATGCGCCGCGCCCTACACCAATCGGGCGCACCTCGCGCGTTCTGTTGAAAGGTCCCGAACGGAAAAGCCAGGTCCGGCAAATAGTCCAGCGCGCGTCTTGTAGAATCCCGCGCGCAGCTTGTGGAACTGGAATCGCGCGCATAAGCTGCGTTGAACAACCGGAGTACGATGGTCAAAAGCAAGATTTATTTATTTATCGTACACCACATGGGTGTGACAACCTGTACATAAATGCGCGAATATAAGAGAAAATTAATAAGAAGGGGTAAATGAAAAAACTAGTACCTTGCTTCGAGGGATCGCCGTGGTAGCTGGATTGGGCGTTAACGGTGGTCATCATACAAATGAGAATTGCATGCCCTCGAAAGCTCTTCATCACCCTGAAAGTATACAATTCACAGCAGCAGACGCGGTAGAGAAAGAGAGAGATGACGAGAGAGCGCTCCAAATGAGAGGGTCAGACAATGAGAGATGTTCTTGGCGTGGTGCCAACTGGATGCTGTGCGATTGTACGTCTCAACGAGTGGAAAAGGTTGCAGTCAACTTTTACAATGAAAACATAAGTCTCGCTAGGGTCGTTACATATCGCAGTGGTAATTCTTGCTGAAAATCAACGTGTGAAAATTGAGTAATGAGATCACTGTTGGAGAAATGTTTTTCATCCAGATCAGAATGGATTACACAATTAAATGACCAATTATCATGAGATGAAATCAGGAAAACAAAGAATGAAGAAGAAGAAGGCATAGGGTGGGAGATTGAATAATGACCGACGTTAGAGAGAGAGAGAGAAGCAGAGAAGTGATCAATTAGCTAAGGGAGTGAAGAGAAGAAAGAGATGAGGCGAGACTGGGGCAGTGACGTCATTAACTGACCGAGTGAACTTAGGCTGAAACAGTGTAATGTTTTGAAAGTGCCAGAGACCGAAACACAAAAATGAGCAGAAAGCACAAAAAGCGATGGTTTACCAATAATATACTGGGATCAGGCCAACAAGATCGGAATTACATAAAATGGAAAATATGTGTTCTTGAGCAGGCATCAATGAACCACATCATTCCACAGGCCGGTCAACCTTCCAGAAAGGCCTTTGGAGTGAGAGAGCGTGTGAAATCGAGAGGGACTCTCTCACTTTTGCACACTCTGTCGCTCTAACCCTGGTCTGTAGGTTTGGAATCATGTGGAACGTGTATCTAATGTGGCGTTAAAAATCTTCGAAAAGATCTCAAATGTTGACATCTGCATGTTAAAAAATTCACGACCAAAAGATCGAAAAGATCTCAAATTTGAATTCCCGCATTTATCGATTTTTGCGCATATCTCGATTCCCAGTGGGGCTAGAATGTTGAAACCTTAAGTGACCATCAACACTCCTATTTGAAACACGTGATCCAAAAATTGAGTCTCTACCTTCTCTGGGATCCGAGAAAATCGATAAAAACAGAAAGTGGGGAATTCAAATATTCGATCTTTTGTCTATCTTTTGGTTGGAATTTTTAACAGGCAAAAGATCACATCTCTGATCTTTTCCTCGATTTTTAACATCGCATTACCGGAGTGGAAATAGATCAAACAGAAGAAGAACTGTCAGAATTAAGCCGAAATTGAAGAAAAAACATATGGGTAACAGAAGATAACAACAAATTGATCATTTAGTAAATCCCTTAGGCGAACCAAAAGACTCGATCAGTTGGCACTAGTTTACTTTACCGGACCAGGTTACAGCTAGATTCACACACAGAAGAAGAACTGTCAGAATTAAGCCGAAATTGAAGAAAAAACATATGGGTAACAGAAGATAACAACAAATTGATCATTTAGTAAAGCCCTTAGGCGAACCAAAAGACTCGATCAGTTGGCACTAGTTTACTTTACCGGACCAGGTTACAGCTAGATTCACACAGTGAGATGAATGATAGTCCCGCCCCACATGATTCCAAACCTACAGACCAGGGTTAAGACGAGAGAGTATGCAAAAGTGAGAGTCCCTCTCGATTTCACACGCTCTCTCACTCCAAAGGCCTTTCTGGATGGTTGACCGGCCTGTGGAATGATGTGGCCCGATTTGCTTGGCCGTTAAAATAAACTAGCGCCGATCAGGATGAGTAGGAGGGGGAGTGAGGTGTCAGAGAGACCACTGGGGAAAAGTCGCCCGAGCGATAGAGAGGCAAGTGATGGATGACGCCGCCAGTGAGAAGTGAGATATGAGTGCAGTTAGGAGGGGATAAAGTGATGGATTGGCCGATGATATTTTGCAGGATGATTTTAACTAATTACTACGTCTTAATTAGCAATTAATAATATATAATCTAGTTGGTGGCTTATTGGGTTGATAATGCTATGGAGAGATACCATGCTCAAACAATAATTTCAGTTAGAGATGACATGATCCTCGGAAACAATTTAAACTTGGAGCAGGCTTGAGAAAAATTCAGCTGTGCAGAAAAATGAGCAGATAGAGATGTAGGGGATCACGGAGAGAGGTTTGACTCAGTTTTTCTCGCTCTCTCTCTCTCTCTCTCTCTCTCTCTCTCTCTCGCTTCGCGCTGTGAAGTAGTGAGAGGTAAGGCGATAGCTCATCTCTCTCGACACAACTCAAAGTCGTGGAGAGAGAGAAATAGAGAGAGGGAGAGCATGATACAATCCCGGGACAGAAGCGGCCTAGGTTCGTAGATCGTTTTATGGCCTCGTGAATTTTTGGACAGTTCGGTACACAGATCACTCAATCTGTTAGTGAACTCGGCTTTTTTTAATTCTTACGGCTGAGTATCCATAATTTGCATAGATAATCTCGACAACTATCTAGAGAATTCACGTTCTGTGTGATGTTGCAAGTACACAGCAGATAATCGGAGAATCGAAAGACGGCCAAAGAGTAGAGAGAGAGAGAGATAGAGAGAGAGAGGCCAAAGAGAGAGAGATCACCCAGCTACCAGGCAGTTGAACGGGCGCCCATCAAGTAGACGACGAGACATTAATTGACAATAAATGTTTTTATATTTGTTTCAGTCGTTTTTATAGCAGATGATTTCTCGTACAGGAATTGAACCATGGAGAGTAAATAATTATTCGGATATCAATGGTGTATGTTATTATTTTAGAAAATCCCGACAGCTGTTATTCATCTTGTAGACTTTTTTTCTTGAACAAAGCGTTTGTGTCATTGTAATATTTCTTCGCTTGAACAACAACTCAGAGATCGCAAGGATTGACAGGAAAAATATTAGAGGTTCTAAAGTGATCTGGCATCTCTCAAACTAATAGCCAAAAGAATAAGTCTCTAACCGTGTACACGGACCAAATCAAAACATCCAAAAACGAAGTGAAATTCAATCGTAAATTCTCATTCCCACACGTCTCCAGAGTAAGGAAAGTTGGAGACTTCCCACTCTGAGCAGAGTCTACCCATACTAAAGGCACAATGGCACCTATTCTCTTCACCGCTCAATCGATAAGCGACTGAGCAGATCAGAGCGAGGCTCGTATTTCAAGCTCTAGATTGCGGGAGGCTCCTGACAAATGACCAGGGAAGTTGATCAATCGTTCGCTGAGAGGGGGGCTTTGTTTTCGCTCCTCGCACCCCGCAAATCACGAACCGATGGACGAAGATAGTGGACGGCGACGTTGTTTTGATAGTGGGCAGGAGGAAGGGAGACGAGACAAACAGCAATATAATAGAGGACACATCATTCCACAGGCCGGTCAACCTTCCAGAAAGGCCTTTGGAGTGAGAGAGCGTGTGAAATCGAGAGGGACTCTCTCACTTTTGCGTGCTCTCTCGCCCTAACCCTGGTCTGTAGGTTTGGAATCATGTGAGGAAGGAGGAAAAATGAGGCAAGATGTAGAAGTAAAATTGGCCGGTCCAAAAATTTCTCGTCCCAGAAAGTCGATCAGGAACGACCAGTCTTACGAAGGGGGATGGACGATAGGTGGACGGCGGCTTTGTTTTGATTTTGGAGAGGAGGGGAGAAAGAAGAGACAAACTGAAGTAGAGTAGTGGGAAGGAGGAGACAAATATAAAAGTAGAATTGACCACTCAAAACCCTCCTTATTACGGAAAATTGTTCAGGTAGGACGACTTGCATGAAGAAACTAATTAATTATATGGAAATTAACGTAAAAAGTGGCTGATGTTTTCCATTATCATATTATTCTTTAATTGGTGTTTGAACTTGCCTCTACAAGACTCGATTATCTTACCGGTTGGGCGTTGCGCGAGAGCATTCGAGATCGAGAGAAACACACAGCATCCGAAAGAGTAAAGACGAGATGAAATTAGAGAAAGAGGGAATCATTGATAGAGTGCGCGAAACGAGAAACGCAGACAACGAGAGAAGTTCTTGGCAAGATGCCAAGTCGATGCTCTGAAACAGACGGTCACATCTAATGGCTCGAAGAGAAACATCCCCATTTAATTGGCACCTACCGTGTATTTACTAATTAAACATCTTTCTTCGTGAAACAAATACGAGATGGTAATGCACTTATTATCCCCTGCACAAGCTAATTGAGTGATTTACATTCAATTTCGTGTTCTGCACTTTTGAGGTACTTTTCAATAAAAAAAATTCCACTCATCCACTCGCACCTTTTCCCTCCTTTCCGAGTGGTCTGCTCGTTTTTCCCGCGCAACATCATAACCAGCCGCCATGGTGAGTACCGTAACCATTGCTGCAGTATCCCCTTTGCGTCCTACAGTAACCTCACTCATGCACAGGGCGACAACAACTATGAGCCGCTTGGGAACCTGGACCCGAAGCCGGCGCCGGCGCCCGGCCCGCCGTCGCCCGCGTCTCTCGGCGCCTCGCCGTCCGCCGACAACATGTACGAGGGCATCGGCGGGCCCGCGAACGGTGGGCATACGGTAGCTTATCGATTGATACAGTAACCGTGGTTACAGTACCTGATGCGCCGGCGCCCCCGCCGCCGCCCAAGAAGCTGACACTGTCAGAGAAGCGGCGACTCGAGCCGATCAGAGAGGATGACGGGATAAATCTGACATCGGTTTCGGAGGTACGGTATTCTAGGGTACTGCAGCTTAGGAGGTACGGTATTGTACGGATAGGGTAGCTTTGGAGAAACGGTATTAAAGGATTACTGTAGCTTCGGAGGTACGGTATTACAGAAATACTGTACCTTCGGACGTACGGTATCGTACGGGATCTGAAGCTTAGGAGATACTGTAGGGGTACTGTATTGATCTACCATTTCCAGAAGAAGAAGAAGAAGAAGGGCAAGAAGGGCAAAACGCCAGTGAAAAAGAAGCAAGAGTCCACGACCGAGTCCACCAGTCAAATACAGTACCCGGAGGTGCGCTTATCGATTGATCGATGGTTATCAACTGACTTTTTTACAGCCGCCATCATCAAAGAAAGCGTCGGCAAAGAGCAGAAAGAGCCAAAAGTCACCCGACGTTCCCAGTGTCCAGGTAGCCTAACCTGTCAAATACCGTATACCGACGTTGACTACAGTACTCCTACCTTACCTTCAGGAGTCGAAAAAGCAGAAAAAGAAGAGCGGACTGATGTGCAAGCTGGCCGTGTTTTTGCTGATCGCGGTGGTCCTTGGTGGGTTTTGTGAATTAACAATTTACGTAATTAATAAAAATATTTAAATTATATTTATTTTAAACATCAATATTTTCTGGAGCGATTGTGGCCGGAGCTCTCATCGGCAGTGGCGCCGTCAAAATTGGCAAGGAGTGAGTTCTCCAGAAAGGGGTCGGCAGTGAGAGGCTGCGCCAAATTAGCGGGTCCGCTCACTTTGTTGCCCTCCCGTGACCCCTTTCTGGAGGTGCCGAGCTACGCGGCTGAGATTTCACAGTTGCCAATCATGATAACAAGAAATTGTTGTAATTGCAGCAAAGAGGCGGGCGCCGCCAAGCAGCACGGCGGGCTGCAGAACACTACCACACCTGCTGCAGCCACGACTGATGCAGCCAAGAATGTGACCACGCCCCCGACACCGGATGCTGCAGCTGCTGCAAATGCGACAGCGCTCGACCCAGAAGCGTCGACTCCTGCAGCAGCTGCAGCAACGATCGCTGCTATCACCCAATCTACCGTAGTTGATCCGCCAGAACTGATTCTCACATCGACAAACACCACCACCACGAAGAAACAAACAAAGAAGGAGACGTCACAGATCCGACCCAAGACGCGCCCCAGTCGCCTGCTACCGTAACCCTCTCCATTAGAGGCTCCGGCCGGAAACATAATAGATTCTCTGCATTCATAGCGAGTGGATAAACGAGTGTTATGCGAGTTTGTGAATAAGTTGAAACAGCGGATGCAAAGTCATGAAATTTATTTATCTAGACATTCTACATCGAACATACACATGGATTACATTTGAAAAAAGTCGATTGGCAATTCTCCGAGAGTAACCGAGAGTCAATCCTATAGGAAACAAGCAACCGTACTCCAATCTACCATAACCCGATGGATTATCGGATTGACTGACTATTGATTGACAAACAAATTGCAATGGAAACGGATTACCGTAATCAATCGTTCGTAATGCAAAATAATCTAGCGAAGACAAACTACAATATACCAATCTACCGTAATTAACCAACGGTAATACAAACAATCTATCAAAGACGAACTACCGTACTCCAATCCACCGTAATCTATCGGATGTGCACAACTCCTCCCTTAGCCGGTCTCTTCTTCGCCTGATTCATTCCGCACATTTTCATCGTTTTAGCCATCAGAAATCCGGTTTTCTTGGGGGCGGGACGAGACGCGGACATGCGCGACTTTTCCTCGGAAGACGCGCGATTAATGCCTGCCAGGCCGGACTTGATCTTGTCCAGCGCGGAACTCGCGTCTGCAATAGAATTAAAGAAATTTAAAAAAATTAGAAAATGTGCCTTGTAACATTGTGGACTGAATTGTGATCAGCTCGAGCGTTGCGTTTGACCTACCATTAGTTGCCTCTCTCAGCGGGGAAGTACTGGTCGGGCTGGCGGAGGCTGCTACAGGGGCTGCAAAGGCTGCAGGTGCTGCACAGGTCGCAGATTCGGGCGACTTGCGACCCGCGCTGCCGAATCGGATGATCAGCTTGATGGGAGGAGACAAGTTCTCGGCAGCCAGTCTCGGCTGAAAATATGAGCATTGCTGTTTTGGTGGCATGTCAAAGCCTATTTCGTGGCGGCACCTTTTTCTCGCCATTTATAATTCTCTTCACATTTCTCTCTAAAAAGCGGTGTTAATAATTTTCACCTCATTTCAATACCATATCAAACCTCGGGAAAGGGGTCCGATTGCATGAATGCATAAAATTGCTCATGATCCATTTCTGGGGGTTCGGAAGATATTTTTGATAAAATGATTCACATGCTCACTTTCTTGTTTTCTTGTTCCTCTTCAGGGGAAGCTGCGCTGCGCTTGCGACTTCCCGATGCATCCAATCTGCAGGAGATCTACCGTAATCTAATATACAGTAATCCAAACTACCGTACTTTCGCATAGCGTATTACAAGATACCGATGTCCATTTTCAAGTCGTTTTCTAGATCGGCCGTTTTTTTCAATCTGCCGCCAACCCACCACTTTTTTTATTTAACCACTTCCCAGCTAGTGTATGCTGCTACGGTACCTCAGCGGGGATAGATTTGACTCGGAGGAGGGGCTTGGATGAGCCGTGCTATTCCATTTGACGAGTAGGACAGCGACAGTGCTACCGTGCACCTTGTCATTCTCCAATCGATCGACAATCTGTGCGGGACTCATCGTAACGGTACGCACTACGGTACATTGATGTGCTTACTGTACTCTTATCAAATACGGTAGGTCGACAGACTACGGTACCTTGTCGATCCGCGTTTTCTCAAGCAACTCGGCGTTCATATCGATCGATGAGAGACGCTTGAGCGCATGGTCAATCTGCCGATTGGATACGGTAAGTGCCGGTCATTAGGTATACATTAGAGTCAGTTACCGTAGTAGATGTGATTTGGATACGGTAGAATACGGTACTCACCTTCCGACCCTCTTTGATGTAACGCGCGTACCGCTCAATGTTGGCAACAACGTTGGACATGATTTGAGCTCCATTTGAGGCAGACATGTTTTGGGATCTACGAGAAGTGTTCTTTTGAAGGCAAAGTATGAGTGAGGGGCATAAAATATTTTATTTAAAAATCAAGGGGAAAATGCTGCGATACTTGCAGTGAGATGGAATTCGAAAATTATACATACATAATATGCGAATAAAAGATACAAGAGAAGAGCGACTAAATGGGAAGTCTTCTCTAGAGACCGAACATTGCTGTGAATGAAAGAGTGAATGATAATGGAAATGAAATGCGAGATGTGGGCGGGACGCGTCGGAATCAGCAATACAGACGCGTTAGATGAGGCCGACTCTAAAGGGTCAGAGTGAGAGAGTGTGTGAAAAGAAGAGAGTTTCTTCCGATTTTACAATGGACGCCCGAAACAACGCTGGCGAAGAAGCGTTGGACAACGTGAGACATACTAACATGGTGAGACAGCACGCGGGGTGAGAAGGTCAGACAACGACACATGGCTTCGGGTATGACGCCAACTGGAATTGTTGTGAAACGATCGACGCAAGCCCATTGGCTAACCTTGTCAGGAAAGTGATGGTTCGAAAACTTCCAGTAATAGGTAACGTGAGAAAGTCAGAGACGTCTGAAAATTTAAAGCATTCTGACGAGAGGAAGAGGCGAAAACTATAATATGATGAAGCTGCACGGAACAATGAAAATATAAATACAAAAACAAATTCCAAAATTGGAAAAAAATTGGCATTAAATCAATTGTATCTATACTACGGTACTTTGTGTATGGTGTGCTACTGGAATATACTGTGGGAGAGGTGTGCTAAACTATCGACTTTTCGGCACGACCTCATTTTTTCTTTTCCGCATTTTCGCTTGTGTTTATCGATTTCCCAACTTGTTTCTTTCTTTATTCCACTTTACATTCCCTCACGGTATCATTTGACCGATCAGTGAACTCTCCAGAATGGGCCAAAACGCGATAAAAAACTAAGAATGTGACCCTCTCTCGTTTTCGTACGTTCTCGCATAACCCCAGTTGTGAGATTTCGAATCGTGTGTTATTTCAGTCGCTACTTCATTGCATGAGCGACGAAGGCTCCATTGAAGGAGGCGAAGCATTCTTTACGCTGATTAAAAGCGCAGGATCGCAAAAACTCCAGGGAAAAAAATGAAAGGGTTATTAGCTGTTTAAAGTTAGTTGAATGAATTTAACATCAGTTTGCGATCACTATGTGATTTTTCAGGTAATACTGTATTTTGTCAAATTTTTCTTCTGCTTTATTCTTCTTCGACTCTTTTGCGTGCTTCTTTCATTTTATTATGTTTCTATAAAACTATTTCACACAAAAAAATACATTGTCTTTGAAATACTATGTGCTCATTAATCTGTATTGTGTCCTATGCATTAAACAAGACAACAATAAGACGATGCAAATTTTATACAGTACACACATATTTTATGTTATATATTATATATTCGACATGGCAATGAGGAAGGAGACTAAAATTATATAGCAAAAAATATGGTGTTGGTTATGCAAGAAGCTAACAGAGATACAAATTAGAAGCATTACGAAAGTGTAATTGAACAAATTCAACAGAACATGCGTACAATACGAAGAGGCCACACATGAAAAAAACTGAAGCGAACAGGTCAATACAAGAAAAGCGATAGAGGGTGAAAGCTGCGTATAGCGTGCATCTTGAAGTTCATTCAATTTCAATTTATGGACAGTGCTCGTACGGGCTTGCATTGTCGGACGGCGCACGGCCACAAGATGCTGCAAATAATCGTTTCGTAACCGTTCCAAACATCCAGAAAGAGGCCAGGGTGAGAGATTGCATAAAGGTGTGTTCGATAGAAATTATCGATTTTGCATACTCTTTCACTCACAACCCCATTCTGGAGGTAAAATATTTGACGAAATAAATCGATTTAAAAAATCACTCAATTTTACCAATATATGCATTGTATTTATTTAACTATTTTAAATTGTATCTGGTCAAATTTTTACATGGATGCTACACATTCCATACATTTTTAAAATATTTTTCCTATAAAAGAATAGAACTCTGAAAGTTTCAGAGTTTACTGAAAAAAAAATTGAATGGAACTCTGAAATACATAGTTTCAGATTTTTTTTAAGTTTTCGATTTCTGTAATTTTTGAAAATTGCAAAACTTTGGAAAATCGTATCTCGAATTAATGACTTGCATACTTCCTGTAGAATCCAAAATTCTAACCATATTACAAAGTTTTGAAAAAACGGTATGGTAGGAGGAGCACCTAGAGAATTTATTTGTTTGCATCTCGAAAAAGATGCACCCTAACATATACGATTTTTAAGCCGGAATTTAAAAATCTCCTTGTCCGTTCTGGAAAGAAAATAATTAAATTTTAGGTTATTGTTCACATTATATTTATTTTAAATTGCAAATATTATTCTGATGATAATTGAAGTAGTTACTTTAATGTAAATAAGGTATTCAGAGTTTAATTAACCGATTGGGACCGAAAAAAAACTAGTTTGGCCGCCTCGGCGGCCCGCAAATTTTTTCCTCGGCGGCCCGCAGTCTGAAAAAAGTCCGAGTTTCCAGCCCAACACTGCGGTGGCCCCCTGACCCCTTTCTGTATGCTTGGAATCATGCGATACAATAACATGTGGCTCGTCAGATGGATCTCAAACAGGAGCCACCGGATGTGACGGAGGATATCTCAACTCATCTCATCATGACTAAAGAAGTACGTGAATTATTATTAATATATATTATAAGTATAAACTAGGGTTCCCGTTCGGCTTCGGTTTCGGTAATACGGCGTCTCTTTTTCTCTCGTTCTCTCCACTTTATCAGCCGTATTACCGATCTCTCGCTGAGAAGGTCGTAATACGAAAACCGAACTTGCATCCCTAGTATAAACTAGTATATAGTATATATACAAATGATAAAATGGTGCCAAAACGGTACGCCCCTGATGGTAAACAAAGGGAATCCTTTTTATATGATCGTTCCTTTATTTTATATCTGTAATAATAAGTGGGAGAGGTGATAATCAGGATTAATAATTTTCACAACAACAAAAGAAAACTATCACTGAAGAAAATCAATCAAGATACTGAGCCTTTTCAACTTCGTAAAAGCTAATTGCCTCTTGATAAACGATTTGTAAACTTAATATAAACTTAATAAAAATTGCAGGAATGTCGTGAGGCGGCTCTCGCTTCGATCAATCGACTATATTTTCCTGAATCAACCACTCCATCCGAGAATGTGAGCCTTTTTTATTTGTAATTATATTTTTTATATTAATTAATTAATGATTAATATTCCACCTTAAAGACTTGCTGTCCTCTGCACTGCTCGCAGGGATATGACAAATAATATTTTCGAAAATTGATTTTAAATATTTACAAAAGGTGACTATTTACTACAGGATGAGTCTGCTATGGAGCTCTCATCTCGCTCGATCGATAATTCAGCGTCACACCAAATCGATCCTCTCTTCGAAAGTTCAAATGTAAGAAAGCTAGCGAAAAATCCTCATGATCCAATTATTAAAAATGAAGAGGAGGACGACTCCCTCTATTTCATGGACGATGTAAGTTTTTTTTTTCACTTCTTCAAAGCATTGATGATTCAATTTTGCTGTACATATATTTATGATCAATTAAGGGGAGGAAAAATATGTTAAATATTACGTGCATGTTTTTGTTGTTGCGAAACCTGAATTCATTGCTCTTTTTTTTACAAAATTTACTGAAATTTAAATATATTCGTCATGCTGCTGTGATAATATTACAATATCAATTTTTCCAGGGACTGCTCGAATCAGAATTTGATGAGGTCGAGGATGATTATCTCAATGGAACTGGCGATGAAATGGTGATGGAACCATCGATCGGAGGGGTGATTTCGCATATTTCGTTTCTAAAATGGTATGATCAAAAGTGAAAATGTGAACTTCTGTTGCTTACCATGCGGAGCTTTCACATTTGCTTTAAAGTGAGAAATACCCATAGAAAAGACCTATCGATTGACCTCTCCTCATCTGTCTCTCTTGGAGAGATCACAGAGGGGGAAGTGATAGGAAAAGAGAGATTGGGGAATCGAGGAGGGGCGAGAGGTGCGAGAGGAGAAGAGAGACTGAGTAGATCAAAGAGAGTGCGAGATAGGAGAGGTGATCTCGCATCCGGGGAGTCACACTAGTCCGGAAAAGGGATCGAAAGTTTGTTATCTCGTGGCGACACCATAGGAATTCGCGCGAATTCAAAAATGAGGTAACTCTCCGTTTAATTTTCTCTTGTTCTATAACGTAAACATAGGAACGAACAGTTTGAGCGTTTATTTTGACAATTATTTTTCTGTAATACCTTGTCCTCCATGGAAACACTCAGTTTCTCGCTGCTTATTCATTATAAGCAGTCAAAAGGAAACTGTGTTCTCGCGAATTTTTAAATAATACAATCTTGATAGGGGTGTCAAAATTCTGTAATAATTCCCAACTACCATAATCCCCGTCATTACAGACCAATACAATATCCAACGACCAATCAACGGGTGGCGAAATCCCATTCAAATTCGATAAGCAGATTATGGTAAGTGAAAAGCCGTGGTGGGAGTTATGCTAAAATCATAATATTTACTGGATTTTTTGTTGAATCGTGTTCATGCTCGAGTCAATAATTTTTCTCAACTTTTCAGGTATCAATGAGATATCCAACCGTTGAATTCGCACTGCCACAGTCATGGACGAAGGTTCGATTTTTTTATTTTCGAAGGTATTCGAATGTTCGATTTTGAGCGTGGTTTTTCGATTAATCGATAATTGACTTTTTTATTGTAAAGTTGTTATTTGATAATTTGCATTTATTTAATTTTTTTAGGAAACTCCACTGCCAAAGAGCCGCTGCAAGAAGGGAAAGAATGAAGGGGAGCTGTCGTGGAGCAGGTTGGTTTTGTATTTCATATACGTAATTTTTATATTTCTGTTAAATAATTACATTTAAATAATTTTACGAATTAGTGGGCTACTCCAGTATACACCATATGAGACCGTGCGAAATCGAGAGGGACTCTCTCTTTTTTCCACACTCTCTCGCACTGACCCCTATCCGGACGTTTGGAATGATATATACTACATCAGACTGGGCGAGCTGGAGATAGCGCTGACAGCGGCGAAGAAGAGAGAAGACGATCTAGAGAGGTTTGTATTGCATTTATAAAATTATACAATATAAGAAAGGGTAAAAAATACTTCCTGTTTTCTATTCAAGACAATAGAGTACACAAGAGTTAGAGGGTGGCCGATGTGCCCGTATGGTAAACGACGGAAGTCTGTGTTTTGATTTTTTGGCATGATCGTATTATTTTATAAGTGTAATAGAGTGCGAAGTTTATATATAATATTTATACGAGTCACGAGGAAAAGCGGTACAATAACATAAATTAAAAGAAAGAAAGGAACGAATCATTATTGGACAACAACAACAAAAGTAAGAAGGTCACTCAGGAAAACTGCTCTACTCACAAAGAAAAAACTCTACGCGTTTGAAACTCTAATCGCTTTTAGAGTTTCAAACTCTAGAAAATTAGAGTTTTCCACTCTAAAGGCGCCTAGAGTTGCAAACTCTAAAACATTAGAGTTTCAAACTCTAATCGCGCCTGCTCCCGGGCTGTGACATTTTCAGTCTTTTATTTATCTATTTCAACATTTTAAAGACTATTCATTATGTTTCGATCGTCGTATTTGTTCCCTCGCGGTTGTAGAGATTCACCGCAGCGCGTTCAGGTCATGTGGGGCTCTCTGCGCCTCCTCGACCATCTCGGCGATCAATTTCTCTGTTTTCAATTTTCATTTTTATGGAATTGAGAAGAAATGTATATCGGTGAGTTTTTAACAATGATTTTTCATAGAAAAATATTGTAAAGAATATTTGAATGAAACGACGAATCACATATCT
This sequence comes from Pristionchus fissidentatus, assembly GCA_036245785.1. Lineage (NCBI taxonomy): Eukaryota > Metazoa > Nematoda > Chromadorea > Rhabditida > Neodiplogasteridae > Pristionchus > Pristionchus fissidentatus. The sequence continues at coordinate 3,327,509 of BTSY01000006.1, forward strand.
GACCCGAAGCTAACAGTAAATTGAACTCGATCTACCCATACTGTAAGAAGTTTCATTAAACTTCGCGTTCACTTAAAATTTCGCTTATCAATGGCTTTTGAGTTTTCTCGGTCGGTTTTATCTGTCAAGACGCCGCGTAGATGCTGTCAACACCATCTCTAAACCACCGTACACTTGCCAGGACTCCTGGCGCTCGCCGTCGTTAAAATTAGGTCAGTTTCTCGAGGTGGGCGACATTAATTATTTCTGAGTTCGGGTTTTGCTTGTGGATACATACTCAGGTCCACTCCTCTCGTTTGATGAGCTATAGAGAGGCGAAGAGAAGCTGAATATGATCTCTCCGCAAAGGTTTGTGAGCAGACGGGTGGTCCTCTTACCATTATTATTAGTTACTTCACTGAAAACAAGCACAAATTTGGCGCAAGAACCTGGACCTCTTGCAAGTTGCGGGGAATACCAGCGCATTTATATTGTTGTAGCCGGCAATTTTCTTGAAGCTTGCGAAAATTAAAAACTGAAATAACTTGGGCGCGTATTGCGTGATACTCAGTTCCAGTCGGGCAAGGATCTTTTTTGTAAATTTGCTGTCGTTATTTTGTACTTGCGTTCGCCAAGTTTGCAACAAGTGTTGAGCGTGCTTGCGGTGATATTCTCTGCATATTGCACAAGGTCCTTGCGGCAAATTTGCGCTTTCCTTGTGTGGTGTTTGAGTTACTGTTTGAGTTACAGTTTCCTTGTGTGGTGTTTGAGTTACTGACAAAATTTGGCCGAATCACACATACGCGCAGTTCGTTTAGTTATTTTATTTCATAAGAGGTCCAAACGAATAATCAAAGGTGCCTCTTTTAAAGTAGTCCCGCATTGATTCAGTTTATGACACGAGGGTAATAAAAAGCATCACCGTATCACTAAATAGATTGAAAGTGATTGTTCAGTTTCAGTCCAGCTTTCGCAGTTACATTTGGCATGTATCTATGGAACTCCAACGAATCAACAGGTATTTCACCTTAATCCTTTAATTTTTATTCTTTGCAGACATATCAAGCTGATTTAATTGCTTATAATGTTTATCTTCGAGTCATAGAGAGAGGTGAGTTTAATTCGTTTATTTTAATGATCATATTTGTAATGTTGCCGCAGATAACCCCCACTCATTCATACATGAGTGGGGGTTGTCTGAGGAAGGTTTCAGATCGCTATGAAATATTTGTAAATATCTTCAATAATTATATATTTTCATGATTGGGCACGATATTATGTTACCGGTGAGCCATTTTTGTTATTGCGCTTAGCTAACAACGAAAGTCCGAATCACGAGCGTTTCATGAAGTCGTGTATATAGTGATTTTAATTAGAGTGTACTTTTATTATAATCAGTTTACTTTTACAAATAAGCTACCAGTTTGAATGAGCACTATCTGGGATGTTGAGTTGAGATGCCTAAAGGAGTAAAATTATCTGTTTTGACTCGGTGATTATCGTTCACTGTATGCAAATGATGCGCAGCAAATTGTCGAAAATAGGCTAAAATCGAATATTTTGCTAAAAACGTCTTCCGTAAGGGTTATTGAATAACTCCTAAATGTGTGAGTATTTGGCCTCGTATTTGATGCGTGTATCAAATATTGTTACCAGATACATTTGTGATCGATGTGACAAGGAATTGAAGCTCCTGCCACTCTCATTCGCATATAGTGAACGATAAATGTACCTCGATGAAATAGAAATCGTGGGTGGAAATTTGAATTGTAACTTGTGTTTTGCAGGCATTCCCTCTCTCCCCCCTCACTCTTCTCTCTCTTCCCCCCGCAATGGGTCGATCAACTTCGCTACCCATGTTCCAATCTGCTAAATTATTCCTCGTTTTCTTCTGTATTGTTTTGGTTGATAAAATATTGCAATATCCTCATTTGCCGAGCATTAAAGCTCTTCCGCTAAACACTTTACGTATCGACAACATAATATCGACGATATTACGGTATCCTGAACGGGCGAAATGATGGGGAATCACAAATCTGACACGCGATGCGCTCTAATTGAACTGAATTACGGTCTATCGCAAACGGCCTCATATTTAATATTTTAATAAATTTTTCTGGTCCGATAGGGGGTTATTAGGTAGAGGTTTGAAAGTGAGGCCAAATCCGACATCTCATTGTTTTGAATCATTTTCGACTATGGATATCGGATTTAGTTCATTCCGGTCTCTGCCCGTATACCCGGGCCGAATTAAAACCTCTATTATTAGGGTCGGCCATTTGAATCGTTCACAACCGCTCAGAAAGTAACAAATGGGAGTCGAGTAAATCCTAGGATGCGAGTCAAAATGATGCAGTCAAATGACTCGAGGAGTTCCGAAAAGAATCAATTTGCCAATCCTATGGGGTATCCACATCAGTCTGTAACCCTTGTGTCTGGCGATTGTGGAAAGGAAATGTTGTAACGACATGTGTACTGACGCTTTTTTCAAAATATTTTTTTTTCGTCAGACAGTTGTCAGAAATGGATGGGAAACTGCTTGAATCCGAGAGGAGAACGGAGGAAGCGTAAGTTTACGATCGACAAATGCATATTGATGACGCAATCTGAATTATGATGATGATGCAATATTAATTAATTCATTATTTATTCCGCCAGAGGCAAGTAAAATAATTATAACTGTTAATGTGGGGCAAGGGAGGATGTCCGTGGACGCAGTCATATCGGTTGTTTTTTTTGCTTTGGCAACAAGGGTGAAGGGGATCACAGCGAAAATGAAGATGGGGATCGATAAACAGTGTGTAATCAATCTTACGATACGGTAGGTTATTGGTATAGGTCAAATGATTATCTTTGCTATTGATTCAAAGAGCAGGTGCAAATGAAAGGTGATACAAAAAGCAGGGCAAACGACGATCTGAAGAGCGCGACGGCGGCGAAGTAGTGAGTCGATAGCATACTATCAGCTACAGTATACCGCCCATTCCGGTAGGGTTACGGTATGCAAATGATCATTTGAAAAAAAGAGCCAAAACACGTGCTTGCGTTGTTTATCGTACAGGCGCGTACTCGATCCTCTCAATTTTGTGTGCTCACTCGCCTTCGGTAAATACAGTATCATTTTGACATGTTGCTTGATCGTATCATTTTACAAATGCAATACCGTACTACCTCCTTTGTAGCGTCGAAGACAATGCAGCCAGGATGCGACAGGAAGCGCTCGTCCAGCTGAGGTAATCGATAATTACTTGTGCTCACGATTCCAGTCCTCCAGAAAGGGGTCTGAAGGGAGCGAGAGAGAGTATGTGCAAACAATGATAAACCGAGAGACGCGCTCTCTGATTTTCGCACGCTCTCTAGAAGTTTCAAACCCTCGCTCTGGACATGTCAAGATTAGAGTTTGTTTTCTTTGTGATTATGTTCATCACCGATGCTACATTGCAGTGACAAAATATCGGCTGAAAACGTGCAACTGCTCGCCAAGGTACAGTACTACGAGAAGAACTGGGACTTCACCAAGCACAGACCGGTGGGTCACGCTTGTGATTTGCAGATGCGTAGGAGATACTGTAGTCTCTAGGTGGTACTGTGGTTATCTAGGTAGTTTAAAGTAAAGGTGCTCTTGTTCCGAGTGGCTTGTCGGTGAACGTTGCATCTTGCAATGGTATGCTTCTAAAATAATCCATTCGCAACCCTCCAGAGAGTGGCGGAGATGCGATGTGTTATTTCTAAGAGGTCGTCGTTGCCGTATGCAGAACCCTCGCGTTCATTTGTCCCATTTTAAATCATCGCTAGGTTATCGCATCATATCTGACTGGAATGTTGCTGAGGTAAATGAATTGAAATTAAATTAAATTGAGTGTGAGACAATTGGAGAGTTTTCTGTTGACCCCTCTCACATTCGCACACTCTTTCGCTTGGAGGTTTGAAACGATGCGCTATACTAATTTCCTCACCATCAGATGGTCTGCGGTGTTCCTCCTCCTCCGCCTCCGCCCGTCCCGCCTCCTCCCTCGATGGCGCAGCATCGCCGCCACGCGCCGCCGCCGCCCGGGCCGGTGCCACCCAGCGCCATGATGGCGCCACCGGAGCCCGCTGTCCCGAGACCGCGAGTGCCCCCTCGCTTCCGCTAGCCGGTCAATAGACACGGTTAGGAATATTCCGTAATTTAGCTATCGCTGTATCTTTTTCACGTTTTTTTTGCCAGTTGTTGCAGAACATTTTGTGTTGCACTGTTAGAATTTGATGTATACTCGTTTTGTTGCAGAAATGCTAATAAATATATTTTATCGATAGATAAATGGAACTGATTCAAGCGAATTTCGGTATGAAATCCGATGCTTGTACTTAGCACACAAGGCGTAAGTGGTAAGCGATTACTGAAATGAATTATTTGAGACTGGGGAACGTTCAAAAATAGAGGTTTAATTTGGGCGAATATGTATTTCTCCTAACACACCTTTTGAATTAAAAAAAATAGTTTTAAAGTTATAAGCCTCTGGAAGAATGAAATAGATATACCGTGTGCAGAATGTAAAGATACAGAATCGATTTTTAAAAATAATATTGTTAATTTGTAGCCACGATGGACTCCACACTCTCGATTGTTGAAGAATTGAGGAAAAAGGTAATTATCAAATTCATCTGTATTTTCTATTTTTTGTGCTTGCTAAACAGTTATGTTTTTTTCATATAGAATTTGAGCATCGGATTTTACAAGCATCGGATTTCATACCGAAATTCGCTTGAATCAGTTCCATTTATCTATCGATAAAATATATTTATTAGCATTTCTGCAACAAAACGAGTATACATCAAAGTCTAACAGTGCAACACAAAATGTTCTGCAACAACTGGCAAAAAAAACGTGAAAAAGATACAGCGATAGCTAAATTACGGAATATTCCTAACCGTGTCTATTGACCGGCTAGCGGAAGCGAGGGGGCACTCGCGGTCTCGGGACAGCGGGCTCCGGTGGCGCCATCATGGCGCTGGGTGGCACCGGCCCGGGCGGCGGCGGCGCGTGGCGGCGATGCTGCGCCATCGAGGGAGGAGGCGGGACGGGCGGAGGCGGAGGAGGAGGAACACCGCAGACCATCTGATGGTGAGGAAATTAGTATAGCGCATCGTTTCAAACCTCCAAGCGAAAGAGTGTGCGAATGTGAGAGGGGTCAACAGAAAACTCTCCAATTGTCTCACACTCAATTTAATTTAATTTCAATTCATTTACCTCAGCAACATTCCAGTCAGATATGATGCGATAACCTAGCGATGATTTAAAATGGGACAAATGAACGCGAGGGTTCTGCATACGGCAACGACGACCTCTTAGAAATAACACATCGCATCTCCGCCACTCTCTGGAGGGTTGCGAATGGATTATTTTAGAAGCATACCATTGCAAGATGCAACGTTCACCGACAAGCCACTCGGAACAAGAGCACCTTTACTTTAAACTACCTAGATAACCACAGTACCACCTAGAGACTACAGTATCTCCTACGCATCTGCAAATCACAAGCGTGACCCACCGGTCTGTGCTTGGTGAAGTCCCAGTTCTTCTCGTAGTACTGTACCTTGGCGAGCAGTTGCACGTTTTCAGCCGATATTTTGTCACTGCAATGTAGCATCGGTGATGAACATAATCACAAAGAAAACAAACTCTAATCTTGACATGTCCAGAGCGAGGGTTTGAAACTTCTAGAGAGCGTGCGAAAATCAGAGAGCGCGTCTCTCGGTTTATCATTGTTTGCACATACTCTCTCTCGCTCCCTTCAGACCCCTTTCTGGAGGACTGGAATCGTGAGCACAAGTAATTATCGATTACCTCAGCTGGACGAGCGCTTCCTGTCGCATCCTGGCTGCATTGTCTTCGACGCTACAAAGGAGGTAGTACGGTATTGCATTTGTAAAATGATACGATCAAGCAACATGTCAAAATGATACTGTATTTACCGAAGGCGAGTGAGCACACAAAATTGAGAGGATCGAGTACGCGCCTGTACGATAAACAACGCAAGCACGTGTTTTGGCTCTTTTTTTCAAATGATCATTTGCATACCGTAACCCTACCGGAATGGGCGGTATACTGTAGCTGATAGTATGCTATCGACTCACTACTTCGCCGCCGTCGCGCTCTTCAGATCGTCGTTTGCCCTGCTTTTTGTATCACCTTTCATTTGCACCTGCTCTTTGAATCAATAGCAAAGATAATCATTTGACCTATACCAATAACCTACCGTATCGTAAGATTGATTACACACTGTTTATCGATCCCCATCTTCATTTTCGCTGTGATCCCCTTCACCCTTGTTGCCAAAGCAAAAAAAACAACCGATATGACTGCGTCCACGGACATCCTCCCTTGCCCCACATTAACAGTTATAATTATTTTACTTGCCTCTGGCGGAATAAATAATGAATTAATTAATATTGCATCATCATCATAATTCAGATTGCGTCATCAATATGCATTTGTCGATCGTAAACTTACGCTTCCTCCGTTCTCCTCTCGGATTCAAGCAGTTTCCCATCCATTTCTGACAACTGTCTGACGAAAAAAAAATATTTTGAAAAAAGCGTCAGTACACATGTCGTTACAACATTTCCTTTCCACAATCGCCAGACACAAGGGTTACAGACTGATGTGGATACCCCATAGGATTGGCAAATTGATTCTTTTCGGAACTCCTCGAGTCATTTGACTGCATCATTTTGACTCGCATCCTAGGATTTACTCGACTCCCATTTGTTACTTTCTGAGCGGTTGTGAACGATTCAAATGGCCGACCCTAATAATAGAGGTTTTAATTCGGCCCGGGTATACGGGCAGAGACCGGAATGAACTAAATCCGATATCCATAGTCGAAAATGATTCAAAACAATGAGATGTCGGATTTGGCCTCACTTTCAAACCTCTACCTAATAACCCCCTATCGGACCAGAAAAATTTATTAAAATATTAAATATGAGGCCGTTTGCGATAGACCGTAATTCAGTTCAATTAGAGCGCATCGCGTGTCAGATTTGTGATTCCCCATCATTTCGCCCGTTCAGGATACCGTAATATCGTCGATATTATGTTGTCGATACGTAAAGTGTTTAGCGGAAGAGCTTTAATGCTCGGCAAATGAGGATATTGCAATATTTTATCAACCAAAACAATACAGAAGAAAACGAGGAATAATTTAGCAGATTGGAACATGGGTAGCGAAGTTGATCGACCCATTGCGGGGGGAAGAGAGAGAAGAGTGAGGGGGGAGAGAGGGAATGCCTGCAAAACACAAGTTACAATTCAAATTTCCACCCACGATTTCTATTTCATCGAGGTACATTTATCGTTCACTATATGCGAATGAGAGTGGCAGGAGCTTCAATTCCTTGTCACATCGATCACAAATGTATCTGGTAACAATATTTGATACACGCATCAAATACGAGGCCAAATACTCACACATTTAGGAGTTATTCAATAACCCTTACGGAAGACGTTTTTAGCAAAATATTCGATTTTAGCCTATTTTCGACAATTTGCTGCGCATCATTTGCATACAGTGAACGATAATCACCGAGTCAAAACAGATAATTTTACTCCTTTAGGCATCTCAACTCAACATCCCAGATAGTGCTCATTCAAACTGGTAGCTTATTTGTAAAAGTAAACTGATTATAATAAAAGTACACTCTAATTAAAATCACTATATACACGACTTCATGAAACGCTCGTGATTCGGACTTTCGTTGTTAGCTAAGCGCAATAACAAAAATGGCTCACCGGTAACATAATATCGTGCCCAATCATGAAAATATATAATTATTGAAGATATTTACAAATATTTCATAGCGATCTGAAACCTTCCTCAGACAACCCCCACTCATGTATGAATGAGTGGGGGTTATCTGCGGCAACATTACAAATATGATCATTAAAATAAACGAATTAAACTCACCTCTCTCTATGACTCGAAGATAAACATTATAAGCAATTAAATCAGCTTGATATGTCTGCAAAGAATAAAAATTAAAGGATTAAGGTGAAATACCTGTTGATTCGTTGGAGTTCCATAGATACATGCCAAATGTAACTGCGAAAGCTGGACTGAAACTGAACAATCACTTTCAATCTATTTAGTGATACGGTGATGCTTTTTATTACCCTCGTGTCATAAACTGAATCAATGCGGGACTACTTTAAAAGAGGCACCTTTGATTATTCGTTTGGACCTCTTATGAAATAAAATAACTAAACGAACTGCGCGTATGTGTGATTCGGCCAAATTTTGTCAGTAACTCAAACACCACACAAGGAAACTGTAACTCAAACAGTAACTCAAACACCACACAAGGAAAGCGCAAATTTGCCGCAAGGACCTTGTGCAATATGCAGAGAATATCACCGCAAGCACGCTCAACACTTGTTGCAAACTTGGCGAACGCAAGTACAAAATAACGACAGCAAATTTACAAAAAAGATCCTTGCCCGACTGGAACTGAGTATCACGCAATACGCGCCCAAGTTATTTCAGTTTTTAATTTTCGCAAGCTTCAAGAAAATTGCCGGCTACAACAATATAAATGCGCTGGTATTCCCCGCAACTTGCAAGAGGTCCAGGTTCTTGCGCCAAATTTGTGCTTGTTTTCAGTGAAGTAACTAATAATAATGGTAAGAGGACCACCCGTCTGCTCACAAACCTTTGCGGAGAGATCATATTCAGCTTCTCTTCGCCTCTCTATAGCTCATCAAACGAGAGGAGTGGACCTGAGTATGTATCCACAAGCAAAACCCGAACTCAGAAATAATTAATGTCGCCCACCTCGAGAAACTGACCTAATTTTAACGACGGCGAGCGCCAGGAGTCCTGGCAAGTGTACGGTGGTTTAGAGATGGTGTTGACAGCATCTACGCGGCGTCTTGACAGATAAAACCGACCGAGAAAACTCAAAAGCCATTGATAAGCGAAATTTTAAGTGAACGCGAAGTTTAATGAAACTTCTTACAGTATGGGTAGATCGAGTTCAATTTACTGTTAGCTTCGGGTCAGATATGTGATTCGTCGTTTCATTCAAATATTCTTTACAATATTTTTCTATGAAAAATCATTGTTAAAAACTCACCGATATACATTTCTTCTCAATTCCATAAAAATGAAAATTGAAAACAGAGAAATTGATCGCCGAGATGGTCGAGGAGGCGCAGAGAGCCCCACATGACCTGAACGCGCTGCGGTGAATCTCTACAACCGCGAGGGAACAAATACGACGATCGAAACATAATGAATAGTCTTTAAAATGTTGAAATAGATAAATAAAAGACTGAAAATGTCACAGCCCGGGAGCAGGCGCGATTAGAGTTTGAAACTCTAATGTTTTAGAGTTTGCAACTCTAGGCGCCTTTAGAGTGGAAAACTCTAATTTTCTAGAGTTTGAAACTCTAAAAGCGATTAGAGTTTCAAACGCGTAGAGTTTTTTCTTTGTGAGTAGAGCAGTTTTCCTGAGTGACCTTCTTACTTTTGTTGTTGTTGTCCAATAATGATTCGTTCCTTTCTTTCTTTTAATTTATGTTATTGTACCGCTTTTCCTCGTGACTCGTATAAATATTATATATAAACTTCGCACTCTATTACACTTATAAAATAATACGATCATGCCAAAAAATCAAAACACAGACTTCCGTCGTTTACCATACGGGCACATCGGCCACCCTCTAACTCTTGTGTACTCTATTGTCTTGAATAGAAAACAGGAAGTATTTTTTACCCTTTCTTATATTGTATAATTTTATAAATGCAATACAAACCTCTCTAGATCGTCTTCTCTCTTCTTCGCCGCTGTCAGCGCTATCTCCAGCTCGCCCAGTCTGATGTAGTATATATCATTCCAAACGTCCGGATAGGGGTCAGTGCGAGAGAGTGTGGAAAAAAGAGAGAGTCCCTCTCGATTTCGCACGGTCTCATATGGTGTATACTGGAGTAGCCCACTAATTCGTAAAATTATTTAAATGTAATTATTTAACAGAAATATAAAAATTACGTATATGAAATACAAAACCAACCTGCTCCACGACAGCTCCCCTTCATTCTTTCCCTTCTTGCAGCGGCTCTTTGGCAGTGGAGTTTCCTAAAAAAATTAAATAAATGCAAATTATCAAATAACAACTTTACAATAAAAAAGTCAATTATCGATTAATCGAAAAACCACGCTCAAAATCGAACATTCGAATACCTTCGAAAATAAAAAAATCGAACCTTCGTCCATGACTGTGGCAGTGCGAATTCAACGGTTGGATATCTCATTGATACCTGAAAAGTTGAGAAAAATTATTGACTCGAGCATGAACACGATTCAACAAAAAATCCAGTAAATATTATGATTTTAGCATAACTCCCACCACGGCTTTTCACTTACCATAATCTGCTTATCGAATTTGAATGGGATTTCGCCACCCGTTGATTGGTCGTTGGATATTGTATTGGTCTGTAATGACGGGGATTATGGTAGTTGGGAATTATTACAGAATTTTGACACCCCTATCAAGATTGTATTATTTAAAAATTCGCGAGAACACAGTTTCCTTTTGACTGCTTATAATGAATAAGCAGCGAGAAACTGAGTGTTTCCATGGAGGACAAGGTATTACAGAAAAATAATTGTCAAAATAAACGCTCAAACTGTTCGTTCCTATGTTTACGTTATAGAACAAGAGAAAATTAAACGGAGAGTTACCTCATTTTTGAATTCGCGCGAATTCCTATGGTGTCGCCACGAGATAACAAACTTTCGATCCCTTTTCCGGACTAGTGTGACTCCCCGGATGCGAGATCACCTCTCCTATCTCGCACTCTCTTTGATCTACTCAGTCTCTCTTCTCCTCTCGCACCTCTCGCCCCTCCTCGATTCCCCAATCTCTCTTTTCCTATCACTTCCCCCTCTGTGATCTCTCCAAGAGAGACAGATGAGGAGAGGTCAATCGATAGGTCTTTTCTATGGGTATTTCTCACTTTAAAGCAAATGTGAAAGCTCCGCATGGTAAGCAACAGAAGTTCACATTTTCACTTTTGATCATACCATTTTAGAAACGAAATATGCGAAATCACCCCTCCGATCGATGGTTCCATCACCATTTCATCGCCAGTTCCATTGAGATAATCATCCTCGACCTCATCAAATTCTGATTCGAGCAGTCCCTGGAAAAATTGATATTGTAATATTATCACAGCAGCATGACGAATATATTTAAATTTCAGTAAATTTTGTAAAAAAAAGAGCAATGAATTCAGGTTTCGCAACAACAAAAACATGCACGTAATATTTAACATATTTTTCCTCCCCTTAATTGATCATAAATATATGTACAGCAAAATTGAATCATCAATGCTTTGAAGAAGTGAAAAAAAAAAACTTACATCGTCCATGAAATAGAGGGAGTCGTCCTCCTCTTCATTTTTAATAATTGGATCATGAGGATTTTTCGCTAGCTTTCTTACATTTGAACTTTCGAAGAGAGGATCGATTTGGTGTGACGCTGAATTATCGATCGAGCGAGATGAGAGCTCCATAGCAGACTCATCCTGTAGTAAATAGTCACCTTTTGTAAATATTTAAAATCAATTTTCGAAAATATTATTTGTCATATCCCTGCGAGCAGTGCAGAGGACAGCAAGTCTTTAAGGTGGAATATTAATCATTAATTAATTAATATAAAAAAATATAATTACAAATAAAAAAGGCTCACATTCTCGGATGGAGTGGTTGATTCAGGAAAATATAGTCGATTGATCGAAGCGAGAGCCGCCTCACGACATTCCTGCAATTTTTATTAAGTTTATATTAAGTTTACAAATCGTTTATCAAGAGGCAATTAGCTTTTACGAAGTTGAAAAGGCTCAGTATCTTGATTGATTTTCTTCAGTGATAGTTTTCTTTTGTTGTTGTGAAAATTATTAATCCTGATTATCACCTCTCCCACTTATTATTACAGATATAAAATAAAGGAACGATCATATAAAAAGGATTCCCTTTGTTTACCATCAGGGGCGTACCGTTTTGGCACCATTTTATCATTTGTATATATACTATATACTAGTTTATACTAGGGATGCAAGTTCGGTTTTCGTATTACGACCTTCTCAGCGAGAGATCGGTAATACGGCTGATAAAGTGGAGAGAACGAGAGAAAAAGAGACGCCGTATTACCGAAACCGAAGCCGAACGGGAACCCTAGTTTATACTTATAATATATATTAATAATAATTCACGTACTTCTTTAGTCATGATGAGATGAGTTGAGATATCCTCCGTCACATCCGGTGGCTCCTGTTTGAGATCCATCTGACGAGCCACATGTTATTGTATCGCATGATTCCAAGCATACAGAAAGGGGTCAGGGGGCCACCGCAGTGTTGGGCTGGAAACTCGGACTTTTTTCAGACTGCGGGCCGCCGAGGAAAAAATTTGCGGGCCGCCGAGGCGGCCAAACTAGTTTTTTTTCGGTCCCAATCGGTTAATTAAACTCTGAATACCTTATTTACATTAAAGTAACTACTTCAATTATCATCAGAATAATATTTGCAATTTAAAATAAATATAATGTGAACAATAACCTAAAATTTAATTATTTTCTTTCCAGAACGGACAAGGAGATTTTTAAATTCCGGCTTAAAAATCGTATATGTTAGGGTGCATCTTTTTCGAGATGCAAACAAATAAATTCTCTAGGTGCTCCTCCTACCATACCGTTTTTTCAAAACTTTGTAATATGGTTAGAATTTTGGATTCTACAGGAAGTATGCAAGTCATTAATTCGAGATACGATTTTCCAAAGTTTTGCAATTTTCAAAAATTACAGAAATCGAAAACTTAAAAAAAATCTGAAACTATGTATTTCAGAGTTCCATTCAATTTTTTTTTCAGTAAACTCTGAAACTTTCAGAGTTCTATTCTTTTATAGGAAAAATATTTTAAAAATGTATGGAATGTGTAGCATCCATGTAAAAATTTGACCAGATACAATTTAAAATAGTTAAATAAATACAATGCATATATTGGTAAAATTGAGTGATTTTTTAAATCGATTTATTTCGTCAAATATTTTACCTCCAGAATGGGGTTGTGAGTGAAAGAGTATGCAAAATCGATAATTTCTATCGAACACACCTTTATGCAATCTCTCACCCTGGCCTCTTTCTGGATGTTTGGAACGGTTACGAAACGATTATTTGCAGCATCTTGTGGCCGTGCGCCGTCCGACAATGCAAGCCCGTACGAGCACTGTCCATAAATTGAAATTGAATGAACTTCAAGATGCACGCTATACGCAGCTTTCACCCTCTATCGCTTTTCTTGTATTGACCTGTTCGCTTCAGTTTTTTTCATGTGTGGCCTCTTCGTATTGTACGCATGTTCTGTTGAATTTGTTCAATTACACTTTCGTAATGCTTCTAATTTGTATCTCTGTTAGCTTCTTGCATAACCAACACCATATTTTTTGCTATATAATTTTAGTCTCCTTCCTCATTGCCATGTCGAATATATAATATATAACATAAAATATGTGTGTACTGTATAAAATTTGCATCGTCTTATTGTTGTCTTGTTTAATGCATAGGACACAATACAGATTAATGAGCACATAGTATTTCAAAGACAATGTATTTTTTTGTGTGAAATAGTTTTATAGAAACATAATAAAATGAAAGAAGCACGCAAAAGAGTCGAAGAAGAATAAAGCAGAAGAAAAATTTGACAAAATACAGTATTACCTGAAAAATCACATAGTGATCGCAAACTGATGTTAAATTCATTCAACTAACTTTAAACAGCTAATAACCCTTTCATTTTTTTCCCTGGAGTTTTTGCGATCCTGCGCTTTTAATCAGCGTAAAGAATGCTCTAGAAATGTGTATTTCATTTTATGTTTACTTCAAAATTTTTACAAAAATAGAAGGTCCACGAGATGCCCCGAAATCTGGTCAAAATGAGCAGATCTCGGTGCGATCTAGGGTTCCGCTAATTTCGTCAATTTTGAAGTAAACATAAAATGAAATACACATTTCTAGAGCATTTTTTACGCTGATTAAAAGCGCAGGATCGCAAAAACTCCAGGGAAAAAAAATGAAAGGGTTATTGGCTGTTTAAAGTTAGTTGAATGAATTTAACATCAGTTTGCGATCACTATGTGATTTTCCGGGTAATACTGTATTTTGTCAATTTTTTCTTCTGCTTTATTCTTCTTCGACTCTTTTGCGTGCTTCTTTCATTTTATTATTTTTCTATTAATCTATTTCACAAAAAATATTGTCTTTGAAATACTGTGTGCTCATTAATATGTATTGTGTCCTATGAATTAAACAAGACAACAATAAGACGATGCAATCTTTATACAGTACACACATATTTTATGTTATATATTATATATTCGACATGGCAATGAGGAAGGAGACTAAAATTATATAGCAAAAAACAAAGTGTTGGTTATGCAAAAAGCTAACAGAGAAAACAATTAGAATCGTTAAGATGCAATTACACCAATCCAATCAATGAGAATTTGTACAATACGACGATGCCACGCCTGAAAAAATTAAGCAAACAGGTCAATGCAAGAAAAGCGATAGTGGATCTGTGTATAGCGTGCATCTTGAATTTCGCTCAATTTCAATTTATGGACGGTGCTCGTGCGGGGGTGCATTGTCGGACGGCGCACGGCCACAAGCTGCAAATTGTGCGTTATCTTTACCAACCTCCAGAAAGGGGCCAGGGTGAGAGGGTGAGTGAAGGTGTGTTAGAGACACAGTTCCAATCGAATTTGCATGCTCCTCCCAACCCCTTTATGGACGCAAAACATTTTACGAAGGAGATCGAAAAATATTATTAAAAATTATATTTCATTCACCATTTGAATAATATCTGAACTTTCTTAATTTTAGCCATATTTTCAAATTTCCGGACTCCCGATCCATATTTTGCGGGCCACCGACCGATATCGGGTTTCTAGCCCAACACTGGGCCACCGTTTTCGCAATCGGACGCCTCTGGACTAGGGATGGCTTCGCAAGAAAAATGACCGATATATTTCTTGCGAAGGAGGAGAATGAGATGGAAATGACCCTGGGAAACTTATGGGAAGCAAGATTGTTGCTTGGAAAAACACCGCAAAATCTGTGAAAATGACAGACAAGCAAGATTCTTGTCAGAATTGAGAATCTTGCAACAGCTAATTTCCCAACAAGATCTTGCTATCTTGCTTGACTAGCCATCCCTACTCTGGACGCCGCACCACTTTGTAGGAGAACGTCTTTTTCGATCACAACACAGCGCCATAATATTTCGGAGGAATAACTGTGACTTTGTAATGCAAACTTGTCATCGCATCACCTCATTAGGACTGCTGAGCTCCACCTGCTTAAGTGATTAATTAAACAATTAATCACCTCCTTGGCACTCCCAAACTCCTCTCGTTTCTCCTCGGCGACTTCCGGTTGATCTTTGATCTTTATCAATTCTTGCAGCGTGAGGTGGAGGGCGCGGATGGTACTGTAGACAGCAGTGTGCAGAGAAATTTCTCTGCAATCGCGAAATGAGGACAACATAAATGCATTGCAATCATTTTTTTAAAATTTTTTAAATATTTTCGTTGGCCGAGATTCTCGGTTTACACTTTTTTTAACTAAGCAGTTTAGAGACTCGAGACCCATCTTGGAATGCGCAGAGTGTCGAGTTTAGTAAAAATCTGGCCAGTTTTGTCGAACTTCCGATAGACTGACCAGTTTATGAAATATCTGACGTGTTTATGCTAGGCGAGAGAGTGTGTGAAAATGAGAGATCTCGGCCGGGCGAAAATGTATGATTGCAATGTAATATAAATGGCCATTCATGAATAGTTTATTCCGCCCCAGAGTTATACTACACAAGAATGATAGCTGTAAATGTCCACAAACATTTCTCCGATATATTATAACGTTCCGTTGCTAAACATCAGAAATGACGGCGAGAGATAACGTGAAAGCGAGAGAATCAGACAGTACAATTTGCGTATTCTCTTACCTTTCTTCATCATCATCCATCGACATATTCAACTCCAAATCGAGCGAGACCAGGGCACGTTGGATGCGCTACAAGCAACATATTAATATAAATATAAATAATATGCGTTAATTATTGATTGATTACACTTCCTAACTTGCCAGAAGGGAGTCATGGGAATGAAAGAGCAAAAAAAGTAAAGGGTGAGGGCAGAGAAAAGCCCGCTCACTTCTACATACTCTCTAGACGCTGAACCCTTTCTGGAGGTTTGACGGGGGGCAGTGGAATTCAAAGAAACCAATTTTTAAAAAAACAAAATAAAAATAACCTTAAAATCGGGTTGCTGTTGAAGGATGACCTTCATGGTCTCAAATCCCTTTGTGAAGAGTGAGAAGAGAACGTCCTTAGAGGGAAGCGACCTCTCGTATGTCTGAACAATTAATGGTGTATTTAAAGTTATCCTTGTATTATGAAATCGATTAACTCTGGCATTTATTTCCAGCCTTCATCCCGGTGAGAAATGGGAAGTTTCCAGCCGGAATAGCTAGGAAAAATCTAGAAATAGAAAAATTCCTCAGGTTTGCGAACCCTGGCGAGCGACGTGTCCTAATTTAGAAAACTGGATCCAAACTAAGATCACTTATTAATTAAGGCGTAAGTCGCATCTTACTTAGTAAAGTTAGTAATATGTACCTTTCTCCTCCATTCTTCGACAATCATCAATGGTGAGTTCGCACCCATCAGATATCGATCCTGAATTTGAGTGTGATAAAATAATTCCAAACAACTTACTTTATCAGAATCGTGCTTAGGGATGTGGTAAAATGATGATCCCTTGCTGGTTTCGAAAATAAATTTTAAAAAAACAACCACGAAATATATTCTAATGTAGACCGCACAGATCTCTCGTTTACTTTTGGAAACGAGAAACGGTGTTGGATAACTATTCTCTGCAAAACAGAACCTTGGAGAGCCGTCCCCTTATCAAATTTTGCGCCCAGTGTTAGGAATATGACTAGATCGACATATTATTATTATTATTAACCTCAATAGCATCCGGGTGATCTCTGATCTTTGTGTGTTCTTGCAGCGTGGAGTGAAGAGACTGGACGAAACCGTAGATCGTATCTCGCACATCGACGTCTCTGCAATTTGTTTTGACATCTGACCAACAAGGCGTTCTGTTGGCACAATGCCAAAATATCTGCAAATTCAGAAAGACATACACTACAAAGAAAATCAAAATTCAGTGCGCCAAAATTTCCAAAATTTTGGCTGTTTTTCGTCTCAATTTTTCAGACCTTGCGATCCTGTTTCAGACCTTGCGAGTTAGAGAAAGAGAGAATCAAAAAGAGAGTGCGCGAAACGAGAGAGTCAGACAACGAGAGGTTTTTCTTGGAATGGTGACAACTTGATGCTGTAAATTGAATTGAATTAATCTCACCTTTGTTCGTCATCTTGCAGCGAGAGATTTCGTTCCAATTCGAGCGAGGCGAGAGCGCGTTGAATAATAGTAGAAAGATCTGTCGTGTCTTTTTTAAACTGACGAATTAAAATTTATACTTGGTAAATTAATTTAATAAACTCTCAGACATACGAGTCTTCCATCCACTCAAATGACGTTCTCTTCTCACTCTTCACCAAGACATTCGATACAATCACGCTCATTCTCCAGCCGAATCCGGATTCCAAGGTTTATTATTACCAAATTGACAAACACTCATCCACGCTATTAAAACGTTCCGCGACTAAACATACGTTCCGCTAAGTAATTTATGGCTTAACGCAATTTAAATTTGCAAAATTAATCGATTCCTCAATCTTATGGGGTTAGTCAACCCACAGATTGAAAAATTAATCGATTGCAGCGAATTCAACGCGCTCTCGCCTCGCTCGAATTGGAACGAAATCTCTCGCTGCAAGATGACGAACAAAGGTGAGATTAATTCAATTCAATTTACAGCATCAAGTTGTCACCATTCCAAGAAAAACCTCTCGTTGTCTGACTCTCTCGTTTCGCGCACTCTCTTTTTGATTCTCTCTTTCTCTAACTCGCAAGGTCTGAAACAGGATC
Organism: Pristionchus fissidentatus; assembly: GCA_036245785.1. Classification (NCBI taxonomy): domain Eukaryota; kingdom Metazoa; phylum Nematoda; class Chromadorea; order Rhabditida; family Neodiplogasteridae; genus Pristionchus; species Pristionchus fissidentatus. The sequence goes on from BTSY01000006.1 coordinate 3,345,579, forward strand.
GCAAGGTCTGAAAAATTGAGACGAAAAACAGCCAAAATTTTGGAAATTTTGGCGCACTGAATTTTGATTTTCTTTGTAGTGTATGTCTTTCTGAATTTGCAGATATTTTGGCATTGTGCCAACAGAACGCCTTGTTGGTCAGATGTCAAAACAAATTGCAGAGACGTCGATGTGCGAGATACGATCTACGGTTTCGTCCAGTCTCTTCACTCCACGCTGCAAGAACACACAAAGATCAGAGATCACCCGGATGCTATTGAGGTTAATAATAATAATAATATGTCGATCTAGTCATATTCCTAACACTGGGCGCAAAATTTGATAAGGGGACGGCTCTCCAAGGTTCTGTTTTGCAGAGAATAGTTATCCAACACCGTTTCTCGTTTCCAAAAGTAAACGAGAGATCTGTGCGGTCTACATTAGAATATATTTCGTGGTTGTTTTTTTAAAATTTATTTTCGAAACCAGCAAGGGATCATCATTTTACCACATCCCTAAGCACGATTCTGATAAAGTAAGTTGTTTGGAATTATTTTATCACACTCAAATTCAGGATCGATATCTGATGGGTGCGAACTCACCATTGATGATTGTCGAAGAATGGAGGAGAAAGGTACATATTACTAACTTTACTAAGTAAGATGCGACTTACGCCTTAATTAATAAGTGATCTTAGTTTGGATCCAGTTTTCTAAATTAGGACACGTCGCTCGCCAGGGTTCGCAAACCTGAGGAATTTTTCTATTTCTAGATTTTTCCTAGCTATTCCGGCTGGAAACTTCCCATTTCTCACCGGGATGAAGGCTGGAAATAAATGCCAGAGTTAATCGATTTCATAATACAAGGATAACTTTAAATACACCATTAATTGTTCAGACATACGAGAGGTCGCTTCCCTCTAAGGACGTTCTCTTCTCACTCTTCACAAAGGGATTTGAGACCATGAAGGTCATCCTTCAACAGCAACCCGATTTTAAGGTTATTTTTATTTTGTTTTTTTAAAAATTGGTTTCTTTGAATTCCACTGCCCCCCGTCAAACCTCCAGAAAGGGTTCAGCGTCTAGAGAGTATGTAGAAGTGAGCGGGCTTTTCTCTGCCCTCACCCTTTACTTTTTTTGCTCTTTCATTCCCATGACTCCCTTCTGGCAAGTTAGGAAGTGTAATCAATCAATAATTAACGCATATTATTTATATTTATATTAATATGTTGCTTGTAGCGCATCCAACGTGCCCTGGTCTCGCTCGATTTGGAGTTGAATATGTCGATGGATGATGATGAATAAGAGAATACGCAAATTGTACTGTCTGATTCTCTCGCTTTCACGTTATCTCTCGCCGTCATTTCTGATGTTTAGCAACGGAACGTTATAATATATCGGAGAAATGTTTGTGGACATTTACAGCTATCATTCTTGTGTAGTATAACTCTGGGGCGGAATAAACTATTCATGAATGGCCATTTATATTACATTGCAATCATACATTTTCGCCCGGCCGAGATCTCTCATTTTCACACACTCTCTCGCCTAGCATAAACACGTCAGATATTTCATAAACTGGTCAGTCTATCGGAAGTTCGACAAAACTGGCCAGATTTTTACTAAACTCGACACTCTGCGCATTCCAAGATGGGTCTCGAGTCTCTAAACTGCTTAGTTAAAAAAAAGTGTAAACCGAGAATCTCGGCCAACGAAAATATTTAAAAAATTTTAAAAAAATGATTGCAATGCATTTATGTTGTCCTCATTTCGCGATTGCAGAGAAATTTCTCTGCACACTGCTGTCTACAGTACCATCCGCGCCCTCCACCTCACGCTGCAAGAATTGATAAAGATCAAAGATCAACCGGAAGTCGCCGAGGAGAAACGAGAGGAGTTTGGGAGTGCCAAGGAGGTGATTAATTGTTTAATTAATCACTTAAGCAGGTGGAGCTCAGCAGTCCTAATGAGGTGATGCGATGACAAGTTTGCATTACAAAGTCACAGTTATTCCTCCGAAATATTATGGCGCTGTGTTGTGATCGAAAAAGACGTTCTCCTACAAAGTGGTGCGGCGTCCAGAGTAGGGATGGCTAGTCAAGCAAGATAGCAAGATCTTGTTGGGAAATTAGCTGTTGCAAGATTCTCAATTCTGACAAGAATCTTGCTTGTCTGTCATTTTCACAGATTTTGCGGTGTTTTTCCAAGCAACAATCTTGCTTCCCATAAGTTTCCCAGGGTCATTTCCATCTCATTCTCCTCCTTCGCAAGAAATATATCGGTCATTTTTCTTGCGAAGCCATCCCTAGTCCAGAGGCGTCCGATTGCGAAAACGGTGGCCCAGTGTTGGGCTAGAAACCCGATATCGGTCGGCGGCCCGCAAAATATGGATCGGGAGTCCGGAAATTTGAAAATATGGCTAAAATTAAGAAAGTTCAGATATTATTCAAATGGTGAATGAAATATAATTTTTAATAATATTTTTCGATCTCCTTCGTAAAATGTTTTGCGTCCATAAAGGGGTTGGGAGGAGCATGCAAATTCGATTGGAACTGTGTCTCTAACACACCTTCACTCACCCTCTCACCCTGGCCCCTTTCTGGAGGTTGGTAAAGATAACGCACAATTTGCAGCTTGTGGCCGTGCGCCGTCCGACAATGCACCCCCGCACGAGCACCGTCCATAAATTGAAATTGAGCGAAATTCAAGATGCACGCTATACACAGATCCACTATCGCTTTTCTTGCATTGACCTGTTTGCTTAATTTTTTCAGGCGTGGCATCGTCGTATTGTACAAATTCTCATTGATTGGATTGGTGTAATTGCATCTTAACGATTCTAATTGTTTTCTCTGTTAGCTTTTTGCATAACCAACACTTTATTTTTTGCTATATAATTTTAGTCTCCTTCCTCATTGCCATGTCGAATATATAATATATAACATAAAATATGTGTGTACTGTATAAAGATTGCATCGTCTTATTGTTGTCTTGTTTAATTCATAGGACACAATACATATTAATGAGCACACAGTATTTCAAAGACAATATTTTTTGTGAAATAGATTAATAGAAAAATAATAAAATGAAAGAAGCACGCAAAAGAGTCGAAGAAGAATAAAGCAGAAGAAAAAATTGACAAAATACAGTATTACCCGGAAAATCACATAGTGATCGCAAACTGATGTTAAATTCATTCAACTAACTTTAAACAGCCAATAACCCTTTCATTTTTTTTCCCTGGAGTTTTTGCGATCCTGCGCTTTTAATCAGCGTAAAAAATGCTCTAGAAATGTGTATTTCATTTTATGTTTACTTCAAAATTGACGAAATTAGCGGAACCCTAGATCGCACCGAGATCTGCTCATTTTGACCAGATTTCGGGGCATCTCGTGGACCTTCTATTTTTGTAAAAATTTTGAAGTAAACATAAAATGAAATACACATTTCTAGAGCATTTTTTACGCTGATTAAAAGCGCAGGATCGCAAAAACTCCAGGGAAAAAAATGAAAGGGTTATTAGCTGTTTAAAGTTAGTTGAATGAATTTAACATCAGTTTGCGATCACTATGTGATTTTTCAGGTAATACTGTATTTTGTCAAATTTTTCTTCTGCTTTATTCTTCTTCGACTCTTTTGCGTGCTTCTTTCATTTTATTATGTTTCTATAAAACTATTTCACACAAAAAAATACATTGTCTTTGAAATACTATGTGCTCATTAATCTGTATTGTGTCCTATGCATTAAACAAGACAACAATAAGACGATGCAAATTTTATACAGTACACACATATTTTATGTTATATATTATATATTCGACATGGCAATGAGGAAGGAGACTAAAATTATATAGCAAAAAATATGGTGTTGGTTATGCAAGAAGCTAACAGAGATACAAATTAGAAGCATTACGAAAGTGTAATTGAACAAATTCAACAGAACATGCGTACAATACGAAGAGGCCACACATGAAAAAAACTGAAGCGAACAGGTCAATACAAGAAAAGCGATAGAGGGTGAAAGCTGCGTATAGCGTGCATCTTGAAGTTCATTCAATTTCAATTTATGGACAGTGCTCGTACGGGCTTGCATTGTCGGACGGCGCACGGCCACAAGATGCTGCAAATAATCGTTTCGTAACCGTTCCAAACATCCAGAAAGAGGCCAGGGTGAGAGATTGCATAAAGGTGTGTTCGATAGAAATTATCGATTTTGCATACTCTTTCACTCACAACCCCATTCTGGAGGTAAAATATTTGACGAAATAAATCGATTTAAAAAATCACTCAATTTTACCAATATATGCATTGTATTTATTTAACTATTTTAAATTGTATCTGGTCAAATTTTTACATGGATGCTACACATTCCATACATTTTTAAAATATTTTTCCTATAAAAGAATAGAACTCTGAAAGTTTCAGAGTTTACTGAAAAAAAAATTGAATGGAACTCTGAAATACATAGTTTCAGATTTTTTTTAAGTTTTCGATTTCTGTAATTTTTGAAAATTGCAAAACTTTGGAAAATCGTATCTCGAATTAATGACTTGCATACTTCCTGTAGAATCCAAAATTCTAACCATATTACAAAGTTTTGAAAAAACGGTATGGTAGGAGGAGCACCTAGAGAATTTATTTGTTTGCATCTCGAAAAAGATGCACCCTAACATATACGATTTTTAAGCCGGAATTTAAAAATCTCCTTGTCCGTTCTGGAAAGAAAATAATTAAATTTTAGGTTATTGTTCACATTATATTTATTTTAAATTGCAAATATTATTCTGATGATAATTGAAGTAGTTACTTTAATGTAAATAAGGTATTCAGAGTTTAATTAACCGATTGGGACCGAAAAAAAACTAGTTTGGCCGCCTCGGCGGCCCGCAAATTTTTTCCTCGGCGGCCCGCAGTCTGAAAAAAGTCCGAGTTTCCAGCCCAACACTGCGGTGGCCCCCTGACCCCTTTCTGTATGCTTGGAATCATGCGATACAATAACATGTGGCTCGTCAGATGGATCTCAAACAGGAGCCACCGGATGTGACGGAGGATATCTCAACTCATCTCATCATGACTAAAGAAGTACGTGAATTATTATTAATATATATTATAAGTATAAACTAGGGTTCCCGTTCGGCTTCGGTTTCGGTAATACGGCGTCTCTTTTTCTCTCGTTCTCTCCACTTTATCAGCCGTATTACCGATCTCTCGCTGAGAAGGTCGTAATACGAAAACCGAACTTGCATCCCTAGTATAAACTAGTATATAGTATATATACAAATGATAAAATGGTGCCAAAACGGTACGCCCCTGATGGTAAACAAAGGGAATCCTTTTTATATGATCGTTCCTTTATTTTATATCTGTAATAATAAGTGGGAGAGGTGATAATCAGGATTAATAATTTTCACAACAACAAAAGAAAACTATCACTGAAGAAAATCAATCAAGATACTGAGCCTTTTCAACTTCGTAAAAGCTAATTGCCTCTTGATAAACGATTTGTAAACTTAATATAAACTTAATAAAAATTGCAGGAATGTCGTGAGGCGGCTCTCGCTTCGATCAATCGACTATATTTTCCTGAATCAACCACTCCATCCGAGAATGTGAGCCTTTTTTATTTGTAATTATATTTTTTATATTAATTAATTAATGATTAATATTCCACCTTAAAGACTTGCTGTCCTCTGCACTGCTCGCAGGGATATGACAAATAATATTTTCGAAAATTGATTTTAAATATTTACAAAAGGTGACTATTTACTACAGGATGAGTCTGCTATGGAGCTCTCATCTCGCTCGATCGATAATTCAGCGTCACACCAAATCGATCCTCTCTTCGAAAGTTCAAATGTAAGAAAGCTAGCGAAAAATCCTCATGATCCAATTATTAAAAATGAAGAGGAGGACGACTCCCTCTATTTCATGGACGATGTAAGTTTTTTTTTTCACTTCTTCAAAGCATTGATGATTCAATTTTGCTGTACATATATTTATGATCAATTAAGGGGAGGAAAAATATGTTAAATATTACGTGCATGTTTTTGTTGTTGCGAAACCTGAATTCATTGCTCTTTTTTTTACAAAATTTACTGAAATTTAAATATATTCGTCATGCTGCTGTGATAATATTACAATATCAATTTTTCCAGGGACTGCTCGAATCAGAATTTGATGAGGTCGAGGATGATTATCTCAATGGAACTGGCGATGAAATGGTGATGGAACCATCGATCGGAGGGGTGATTTCGCATATTTCGTTTCTAAAATGGTATGATCAAAAGTGAAAATGTGAACTTCTGTTGCTTACCATGCGGAGCTTTCACATTTGCTTTAAAGTGAGAAATACCCATAGAAAAGACCTATCGATTGACCTCTCCTCATCTGTCTCTCTTGGAGAGATCACAGAGGGGGAAGTGATAGGAAAAGAGAGATTGGGGAATCGAGGAGGGGCGAGAGGTGCGAGAGGAGAAGAGAGACTGAGTAGATCAAAGAGAGTGCGAGATAGGAGAGGTGATCTCGCATCCGGGGAGTCACACTAGTCCGGAAAAGGGATCGAAAGTTTGTTATCTCGTGGCGACACCATAGGAATTCGCGCGAATTCAAAAATGAGGTAACTCTCCGTTTAATTTTCTCTTGTTCTATAACGTAAACATAGGAACGAACAGTTTGAGCGTTTATTTTGACAATTATTTTTCTGTAATACCTTGTCCTCCATGGAAACACTCAGTTTCTCGCTGCTTATTCATTATAAGCAGTCAAAAGGAAACTGTGTTCTCGCGAATTTTTAAATAATACAATCTTGATAGGGGTGTCAAAATTCTGTAATAATTCCCAACTACCATAATCCCCGTCATTACAGACCAATACAATATCCAACGACCAATCAACGGGTGGCGAAATCCCATTCAAATTCGATAAGCAGATTATGGTAAGTGAAAAGCCGTGGTGGGAGTTATGCTAAAATCATAATATTTACTGGATTTTTTGTTGAATCGTGTTCATGCTCGAGTCAATAATTTTTCTCAACTTTTCAGGTATCAATGAGATATCCAACCGTTGAATTCGCACTGCCACAGTCATGGACGAAGGTTCGATTTTTTTATTTTCGAAGGTATTCGAATGTTCGATTTTGAGCGTGGTTTTTCGATTAATCGATAATTGACTTTTTTATTGTAAAGTTGTTATTTGATAATTTGCATTTATTTAATTTTTTTAGGAAACTCCACTGCCAAAGAGCCGCTGCAAGAAGGGAAAGAATGAAGGGGAGCTGTCGTGGAGCAGGTTGGTTTTGTATTTCATATACGTAATTTTTATATTTCTGTTAAATAATTACATTTAAATAATTTTACGAATTAGTGGGCTACTCCAGTATACACCATATGAGACCGTGCGAAATCGAGAGGGACTCTCTCTTTTTTCCACACTCTCTCGCACTGACCCCTATCCGGACGTTTGGAATGATATATACTACATCAGACTGGGCGAGCTGGAGATAGCGCTGACAGCGGCGAAGAAGAGAGAAGACGATCTAGAGAGGTTTGTATTGCATTTATAAAATTATACAATATAAGAAAGGGTAAAAAATACTTCCTGTTTTCTATTCAAGACAATAGAGTACACAAGAGTTAGAGGGTGGCCGATGTGCCCGTATGGTAAACGACGGAAGTCTGTGTTTTGATTTTTTGGCATGATCGTATTATTTTATAAGTGTAATAGAGTGCGAAGTTTATATATAATATTTATACGAGTCACGAGGAAAAGCGGTACAATAACATAAATTAAAAGAAAGAAAGGAACGAATCATTATTGGACAACAACAACAAAAGTAAGAAGGTCACTCAGGAAAACTGCTCTACTCACAAAGAAAAAACTCTACGCGTTTGAAACTCTAATCGCTTTTAGAGTTTCAAACTCTAGAAAATTAGAGTTTTCCACTCTAAAGGCGCCTAGAGTTGCAAACTCTAAAACATTAGAGTTTCAAACTCTAATCGCGCCTGCTCCCGGGCTGTGACATTTTCAGTCTTTTATTTATCTATTTCAATATTTTAAAGACTATTCATTATGTTTCGATCGTCGTATTTGTTCCCTCGCGGTTGTAGAGATTCACCGCAGCGCGTTCAGGTCATGTGGGGCTCTCTGCGCCTCCTCGACCATCTCGGCGATCAATTTCTCTGTTTTCAATTTTCATTTTTATGGAATTGAGAAGAAATGTATATCGGTGAGTTTTTAACAATGATTTTTCATAGAAAAATATTGTAAAGAATATTTGAATGAAACGACGAATCACATATCTGACCCGAAGCTAACAGTAAATTGAACTCGATCTACCCATACTGTAAGAAGTTTCATTAAACTTCGCGTTCACTTAAAATTTCGCTTATCAATGGCTTTTGAGTTTTCTCGGTCGGTTTTATCTGTCAAGACGCCGCGTAGATGCTGTCAACACCATCTCTAAACCACCGTACACTTGCCAGGACTCCTGGCGCTCGCCGTCGTTAAAATTAGGTCAGTTTCTCGAGGTGGGCGACATTAATTATTTCTGAGTTCGGGTTTTGCTTGTGGATACATACTCAGGTCCACTCCTCTCGTTTGATGAGCTATAGAGAGGCGAAGAGAAGCTGAATATGATCTCTCCGCAAAGGTTTGTGAGCAGACGGGTGGTCCTCTTACCATTATTATTAGTTACTTCACTGAAAACAAGCACAAATTTGGCGCAAGAACCTGGACCTCTTGCAAGTTGCGGGGAATACCAGCGCATTTATATTGTTGTAGCCGGCAATTTTCTTGAAGCTTGCGAAAATTAAAAACTGAAATAACTTGGGCGCGTATTGCGTGATACTCAGTTCCAGTCGGGCAAGGATCTTTTTTGTAAATTTGCTGTCGTTATTTTGTACTTGCGTTCGCCAAGTTTGCAACAAGTGTTGAGCGTGCTTGCGGTGATATTCTCTGCATATTGCACAAGGTCCTTGCGGCAAATTTGCGCTTTCCTTGTGTGGTGTTTGAGTTACTGTTTGAGTTACAGTTTCCTTGTGTGGTGTTTGAGTTACTGACAAAATTTGGCCGAATCACACATACGCGCAGTTCGTTTAGTTATTTTATTTCATAAGAGGTCCAAACGAATAATCAAAGGTGCCTCTTTTAAAGTAGTCCCGCATTGATTCAGTTTATGACACGAGGGTAATAAAAAGCATCACCGTATCACTAAATAGATTGAAAGTGATTGTTCAGTTTCAGTCCAGCTTTCGCAGTTACATTTGGCATGTATCTATGGAACTCCAACGAATCAACAGGTATTTCACCTTAATCCTTTAATTTTTATTCTTTGCAGACATATCAAGCTGATTTAATTGCTTATAATGTTTATCTTCGAGTCATAGAGAGAGGTGAGTTTAATTCGTTTATTTTAATGATCATATTTGTAATGTTGCCGCAGATAACCCCCACTCATTCATACATGAGTGGGGGTTGTCTGAGGAAGGTTTCAGATCGCTATGAAATATTTGTAAATATCTTCAATAATTATATATTTTCATGATTGGGCACGATATTATGTTACCGGTGAGCCATTTTTGTTATTGCGCTTAGCTAACAACGAAAGTCCGAATCACGAGCGTTTCATGAAGTCGTGTATATAGTGATTTTAATTAGAGTGTACTTTTATTATAATCAGTTTACTTTTACAAATAAGCTACCAGTTTGAATGAGCACTATCTGGGATGTTGAGTTGAGATGCCTAAAGGAGTAAAATTATCTGTTTTGACTCGGTGATTATCGTTCACTGTATGCAAATGATGCGCAGCAAATTGTCGAAAATAGGCTAAAATCGAATATTTTGCTAAAAACGTCTTCCGTAAGGGTTATTGAATAACTCCTAAATGTGTGAGTATTTGGCCTCGTATTTGATGCGTGTATCAAATATTGTTACCAGATACATTTGTGATCGATGTGACAAGGAATTGAAGCTCCTGCCACTCTCATTCGCATATAGTGAACGATAAATGTACCTCGATGAAATAGAAATCGTGGGTGGAAATTTGAATTGTAACTTGTGTTTTGCAGGCATTCCCTCTCTCCCCCCTCACTCTTCTCTCTCTTCCCCCCGCAATGGGTCGATCAACTTCGCTACCCATGTTCCAATCTGCTAAATTATTCCTCGTTTTCTTCTGTATTGTTTTGGTTGATAAAATATTGCAATATCCTCATTTGCCGAGCATTAAAGCTCTTCCGCTAAACACTTTACGTATCGACAACATAATATCGACGATATTACGGTATCCTGAACGGGCGAAATGATGGGGAATCACAAATCTGACACGCGATGCGCTCTAATTGAACTGAATTACGGTCTATCGCAAACGGCCTCATATTTAATATTTTAATAAATTTTTCTGGTCCGATAGGGGGTTATTAGGTAGAGGTTTGAAAGTGAGGCCAAATCCGACATCTCATTGTTTTGAATCATTTTCGACTATGGATATCGGATTTAGTTCATTCCGGTCTCTGCCCGTATACCCGGGCCGAATTAAAACCTCTATTATTAGGGTCGGCCATTTGAATCGTTCACAACCGCTCAGAAAGTAACAAATGGGAGTCGAGTAAATCCTAGGATGCGAGTCAAAATGATGCAGTCAAATGACTCGAGGAGTTCCGAAAAGAATCAATTTGCCAATCCTATGGGGTATCCACATCAGTCTGTAACCCTTGTGTCTGGCGATTGTGGAAAGGAAATGTTGTAACGACATGTGTACTGACGCTTTTTTCAAAATATTTTTTTTTCGTCAGACAGTTGTCAGAAATGGATGGGAAACTGCTTGAATCCGAGAGGAGAACGGAGGAAGCGTAAGTTTACGATCGACAAATGCATATTGATGACGCGATCTGAATTATGATGATGATGCAATATTAATTAATTCATTATTTATTCCGCCAGAGGCAAGTAAAATAATTATAACTGTTAATGTGGGGCAAGGGAGGATGTCCGTGGACGCAGTCATATCGGTTGTTTTTTTTTGCTTTGGCAACAAGGGTGAAGGGGATCACAGCGAAAATGAAGATGGGGATCGATAAACAGTGTGTAATCAATCTTACGATACGGTAGGTTATTGGTATAGGTCAAATGATTATCTTTGCTATTGATTCAAAGAGCAGGTGCAAATGAAAGGTGATACAAAAAGCAGGGCTTAGGTGGACAATGCAAGCAACGCCGCCTATACCTACACATCATCAGATATTGCTCGACCCTTACGAAATGCAAGGAAGTAAGGGAGGCCGAGGTCGCCACCTACAAGACGCGATGTGAGACCGCGGAGAAGGAGAATGGAGAATTGAGAAAGCGGTTGGTTTTTTTGTTGAAAAGTTCTTATTAGTTCCTGGTTCTGAATGTATCGTGCATGCACGCACCACGCCCGTGCAATGCACGTCTAGCACACGTTCAGTGTCTCTCTTACATTTCTTCCCGCTCTTGGCTGAGTATCGGCGCGACGAGAGAGGGGAGAACTGTAAGAGAGACGTGCGTACGAGACGTAGCACAACGTACATTCGAAAACCCGAGAGAGTATCGATGTAACAGACATTTTGATGTGATTTCGTTTATATTTCCAGGCTGATCGCAATGGAGGCCCAATTGCCATTAGCGAAGGAGAATGAGGAGAAGTTGATGAGGTATGTTTCCGCATCACCGGCCAGCCCTCCAGAAAGTTGTTTGTATTGATTGAGAACGTGTGAATTCGACATGGACTCTCTCATTTTTGCACACTTCATGCCCTTCGCCACCTTCTGTCGTATTGGAATCTTGTGTTTCGCTCTAATTTTATTTTTTTTTCAGTTGTGATATTCAATATAAAAGTAAATTACAATAAAAAAATTATCAGGATTGTCACCTTTATGAAATTATACGACCTGTCAAAATGGAAAAAAAATTTATTTCCTGTGTTTATCAATTTCTTTTTGCTAATTAATAGAGGTTTTAATTCGGTCCGGGTATTCGGGTAGAGACCGGTTCTTTTGCCAATTAGCGCGGAATGAGCCAATCCGATATCCAGAGTCTGAAATGATTCACTATCCGATATCTTTTAGCGCAGATTGTCGAAGGGAGTCAAGCTATTTAGGTCTACGGAAATATCAGAAACAAGGACTTACAATTCCAGAAATCATTGGAAACCATTCACCAACCAATCCTTATGAGATTCATAGGCGAAAATATTATTTCTTCTCAATCAGGGTTATGTAAATCAATAATTGATCTCTGAGATATCGGATAGTGGGCGTGGGAAACAATGAGATGTCGGATTTGGCCTCACTCTCATTCTGAGAGGCGGGTTTGGAAAGTGTCGGATTGTCTCACTTTCAAAACGCTACTAATTAAGCTAATTAATGCTAATTAAGATCGGACGAGCAACAGGCCGCACTGCGAGTTAGAGTGGAGGAGATGGAACGGTGAGAGAAGCTACCGATTGCATAGGGATTACGCAATTATTGAGCATTTTTGATTAAACTAAGCACGAAATTGAGACCCTCTCGATCGGTTTAATAAGCAATGCGTGATTGAGCAAATCATTTTAGCTCCATTTTGCATCTCCAGAAAAGTGTTGGGATAATGTGTAAAAGATAAGGATTCGCTCGTTTTCTAGCACTTCCTGACCCCTTTCTGGAGGAGGTTCAAATGAAAAAAAAATTAATTCGCAGAATCGAAGCAGCGTTGAACGCGAAGGTGGAGAAGATGGCAAAGGAGCGTGCGAGCGTCGAAGAGGCCGCGTTAGTATTTTAGTAAAATATTTATTTATTTACATTATTTATTAATATATTTTTTTTTAATTTTGATATCTTATTGTGAGTTTTTTTAGCCATAACAGAAATGAGCTAAAATAATACATTTTTGCATAATAAGTGTTATAAACAATATATCATGAATTTTCGTCGGCTGCTCATTGTGAAATTTATAAACTTGTCAGAACTATAATTCAAATCACATAAATTGGTCAGATTTTAAATTGCTTCTTACTAATCTCATCCTTCCGCGTATTTCTAGATAGTTGTAGAATGTTAAAACCGACTCCTTCAAAAAATTGTTCACGGACATTTTCCATGTTTTAAAATGTATGAAATATATTTAAAGGGAGTAGGCAGTGAAAATTAAGCTATTTTTAATTAAAAGAAAATCCAGTTTTTTTGAAGAATGCTTAAAACCGCATTGTTTTGCGTTCAAGAAAATAGTCATGCATTTTCAAAATTTCGCTATTCACCACAGTGGGTATTATATTTAAGTTTTTTTTTCAAATACCCCTTTTCAGTGCCGCCAAACTTGCAGCGCAAGTCGCTCGTTGTGAGGAAGCGGAGAGCGAACGGGAGAAAATGGTGGAAACACTCAACGAAACGAAACGCGAGATGAGTGACGCGTGGGTTTCACTGAATTTTTGCATAGCATCGAGTTGGCACAATGCCAATATCGTCTTTCGTCGTCTGTCTCACTCGTTTCACCCATTTTCGCGGCGATTTTCTCTTTCTCTAGCTTGATCTCGCCGTTACTCTTGCGGATGCTGTGTTTTATACTGACAAAATTTATAAATAACTATAGATTTTTCAACAAAAAAAAATTAAAATACTGTCCATAGTACCTGAGTTTCTTGGTCACGGTATTTGTGATTAATTAAATTTAAATAAATGCATAAATAATTAACTAATTAATTAATATTTTCAGCATTTTCGATCGCGGCACTCAAGTCGCTCGTTGTGAGGAGGCGGAGAGCGAGAGGTACGCAGTGAAGAAGAAATTGGAAGAGGCACTCAAGCAACTTGACCCTAAGTACTTAGACTTAGACTTAGGCTTAGACTTTGACTCAAAACGGAAATGCATGAATAATGATTAATGTTTTTTCTTGATGCCTAACCTATCGAAGAATCCATCCAACAATCGTCGATTACAATTTTTCAATATTAGAATTCTACAATATAATTAATACTAAGAAAATAATAGGTCGACAACTGATCGATCAATGAAGAGGAGAAGAACTGAGGATGCGATGAGGAAGTCGGCCGAGGTGTGCCAATTAACTATTTTAATTAATCAGCGATTAATTAATAAAACGTTAATCTTTAATAATCCAGCGGCTGAGGGCTATGGTTGTAGCCACGTTCCCCCGATAGATCGCCCACCCCATCGTCTACCGTATCCCGCGCGCCGACTATGGTAGCCGGCGCTCCTGCCGTGATCCCTGTTATCGATTTTACCCTGCCGAGTTTGTTCCGTGTTCCGGCTTCTATGAACAGTACCTCCACAAGTGATGTTATCGATTTGGATTAGAAAGAAGCTCGGAATTCTGCCCAATGTTGCGATCGATATTCTGTATTCCATTTGCGTAGAATTCCATTTTTTCTATTCTGTCAATTAAAGAGTGCCCACTATAGAAGATTCCGACTCACTTTCCAAACCTGGTTTATTTAGTTAGAAGTTTTTTCTCTTTTTTACCATTGTATTAAATATATGTGTTCCTTAGTTGTTGGTTTTCGTTTTGAGATATATATATGTCCCTTTGCATCATTAATAAATATCACACAAAGGTGGTCAGGGGCGATAGAACATGAAATAATTAAGGTTTGTGTCGGGAAGAGAAATATCTCTTTGTATATTTTGATGGGCAATGGTTACAAATAATCTATATATTTATTTTTAAATATTTATTTTTTCGCGCAGAGTACCCTGAAAATTCGACCCCACCATGATGAGTCACCATCACAATGTTCTGGTGCCTCAAGGAATGTAAGGCAAACGAGCAACGAGTGTCTTTCCCTAATTGGGAAAAGGCGCCCAAGAGCCGCTGTTCGGCGCCTTTTCCCAATTAGGGAAACACTACGTGGACGCTTCCCTGACAATCCGAACATTGTGCCATCTGTTAGGACTGCGCACCTACTGAGGTGCGAAGTCAATTCCCATTCGAATACGTGCCAAACTACCGTGCGGCCTTCTAAATTTCACGAAATCGATCTATAATTGGCTTTTTACCGTACTCTCTTGCAGATGGTCATTCTTCTCAAGACCTTCGTCCTCTCCATTCTGCGTCAAGAATGTGTAGCTCCCGGAGTGGGACTTAGATTTCTGATCGCCGCACCGAATGACAAGGAGAGACTACAGACTACACTGGGATGTGGAGGAGAGCGGGCGACGGTGGATGTGATGGTGGGTTGGCACGAAGCATGATAGACTTGGCACGAAGCCAAGAGAGACTTGGCACGAAGCCAAGAGAGACTTGGCACGAAGCCAAGAGAGATTTGGCACGAAGCCAAGAGAGACTTGGCACGAAGCCAAGAGAGACTTGGCACGATGCCAAGAGAGACTTGGCACGATGTCAAATAGACTTGGCACGAAGCCAAGAGAGACTTGGCACGATGCCAAGAGAGACTTGGCACGAAGCCAAGAGAGACTTGGCACTAGGGTGACCTAATCCGGGCCAGCCCGGGACCGGGACCAAAAACGGTACCGGTCCCGTTTTCGGTCCCGGTCCCGGTACCGGTCCCGCACGGGTCCAAAAATCCATTTCGGTCCCGTTTGGTCCCGCTGGTCCCGCGGGACCATTTCGGTCCCGCGGGACCGGGGAAGGAAAACTACAGCACAGTAAGAGGAATCGCACTTGAATCGTGTTTATTTACATGCAATATCACTAGCAAGTGCTGCAAAACTAATATTTCTACTTTTTGAAGATTTTTTTTGAAAATTATTTTTTCGAAAAAAAAATTTTTTTTTCAAAATTTTATGGAAATGTGTTTAGAGGGATCCCTTGTTCGCGTAAGGCTATTTCACTTTCACAAAACACTTATCCGGGCTCAAATACTCCATTTTTTAAAGTAAACTTACAGTGGTCCCGCGGGACCGGACCCGCGGGACCGGCAGTGGACCCGCGGGACCGTTTTGGTCCCGCGGGTCCCGGGACCAAACGGGACCGCACTCTCGCTTTTCGAGTCGGTCCCGGGACCAATCCGGTCCCGGGACCGCGGAATTCGGACCCGGATTAGGCCACCCTACTTGGCACGATGTCAAGAGAGACTTGGCACGATGTCAAATAGACTTGGCACGAAGCCAAGAGAGACTTGGCACAAAGCCTAGAGAGACTTGGCACGATGCCAAATAGACTTGGCACAATGACAAGAGAGACTTGGCACGGTGCCAAGAGAGACTTGGCACGATGCCAAAAGTGACTTTGCACGAACCCAATTGTTACCCATTTGAGCTGATGCCCTCTTCCGACCCTTCTGACGTCACCGCCTTCGTCAAGTCGGTCGCCGCGGCGTGGTGGGACGTGAGGATCGATAGCTGCAGCTGCGTCAGTCGCGCCCCGCCCCTTCCGACATGCAACCGATCGGAAGTGAGTGTGCGGGAGAGGGCTGCTGTTACTGCTCTAATCAATCGATATCCGGATACAGTATCCGCGGATATCTAAATATCATTTTGTCAATCGATTACTTGTTCAGGTTCCGTCGCTCGATCGCGAGACGTGGCCGTCCGCTCGTCTCACACTTGTTGTCAGTGCTATTTCATTAATTGATTTTTTGATAATTAATTTTATAATAATTAAATCCTATTTGACTAATTATCGATTAATAAAATGCTAATTAAGGAGTGGAATGCAAAGCGAAATCGCAACTTGCTCACTGCCATTGTCGTCGATGTCGTCGTAATGCGCGAATTCATCGTCTTCCACTTGCCGCCACCCGTCAGTTTATTGATTTTCCCCTGAAATTCGCAATTTTTTAAAAGTCAATCTACTTGATCTTTGATCTTTGACAATTTTTTTTTAAATTTGCAGCACCTGAGTCTGGTGCTGTACAAGGGGGATATTCTCTACAAGCCGTCTCCCGTCACTGCCCCCTTCGTGGGAGCCAAAATACGACTGGCCTCGGCCGAGTATGCCCACGCCATCGTCGAGGCGAGTTTTGCACCCAGGGGCGGTATTCATTCTCACTTTTCGGCTTTTCGGTATTTTAATATTTTCGGCATGCCGAAATCATTTTCGCAAGGTGAGAATTCTAGTGTGTGCTGTCGCCGAAATCCATTCTCCCTTGCCGAAATCGAAAAATTCGGCAGATCGACCTCGTGAGAGAGCGGTCTCACGTTGAAATAATTGGGCACTGTATTTGGGATGCCGAACTATTCGGCAATGAGAACAAAGGAATGTAACAAATTTCAGGGAGATTTTCGGCAGGAATTGGGGAGAATTGGGCAATTGGGCGTATTGGCGATAGTATCGTCAATCGAGCGTCAATTTATTCATCCTCTTGCAATACGCCGCTACTATATCTTCATAGGGCATACCGTAAACTCTCTACTTGCACATAGTCTAAACTATAGTATCTCGAAAGTTCTTAGCATCTTCGCAATAGAGCTCTAGTCAACTCCATACTCTGTTCATCAATCACTGAATTATGAATTATCTGTTCTGAGAACTTTCGAGATATAGTCACATCACATCACATCACATCATTTATCCAGGTCGAACAGTACTACAATATGGGTCTTACAAGAAAACACAAAGTAAAATGAGGGTTCAAATTATTCGTATATTTCCATTCGTAGTATTCTTGTCTCCACGCTAGGCGGGGTCTGGATGTGATGTCCTCGATCTCCATAAGTCACGGTTGAGAGTGTGCCTCTCCGTTAGTCGCTTCGTTGCGAAATCCTTCTTTATCACCTTCTCCCAACTCATTTTCGGGCGTCCCACCGGACGTTTCCCGGGAGGTTTGTACATGAGAATCTTTCGACACGGATGCTCTCTATCTCTCCGTTTGATGTGCCCGTACCATCTCAGTCTCTTTTCACGTACTTTCTCAACAATCGGTGCGATTCCCAGTTGCTTTCTCACTCTTTCATTCCGCACCTTGTCTTTCAATCGCACTCGACTGATCCACCTCGCCATTTTCATTTCGGCAACACTCAACTTCTCCTCCAACTCCTCAGTCAGTGCCCAATTCTCACTATCATACATCATCGCTGGTCGAACAATCGATCGACAAACCTTTCCCTTGAGCTTCATTCTCACCCTCTTATCATGAAGAACACCTGCACATGCATTGAACTTCGCCCATCCACTCCTTATTCTGCTGTTCACATCTCTTTCTGCTCCTCCGTTCTCATCAATCATCGATCCGAGATATCGAAATTTCGTCACTTGCTTGATCTTTTCTCCATTCACATCGTTCATAGACTCTTTCCCACCACAGACCATGATGAACTCGGTTTTACGGGTGTTTAGAGTTAATCCTCCAGCCTCTAGTTTTCTCTGCAGTTCCTGCACTGTTCTTTCCAGTCTGGTAACATCAGTGTCTATCAGACATAGGTCATCTGCGTATGCCAGACACTTCGGTGCTTCCTCCATCATATCGCCGAGAACTGACTCCAGCACCAATATGAACAGGAATGGACTCAAAGCGCTTCCTTGATGGACTCCCACTTTAATGGTAATATCTAGGGTGGGTCCAAACGGAGTCCTCACGAAGGCTGTCACTCCCTCGTACATCTCTTTTATCAATCTCACATAAGTCTCCGGTACTCCTTTCTCTCTCAAACTTCTCCATATCTGCCTTCTCGGGGTTCTATCATATGCTTTCTCCAAATCAAGAAATGCGGCAGCAATACCCTGATTATACTCAATGTGCCGTTCAACCATCTGACTCAACAGGAATACGGGTTCGGAGGTTGACGAACCGCTCACGAATCCAAACTGCGAAGGGTTTAATATCACGATTTCTCTCAATCTTCTATAGACACATCTTTCAAGGATCTTCATCGTATGTGAGATCAACTTGATCCCTCTGTAATTTCCACATTCTCGGATATCACCTTTCCCTTTGTATAATGTCACAATCTCACTTCTCCGCCAGTCCTCAGGCATCTTTATTCCCTCAAATATCCTGTTGAACAGTCTCGTTAGCCACCCCACTCCGCTCTCATTCACAGCTTTCCAAACATCGACTGGAATCATATCGGGTCCATAAGCCTTTCTCCATGGACACTTTCCAATTGCCCATCTCACTTCGTCCAGACTCCAATATGACACCCGTTCATCCACCTCGTCTCCATCTCTCAACAACGTTTGTGGCTTTTCAACATTGAGTAAGTCATCAAAATATTCTCTCCACCGTTCTTTCACATCTGGCACCTCGCACAACCACTCCATTCTTATCACAGATCGTCTTGACCTCTTTCAGATCTTTCTTCATCTCATTTCGGTTTCTAGCTAGTCTGTACACTGCTTGTTCTCCCTCTCTTCCATCTAACAACTCATACACTTCATCATATGCTTTCATCTTAGCTTCATGGATGACCTTTCTACACTCAATCTTCTTTATCTCATATCTCCCTCTGGTCACATTATTTTTATTCTGAAACCATTCTCGAAATGCCTCTCTCTTCTCCTTAGTTACGACTCTCTTACTTCTTTATTTCTCCAAAACCATGAATCCTGGTTCTTCTTTCTCCTTCCCTTTGTCTCCCCAAGAACGCTTCTTGCGCATTTCAAGATTGCCTCTTTCGTATGTGACCAGACTTTGTCAATCTCTATTTCCATGTCCATCGGATCGATCCCCAATGCTCCCGTTCGTATCATATCTCTTTCAAACTCTTCTCTCATCGATTGATCCTTCAATCTCCACCACCTTATCTTAGGTTCCATTCTAACCGTCTCCTTCTCCTTCTCCTCCGCATCCCTCCTTTCCTTCAGTCTCACGTCGCATACAACCGGTTTGTGTTGGGGCGCCACAGATTCCGAGGGGATTACTTTCACATCTTTCACTTTCCATCGATCGGTCTTTCTCATGAGAAGGTAATCAATCTGCGTTCTCGTACTACCAGAGTAATATGTCGCCAGATGACTCTCTCTCTTCTCAAACATTGTGTTGAGCACTGCCAGGTGGTGCTGCTGTGCAAATTCCAATAATCTGAGACCATCCAAATTCTGTCTCCCATATCCTTTCCCTCCGTGAACACACTTATCCCCAAAAATCTCGGGCTTCTTCCCCACATGGCCATTCCAATCTCCTCCCAAAATCACGACGTCCTTCTCATCAATCGATTCAACTATCTCTCCTACTTTTGCATAGAACTCTTCCTTCATTCTCCGATCTAGTCCAGTCTGTGGTGCATAAGCAGATACTATGCTAATCATCTCGCCATTGATATCCAACCTCACCTTCATCAATCGACAACTGACCCTCTCAACTTCCACAAGGCATTTAGAATATCGCGGGGATAATACCACAGCCACACCATTCTTCAGTCCATCTCCTTCTGTGCACACCATCTGATATCCATTCACCCATCGACTTTCATCTCCCTTCCACAGTATCTCCTGCACACAAAGCACATCAATCTTTCTTCTCATCATCATGTCAATCATCTCCATCAATCGCCCAGACAACGTTCCGATGTTCAGACTCCCAATCCGAGTACACTCATCTTTCCTTAGCCTCATGCTAATGTGTGGATCACGCTTCAGGCCGCTACAGTACTCCGACACCACACTGATCTTTTGATCTCCGATCTCTGCCTTCCCACACTCACGAACTTTGACCTTTGCACCTCGGTCCTTGCCTCACGTGACCGTCACGTGCTCTATCAGTGTCTCTCTTCACCGTATGCAAATCGGTCTCGACTCTCCTCTCTCAGGCCACCTCGCCTCTCGATCTTTGATCTTTGATCTCTGGATGGCCACCACGCCGATCTCGTCCACTTCCACCTTCGGACCTCGAGAACCGATCTCCGTCTCACTTTCTGGCCTCCCGCCTCACGTCTCCACCACGTGTCTTTCCTCACGTCTCCACCACGTGTCTCTGGCCACCCGCCAATCGATCGGTTCTCTCCTCTCTCAGGCCACCTGCCTCTCGATCTTTGATCTCGGTCCAGGCGCCACCACACCTCCTCCGTCTCAGACACCGACATCTCCACTGGCCCGGCCACGTGGGTACCACACACAACAAGAGGGGATAGGGACACTCACAACTCCACGTCACCAGATCCGCAACACCGCAATCGAGTCTCCGAGATCCAAGTAGAGCACGTTAGTAGAGTAGCAACAGATGGAAGACTAGCAGGAACTAGTAGGGCCGTCCCGTTGCATGGACTGTCACCCCCTCCCACTTCACTCGCGAGAGCGCCCACCGGACCGACCGCTCACGACGAGCGAAAATCTACTCGGTATACCGCAGTAGTTCGGGTATACCGAGCGCCCATGTCAACAAAGTATGATTGCTGTGCGATGTTATGTGGGACACTTAGAATAGTAAACACTGTAGATATTCCCATAAGGACGGTCCAATTCGATTTGAGCTACTGTAGCCAGGAGTACCGTAATTAAGATACGGTATGCCCCTCAAGCAATAACCTTATGGGTGAATACCATGTTTCCATGAACCACACCCCCCCCCCCCTTTAATGGGTAAAAGAGGTAGAAAACTTGTGTAGGGTTGAGCACGCCTATCGGTAAGTTACTCACCGTAAGTCAATTACTATTCCACTCTGAATGCACTGAGAAACGCATACAACTATAATATTCCGATTCTTACCGAGTCCCATTTGGCGGTTAAGTAGCTCAATTTTGTATATTCGGATTACTGTAGGATTGGTTACAGTAGCTTCGAGTCATCAGTCTGAGTAAGGTGTCCTACGGTAAGACCCCTGTGAGGGAGCATAACGACCAGTCGATACGAATTTCGGCACTTTGCCGAATAATTCGGCACACCGAACTTTTCGGCGTTGGTGAAAATGAGAATGAATATTACACTTATAAAATGATACGATCAAACAAAATGTCGAACTGGAGACTTCCTGTGTTTACCGAGACGAGAGAGCACGCAAAAGCGAGAGGGTCGCTATGGTAAACAACGGAAGTTCGGTATTCGGCTTTTTAGTATGATCGTATCATTTTATAAATGTAATACCGCCCCAGAGTAGACTCACATCATTCCATAGGCCGTTCAACCTTACGGAAAGGCCTTTTGAGTGAGAGAGCATGTGAAATCGAGAGGGACTCTCTCACATTTGCACACTCTCTCGCACTAACCCTGGTCTGTGGGTTTGGAATCATGTGGGATACAATGGAGTGGCATTGCCCTTCTCATTGTTCTCCTGCCATGAATCGGCGCATTCCAAAAAGTCGTACATCCATCTCTCCCTCTCAGACCACTCCCATCCATACCAAGAGGCTACAATTACTGTGCACTCGTTTAAGGCACTTCTTCACTTTACCGGACAAAGCACCATCCATCTCATCGCTGAGAGAATCTAGCGGTCTCCTCTCATTCACCCCTCAGATATGTTGCTTGATCCGGTAGAGTGAAGAAGTGCCAAGTAGAGTGTGTAAAATGCAACCACGGTTTCCTCATTTTGTACACTCGCTAATGCTCCGATCGGTGAGGAAAGTGTGCGAAATGAAGATATCATTGGTCTCACATTTCGCACCGTATCTCAGAGTAATGAAACTTACCCACTGGCAATATCTTCCTCTCTCTCTCTCACTGAAGATATGCCAGTGGGTGGCCATCACACCAAGATGTTAGAGCAAATTCTCTAGCTACGCTTCTCGTACACTAATAATAATACTTGCAATATTATTTTTAGAATGATTATAAAAATATAATAATTCTAAAATAGATAATAGTGAAAAGGATGCTCAGATAGCGGACGAATCGGATCTACCGGCCTTCATGAGCGCCCTGCTCTTCCACTGGGGCGAGCAGATCTCGGGTAAGTGAGGAGCTGCAGCTGCTGCAAAAAAGAAAACTGCAGCAGCTGCAGCAAGCACCTTGCTGACTGCCTTTGTTGAGACGATCCAGTGACTGTCGATTGCTCGAGTGAGGAGGAGAAGTCGGTCGTTGAAGAAACGGAGACCGATCCGGATGCTGCAGCTGCTGCAGTTGCTGCAGATGGAGATACGGAAGCCGCGAAGTCGGCTGCGGATGCTGCAGCAAAAGCTGCTGCCCATGTGCTCATCCTTGCTAAGTGCGTTCCAGCCATCGATATATTCCATAATTTTCCATTTAATGTATTTTTCGGAATCACTTTCTCAATATTAGTGGTGGACTTTTGCCTTTCAATGATATTATACACATTTTTAAGAATGGAAACATGCTTATTTTCCTATGGTTCTGAACCTCTGGAAAGTGCTCAATAGGCACCCTGAATCTGAAAGCATCATTCCAGCGCCTAATCAAACATTGTGTATCTCATTATGAGACGCTCTCTCGATCATGACCCCTTTCTGGAGATTGGACTGAACCTGAACCTCTTGCAGGAGGTTCCCTGCCGTCCCGAAGGTCATCGAGAGACCTTCTCCACTGCTTCGCGATCGCTTCATGCTCATGTCTCGAACGGAGGCTCTCTTCTCCGCCCCCAATCAGGTTCCTATATTAAATTAATTAATTAAAATGTATTGATTAAATTATTTGATTAAATTTGTAATTTATGCACGCAGGTGGAGACCTTCACGGCAACTAACATCGATGGCTCGAGACTCATGTACAGGGTGAGTTTGTATGTCGAATGAAACTCAAATTCAACTTTAAACAAAGAAATAAGATCTTCCAACAATTATTTTTTTATTAACTTCTTCCAACAAACAGATGATTCTTGGAAAGTTTTCTCGTGTGGGGCATTATGGACTGAAACATGCGCCTCTCCCTTACTTTCTCTTGGTTGGAGCTCTCATTCGTTGCAATTAGTTTACCGATACTTTATGCTCTTTCATAACAATAATTTTTCCATAAAAAACTTATGGATATGCCACTAACAACATTTTTCCCCAATTTTGTGATAATTTTGTCTCTCAGATCAAATTCGCAAACGGTTCGCCCAAATCGCTGTTCTACTTCAACGGACTCTATGGATTCATCGAGTCTGGCCACTCCCACGAGATCGTCGCCAGACAGGGCGTAAGTGCTTATTTAAATTAATCGTTTATTAACTTTTTAAAACTTTTTTTTTCATTTATTAACTTTTTAAAACTTAACTTTTTTTTGCATTTATTTTTCATTTAATAAAAAAATTAAAAATAAATTTAGCACCAGCAAGTCGCCACCACCAAGTACATCATCGCCTACGCCCGTGCATCCAAGCAGGCCGTCGATGCCGAGGCCGCGTTCAAGGTGGGACCGGGTACACTGAACGGGGAACCGGGCACCGACCCGGTACCGAGGAACCCACGCCCCGATTCCGGTTCCGGACACAAAGGGGGCTATGCTCAGCATCGGGTTCTAGCTGGGTTTAAGCGCCGTTTCTTTGCAGTATGCCACTCCGGTTGGTCAGGTGGAGATCACGTGCCGCGTGAAATGAGTCTGAAGATCGGAAGAATGATCAAAAATGATCGAAAAATTATCATCTAACTCGTACTAGAATAAAGAAACCTAATGGTTGAAGTTAAAGTTACAATGTATTAATTGCATGCATCAGATTGTCACAAATTGCATTCACATTTATGAAATTACAAACACTGGATTTCGCGCACTCTCAATAGAGAAGAGTGGATGATCATTGAAGATGGACCTTCGAAGTATACAAAATAGGAAAATTGAAAGGGGTGGTTGAACGTTATGGTAATGAAAACATATGTCCGAATACTGATTATGTACGAATGAATCTATGCGCTTAATATAACCGTTATTTCCCAGAGTAGGGATGGCTACGCAGGGAAAATGACCGATTCAGATCCTGTGAATGCGAAGAATGAGAGGGAATTGAACATAGAAAAGCAAAGGCTACCTGATTTACAACCATTGTGTACTGTACAGCACTGTTGTGCATATGTTCAGGTAGCTACCCATAATTTACACTTTCATTCCATCGTTTTATATATTTTAGAGCCGTACATCTATGATTTACGACCCAAAGGAAACTGCGTTCTTCTTACACTAGAAATTACACCGGACATTTTTTACAACGCTGTCACAAGTGAAGATATCACGTGGACGCTATAATTCAAGGCGACATTCGGTTGATCATTCCGCACGCTTTCTCACAAAACAGTTTGTGGATTGATAGGAGAACAGCTCTACCATTAGAATCTCTGAAATTCTTCAAACACCAGGGCGTTCGCCTTTCTATTTCAGGATTTTCCGATCGCTTTTCCACATCGGCCAAGTGGTCTAGTGGTATGATTCTCGCTTTGTGTGAGAGAGGTCCCGGTTTCGATCACCGACTTGGCCCAATCTTTTGCACCATTTTTATTGAGAGATTTATGTTATAGAGAGTTCATTATAGACACTGGTGTGTCATGAACGAACAATCGGGATTACGGTAGCTGATTTTCATTCTGGAGCCGAACAACAGTGATTTACGGCCGAGAGTTTTGGACAGGAGGCGTCACACTATAATATGACCCGCCCTGCTGTAAATAACAATTCACTCCCGTCAGGTGTCCCTCTGTCCTTTCGATTGAGAAGCATCCCTCTGTCTTTAAATAACGTTTAGCTTAATGATCAGGATATGATAGAAACAGACCTCAAATTTGCCGAAACCCTATATTTATTTTCTAAAATAAAACGATGGAATACATCACAGCAAATGAGAATGTGAAATGTATAATGTGTGAGGCTGAGGAAATTTCAAGACGGAGAAACAATTCCAAATAGGGATAAGAGGTGTAGACAACAACACATACATACACACCTCAACATTGCCATTTTTGCTCCTAATCGACTGGATGATTGCCACTCGTGAAATTAAAGACAGTACGCTGATCACGGAGACAATACAATCAAGAGTGGTGCGGGAAAACCGGGGAAAACTAGGTTTTAGTGGTTTTGACAAAAATTTGGACCTCGGATTTTGTGCCATCGAAAAAAACCAACTGCGCGAAAAGGAAATAAGGAGAACAAGACTATGAAATTAAAAATGATGCAATAAAAAAATTAAAGCAACATTATTACAAAATATGAATTGCACAGGAGATTGGGTGTCATGGATATGGCAAATACGTCATTCGAGATTGTTTGAAGTGGTATAGGAAACCGGTGAGTGGAATAGGCAGCGAAGATCAGTAGTGGAATCATGGAAAAGGTGTGGAGTGAAGGTATTTCATTAAGCACACCCAGAGCTCTGAAAAAAAAACAGATTGAAATTATATCGTAGAATACCTTGATGAAATTCACATATATTTCAAATTTGTATCATAACTCACCAAAAGCGTGTGAACTTCATCGATTTGAATCGGAGTGAATTTCGAGTATTCCTTTTGCAGTTCTTCGAAATGCAGAAGGTGATTCTAAACATGGTATTCACTTTTAAATTTCTCAATTTTTTGATGTATTATTTTCATACAGATTTCTTGTTCTTGTTCTTTCTTGTTCAAGATTCACGACATTCACTACGACCCGCTTACCCAGAGATTTAATACACTTTTGAAGTTTCCCATTCACCCCCCCCCCCCAGTATTCCAATCTCTTGCAACTCGCCCTTACTCGTTTTTAGAAAGCATGGGATGAACAGGGGGCTATCAATTACAATTACAATTACGATGAAACATCAATTACAATTACAATTACAATTACAATTACAATTATTTATTCCGCCAGAGGGCTATTAGCTTCGTTTATGTGTCGTTGATCGTCGTTATAGTAGTTGGCAGAGGTCCGTCGTCTCCAGACGATTCGGTTGTTGTGGGAGAGGGGGGCAGGATTTAGGGGGTGCAGCGGGGCAGGGCAAATCAGAGTCGTAAGAGAGACTCTGACGTGAAAGATGAGATCGGAAGACATTTGGCGAACTATTCACAATTTCTCCCGGAAGTGCGTTCCATCGTTGTACGGCTCTAGTGGCAAACGTAGAATGAGACTTAGGCACAGCGAAGGGAAGAGCGATGCGCAACTTATGGGTATTCCGCAGATTACGTGTTAGAGGTGATATTTTGAAAAGAAGGTTGGAATTGAGGGAATAGAAAATATGTACCGTCTTATGAAGGAAAAGGAGGTCAAAAATGAGGCGCCATTGCTCTAGTGTTGACATAGAGAGGAAGTTTAGCCTATCCGGGTAGGGGAGTATGGTATGGCGCAACGGTGAAGACTCTACGGGTGAAGTTCCGTTGAACGTTCTCAACGAAATTGGTAAGTTTTACAGTACGCGGGGACCAAACAACAGTGCAATATTCAAGTAGCGGTCTAATGAAGGCGTTGAACGCTTGCAAATAAAGAAGTGGATCGTTAGAGTAGAAGCATTTAAACATAATGTTTACTTTGGATCTAGCTTTCGATGTAAGCTCGATGCACAGTTCTGTGCACGCTCTATGCACAGTTCTGGGTGCAGGTTCGGTCCAGGGGGAGATCGGTAGCTGGCTCCAGGTTCGGTCCAGGGGGAGCTCGGTAGCTGGCTCCAGGTTCGGTCCAGGGGGAGCTCGGTAGCCTGCTCCAGGTACGGTCCAGAGGGAGCTAAGTAACCTACTTAAGATTCGGTCCAGGGGGCCTCGGTAACCTTCTTCAGGAACGGTTCAGGAGAAACTCGGTGGCTTGCTTGACGTTCGATCCAGACAGGAGGACTCGGTAGCCGGCTCCAAGTACGGTCCAGGGGGAGTTTAGTATGTTGGGGAATGTTAATCTCTAGAAAGAGTACTGGCTTATTCCGTTGCAAAAAAGCTCGTGAGGCTGAGAGCGATCGAAAAAAGTTGCCACTACGCCACTTCGTGGCTCCGTGGCAACTTTTTTCGATCGATCTCAGCCTCACGAGCCTTTCTCAACGGAAACGCAAGATACCGTGTGTTGGTTTCCCGGGCGTGTTCGAACACGTTTCCGACATCGCAAACACTTTTCCTGTGATCCCCCACACTCTGCGAATCAATTGGAGAATTTTCAAAATTTTTCATTTTAAAACGTTTTAGAACACGTTCAGACACGTTTCCGACATCGCAAAACGCTTTTCCTCTGATCCCCTACACTCTACGAATCATTTGGAAACTTTTCGAAATTTTCGATTTTTCATGTTAAAACGTGTTAGAAAACGTTCATACACGTTACCAACATCACAAAACACTTTTCTTATGATCCCCCACGCTCTGCGAATCAATTAGCAACTTTTCGAAAATTTCGATTTTTCATGTTAAAACTTGGCAAAACAGGTGAAATCGTGTTTCACGTTACTCAAGAACGTGTTAAAATGGCTTCTGATACTTACGAAAAATGCGGCAAACGTTTTGTCCGCGGCGGGATTCGAACCTGGGGGTCTCGGATTGAAAGTCAAGCGCGTAGCCCACTTGGCTATGGATTTGGTCACTTTTTTTTAATTTGAAAGGGATGTTGGGCTGTTGTCGTATGCAAAAGGATCCGAGAAGAACGATTTTAAAGCAATTTATAAAGCTTCTCGATACACGATTCCGAGCCTCCAGAAAGGGGTCAGGGGCGAGAGAGTGTGCCAAAGTGAGAGAGTCCCTCTAAATTTCCCTCGCTCTCTCGTTTTAAACCCCTTCCTGCGAGATTTCCCGGCATTTGGAATGATTTGGAACGAAATGTACGAATATTTCATGAAATCATGTGAAATCAAGTGAAATCAATCGATATTTCAATTCGAAAATCGGCAAAAGATGCTCAAATGTGAATCTCGTTACTTAAAAACGTGCTCGGATCACTTGTCACACTTGCAAAAAATGCGGCAAAAGACTATACACCGGCGGGGATCGAACCTGAGACCCTCGGATGTGAATTCGAGCTCGCTACCGACTTGGCCATGAAATTATCGATTTTTCAAATATAAATTTCGATGTGTTTCGTGATGGGCTATCATATGCAAAAGGATCGGAGAAGATTGCTCAAGTTTGAAGCGATTTATAGCGAAAAAACCACGAAAAAAATGTCCGTCACGCGGAAGGACAAAAAAAAAACAAACGCACGCACGCACAAACCGACAGACATTTTAATTCCCTAGTAGTGGAGGAACGTCTCTCGTTGTCTAACTCTTTCGAGCGGGTTAGGGTTCACCACTTTTTCAGCATCAAACATTCACATTAGGGTCTGCATTTTGAATCTTTGTTGACCGGTCGCCTTCATTTACCTCTGGTTTTCGCCCACCAGTAGTAGTACCAGTGGCTCTCTCACATTCCCATACTCTCTCGTTTTCCACTAGTTGCTCACCTATAGGGTAGACTACTAGTGGAAAGTGAGAGAGCGTGGGAAATGCCACTGGTACTACTACTGGTGGGCGAAAACCAGAGACAAAGAGTGGAATGAATCTCAAATTAGTGAAACTCCAAGTGTAAAGATTCAAATGAATCTTTGATGAAAAGTGAGGATTCATTTTGAATCTTCGAATCTTTGAGCAATGATTCAAGATTCGCTCAAAGATGCATTTCGCAGACCCTAATTCACATGCACTATTCAATTATTCTTTACATTTATTTCTTGCTGCTTTAAGATGCAGTAATGATTGTGGACGATTATTTGAAAGATCAATGAATCAACGAAATTACAAAGTTGGACGTCTTCATTAGTACAACAGGTTCTAAAATTAGAAAGAGAGAGCAGTAACTAAGATAACCATAATTAGAATGAGATGTCGAATTCATTCCCGAGTCTGTCAGTCGTCGCGAGCGGTCCCTCTCCATTTCTCTCTGATGGAGAGGGGGAGTTTCCCTCAATTTCCCTCGCCTATGCCATCGACTACGCAACAAGATCGGAATCCCCATCCAAGCCGGACTGGTCACCGTGTGATGGGTATGACTACGTAAGATGGTTGGTCTCTCAGTTTCTAGACTCGATGAATCTCCTTCTGAGATTGATGATTAGAGTTTGGTTGACGCAGATTCAAGAAAGCAGACACCATCTTTCTTTATTCTAACGCAAAATCTTCAACGTCAAGCTCGCGAGATCGCTATTCTTTCTGCAGCCAATAATTCTGGGCCTGTGATATGGAAAGCAGACCGATCTCGACGCTCAATACTGGACAAAATGAATCATTCTAAAGAAGAGCATCGGCCACGTCTGAAACCTATATGAAACCCCCATCTTGATCAGCGCCCCTAGATAAAGCGACACTGATAAATTTGTATTTGTATTTGTATTTGTCGAATTCGCATCACATCAAGATTGTCGTTCCTTCTCGCAGCGTGGAGCTTGCGCTGCAATTTGCTTTTATCGAAATCAATTTTAAAGTCGATTATTATTCTCTCTTATTTTCCCAAATCAACATTCAATCAATCAATCAATCATTTATCATGCCAAAAAACTTGATTGAATTAAAGTAATGTGTAGTATTTGAAAGGCGACAAAAGTAATGTGCGAGTGAGAGAAGTGCAGTAAGTGGAAGGTGTACAATACCGGTTATTATTATGAAAACATTACAAACCAGGAACGAGTTGACTTGCAGGAAGGAAGTGCCCTGGCATCGGAGTCCTTTGACTGTTTCACGTGCTACTCATCCTCGAAGAAATCATCCAGTGACTGGATCCATTCCAAGTTCATGAAGAATTCGAAGATTCCGGAAGCAAAGTTATCTCCTTCCTGCATTTTTAAGACACAACTTACGTAAACAATATTTTTAATGCAATATATTGCCAGGAAAATTAATAATCAGCTTTTTGTAAGTGCCATTTGAGATGGGATTCTGGAAATATTTATGATGTATTGATCTACAAGTACTCACGGCAGGGAATGCAATCTTGTTTCGTATTTGGATGAATTTGATGACTGTGACCGTCCATCCATAAGCGGAGAGGAATCCCTTCTTCGTGTTACGGACACCCGTCTCCGTTGCCCATGACTTCACCAGCCGGGCTGCAAGTATAGATTCATAGAATTAGTTTCCTCCACTACTAGGAAATTGAAATGTCTGTCTGTTGGTATGTTTTTTTTCCTTCCGCGTGACGGACCTTTTTTCTGAATAACTTTCTTCAAAGTTGAGCAATCTTCTCAGATCCTTTTGCATATTCACGAAACACATCGATTTTTATATTTGAAAAATCGATAATTTCATGGCCAAGTCGGTAGCGAGCTCGAATTCAAATCCGAGGGTCGCAGGTTCGATCCCCGCCGGTGCATAGTCTTTTGCCGCATTTTTTCCAAGTGTCAAATGTGGCCCAAACCCATTTTTGAGTAACGAGATTCACAATTGAGCATCTTTTGCCGATTTTTGAAGTTAAATATCGATTGATTTCACTTGATTTCACGCGATTTCATGAAATTTTCGCACATTTCGTTCCAAATCATTCCTCATGCCTGCAATCTCGCAGGAAAGGAGTTAGCACGAGAGTGTAAGGAAAATTGAGAGTGACTCTCTCATTTTGGCACACTCTCTCTCGCCCCTGACCCCTTTCTGGAGGCCGGAATCATGCATCCGGAAGCTTCCTAATAAATCGCTTCAAAATCGCTCTATCTTCTCGGATCCTTTTGCATACGACAACAGACCAAAATCCCTTTAAAATTTTGCAATATTTAATTGACCAAATCCATAGCCAAGTGGGTTACGCGCTTGACTTACAATCCGAGACCCCCAGGTTCGAACCCCGCCGCGGGCAAAACGTTTGCCGCATTTTTCGCAAGTGTCAAATGCCCTTCTAGCACGTTCTTCAGTAAGGTGAAACACGTTTTCACCTGTTTTGCCGAGTTTTAACATGGAAAATCGAAAATTTCGAAAAGTTCCCAATTGGATCACAGAGCGTGGGGGATTACAGGAAACGTGTTTTGCGATGTCGGAAACGTGTCTAACACGTTTTAACGTGAAAAAATTGAAAATTTCGTAAAGTTTCCAAATGATCCGGCGAGCGTAGGGAATCATTGGAAAAGTGTTTTTCGATGCCACAAACGATTTCGAATACGCCCGGGAAATCAACGCACGGTATCCTGCGTTTCCGTTGAGAAAGGCTCGTGAGGCTGAGAGCGATCAAAAAAAGCAACTTTTTTTCGATCGCACTCAGCCTCACGAGCCTTTTGCAACGGAATAAGCCAGTACTCTTTCTAGAGATGAACACATACCCCCCAACATAGTAAGCTCGCCCTGGACCGATCTTGGAGCCGGCTACTGAGTTCTACTCCCTGGACCGAGACTACAGCAAGCTACCGAACTCCCCCTGGACCGAGCCTGAAGAAGGCTACCGAGGTCCCCCTGGACCGTACCTGAAAAATGCTACCGAGGTCCCCCTGGACCGTACCTGAAGAAGGCAACCGAGGTCCCCCTGGACCGTACCTGAAGAAGGCTACCGAGGCCCCCCTGAACCGTACCTGAAGAAGGCTACCGAGGTCCCCCTGGACCGTACCTGAAAAAGGCTACCGAGCTCCCCCTGAACCGTACCTGAAAAAGGCTACCGAGGTCCCCTGGACCGAACCTTCTCCCAGAACTGTGCATAGAGCGTAGTGTACGCATACAGCGTAGTGCACGCATAGAGCGTAGTGTATTTAACCTCAACATATCCCGGCTAGTTTACAATATACATAATTTCTAGTGTATTCGAAGTAATAGTGGTTAAACCGGCAATATGTAGGTATGAATGTTTCGCCTCCAATACTACTTTTTCGAAAATACTATTGGACATGAGCTCAGCGTTTCTCTTGGAAATGCTCTGGCTATTCTAGATAATATAATAATAATATATTGAGGAAAATCAATCATTAAAAAATCTACCTTGCATTTTCCACGATAATTCCTGCTACTATTTTCTTTATTAATATTTTCGAAAAGTGAGTCCATACAGAGGCAGGAATAGAGAGAACATGTAGAGCTCTGCAATTAGAAATTTAAAGGAACAATAAAATATACAAAAAAAAGGAAAAAAGAGAACGAAGGAGTAGGACGAATGATTGGAGGTCTTACCAGCGATCCTTATAAACGAAAATAAGGAAGATCCCATCCAACTTTGACGTGGCAACGGAATAAGTCTTTCTAGTAGTGGACTCGAAATCTGCCAGTAGGTACATTGAAAGAGACTTGGATAATGCAGGAACGAGCGACTAGAAGTGGTGTGAAGTATTCCGGAAAATGCGGATCCGTCTAACCTTGCCACTGGGATGACGCCTAGACTGATGACTAGGTGTGACAACCACAAGACTCTCTCTCTCTGCATGGGAAAAGTTTTCGGTTATGTTTGGGGAAAAGTTTTTACCCGAAAAAAAACTCAGGGAAATTCGGGAATGTTTTTGTGAAATGTAGCAGGGTGACACCAGAAATGTTCAAAATTAATGGCGGCACAACGCCGTAGTCATAAGGAGAAGGGGGAAAGGCCATTTCGAAATGTCTGGCGAAGAGTTAGTTGCAAAGGAGCGAAAGACACTCGCTCGCTCTCCTTCGTTTGCATGTCTATTCAAATGAGACTCATTCCAAGTGACTAACGAGCTGCCATTCACAGATGGGAAGTGTTGTGCAATACGGGGAACTCACGTCTTGTCGACCGGTATTTTCTTCCCAGTGGTATCCCAGTCCCCCTCCCACTGGGAGAAAGATCTAAGGTTCCGACGGTTACCCCCACTGGCACCCCAATGGTGTCACCGGAATAGCAGTGGGGGAAACCGTCGGAGCCTTTGATCTGTATACCAGTGGGAGGGGAACTGGGATACCACTGGGAGCAAAATACTAGAGGGGCTTTGCTTGATAGTCGGCGATTTAAACTAGATGTAGTCGATCCGGGCATTAAGCGGCACCAGGTGGGCGATATACTTGCCGGGTTGCCCAAGCTGACTGGCAAGGATTCGCCAAACTGGGAGGGAGAGGAGCCCACTGTCAACAGCCCGTCACGAGTGAAGCAATTCGCGATCAATTAATACAAATTTAATCGTTTATCCAGCTGCTGATGGCCACCCGTGCAGTCTCGATCCGCCGATCGATCGCCCGTCGCATCATCTACCGTATCCCGCGCGTTGACTACGGTAACCGGCAGTCCCGCAGCTTTTCTGATGAAATTGTTGGAATCTTTTGTTTTTTTTGGTTTGTTGTCGTATTGAGATAATCCCGTTTCCATATTGTTTCTTTCAATGATGATTTTTGAATAATTTTCGACCTAGATAGTAGTGTAAATACATCCAGAAAGGGGTCAAGGGCGAGAGCGCATCTCTCACTTTCACGCACTCTCTCTTCCCAAACCCCTTTCTGGAGCTTTGATCGAACGGTGGAGTCAATGGAATGTAGCACGTCTTACATTTAATGATCACCAGACTCCATGTCTTTTGCATCAGCCCCATATACAAAATACCTTTAAAAATACATCTGGATAAGAAGAGGAAGTTCGATAATACGGGCGTCTAGCCTCGGAATATGGTTTATTTGTGCCACAGGCATTTTAAGCCATTCGATTATGGTTTTTTTCAACAACACTTCTGTCTGGGAGGGGCAAAAGGGGGACTTAGGCCCATCTCGGATACACACCCGGAATAGGCTCTGTCCTCAGTAGGGATGGCAAAGGAAGAGTAAAATGAGGTGTTTTGACTCGCGCATTATCGCCAATTCTATGCAAATAAGAAGAGCGAGCTATTAATAATTGAGCTAGATCAATCGCAAATCTATCAGGGAACACTTTCTGGTATGCCATACTCCGATATTTTCACAACCCACCGAGTTATTCAAAAACTCTTCCGGAAGAGTGAGCGTTTTTCGCAAAATCATCTGATTTTCGTCAACATTTCAATAATACATTTCAAGATAATTCACTCTTGAAGTACACGTCAATCCTAACATGCCCGTGAATACATAAGTTTGTAATAGGATATCACATATATTTTCTATTCCGTAAAAATGCCGAAAAAGGGCTAAAAATCGACGAATTTGCGAAAAACGCTCACTCTTCCGGAAGAGTTTCTGAATAACTCGGTGGGTTGTGAAAATATCGGAGTATGGCATACCAGAAAGTGTTCCCAGATAGATTTGCGATTGATCTAGCTCAATTATTAATTGTTCGCTCTTCTCATTTGCATAGGAGAAAAAAAATCAGGTGTGTGGGGTTGATTGCTCTGTGTTGTTCTAATGGCATCTCTATCTTGTCAAAACACCCCATTTTACTCTTCCTTTGCCATCCCTAGTCCTCAGTCTTTTCTGCGCCCAATCCACCTTCATTCTCATCTCTCTCTCTCTCTCTCTCTCTCTCTCTCTCTCGCTCTCTCTCTCTCTCTCTCCACCCATCCTCCCGATTCAATTTGGTTCGCTGGCCTGCCGAGTGAAATTGAAGGAGCCAATAGTCTACTTTGCTTCTTCTGAGAAATGGGTTGGCGAAATTGCAGCCCGAAAGCTTGATCTGTGATCTTTTCCATAGTTTCTCTCTCTCTACTTGTTCATAATATTCACTCCGTTTATTTGACTAACCTTTGATCTCAAGCTCTTTAATGCTTTGTTTTCTGCTGAAAATGAACAATAGAATCAGGCCTCTGTCGACTGTATCGAATAACTTGTGTAGTGAGATTGGGAAAAAAAGTATTATTGAAAAATAAGTTTAGGATGTCGGAGAAAAAAAATCAGGCGTGTGGGGTTGATTGCTCTGTGTTGTTCTAATGGCATCTCTATCTTCTTCCTTCTCTTTCTCTTCTTTTTTTCTAGCTGAGAAAGTAGCACACAGCGTTCAGAAATTGTTCTTGTTCAGGGTTTTTCTTGTTCAGGGACAATCGTTCAAAAAACTTGAGCACTGCATCTTCATGTATCGTTGAACTAGAATAAGTGGCAAATTATGAGATCTGTGCAAATGTTTGATTTCAAAAATATTTTCGCCGTTTTCTCGTGTCACTCGCTTTTTGCTTAGTTGTTTTGTAAATAAATATTATTACAGATGGTGTTCAAGCAGCTCTCAACAGATTCTCTTCGATTTCTCGATCCGCCCGCTCTCCGTCAGAACGTCGACGGATCGATAGAGATCGAGACCGTATTCGAGAGCCACGCACTGCCGGATGTACTGTGGAAGTTTGGGTGGGTCATACTTATGATTTCTATTTTATATTCCGTTCTGGATGTACTGTGGAAGTACGTGTGGCCACAATTATGCTCAACCAATAAATATTTTTACCAATTCAGAATCTATGAGTGATCCATGGTCCAAAGAGATGTCCGAAAAATACAATGAACAGTATTTTCGGGCTAAAAAGGGTAGAGCCGGAAACACGATTAAGGGAAAGTCCGTTTCCCGGTCAACATTGGCAATAGAACGAGTAAACATAGTCGTTTTCCGGGTGGATTCCAACTTCCTAATGCCCTCAGGAGAAAAAAACAGCAATCGAATTTGACTCTCTTTCGGTGTCCTAGAGGTTCTGAGAGAGCCGGGTCCAATTGGTTTTACCATTTCGATTTTTTAAAATGTAAATGAGCATTTTTATTTAAATTTAAAAATAAAATGTTCAAAATATTTTTCAATATTTATAATATTATTATATTTATGAAGATCCAGCGAGGATATCATCGCGAGCGAACTGAATGGCGTACAAGGAAGAATGACGACGACGTTTGTGAGAAGGTTAGCTTTTCACAACAAAAAAAAAGATTTTCGGAATGTGGAATGTTCGATAAACGGTGGTAGAATCAAGATAGTGAGAGAGTGTTGGAATAATTCCTCTTTGATCTCGCTTCGAAGCGAGATCAAAGATCAAAGATCAAAGATCGATCACATAAACCTCCAGGAAGGGAACATGAGTGAGTGATTATACGAAATTAACAATGACTGCACGAAACTGCTACATGCAAAATATCAATGTTTGCAAATCTTCTTTAACTAACTAATTTATAAAGCTAATTAAAAAATTTATTTAAGAAACGACGAATCGTGCTCGTCCACACTGCGCATCGAACAAGCGAGCGAGGCAGATGTGGGCATGTACAAGTGTGACGTCACTTCCGATCCAGCATGCATCACTGCACTAATAGAGGTACGTTCAAAGCTCCCGGAAGGGGTCAGGGTGAGACAGCGTGCAAAAGTGAGAGAGTCGCTCCAGAATTTAAATGCTCTCTCACTCTCTGTAGAGAGTGGAATGATGTGATGTGATGAGGTCTTGGTAATATTTTTTTTAGTCCATTTCCCTTTTCAAAAGACGCCGGAAGGGGGCTGTGAGCTAGAGAGTGCGCGGAACTGAGAGGGTCACTATTTATATCTTCCACACCCCCC
This sequence comes from Pristionchus fissidentatus, assembly GCA_036245785.1. Classification (NCBI taxonomy): domain Eukaryota; kingdom Metazoa; phylum Nematoda; class Chromadorea; order Rhabditida; family Neodiplogasteridae; genus Pristionchus; species Pristionchus fissidentatus. The sequence goes on from BTSY01000006.1 coordinate 3,382,573, forward strand.
CCCCCATTCTTCCCATTTTCAGGTGAAGAAGGACTTCTTCAAGCGGCCCTTCTTCATTCAGAAGACCGGTTTTCATCTGAGAGACAATGGACGGATTGTGGTATGCACAGTTAACATTTCCCCGCCCTTAGTTCCCCTTACTCTAGTTACAGTAACACGGAAAATCTGTCTCATTCCCATCTTTTTTCTTTTTTTTTGTTGAAGAAATTGCGGATTTCCGTGAGATGTTCTAGTCTGGAATAGATAGAGATCAGAGATCAACTCCTCTCAATCTTGTCAGATCATGGACTTTCGCGTGCGTTCTCCGAAGAAGATCACGGCCAGTTGGAGTCAGGACGGACTCTCCCTTCCCAAGTCGAACACTGCCAACTTCGTCCATCGCAAGGAGAATGTGGATGTGAGCTAATAATTTTGAATTATTGATTTTGTTTTCCTCCAAAAAAAGAACGAGTGTGAATGGAATTGGCCATCGGATGTATGCAAATGTGACTGAGTGATGCAATCTGTAGGATATCGATTGCTCGAAACTAAACGTATCTTGACAGATATGGACTATACCCTCAGAGGAATCGATTGATCGACACTGACCGTAACCTCTCTGTTATTGATTGCAGACATACTATGGTGCGCTCATTCTGTGTCGTGATTCTGCTAGTGAGGCCGCCCAGTCGACATCCGTCTATGAGTGCAAAATACGGAATGAGCATGGAGAGATTGTCGCCAGCTACGGACAGGTACGGTAATTACAGTAACCCGGAGATCAGTGAAAGGTACGGTAGCTACAGTAGCCCGGATAAGTAAGAGAGGAAGGGTACAACGTCAAAGCGAAACAACTCTCATACTTTCCTCTTCATACATAGTTAGAGGATTGGGCTTCGTCTTCTGCTACCGATTTTGTTATCACTCAGGAGCAGTCTTCGGGTCTGCCACACATCACCCGACCGTTGTCCGGCAGACACATGGTGAAGGTATACGGTAGGATTCCGGCCAGGACCAATGATCACTTTGAAGGATCACGTGCACATCGCGCTGTTTGATGTCGGATTCGCGTCGGCCAGCGAGCCTACCGTAACCTGGTGGAATATCAGAGGTATTGATTGGATGGTTCAAATGCTACCGTTTTCTTCATAAACATATTATCTGTAAGAGATCCAGGCGCTTATTATGAATAAAGAGAGAGAGAACTCTCTCATCTTTACACAATGTCTCGCTCATGTCCCCTTTCTGGAGGTATTCGTGGGCTGCGAAGTGAGGGTGAATGTTGAGGTAAGCCGTTGGCCGAATCGGGCAGAGTGAAGGTGCAAGTGCTGAAAGAGTCTGACGACGGAATCTACACTGCGCGCATGCAATTGGCCAACTGGGGAGAGCGCGATGCCGGCAGGTATACGGTAGTGATAGATCAATGACAGTGTATCTCTTCTAGGTACACGTGCATGATCGAGAATCAATGTGGAAAGACCGCAGCGGATGTCGTTTTTCGAGAGGTAAGTTTAATAAATCATAAAACATTAATCGGATAATATGTAATTAATTAATTTGGAATTATTAATTGTCGAGTACGAGCCTTATTACTCAAACGGTCACAGTTCTTTCCGTTGTTTACTAAGCCCTAGTGAATCGAGAACTGCTTTTATTTTCAATTTGAATTTCGCCTATTTTATCGATTTTAGGGTCTTAAAAGTGCGCTATTTTTTTTCTTTCAAGGTCGATCATGTCGGGCATCTGATGTCGCGTCTGTTCAGTCCCGGAGTAGAGCGCCGAGGGAGTTCTCCTTGCTAGTAGGGCTAGGAATTAGTTTCGAATCTAGTTTTCCGGTTCTTCTTCCATTTCTCGTGCGTGTTACCACTTTCCATTCTCAATATTTTATAGCCACTCCGATTTCCCAATGTATTCAAGCATTAACCGTCCATAATAAACCATGTATCGTCATAATTTCATCACTTGTTGCTCGAGGTTCGCGTCCTCTTCGATATTGGCGCGTTTAGCCATGCTTTCTTAGCGGAATTGATCGCGATTTCAGCGTAGAAAATGTCTGATTCCTCCTCGGACGAAGATGATATGCAGAAGCAGCTCGCTGAGCAGCAGAGAAGGAAAAAGCTCAAAATGAAGGTGTGTATTGCTCATTTACATTTTCATATTATATATTTAGTGTATTTATTTTCTTTCTTAGTTTATTTTATTAATTATTTTAGAAAGCTTCTGGCGAGCAAAAAGAGGAGGACGAGGAGAAGCCTGAGGAAGAGCCGGAAGAGGAAGAAGACACCAGGTCCTTCGAGGAGCTAGTGCGTTTGTTTTTATCCTCATATTTATTACAAGGCGAGGCATATTTGAAATGAGTTATAGCTCTAAAATCATGAAAAACTACACTCAAATGGCCGAAAGAGGGAACTTCTAATTTTCTGCTAGTAGCTACTAAAATTTAAATTAACTTTGTAAAAATATGTTGACATTTCACGTCTAAATAATGCGTCTTGTTGCGAAAATCTCATTTAAGTGAAAAACGCAGTTAAACATCGTTTATTTATTAATTAAATTAACTATTTCATATTTTAGGGTGTCTGCGGCCCCCTTGTGGAGGCGTGCCTGGCGCTCGGGTGGAAGGAGCCCTCCAAGATCCAGAAGGCCGCCCTCCCCGCTGCTATCAAGGGCAAGGACGTCATCGGACTGGCTGAGACCGGGTGAGACTGCATTAGTTTTCGTTGCTCTTCATAGGTAAAATAGAGGTCATAGATGGGCAGCTAAAATCCAACTTTTTTGCAAGCGGTCGTCCGATCACAATTTTGCAGGACAAACACACCAAATTAACTCTGTTATTTGCAAATGGGAAACTTGCGAAAATCCCATTTGACCCATGTTACTCTACCATAAATATACTAATGATTTTTATGTTAAAAACTCAACGAATTCGTGATCAGCGATCTTCGCTTGCGATTGATTCTATCTTGGTTGGTTGTGAGTTACGAAGGGTATTCCGAAACGAACCAGCAAGATTTAGAGTAATTTAGAAATGGCCGTTGTTTCGCGTTTGTACTTATATTTTTATTATTGATTACTTTCCTCAGATCGGGCAAGACGGGCGCCTTCGCCATCCCCATCCTGCAGTCGCTGCTGGACCGGCCGCAGAAGCTGTTCGCCCTCGTGCTCACGCCCACCCGCGAACTCGCCTTCCAGGTACGGTGACAGTCATCGCACCATCTATCGACGACTGATTTTATGTCGTTCAATTGGATATTCGATGAACGCAGTTCGCCATTTTAGAAACAAAAATTACTCGAAATTCGGAGACGAGAAATGAGGATAATTTAAATTTAAAATTTCAGATCGGACAGCAGTTCGAGGCGCTCGGCACTAGCATCGGCGTGCTCGTCGGTACGTTTCAATTGTTTTCTTTCGACAAATCGATAGTTAGGAGTTTTTAAATCGATAATTATTTCTTAAAATCAATTAACAATAAATTGCAGCCGTGATCGTCGGCGGCGTGGACATGGTGACGCAGGCGATGGCGCTCGCCAAGCGCCCACACATTATCGTCGGTGAGTACGGTAGCCCTTATCGATCTTTTGCTCGTCTCATATTGTAGCCGTTTTCGATGTTTTGGTCGGATACCCTAGCTATCTCAGATATTGAGTAGTGATGAGGTTATTACGGTGTACTGCAATCGTTTTCGATTTTTTGCTTGGCTACTGTGGCTGTCTCTCGGTGCGGTATTGCGTAGTCATGATGCAATAATAGCGTTTTTGTGCAGCAACGCCGGGTCGTCTGGTGGACCACTTGGAGAACACGCGCGGCTTCAACCTAAAGGCGCTCAAGTACCTGGTGATGGACGAGGCTGATCGTATCCTCAACATGGACTTTGAGGTACAATAGTGTGGCGGGTTACGGTAGTTGCATACGTGGGCAGCATATTATAGAACTTTTGTTGCACAGTCCTCCGGGGTCCGATTCGGATGGTTTGCAGAGTGCCCCCGGCTACAATCTCCGAAGGCTCGCAAAAATAATTTCCGCGTTAATAAAGCGTAGTTTCTTCATGAATTTTTATCTCCCTTATACAGTACATCACAAAAAAAATGTGTGATAATTTCCATTGTTGACCGGAAATTATTCAATGTTGTTTTCTCGTTTGGATAATCCGAATATAGATTCATTATGCACACACTTCAACATATGTGCAACTTCCCTTGAAGAGGCTTCTAGATTGTATTATCTCCCTCCCAATTTCGAGTTCCCAAGTCGAACGTGGTTTTTTTCTTCGGTGATCAACTATTTTCACATCGTCTAACTATGAAGATTCTCACTGATCTGAAACTGCACCAAAAATAGTCCGGATCCTCAAACATCGATTTCAACGTCTAGAATTTCGATACAACTCTCGAGTCCCCCGACTATCAGAAGAAGCGAAGAACCATGTTCGATTAGTCTCAGTCAGATAAATTTGTTGGTAAAACCGTAGTTACTTTAAAAAAAAACACAAATTACAATATTTTTTAAAAAAATCGAATTTTCGGCACGATTTTTTTTAAATTTCATAATATCGCACAATTGCGTGCCAATTTTGGCTTTAGCATGTGCGAATAATTAGTATCCATTAAAATGCACAAAAACGGAGCGTGGGAGTGCCCCCGAAAGATTTCCAGTGCTCCCGACTAAAAACACGACTTTTTGGCTTGAAAAAGTCGGGAGCACTTTTTTTCGCTCATTTTCGAACAATACAACGTCTGTAAGCTACAGCAGTCGTGTTTCTATGCCGGCCACCTCCCCTGTTCTTAAGAAATCAAAATATTATAGCTGGACACCTAAAAACATATACACTAAATAATCGGAAGCGATCACATACTTGACCAAGTCTCTGCTCCGACGATACCGTCTTTGCCGTAATATTACCCGATACTTGCAGTAATATTACGGTACAATATCTGAATGGATGTTTGAAGGGGTTGCGAACTGATTATTACGGTAGGGTATCATCTGAGACTTGGTCACATTTGTGATCGCGTCCGATTATTTCGTGTATATTTTTTTAGGTGTCCAGCTATAATATTTTGATTTCTTAAGAACAGGGGAGGTGGCCGGCATAGAAACACGACTGCTGTAGCTTACAGACATTGTATTGTTCGAAAATGAGCGAATAAAGTGCTCCCGACTTTTTCAAGCCAAAAAGTCGTGTTTTTAGTCGGGAGCACTGGAAATCTTTCGGGGGCACTCCCACGCTCCGTTTTTTGTGCATTTTAATGGATACTAATTATTCGCACATGCTAAAGCCAAAATTGGCACGCAATTGTGGGATATTGTGCAATTTAAAATAAATTCATATTTAAAAAAAAATATAATTTGTGTTTTCTGAAGTTACTACGGTTTTACCAACAAATTTATCTGACATTGAGACTAATCGAACATAGTTCTTCACGACTACTGATAGTCAAGGGACTCGAGAGTTATATCGAAATTATAGACGTTGAAGTCGGTGTTTGTTTGGGGATCGTCGGTTCTTCTTCGCGTATTTCCGAATCTAGTGTATATGACGCCGTTTGCGTTAGGATCAACAAGGGTCTGGAACAGGTCAAAAATCGTACCAACGACCTTCGGATTGAAGTTCTAGACCACTACGGCATCGACCATGCGGATGCCGCGTGTGTACACGCGATCCGCGCGCGTTTAAATCATTCAATGTTATGTAAAACAACTTTCCGCAGGGTCAAATAGCACAACCTATACACGAAAATGATCAGAAAATTATGCTCTATAATCTGGTATTGGGAATTTCCGCAATGCGGCCTGTGTCAAAAATCAAATTTTTCTCTGAAACGAGAAATCTTCATGATGTGGCATTAGCGTCATTTGATAGAGCGCGAAATTCTGATCCAAACTTTTAGTTTTCCCACCATTTTAACGCGTTTCTGAGAAGTTATTATCGAAAAACACGTTTTGTGCCCAATGTGCGCGGCGGCATACCGGCGCCCAACGGCGTCCTATTGCGAAATCGATGACGCCAGCGTGTTCAGCATCGATAGTTGTCCCTAGGACCATGTTTTCAGCGAATTCGATTTTTGACGTGTTCCAGACCTCTGTTGAGCCCTTGTTGATCCTAACACAAACAGCGTCATATCTTCCTGTTCCGTAGTCTGAACACTGGTGTTGTCCATTTGGCTGCGTACTGCTTGGGGTCGAAGTTTCGGGACTATTTTGGTGCAGTCTCAACGGATCATTGAGAGTCAATAATGAATCTTTCTCCGTCATTCATTATTATTTTCTGAGTTGCATAGTCCCCCCGACTGGTTTTCGCGGTGTGCAGAGTGCTCCCGGGGAGCCGTGCCCACGTATGGGTAGTTGAACGAGGATAGGCAGGATGACCTAGTGAAGATTTTGAGTTTCTAGTGGACAATTGATGAGAGAAGCTTGTCGCGTTACAATAATTTTTTTAAACAATGTTAAAGATGCATACTAACTTTGCGTGCGTGTGCAGGTCGAGCTGGACAAGATTCTGAAGGTGGTGCCGAAGGACAGGAACACGTACCTCTTCTCCGCCACCATGACCAAGAAGGTGAGCGAAGGGGGCGGAGCCTGTTTTAGCAAGTGATTAGTATTTCGCTGATTCTGCCGACATTTTCACTCAATTCGCTGGCTATTGTTTAAAAAAAACTATATTAGGGTTTGCTTTTTCACTGCTGTATCCCACGAATGTTGTTATTGTTGTTTTATTTTTTTTCTCGTTCAGGTGGCGAAGCTGGAGCGTGCGTCTCTCAAGGACCCGGTGCGCGTGGAGGTGAACAGCCGGTACAAGACGGTGGACAAGCTCAAGCAGAACTACATCTTCATCCCCCACAAGTACAAGGTGTGGCACGAAATTCCAATGCTGCGCTAGTGAAAAAATTCTAATGCTGCGCAAGTGAAAAAAGTATTTTAAAAAGTTTTTCCCGCCCTTTTGCAACTTTTTTCCTAGTGAAGATTCAATTTCCTGAACTGATACAGGGACGGTAAAACTAGTGTAGAACATTATCGTTTGTATAGGAAAGATCAGTTTAAGCTGAGTTACATGCGTTGCACCTTTCCAGGGTGGAATTCCACCAATGAATTTTTGCGCTGCATAAGATGCTGGATGTGTTCCACATTTATTGATTGCTACCTACCGTACTCAATCCTCTCTTTCGCTTTAGGAGGCGTACCTCGTCTACCTGCTCAACGAGCTGTTCGGCTCCTCCGTCATCGTCTTCACCGCGACGTGCGCGTCCGCCATGAAGACGGCTATGCTCCTGCGCCAGCTCGGCATGCAGGTATACGGTAGATGAGAGTACGGTAGACGGGAGGAGGAAGTATACGATAGTGACGAGATATGGGTAAGGTAGGAAGCGTAAGAGTAGCGCAAGAAGATTATAGAATGAAGATTATAGACTTTCACTTTTAGATTTTAGATAAATTATCAATATTTGCTAATTATAGTAATTAAATAAGATGTATTAATTATGCAAAAATCGAAAATGAATTGGCAGGCGGTGCCGCTGCACGGGCAGATGTCGCAGCAGAAGCGACTCGGCTCGCTGAACAAGTTCAAGAGCAAGGCCAGGAACATTCTCGTGTGCACCGACGTTGCGAGCAGAGGTACGGTAGATCCGGGATTTAGAAGCGCACCGTAAACTGGCTTTATTTCTCAGGTCTCGACATTCCGCACGTGGACGCCGTGATGAACTTTGACGTGCCCGCGCAGTCCAAGGACTACGTCCACCGAGTCGGCAGGTATACGGTAGCATCAGTTGGCGCTTGAATAGAGAAGCTATAGTAGTCCTGCGCGGAATGATACCGTAATTCGTCTTTGCAGAACCGCGCGCGCGGGTCGCGCCGGTCTCGCCGTCACCTTCGTCACACAGTACGACGTCGAGATGTACCAGAAGATTGAGCAGCACATTGGTCAGTTGGCGATTGGCTTTTTTCTGTAAAGGTAGTTTCCACTGCTAGGACTCCTTCGCAATAATGCGTGTAGCCTTGTGCTGTTTTTCTGCATTGAGTTTTTGGTTTCACTTTAAATTTATGGGATGAGATAGCTAGAAGTGGCAGATCTAGTGGAATTGATATAATCATGGGAAAGCATCCAACGTCTTCGGTAGTATGACAAGAAGTATTTATTACGATAGTATTGATTGATTAATTAATTGACCACCCAGCGTTAAAAGTAGGAGGAGTAGTGGTGTATTTATTACGGTAGTATTTATTGATTGACTATTCAGGGAAGAAGCTGGAAGAGTACTCGTGCATGGAGTCAGATGTGATGCTGCTGGTGGAGAGAGTGGCGGAGGCGGGTAGATTGGCCAAGGAGGAGTTGAAGGATATGGAGGAGAGGAAGAAGTTTGGCAAGAAGAGGTACGGTAGGGAGGAGGGGAGGGATATTGTAGGTGTGGGTGTGTTGAATCGATTTGTTTCTTTTTCTATTTGGGGCAACACCATATGTCTGATACTTTTGATCAATTTTAGTCATGCTATGAATCTGCATGATGCCAGTCAGATGCTCACTCATTGCCATTCTATGAAGGGGTGGGCAGAAAGTGGGCGTGCGACATTGGTTAATTTAGTTCCTGTGCTAGACTCAAATATGAGTACTGTATCTGAAATGAGATTATTGATCGGTAATCAATTGATTGCTTTCAGAGGTCACGACGATGAAGACGATACGGAGGAGAACCAGGGCGGCATGAGGAAGAAGCAGAAGAAGATGGGAAAGAAGGGAGGAGGAAAAATGCAAGTGAAGAATAGGATTAGGTGATTACGGTAGTACTCTATATCGTTAACTGATTTATTGATTAATTGTGCCCGCAGGATTTCATTCCGTACTCTTTTTTTATCATTGTTATCACGAATTGTCCTCGATTTTGTTTGCTCGTGAATTGATTGCAGTTGTTATGTTACGTTTTCACCTATTTTCGAAATGTTCGCATAAAGTTTTTTTCCGTCATTCAAATCTCATACAATGAATAAGGATCATCTGCATCCATTGGTAGTGTTAAGGAATGCTAGATATAGTTAGGGTAATACAGACATGTTGTCTAGTCGGTATTTCAGAAGCAAAATGAAGATATAGTTATTTTCTCAACAATTATTTGGATTTTTAGAGTACTGTAGCGATAGCGCTGCGAAATGTGTGCTGCGTTCTGTTCTGTGTTTAGCAGTTCAGTTCATGATAGACATCAGAACGATTTTACTTACAGTAATCTCGCGGTTGTTGTTCGCTCACGTTTCTCGCTTGTTTTGTGGTGTTTTCTATTGTATTTCTATATCGATTTGTGTGTACAGTGTTGCAGAATCATTTACGGATAGTCTTTGTTTCAGTTCGCGTAATTGCCATGTCCTAGGAAGCCGATAAATCGAGAGAGAACGATTGCAGTTCGACCATGTCAAAGGACCACAAGTTCGCCGTGCCGATGTCGCTGGCGGCGAACATCGCGGAGGGCGCGCGTCCGCTCAAGCGAGGCGCCACCGAGATCATCAACGCGTCCGCCGACGACGATGATATATTCAAGGATGCCGTCGCCGCATCGGAGGTACGCTCACGCTTCAGACGCGGTCCGAGAACGAGTACAAGCGTGTAAATCGTTTGCGCATCGGCGTTTGGCCGGTCTTTATCGAGTATGACCGGCTAACCGTATGCGTCATGATCGCCCGAGTTTAATAGTGGCGTAATGGACAGCACGACGTGTTTTCGAAATGATCCGAAAATCCTTTTGAATTGAGTAATTGTTCAATGACATATAACAAATTTAATAAAATTTTTATTTCCAGCCCAAGCGTCGCAAGAAGGAGGGAAAGAGTGCGGAAGAGGAGGAGGATGAGAAGGTGATTGGAGACTTCCCTGTCCTGTTTGTATCGTTGAAGGGAGACAAAGAACTGTATGAGAAAACCGCTCGATCTTGCGTCGAAGAATCACATCGCCTTCCCGATAGAGACTAAATAAATTATTATTTATTTTAAAAATATTTTAGAACAAGTCGCACCACACGCTGGATTCGGACGAGGAAGACGAGGAGAAGTATGAACGACTGGATATGAAGAAGGTATTAGTTTTACGAGAAAGACTAAAATTATTATATGCTATTAATTTTGCAAGCCTCGATGATACGACTTGTGTCTTTATAGCCATTTTTGATGGTGCATTTATCGTTGTCTTATGTGCTTACGTAAATTAATCGTTTTAGGTGGACGGCCAAGAGGATGGAACGATCGACTACGACGGCAATACGAAGATTACGGCATTCAACATGAAGGTAATTTTATTTATAATTCAAATTTAATTGTTAAAAAAAACTAACATTGAATCAATAGTTAAATTCGCGCTATTCGTTGCAACTTTTCTCATTTATCAAGGGATGATTTACTTTTTGGCATCAAAAAAATTTAAAATTTAATTAATTGAGTAATTTGTTTGAGGAAGAGGAGGACGACGGTCACTTCGACGCCTCGGGCAACTTCATCTTCAACAAGAAGGATAAGGATGACAATGTATTTTGCATTCATTTACCTTATTTTTAAAAATATTTTTCAAAATGACGTTCATAATCGGTGTTGTTCAAAAATAGGAAAGAACGGAACAGTCCAACTGTATTATTTGTAGTACCTTTTTTAATGAATCAATTCACGTCTCGTTGTAATTCAATGTTTGTGTCTAACTCCCTTCGTTTGCAAAATAGACTCATTTTACTGTACGACACTTCCTTACTGCGATAAATAAATAACCGCTGCAGGACGCGTGGCTGGAGGGCATCGATTGGAGTCGTGTCAAGAAGAATGCGGGCAAGGACTGGCAGGGCGAGGTATGGTAGCGTTAACATGCTTTAGAATATGTTAATTTTATTTGTAATTATTTATTTATTGTTGGTGTACTTATTGATTTATTGATTGATTATCAGGGTGAGGAGGAGGATGACGAGGGTGCGCCGCCGCCCGTGCTCACCGACCAGCGCCGGCGCGAGATCATGGGAAGACTACTCGAGCTGCTCAAGGTACGGCAGGGGAGAGAGGAGAGTACGGTAGTATTGATTTACAATATACGTTCCCCAGATGGCTACGTCATTTGCCGCGAGCAGTGTATTTTTTAAAAAAAAAGTGACTAGTGCGGCTTTGACGTGGCAGAGAACTCAATTATGATAGTTCGAGGTCTTGAAACGCGACGGTATCGATTGATTCTCATCGTAGTCGGCTTACTTACCGTAATCCACCCGTTTCAGCCGGAGCAGACGGTGACGAAGGCGCTGACGACGCTGCGCAAGGTGAAGGCGATGACTCCCGCCGAGGAGAGAAAGGTATACGGTAGTCGACAGTGGCGGGTTACGGTATCCTGTTCGTGGATCGATAAATTCGTCGATTGTTCGCAGATTGACAGTCAATTGATATCGCCGTATCGAAGGGACTTTTAACAGCATCACTGATTTGTTGTCAATTACTGTGGTGCTGTGGCGCATGTTAGAGATGCATATTTAAACGTGTTTTACTATATATTATTTAATTTTAATTAATGTGTAGGCTCGTTGGGCGGCGAAGAAGGAGGGCAAGGAGTACAGTGCGGATGACAACGGGAAGAAGACGGCCGAGCTGTCAGCGCTCGCTGATGAACTGTTGACTGCTGGACATGTGAGTGCGAACTGACTTTATTTTCGTTGTTATCTGACTACAGTGTTACTTACAATAGCGCCGGAAAGTGCAAACTGACTTATTCGTTTGAATATTTAATTGTAAATAAATTGTTGCCTAACTTTATGGCAAAGGCATGAGGGGGCGTTTGGTTGAATCGGGAAAATATTAAGACGACATTATTTGAGGACATTATTTTGCATTACCTTTTTTGTATCATGAGGACGCAATTTAGTTTATTATGTTTAATTTTTTATCATAATAAATATTATTAATAATAATTTCACAATTCTCAGATGGACGCGTACGAGTGGCCGCGCGAGAAGGTGGCGCACCTGCTGTCGCGTCTCTCCAAGACGGCCGTCGACGACGTCGACATGTTTGGCGACCCCATCGTGCCGGCTGCTGCAGCAGCAACTGAGGGTGCTGCAGCTGCTGTACCCGCTGCAGGAGGCTCTTCGTCCATGGACGATGATGAGGTAAGGGTGGGAGAGTGGAGATGCGTGATGGTGATGCTTTAGCCGTGCCTGCAGAAGATCATATAAAACAGGCTATTATAAGGTTACCAAAAAAAACTTGTCTGACACTTCGAAATTGGTGTTCTTTCATAAATGTCGTCGCGAACATTTTTTTCAAATTCCTTTTTCATTTTAGCATTTACTTACTCATTGGCTGTATCAGGATCGACTTTTATTGAAAAAAATATGTTTGAACTCGAAATGTTCATAATACAGAAGTGTTTCGGGTGTATTGTTCGGACACTTTCATTTGTATAATATAAAGAACATGAGAAGGCGGCAAAGGTATTTTGACCTTTGATCTCTCAGGTGATGTGGGAGTACAAGTCGGCGCCGGAGGACGACGACGTCAAGGGTCCCTTCAATAGTGCTCAGATGGCGGAGAAGCAGGTGCGATCTTTGTAGTTTGATCGCACTTAACTTTGTAGCTTATAGTTTGATCATTCGTAGCTTTGTAGTTTGATATCTTATCCACCTATCTTCAGGGCAACGACGAGCTCGGCCCGAAGTGCGTGGTGCGCAAGGTGGGCGCCGGCTCCTTCAACCCCGCCGCCCGTGTGGACTTTGATCTCTACATCTAGACGCTGATCTTTGGTCTCTGACCAGTCCTTGCTTCATCAATTCCAGACACCGTGTGCTGTACGCTCTCCTCTCACTCCCCGTTTCATGTTTGTAGTTTGATGTTTGATCTCTTCCACCGCTTACCGGCTGTTGGTATCTCTATTCCCGCATCCCATGTCTAGGCGAGGTTACCCCACAATGTTACTGGACTTGTTCATTTGCGTACACTTCTACTCGGCTCGCGTGCTTGTAGAGGAGTTTCTTTTTGTAAGCTAATTAATGTGAGCATATTCGGATAAAGGTATTTCCGCGAGTTGTGAGCCTAATGAGTGTTTGCAAATTTCCGGTTGTGGACCGAGCGATACCTATTTGATTTTTTTTTTAATTGAAATTTTATTACGAGATTTAGAAATGCCGGATCACACGCCGCCTAAGGATGAGCAGGTGAATTACTGTTTCACAATATTCATTTTTTTCTAAAATTATTTAATCAATGCGGGTTTACGCTCGCAGACACCTTTTATAGAATCGGAATCAGGAACATTCTCAAGTCTGATTCGACGGAAAATGATTGTGTTCATTTTAAAGCAGTATTTAAATAAATACATATTTATTTATTTCCAGTTCGACAACCCGTTCGGGTACGAGAAGGGCAAGGGCCTGGACATGACGCTCGTCGCTGCTGTTTCCGTCCTCGTCCTGGCGTAAGTAGAAATGATTTTAGAATTAACAAAAAAGAACAATTTAAAAATAGAGATATGCTCGAATGACGCACGTATACTTTAGAAAAATATTCAGTTCTCCGATATTTTTTCCGACTAAAAATCATGATTCCCTTTTATTTTTCTTTGATCTCCTCTCCAGGCTTACGCTCATCATTGGCCGCCTGGTGAAGCTGCAGTGGGACGAGGCCGCTGCCAAGAGGAGGTACGGTGGGGGGGGGATTACGGTAGTTGATTACGGTAAACGAAAAGTTGCCGCAACGTAGCGCTGATTTTACTTTGAGATGGGTTAGTGGGATTACTGTACGCGAGATTTTAGTCATTGCTAACAATAATATTTTATATTTTGTTTATTTATCGTACACCGCAAGGGCGCGACAACGTGTACACAATGCGCGAATAAAAGAAATATGAATTACTATTATTTTTAATATTCCAGAACGGAGGCGCTGCTCGCGATGGCCGCCGAGGACGAGGACAACGAGAGGAGGGGCGCCAATGGTGAGTCGATCTTTGATCTATGGGCTTTGATCTCTGGACTAAATCGGGGTGAGCGCGGCCACTTATGCTCGCGATTCCATAAACATTTTTCAATTTCGAAATCTTTACCTCCTCAGCCCCCACGCGCGCACGGCTTCCCTAATTGAGGGAATGCGAGCATCGCTGAGCACGTTATTTTCGACGATAAAATATATATAAAATAAAACTATTTTAACCCATTTTTAAAAATAAAATTCATTTAAATTAACTAAATCTAAAAAAAAACCTTTTACAGTGGCGGGCGGTCGGCGGCGCAACGTGCGGTCGGCGCGTCGCGTCAACTACGGCGGCGAGGAGGACTTTGTCGACCACATGATGGCACAGCAGCACGATGGAGAGGATATGGGTGAGAAGAGGGGGTACGGTAGATTGGGGAGGGAGTACGGTAGATGTGGTATAGGAGGGACTACTGTAGAAAATCCCAATTGTGGATTAGATCGCGATATCGTAGGTGGGAATTATGGACGTACTTGGCTACACTCACAGTTTAAATAGTACCGTACAATTACGGTCCAATTTCTCATCCTTCTTTTTTAAAGAGCGAAAAGTGGTCTACCTATTTTTGGCCCGAATTAGTGACAAAAGTGTCCTGCCACATGGTTTTCAATAGCATTTAGCTCCTGCCATGTGTTTTAGAAATTGCTCGGAGTAGGTATTTACTCTGTGGCTACACTATCAGCGATTAATGGCGACTGGGGCTTGATGGGATGGAAGTGGAACGCGAGTGTTCCTTCTGCAGCAGAAGGAACACTCCAGCGATGAGCGCTCTCCCTCGGGATCAGTGAAATCATAGAAAATAAAAAAAAGTTGTTTCCTTGGAACAAACCCAGGCAGCATTTTTACTTGTTGGAGATGAAATTTAAGAATGAATAAAGTGATGAATAAGAAATAATTATTATCTTTGGAGGTTCAATTTCGGGGTTTCATCCTAAAACGGTAAAATCAGACAGTATTTGGGACTTTTACGAACGTTATTTTTTGGTCTATGAGCGAAATCGGGGTGCCGTAATGCGAAATATACAAATGTCTTATTCATTTATTCGTAATAATTTTTGACCATCCTTTGTTAAGGAGTGTAGTGCTCGGCGAGATAAGGAAATGCGGCACCGCGAAATTTCAAGTTTGACGAAATTTGAGCGGCTACGTGAACTTTTGTGTTTTCTGCGCCTCGGAGAGAGGGGCCGCTCACCCCTGGAGCACTCGCGCTTCACTTGCGTGCCATAAGACATCCTCTTACTGCTGAAAAATCCATAATCAATATTGAATCCCCCTCATAAAATCAATAATCTGCTCTGACAGACGACGACGCGCTGCTGGCGGGGCTGGACGGCGAGAAGGTGGGCAAGAAGAAGGCCGCCAAGCTGGAGATGAAGGCAGCCAAGAAGGCCGCCCGAGAGCAGGTACGGTAGAGTACGGTGGGTCAGATCGGGCGAGGTTCCGTGGGTCAGATTTGTGATTGAATGCCGAATTTAAAAATTCAGGAGCTGATCGAGCGAGAGGAGCGCAAGAAGCGCGACGCGGAGAAGGAGGAGGAGAGGGAGAAGGTGAGGAGAACGGGTTACGGTAGGAGTGGATGATGATCTGTTACTGTAAGCTTATAAAAATTGTCAAAATATAGAATTGCAATTGCATGAAACTGTGACACCGTTTCTTCTCGAAATATTGCGTTTTGTAATTATACTAGTGACTATTATTAATTACCCATGAGCAATTAATTTAAGTTAGTTATTTTAATTAGCTAATTAACTTAATTATCATCTCAGGAGCGTGAGCGCGAGCGTCTGGAGGAGGCGGCTGAGGCTGAGAAGGCGCGGAAGGAGAAGGAGGAGAGGGAGAAGAGGGAGCAGGAGGAGTACGAGCGGATGAAAGCCAGCTTTGGAGTATCGGTAAGGGGGTTACTGTAGATGGCTGGGGGGTACGGTAGACGATATCGAAAGAGGGTACTGTAGGCGTGCTGAAGTCGAGCAGACCTTCGGACTATCGATGCGGTAGGGGGCGCTGTAGATGGGAGCAGTAAAGTAAACGATGTAGAAGGAATGCAGATACTGTGGGGAGTACGGTAGTCGATACATGTAACGATGTAATCAGGTATAATGAACAGTTGAAGACTTGACTGGCTACTCTAGGAACAGATAGCAATGAAAGGTGCGACTGTCAAACGAGGATTACGGTGTGATTGCTACGGTATCACCCGGTTTGAAACTCAAATCGATAATTGCGCAGGAGGAGGGCTTCGATGAGGTGGAGGGCGAGGAGGCGGAGAATCTCATGAAGAACTTTATCGATTACGTCAAGGAGTGCAAGGTACGGTAGAGAGGCAGGATATGTGAACGATTACTGATTTATTTGTACCCGGTTACGGCAGCTTGAACACCTTGATTGTTTTTTTTCAATTATCGACTAAACTTTTTTCCAGTTTATCGATTTTGTTCCAGGTGGTCAACATGGACGAGCTCGGCTCCCATTTCTCGCTGAAGACGGAGGAGTGCATCGATCGACTACAGTAAGTCTTTTTTTAAAAATGTATTCTTGTATTATTAAAAATATTATTTTAATATTTTTTTCCGCTTTTATATAATATTTTTATTATTTTTTAATATTTTTAAAATGTAAAGCAATTACAGCCACTTCCTGGCCGAGGGCGACCTGACGGGCGTCATGGACGACCGCGGCAAGTTCATCTACATCACGGAGGAGGAACTGGCCGGAGGTGAGAGAGAGAGAGAGAGAGAGAGAGATAGTAGGATTGATATTTGATCTGTTTTTCGCTTAGAAAGCACCAGCAACCCTTTAGAAGCAAGCTTTGAAACACGAAAAAATTGAATATTTTGACAACTTTTCGTTTCTGCAATATGCATGATTGATGAGTTGGGTTCTGCAAGGCGTGATCGTATTAAATAGTCGGGGATTATTGAAGAGTGTTGTTCATCGTTTGAAAACGTAATATTAATGGTAAACAAAATAATGGGCATAAATAATCGTTTTTTTGCAGTTGCGAAATTCATTAACCAGCGCGGCCGCGTCACGATCAGCGAGCTCGCCGAGTACAGTAATCGACTGATCAAGCTCGAGTCCTGAACGGAAGATCCAGCAGAACTACGGTAGCTATCGATTGATTGATCGGCCACCACACACACACACACCTTTCTCAGGGTTACTGTATCTTTTGTTCCTTCATAATTTATGTGCGGTTTTGGGTTTCAGAGACACTTTCTAGAGTAGTATTTCACAAAACTCGCCTTTCATATTCAATTATTCCTTTCCCTCTCGGTCTGTGTAATAATTGAGAGGAGAGGCTCTCGTTTCTGTGTTCGGTTTTGTTCCCATGTGAAAAGATGAATAAATGATTTGTTTTGGCACAGCTTTCGTCTGTGGAATGAGGAGAATGAGCGACAATGGGAATATCTTTTTCTCGGCCGAATTCGGATATTTATAAGTAATTTATGGGTTTTGGGTGGTAATTTAGATGAGTTACCATATTTGTAAGCGACTCAAGTCGGAAAAATGAGAAAAAGTGAGGATCTATACTTCAACGCGTGATCTAGTCGATTTCAATTTCCTGGACGCAATAGGCGCCTGGTGTGTGGTTGACCGCTCAAGGAAATTGAATCCTGGTGCCATGGACTGGGAGGGTGCCACACAGTTTATTGAAGCGAACTACCGAAGTACACAGTATAGGTACGTATAATTTATTGTTTTGCGAAATAATCAAATACAATTAATCAAATAAGGCACCGCACGTATTGCCAATCAGCCAACCACAAGAAATGGGTGTGGAAACGGAGAAAGTATTAGACCCTCTTTCTTTCACATACCATCTAGTTCGTGACCCCTTTCTGGAGACGGTGGATTTGGTAGTGGAACGATGGGAGAGGGGGTAACCATAGTCTGTCCATCTTTGGTAGGCTTCTCTGTCACTTCTTCACTTGTCCCTCCATCAAGTCTCTCTCTCTCTATCTCTCTCTCCCCCCCCTCCTAGTCCACTCGTTTCACTCATTTCTCCTCAATACTATGGCTTCCATCTCCCCAATTTCCGCCTATTTTTGGCACGCAGCCAAAACCTTTTTTAAACCTCACTCACCTTCTATTATAGACAGTCTGATTGGTGGTGCGCATTTTATGGAACAGCAAAAAGCACGAGAGTAAATTCAGTTTCCAAAATTCCAGAATGCTCAATTCATCTTGTCCACCGACATGATTCCAAACATGCAGAAAGGGGTCAGGGCGAGAGAGTGCGCGGAAGTGAGAGAGCGACGGCTTTAGGCATATTCTCATCCCAAATCCTTTTCTGTAGGTTGTCCGGCCTGTGAAATTATGCGTTCGAGTATTTACGTTGTCTTTGATTCTCGGAATAGGCCGTCTCGTGTTATTGCAAATTCACAAACACTCGTCCAAAATAATAGAACATCCCGCGCCTCAAGAACAGATATGGCTGCGAGGGAGCGTAAAAGTGAGAGACACGCTGACGTACATATAGAAATATATTGTACACACCAGTAGTCCATTTCGTGAACACATCAGTTTAATATTATAACTTTTTCTCACCAAATGTACTCTTATCTCGAAAATGCGGCACATCCGAATGAATAGACGAGTTTCGTCTCGTAATTATCTATCATCCAGAAGTCGGCCTGCTCTCTCTCTCTCTCTCTCCCGCTCACTTTCAATGCATCCGTGAAAGGGCGAGAGTATCGAGACATGAAGCGAGAAGTCTCTCTCTCCCCCACCCTCGCGTTGCGGGTTTCCGAGTCGTTCCAAAGACCCGTTCCAAGAATTTTTAAGATATATACAAATATTTTGATGTAATGATCTCTCGTTTTTGCACACTCTCTAGCGCTAGAGTTTCTAACTCTCCGTCTTGCTATATCAAAATGTGAGTGATATCTTTGTAGATAAACCTCCATAAAGGGGTCAGGAGCGAGAGCACGTAAAAGAGCGAGAGTGCATCCCACTCATAGATCAAAAGGGTGCGTTGGGGAAAGTCGAAAATGTGGGTTTCGTTTTGTATGGGCATGAAAAACTGAAAATGTTACTTGGTTTTTCAATTTTTTTCTCAAAATCCAAAAATTTGGGTAGGCTTTTTCAACAATTGGCCTTGAAAATGCCAAAATGTGGGTTGGCTTCGTCGTTTTTTACGTTCCTTTTGACCTATGATCCCACTTTTTCATTCTTTCTTTGTCGAGCCCTTTCTGGAGGAGTGAAACAATGCCTATTGGAAAATTTTCTCAATGCCGAGAATTTTTAATGAATACCGTTGTTGAGCGCACGTGTCAGTGTGAATTTCCCATTCCACTTTTCTGAGACGAAACAAAATTTATTGCGTCTAGACATCGAAAATTTCCAATGCAAACTCCGCCCCTGATTCAAATTTCATTACGATTGATGTTTGTTTTATCATTACAGTAAAAAATCGCTACAGTAATAAGTACTACAGTATTTATTACTGTAGTGATTTATTATTACTCAGCATTTGCTACTATCTATAGTCTGGTTATTTATTGAAACATTGATGTTGCCACTTAGCAACCCTACCCCCGCAGTAGAGGAGCGTGGGAGAAAGCGATGATTTTTCTCTTCACTCTCTCACTTTTGCACACTCTCTCGCCCCCCCCCCCCTGTGGCCCCTTTCTGGAGGAGGAATGATGTGTAGTCTTTCTCCTCTTGGGCAGCTATGTATCTGCCCTGAGGCGCAAAGAGACACGCCTCTGGTTATTTTTAGCCTGCTGTCTGACTTGTGCACATCCTTTTTTCTTTCCAGAGAGGCGTTTGGGGGAAAATGTCAATATTGAATCTTTGTGTCACATTGCGAACAACACTCCTGCAGAGTGAATTTTACTTTGGCTGTTGCAAAAGTCCTGTCGTTTTTTGAGATTTCACTTTCGCGAGTTATCTCGGCTCTGTTTCTTTTTGTAATGTGCCTTCCAGTATACAGTAGAAGGGGGTCCATACCTTCTCTCTGAAGCACGGTTATGATTAGTCACTTCTAGTTCTCTGAGGGAGAAATACGAATTGTTTAGCTAACGTCCCTCACTACTTTTGCGAGGTAGTTTTGTCCGTTTTCCGGTCTGGCTCAAAGTCACCCAAATTTGAAGGTCATGTGGATGTGAGACATCAGTCATATTCACCCTCTTTGCACACCGTGAAAATGTGGACTCTCGATAGCGAGAATATGGACTTCGCTCTGGCCGAAGAGAAGCGATCCGGAAAATCGTCCATCTGTATTTTGGCACTCTGTGCACAGAGCAAGAAGCAGACCCCTCTAAGATGATGCGCAAACTGGGCGACACACTAAGGGCCGATTTTACCACCATACATTGGGGAATTCACGAAATTGGAAAGAAGAAAAATATAGGACTCTTGATTTACTACGAATTCTCGGATCCAGCCACTTTTCTGAGGGTAGATATGTCTTTGATTTTCCTAATTTTCCACAGGACCATCAACTTCTGGACTAAATGGTGACTGGGTGTTATGCATGAGTAAAGTGTGAAAACTCAAACACCAGTGGGTTGATGTAGATTAGAAGGGAGACGATGTTCCGAAACATAATTTTCGGTGGTCAAAAAATGATGTTGTGAAATTCGCGGAGCGCCCGGGGCGCTCAGTACTGGGAGCTCCTACTCGAAGCACCACTATCATAGCACATATGTACACCATTGATATAGATATAATAAGTCAAGATCAAAGTCGATAAGAGACGCGAATTGTGGGCAAATGTTTACTTCCAACTCTGCATCGCTGTATCCCTACTGCGATGGCGACCAATTCTGAACTTGCGGAGTATGGAAGCACCATCCTAATATATCCTTCTTACTTGTCAGACATTACCCTTTCAGAAAATAACTTGTTCCCCACCAGCAACAACTTCCTCAGAGAACAGCACTTCAAGATCCGAGTCGATCTCTTAAACGAGTTGACCGGCTTCTTCAAATTGTAGACCCCGGCGTTCTATGAGGGTGGTATCCATAAGTAGCGCGAATTATAGAGGACTACTAGTGGTGTGAACGTAGACTATTCCCAAGTTCATTGGTTCACCTTTGAAGATGGTAGGGATAAAGATGTTCGTTCCCCGAAACGCGACAAGACTTTCGCAATAGCCTAGTATATACTTACATGTAATTTATAAAATGCCGCACGATCTAGTTTACGCAATCTAGTTCTATATTCTTAGCAATTTCGAGCCTGGGAAGTGCTTGCGCGCCCATTTACTCTGCAAATCACTTAAATCTTTGTGATATTTTGAACATTCTAAATGACAGCTCACATCATTCCACAGGCCGGTCAACCTTACAGAAAGGGCTTTTGAGTGAGAGAGCGTGTGAAATCGAGAGGGACTCTCTCACTTTTGTACACTCTCTCACCCTGACCCCTCTGTCGGTTTGGAATCATGTGAGCTAATTGCGATCATGACAACGGGCGAAATGTGGGGCCTTCGACAGCTCGCAGCGGTCGTGCTGACGATTTTTGATTACTTCGATGTACAATTATTTATTTTGTCTCAAAAAAAATAAAAAAACAAAAAAAGGACATAGTTGCTGCACATCAGAAGCAACGGAGAGACAGTAAAAGACTAGAAAATACGGTCTCCTCGTTAAATATTGTTGCTGCGGGACAGGCACACAAAAGCACAAAAGCCCGCCCTCATTGCTCAGTCATTCGCCTTTTTTACACGGCGGGTGAAGAATGACATCCACTTTAGCCCTATATCAGCGCTCTCGTCGTCCGACCCTCTCGTTTCCCACGCTCTCTCACCTCTTCTCTCGGTCTCTAACTTTTTTTTGGGTTGTGTTTCGTGCTTTGAAATGAAATGCATACATTGACGAGTGGTGTTGACTCACTGTTGAGCGATTGAAATACGAGTCCGTGTATCGCTTCATTTCGCACTTTACCTCTCGTTCACGGACCGGAAAAGGGAGTCTCCGGAGGAAGAAAGGCTTGGATATTTTTGAGTGGTAATATCTTAACAATAGCGAAACCATCCTAAACCAGTACACTTCATTTTTTGTTAGTTTTGAAAACTTGTTAGCGAAATTTTGGTTATACTTATGTGGCGTTAAAAATCTTCGAAAAGATCCGAAATGTTGACATCTGCCTGTTAAAATATGCACGACCAAAAGATCGAAAAGACCTCAAATTTGAATTCCCGCATTTATCAATTTTTGCGTATATCTCAATTCCCAGTTGGGCTAGAATGTTGAAACCTTAGGTGACCATCGACACTCCTATTTGGAACACGTGATCCAAAAATTTAGTCTCTACCTTCTCTGGGAGTCGAGATAATCGATAAAAACAGAAAGTGCGGGAATTCAAATATTCGATCTTTTGTCGATCTTTTGGTTGAAATTTTTAACAGGCAAAAGATCACATCTCTGATCTTTTCCTCGATTTTTAACATCGCATAAGTGAAAAATCGGATTTATTCACTAGTCGTTCACGAGAAAACGCGCAAAATGAAATGGTCCGGAAACGATTTTGAAACTTTAGGGGAAATGGCGTTGGGGTGATTGATGTTGGATTGGTGTCTAGACGAATTTCCGACTTTCTCACCTCTGTATGGCTTCGTAATTCGGCTCTGTAATCCGTTCTCCCCATTCTCGCATATTGCTACGCATATAATCTTCAGAGCTCAAATCTATGCATTCTGGGAATGACTTTCATGTGGTTTCCTGACAAATTACTTGCAGTCTAGTTTCATTATAACGAATTCCTTCCTATCTTTTTGAAAAAAAATGTAGATAGAATTACTTTTTGATGAAAATAATATGTAAGTGCAGAATATATAGAAATTTATATATGCGCACTACTATTAGAATATAACTGCTTTGCTCTGTCGCGCTTATTCTATTGTTAGCCTGTTATTTATCATATAAAGTGTTTTCGGATTCCAAATTCAATCACGTCATTCACAATGACGATTTATCATTAGCTCGTTCCATTTTTTTTGATTTCTGTTGTAATCTGGTAACCTATAGACTGTACGAATATATATCTTTCGTATTTCTGTTTTAACAATCCTTTCAAATTGTACCTAAACTTACATAGTGTTATCGTTAGGTCAGGGTAGACTGGCAAAAGCACATGGGAGTGCTGCCTGAATTAATTGGTTGTTTCTTCCTCCCTTTCTCAATTATGCGCGCTGTTTCTAAGCAATTTTAGTTCCTAGTTTCCGTGTTTTTCTATCGCCTTTTCCATCTGATCCCTCGTTCTGCAAACATTTTCACAGCAAATTGGATATTTGCTTTCCCATTTTTTGTCTTCTTTTCTTCGTTATGGTGTTGGGTGTTTTGGAGGCCATTTCAATCACATCATTCACATTGTAAATTTACTTTCTGGTCCGATTTTCCTGACTATAAGAAGTGAAATTGTCTGAGTAATCACTGAAAAAACGAGGTTCAGATATGTTTCAACGTTTATAGTTTGTAGTCTGCCAGACAACGCCGGATTCTCCCGTCTGACTCAATTTCTCTCTTCTGGAGTTACAAACCTTGCCTCGGCTCTCCGAGAATCGCGCTCATTACCCGCAGTCTCACTGCATTTTTACTTAAATTTTAAGACGAAACTCTTTAGGAAACCGTGTTTTCGAGAATGGGAACGCCTCCTTATGCAAATTGAGGCAGTGATGTTACTGGAGGGTTGAAACTTGCAATTAGCAAGTGTCTTTTTAGTCATATGAAAATGCTATTTCCACAAAATTCCGCGAATTCAAATACGAGCTTTCACCTGGAAAATTTTCGCGGCATTAGGAAAAACGAGAATGGCACGTTTGTCGCATACAATTCCTCATTTTCTCTTGCAACATGAATTCTTGGCATGTTGCCAACAGGCCGCCGTCTCTCGCTATTCGAATACAAAAGCAGCGCATCTAACTGCATTAGCACCGCAAAATGCATGTCTTCAAAACAGTCATAGAAATTCGTCTTTTCTCGCTTACGATTCCAATTTCACCTTTTTTCGCTCCTCTCAGACTAGAAAAAAAAATCAAATATGTCCTAAATGACGGCAAGATTGTGCTGGTTTGGCACGTGGCTCGTTCGTGTTTCTCATTTTGTGCTCCATTTCACCTCACTTGTTCTCTCTCTGGCTTCTTCTCGGTTCCGTGCAAGAGTCAGAGAGAGAGAGAGAGAGAGGCATTCATTCTCGGATTTGCTACTAAACGTGGCAACGTCAAAGAAGTCGGCGGAGCGTGCGTAAAACACTCGCTTTTCGCAGACAAATTCTGCCCTTTCCAGGCCATTTCCACTTTTTTTGAAGTGTTTCTACTCCTAAATTTCCAACTCTTCGATTCAATTGTTATCTGTTCTCCATATTGACCTACTGCAATTGGCCTAGCCTTAATAGCTTTGTTGGGAAATGTGCAATGCTCCCAATACATAACTTTTTGCAAAGAATAAGTGAATCTCATTAATTTTTCAGCTGTCAGTATCCTTTCTGATATTGCATTCATAAAATTATACCCTCTCACTTGTGAGCGCTCTCTCTCTCTCTCTCTCTCTCTCTCTCTCTCTCTCTCGCTCTCTCTCTCGGATGTAAATGATTTTTATCGTATGGTTCTATAAATGAGATATCCCTAAATGGACGCCATAGGCCGAGGGGTTAAGGATGCCTGTCTAAGTTGTGCTTTAGAATTTTGGATGGAAAAACTTAAATCACGTTTGCTTCGCCGCTTTTACGTTCCTTCGGCCATACGTAATACGTCAGAGATCTGTGGCGAAGAACAGAATGTTGCCAGTCCTTGTGTGAAGTTGGTTACATCTCCGAGCTTGTTATCTCTCTTTCTCTCCCTTTCTCACTCTCTCTTTCCCTTTCTATCTTTGGGTTCGCTGTCTGCTCACTAACGAAGCGCGAGAGGAAATGTGATACTCCTCGCCTGGATGCTCGCATTATTTTTTGCGTCTACTTGTCGAGATACATATATTTTTTTCAGTATTTTCCACTGATCTATAATTTGCTGTGCCTTCTCAGCACCTTGTGAACCATTTTTCATCATAACCGCAATTGATTCCCTACCGAATGCATGCATTTTCGTGATTATTCATGTACAAATGGGCCAATTTATAGACACATAAAAGGCTTGATATATCTATGTATGCCTCTGTTCTTCTCAAGGGCCGTATATAGGGAGATTTTTGAATGTGAAGTGGTCGTTCCTTTTGCTGATTGATGTGCCGTAGATCACTTCGCTGCAAAGCAAAGTTCTTTTCAAATTGCTTTTGCACGGTGGTCGAAGTTCCAATCTAAACGGTAGTGGCAGCTGAATGTTTTACCATGCTACAGGTCTTTCTTTACCATTATGGTTGTATATTAAAAAAATCAGAAAAAGCCATTTGTGATAGCGCAACACATATATTGTAAACTCTTAATAATATTTGCGGCAGACGATTAGTATCTGTTAGAGTGCCCGGCTATGTAAGCACCGCTACACGGAGACAATCAACAAATATTTGATTTAATATATTTATTGCATTTTGAAAATGAACCGCTCATAACTATAGGCACGCACGTTCTTTCTATACCTCGGCGTGCGTCTTGCTTTGTCATGTTCTTTCGCTATCGGAACCTGTGTTTAGCCGTGGAGTGTTTTATTATTGTTGAAGAGTGTTTGGGAATTTGTAATAATAGTGTTCTCTTTTCGCCACCGTTTTATCTGTGTCTCAAACGTGTTCTGCTTGTTCGACGCTCGGAATCAATTACCCTTCGCGCACTCCTTGAGAGGGAGAGAATTGTCTCTTTTGACGACATTTTTTTCTCGTTTCGCGTCATGTTTGAGCTTGATTACGAGCTTTCTATATGACGTCATATTAATACATATATTCCTCCAAGAAAAAGTTGTTCACTCCAAACTTATCCGCGTACTAGATACATTCTCTAACGATAAATAGCTCTGTATCTAGAAGAAAAAAATGAAATAACATCATTAGCAAGTTTTTGAACAAATAAAATATTAGATTTTGGAGATGAATGTTCCTAGCAGACTTTATGAAATTGCGAATGATTTTGAGAGCGTTATTGGAAAACATCTTAAAAATTCCAAATAAATCCCATGCGTTTGCAAAATTCTATATGACGTCATTTATCAACAATAACAAGTCATCCTTCCTTTTGATAAGGTGGAAGGACCTTGCTCAAGTCTATCGTGCTGATGGGAGTAACTGCCGCCCAATTGCCCTTCGTCTTCTGCTTGCCATCTGATTTAAATAATAAAATATCTGAATTAAATAAAAAAATACAAAAAAATAATATTGTTTAACCATCCTATTAAGCGAACCATTTCCCCTCCGTTTCCCGGTGAGCTAATTGAACATATTTTTTTCAAAATCTTTTAATTAATTAAAAAAAACTTAATTTCGAAAAAATAATTTTAAAATTTAATAAACGTTCTGCTTACTATCGGATCCGGGCTGAGCTTCCCTCTTTCTGGACTGGGGATTTCTTACGAATCGAGTAGCCTCTCTCTTTCTGGACTGGGCGAATCGAGCATATCTCTCGTCACTCACCGCATTGACACTGAATTAATTCGAAATTATATTTTAAAAAAATTAAATGCAGTATTAATTTCCGTTAACTGTAAATGGGGGCAAAAAACGGATGTCTAAGGTTACACGATCACATTAAAATGTTAAACAGTTGATTTTTAGAGTTTACCTCACAATATATAATATATGCATCGTTTTATGGTTATAATAGTCGATTAAAATAGAACAATTTAAAAAAAAAGAATTTTATTTTGACATACCATTGGAGGGCGATTGTGACTAGAAAAAGGACGATGAAGAAACGCATCTTAGAAAATATGATATTTCCTTTTTTTTGCGGCTTTTATATGGATTTTGCGTGGGAACGGTGACTTTGCAAGTATTGCATTTGATGTTTTGATTTTTGTTCAAAAATCGTTTTACTGATTTCAAAGTTTGCGGTGGGGTTTCTTGAGAACAATATATCATTTGTTACTTTGTGAATAATTTCACTTAGCAACATTTATAAAACGTTGGATTGATCAGTTGCCTCATCCGACTTGACTTTTGCGAAGCACTGACTTATACAATAATTCAACCTCGATCATAGACTAGATGGGATATTGATTTGTGTTTTGTGTCGAGGACTATTGTAAATCATGCTCAAAATTCATATGACATAGGAAATAAAATATTTTTTTTCGAGGCACCAAGGTAGAGGCACTGTTCATACCAGCCCAGAATAGGCCATCTTTATTCGGAGGACCCGAGATAGCCTTGGGGTCTAGTTTCCTTCATGATTACATTACTGCCAATATGTTTATGAATAATTTTTATAACACCGTTCATAGAATTCATTTGTATTGCTGTCTCTGTTGCCCACGCTTGGAAATATAAAAAAATTTAAAAAAAGTTTTTTAAAAAAAAAAACACGAATCTGCGATGAATAATTGCTCATTCTGGTATCAATTTCACAATGCACAGAGAATGAATATACTAAGATGAGACACCGAGTATATGATATACTCAATATTGAGTATATTCGCGCGTCGAGAGAGCGTGCGAAAACGAGAGAATATACTCAATATTGAGTATATCTTATACTCAGTGTCATATCTCAGTATAGAGTGTACTCAATAGTAAGTATATTCATTCTGGGTGTGGTCTTTCATCCGATGTAGAGATTCAAATATCAATTGCATTGTATTGTGTTTCTGTGCAAATCTCATGCAGAGGGACTAACCTTACCAATATATCATTTAGCATGACAAAATTTGATTGACTCGAGAAGCAATATTGAGTTTTTTCTGGGGCTAACATAAAACTACGTTTTTACAAGGTGACAAAGAAAGTGCAAGAGACAAATGGTAAACAAATATTCTCTCAACTGTGACCGTAATCTGTTCGCCATCTCTTTCGCCTTTTATGGGCCTTATAAATGTTGTATAGAATAGATAGTAATAGGCTAGTTCAATTTCAATTTTCAATTCAATTATTTATCACATCAGGCGGTAACGCTATCTGGTGAGGATGTGGTTTCAGGGGTCAGGACCATTCTTCTCAATATAGACTGATCATTTCGGCTGGGGTCGAGGTAGAGGATAGGTCTTCTTCCCATTCACAGACCGTCTTCTTTGAAGTTGCTGGAGGAATAGACGAGATCTGTCTTAGGACCATGGACGTAGGAAGAAAGGGGAGGATACGTGAGGCTGAAGGCAGTCCTGACGAACGAGTGGCACTTCTTTCTTGGACTTGAGTCCACCAAGCTCGAATCATAAATCAAATTGAGTATTAGCGAAACTGGTATCTGAGTAGCCAACATCAAACGGTAATACCCATCCACGGTGACCAGGCCGGCTAGGACGTGGATTCCAATCTTGTCGAGTCGTTGGTAGAAAGACGAGGGGGGTCCGGGGAACTAGGGAAGTCCCCTCTCCATCAGAGCAAAATGGAGAGGGACCGCTCTCGACGGCTGACAGAAATAGGCTAGTTATCGTAATCAAACTAGCATACTGTAATATAATCAGTCATCGATTATCAGTGCACTACAGTAGTCAGACCCGCTCTATTAGATTCTCATAATCTAGGCGATGTGTCACTCGCCCCCCTTTGTCTTTCTAGCCTGTCTACTCTCGCATTACCATGTCTATGTAAATGGCTCAGCCGTCCTTACTTGAGCCATTATTCAGTTGTCTCCCGTCTCGTCCTCTGGCCTCTTCTCTCCGTCGTGGATAAACACTATTAGTTATCCCTTCCACGTTCACTACTACTCGCACCTCCACACACAGGCGGAATACACAACAATAAACTTCCTTACATCAACCTGATTTTCTCATGCGCGCTACAGAAACGTTGAGTTTGCAGAGCTCAGACATTTTTTCTCTCTCTAATGTCTTGTGGGTATGAAATAAGCAATGCAATGGGCTGCTAGGTATTTAAAGTGGTAGATATGGCGAGAGAAATACATTCTGGACAGTTTCCATTCTGCACACTTAATTGACCAGCGCTCGCTCATACTCTACTGTTTTGCAACGTTCAATTCATTGGAGATATATCATTTATCAGTTGAATGATTTACGTGTAATCGATACTATACTCTCCATCGAGAGTAGGGTGACATCATTAATTGATT
Organism: Pristionchus fissidentatus; assembly: GCA_036245785.1. Classification (NCBI taxonomy): domain Eukaryota; kingdom Metazoa; phylum Nematoda; class Chromadorea; order Rhabditida; family Neodiplogasteridae; genus Pristionchus; species Pristionchus fissidentatus. The sequence goes on from BTSY01000006.1 coordinate 3,411,605, forward strand.
TGCCGTTTCATCACTGAAACTGATCCTGCGAGAGTGTCATTCGAGGCGAGCGATTGTTATTGTCCTTTATCACGCTGGGAAGCCTCTTTCTGTACACGAGGTCCCACCCCTTGGTATCAATTTCGATGGTGGGATCCGCGGCGCCCGCCTTGAGTCCGTCTCCTGGCCCAGCGGCGCCCGCCTTGAGTCCGTCTCCTGGCCCAGCGGTGCCCGCCTTGAGTCCGTCTCCTGGCCCAGCGGCGCCCGCCTTGAGTCCGTCTCCTGGCCCAGCGGCGCCCGCCTTGAGTCCGTCTCCTGGCCCAGCGGCGCCCGCCTTGAGTCCGCCTCCTGGCCCAGCGGCGCCCGCCTTGAGTCCGTCTCCTGGCCCAGCGGCGCCCGCCTTGAGTCCGTCTCCTGGCCCAGCGGCGCCCGCCTTGAGTCCGTCTCCTGGCCCAGCGGCGCCCGCCTTGAGTCCGTCTCCTGGCCCAGCGGCGCCCGCCTTGAGTCCGTCTCCTGGCCCAGCGGCGCCCGCCTTGAGTCCGTCTCCTGGCCCAGCGGCGCCCGCCTTGAGTCCGTCTCCTGGCCCAGCGGCGCCCGCCTTGAGTCCGTCTCCTGGCCCAGCGGCGCCCGCCTTGAGTCCGTTTCCTGGCCCAGCGGCGCCCGCCTTGAGTCCGTTTCCTGGCCCAGCGGCGCCCGCCTTGAGTCCGTCTCCTGGCCCAGCGGTGCCCGCCTTGAGTCCGTCTCCTGGCCCAGCGGCGCCCGCCTTGAGTCCGTCTCCTGGCCCAGCGGCGCCCGCCTTGAGTCCGTCTCCTGGCCCAGCGGCGCCCGCCTTAAGTCCGTCTCCTGGCCCAGCGGCGCCCGCCTTAAGTCCGTCTCCTGGCCCAGCGGCGCCCGCCTTAAGTCCGTCTCCTGGCCCAGCGGCGCCCGCCTTAAGTCCGTCTCCTGGCCCAGCGGCGCCCGCCTTAAGTCCGTCTCCTGGCCCAGCGGCGCCCGCCTTAAGTCCGTCTCCTGGCCCAGCGGCGCCCGCCTTAAGTCCGTCTCCTGGCCCAGCGACAACAGCTTTAACGGCCTCTGATACAGCCCTGAAATTCGGCAGATTAGTGTGTGTGAAATGAAGAAAGCTAATTCAACTATTTACCCGAGTTTCAAACTCTACATGAAAGTATCGGATGTGGCAGAGCTAGAAATGCGAATTCTTCTTTTTTGCACCTTTTCCGCGAAATGTGAATGACCATTGAGGGATGCAAACTTGTGTTTTGAATTGAACCAAAAAGCAACTTGTTCTTCTACCAGAATCTAGTCCAGTTATACTATAGTATAAATATTTTTACAGAAAAAAAATAAAATAATAATACCATTGAAGTGCTAAGAAAGTAGGAGGGATACAAGTAGAACGCGCATCTCGGATGATATTATTTTCCCTCATTTCGGATCCTTTTATATGCAGCGCGCGTGGGAATGGTGACTTTGCAAACACGTTTTGTTCTTTTGATTTTGAAAACGTATTTTTCTCTTCAACTGATATTCTTGAACGTTTGGCCTTACATTTGGTCCGTCATCCTACTTGATCTTTCAATGCTTTTATTATTATTTTATTTGAAAAATATAAATTATTAATCAACTTTTCAGCACTGATTACGTGCAATAAATACTAAATAATAATATTCCTTGAAAATATAAAAAAAATGTGTCATCGAGGTGACATTGCATTGACTACATATGACGCTGTTTGCGTTAGGATCAACAAGTGGCTGGAACAGGTCAAAAATCGAAATGGCTCTAGGGGTAACTACTCCTAGGGGTAACTTTCGACGCTGACCACGCTGGTACCATCGATTTCGCAATCGGACCCCTCTGGGCGCCGCTATGGTGCCGCGCCGTTTTGGCGCCAAACTTGTTTTTCGAATAAAACTCGCTTCGAAGTGCCCGTAGAGGCACGAACGCTCGCGATAAAAGACAGAATTTGGAGCTCTATCAAATGGACTAGGTGGCTTGCAGAATCGATTTCTCGTTTTTGAGAAAATGCGATTTTTTGATCCAGTGAGTAGAAAGTGAATTGAAGCACATATATGAAAGAGCTCGTCATGCTGATCAATTTAATATATAACACTAGAGTAGGTTTAAGCCCAGCGTCGAAAATTATTTAATTTTTTCTATTTTTCGCGCGCGCAGAATGCATGTGCGGGCGCGCATGGCCGATGCGTTCCGCATGGCCGATGCGGTAGTGGTCTAGAACTTCAATACGAAGGTCACTGGTTCGATTCCAACTAGTTGCAAAAGTTTTCGCAGAAATTTTTATTCATCGGAATTTCAGCCCCTGCCACGATTGGCACTTTTTTTCTGAAATCTTGAAACAGTGATTTTTTCGATGAAAAAAATTCCGCAAAAACTTTCGCAACCAGTTGGAATCGAACCAGTGACCTTCGGATTGAAGTTCTAGACCACTACCGTATGGGCCATGCGGAAGCCACGTCGTTACACGCGTTCCGCGCGCGCGAAAAATAGAAAAACTTAAATAATTTTCGACACAGTGCTTCCACCTACCAGTGTTATATATCAAATTGATCAGCATGACGAGCTCTTTCATATATGTGCGTCAATTCACTTTCGACTCTCTGGATCAAAAAATCTAATTTTCTCAAAAACGAGAAATCGATTCTGCAAGCCACATAGAGCGATAGAGCTCCAAATTCTGTCTTATAACGCGAGCGTTCGTGCCTGTACGGGCACTCCGAAGCGAGTTTTATTCGAAATACAAGTTTGGCGCCAAAACGGCGCGGCGCCATAGCGGTGCCCAGAAGGGTCCGATTGCGAAATCAATGGTACCGGCGTGTTCAGCGTCGAAAGTTACCCCTAGGGCCAAGTTTTGAGTGATTTCGATTTTTGACCTGTTCCAGGCCTCTGTTGAGCCCTTGTTGATCCTAACGCAAACGGCGTCATATTTGAGTGAATATCGAGAGTCGAAAGAGAGGTATCGAAATCAATGAATACCGCAATCAGAGAATTCCTGTGCCAACGATTTGTGAACGGTTAAGCATCAATTGTCAAACGTATTTATCATTTTATCGAATTTATCCCATATTGGATGTCCTAACAAAGTTTGGGTTGTTAGCAAAGTTAAGGTTTCCCTCATAATTTGAGGGGTTCCAATGGCTATAATCCAAAAAAAAAGTTTCTAAAAGTTCATAACGTAAACAGCGTCATGGGTAATATTAAAAATTCTCTCGCAATTTTAGGTGGCCTAATAGTTGAAAGGCGCATCGAGCTTGCTAGCTATTCGTCTGTGATTGGTGGGGGAAATAATAATAATTTTTAAAATCTTTATCAATGAGATAAACTTAAATCCTGAATAATTTCATTTTTTTGTTCACAATTATGCATCGTACTTTGGGTTAATTAATTGCCAATCGTTTCTTTTATTTTGTTCTCGGCCAAACGGTCTCGAATTCGTGCGGATCCTATTACATTTATAAAATGATACGATCAAACAAAATGTCGAACTGGGACTTCCTGTGTTTACCGAGACGAGAGAGCACGCAAAAGCGAGAGGGTCGCCAATGTTCCTGTATGGTAAACAACGGAAGTTCGTTATTCGGCTTTTTGGTATGATCGTATCATTTTATAAATGTAATAAAAGCCCTTCCACTTTCAGAACTTACAAATAGGGATCAGGGTAAGAGAGCGAGCAAAGGTGAAAGAGTCTCTCTTTTTTCAAAAAAGTTGCTCAGTAGCCTTGACTTCTGGTTTCGAAGACTTCCTTCCAGGTGCGTATGTTCTTGTTCCGCACATTTCAAATAAGGTTCGAACTCTCTAACAAGTACCTCTCTTCAGTCCGTTTGGCAAAGTGTACTTCAATTGTCACATCATTTATCAGTACAATCACGGCACACACACATACTACCAAATATCTTATCAGTATTCTCGATTACTTTGTCACTGCAAGTCATCGAGCGGAAGTGCCGGGCCCCCCGCTCCATCCAGATAGTTGACGCTCTTGGCGCTGTTCAACACGTCCTTGATCCGACTGTCCTTGTTCTTGTTAGGACGATTCCGCCGTTTGAATCCGGGATCCATGGAATAATCAATTTTGATGGTGGGATCGGAAGGCGACGCAGCTTGTGAGCGAAGGGAGCGACCGACGCGAGCGTTAGCGTATTGCGCAGCGACGCTGCAATTATCGATTTTTGGTCTTTGGTCTTTGGATTTTCGTCGGACCACTAGAGATATAAGATTGGAAATGTTTCTGGCATCTTACTTTTTTCTTTATCATTTGGCGGTCAAAAATGTGCAAACACAATCTTTTTTTCTCTACATACGGGTTTTAACGGATTTTATTAATAAAAATAAAGTACCATTGAAGAGCTGCAGTAAGGAGGAGGGAGACGAGGAGAACGCGCATCGAGATAATATTATTTCTCTTTTTTTTCAATTTAGATGATTTTATAAACGCCGCGCGTGGGAATGATGACTTTGCAAGCACTCTTTATTGTTTTGATTTTTAGATATGCACAAGAAATGTGGTCTATGATCCTTACACTACCAATTTCTTATTTTGAATACTATCTTAAAGTAGCTTTGTAAAATTTCCTCATTTCCTTCGTGCATGGTTCATCTTCCGCGTTTCTCCCTTCCCCCGTTGGTCTCCCTTCTTTTCACCACCAGCCAGTCATCCACGACCGCCGTGTCTTCTTGTTGAATAGAATAAGTAATATGAAAATTCTGCTCCTTCTTTTCCTTCAAAATAGTCGCGACTTGGCCTATTTTGTGCAACACATTACTATCCAGTTTTCACATCTCTGCCATATTGCGAACTGGCGATGTGTGCGTCTATTTTTTTACTGAACATTCGTAAAGTTGCAATTACTTGTTCATTCATTTACAACTATAGCCAGAAGCAGTACAAGCACTTGTTGTTCCTTGTCTAGTAAGCCGACAGGACAGATGTCTTCCTGTAGCGTGCGTGTGCGCTCTCAATCCCGACCACAACACAACAATTTCGCTCTCTTGCCGACCGCATTTTCGGGCGAAAGGAGAAGTCTAGTTTTCATTCTCTCGCCAAATCATCTGATTTCACGTCACCGTCGCGGTATTTTTCTCAACGCAAAAAAATCGGAAATGACGAGAGAGTGTGCGCGAGTAAGAGAGCACTTTCGGAAAAGTGGTTGAAAAAACCAACACCAAATCGGCGGGAAACCGTGTGTCACTAATGGAACGCACACGTCGTGTTTTCGCATCGCTTAACCTGTCGCCACGGTCCGAAGTCATGAGGGTGTTGTCACTCCCCCCTTTTTCACGTATTCTATGCCCCCGGGAGCGGAGTCGAAGAATACGGTGGTTAATTTTTTCTTACAATTAAACGATTTTCATGCCATCCCACGCCTTTCTACTGCCTTGACAATTGCCTGTTTTCTGACAATTTCGTGCACACTGCGCAAAATAAACAGACCAGTCAGGCACAGCATCCAGTTGGCACCATGCAAAGAACATCTCTCGTTGCCTGACTCTCTCGTTTGGCGCGCTCTCTCGTAATCTCTCTCTTTCTCTAACTCGTTCTTGCTGACTGTGTTTCGAATGCTGTGTCAGGATATATTTGAGAAAAGACACTCGCATTTTCATATAAGATTCCTCTCTCGCTACTATGGTATTCCCTTCCCCTTTAGATGTCCGTGTGTGTCGGTTTTACGATGATTACACGCAAAAGTCATCCGGCCATTTTTCCTCTGATCCCTCCCATCTCCCCGCCCCTGGTTTAGGGCTTACATGTACTTTTCTCGCTTTTCGACCTGCGCACTGTCGACAGAAAGAGAGAGAGAGATAGGTATGATGAATATTTCCACCCACATGGGCGCCGCCGCCGATTCCTAAGGGAATTCGTATGTTGTTATGAGGGAGGGATGCGTAAGTTCATTTGACTCTTTTCACTACCCCATTCTCAGTCGGCGCTTTTTCTCGCTTAGCTCCGTTTATTGCGAGCGCATTTCGCGCGCACGTTTACGGAAGTTGCCGCGCACGCTGCATTTTTCATGAATTCACACTGGGCGCTAGTCATCATCGTGATTGCGCATTCAGACTTCACAGGAAGTCGAAAAGGACTACTAATTTGGCACGTGCGCCCGATTCTCTTATATGCCTTCATTCATTTAGTTTTTTTCGTATACGCATTCCAAATTTTTAAAGGAGTTTTAAGTTTCCAAGCCTTAATTCTTCTGGCGTGTGTTCCCTGGGGAAACTTTTTTGTATTATAGCCATTGGAACCCCTCAAATTATGAGGGAAACCTTAACTTTGCTAAGCACCCAAACTTTGTTAGGACATCCAATATGGGATAGATAAGATAAAATGATACATACATTTCACAATTGAGGCATAGCCGTTCACAAATATTAATATTATTAATCACAATTACAATCGTTGGCACAAGAATTCTCTGATTGCGGTATTCATTAATATCGATACCTCTCTTTCGACTCTCGATATTCACTCACAAATCACATGATTCCAAACCTACATACCAGGGTTAGTGCGAGAGAGTGTGCAAAAGTGAGAGAGTGTCTCTCGATTTCACACGCTCTCTCACTCCAAAGGCCTTTCTGGAAGGTTGACCGGCCTGTGGAATGATGTGATATCTATCCTTCTCAATGTCGCTCATCTGAACACGGAGAAATTTGGAAGCACCTCGGTCTTTTTCTTGAAATGTTTCTCACGTTCGTGGAAGTCGTACATTTCCTCCCTCTTTTTCCCATAGGTTCACTCTTTTTCTTAGGGGCCTTTTGAAGAATACGGATAACTAGCTACTGTCCCACGCGCAATCCTTTCAAAGCCCGTATATATATATATATATATATATATATATATATATATGTATATATATATATATATATATATATGTATATATATATATATATATATATATATATATATATATGTATATATATATATATATATATATATATATATATATATATACATTTCTTATATGCGTGCATCTCTTTTCATATCTGTAATAGATAATTTATGCATAATTTTCCATACGCTGCACATCCATTATTTCCTTGTATTCGATGCTACTTGGTATCGTCCGAGAATGTTCCCTACTTTTATATCCTCCCTAGCTCCTAACCCTTTCTAGAAACTCAGCCTGTATTATGTAATTTCAATCTCTCCTCCAATATATTTTCTCCCGTTTTTCTCTCTTTCTTTTCACTTTTTTTGGGTGTGATCTGAGTTGATTTCCAATTCCTTTTCAGTTTCTCCCCTTCTTCCCCTCTCCTCTGCAGCCATTCCGTCCACAACCTCCTGCCTGCGCCTCGTGAGCGGAAGTTTCGTCAAAGACCCGGCGGTACTCATTCATTCAGTAATTAGTTATTTCGTATTCCGCAAGGAAATAAACTGTGCGCTGAGAGCAAGACACGTATTAGTTATTGTCATTAAAAAAGCTATTCCCTACAAAATCAAATGGCCGTGTGATTTTCGCAAAACAAAAAAAATAAATGAATTTTGCGAACAATGAAATTTTTAAAATTTTATCCATGGTAGTAGGTAATATTTTTCTTGAAAATTACTATCCGCCTTCTTCTAAAACCTATTACTTGGCATGATAAATAAATAATTAATAAATAATTAATTTTATTGAATCAGGGTCGTCGTCACTCGGAGCACCCGGTTCGTCTCTCTCCTCGAGGTGGCCCCGCCTTCGATGTGCTGTCGCGCCCCCATTCGGCCCTCAATGACGCCTACTACCCACTGCCCACCATCGAGGTAGGTCATCCGATAGAGAGACCCACGTCGATTAGTAAATTTTTAAATCGATAATCGATTAAAATCGACGTAGGTCTAATGATATACATATATTAATCGACGTAGGAGGTCTCGTTTATTAATATTTGTGATCAACGACAACATAGTGGAGAAGGTCTGTGAATTTCATAAAAATGGATGGTGAACTCGTTGGAATCCTTTTTCGCATGCACATACCACATAAGATTCTATTTTTTGTAGAGATAAATAACGATTTTTTTGACACACCCAGGAGATTTTAGACTACAGTCAATGCCTATTTATAATATGAATAGATAGATTCGAAATTTGGTTTAACTGTTCACATGTTATTTATCAACGAATATAGAATTTTCGGCGGGACATAATTGCTATTTAAATATAACAAATTGCAGGTATCGATGGACACTCCGACCACCTCCTCTCCCCCGCCCTCACCGCCCTCTCCTCCTCCTCCACGATTGTCCAGTGGAATGATCACTGGGCTCATAACCCACACCGACCTCATGCGACGAATCTCCATTGGGTGAGCCATACGGTACAGTAGAGTGCGCAATGTGAGACCACGGCCTCTTAATTTCGCACACTCTCTCGTCTATCGACCGGTCTAGAGAGTGTGCGAAATGAAGAGACTGTGGTCTCACGTTGCGCATTCTACTGAGCACATCATTCCACAGACCGGTCAACCTTCCAGAAAGGCCTTTGGAGTGGGAGAGCGGCGTGTGAAATCGAGAGGGACTCTCTCACTTTTGCGTGCTCGCTCGTCCCAACCCTGGTCTGTAGGTTTGGAATCATGTGTGAGCAGTGATTGTCAGGCTCCCTAAGGTTTCCGAATTCGCAGAAATTCCCTACTCAGTTCGCAATCATGACCACACGCCAGAAGGTTCCCAAATTTAGGGAAACACTGAAACTGTACTTACCCGATCGATATTGGAAAGGATATAAGCATTAGTGCTAAACTACTAGAAATATTTCAACGTTTACATTATATAATCATTTGCTTATTCTTTTGAAGACCTCTAGCATTAATTTTAAAAATTTTGTATGTCCGCGTAATCGATATTATCGTCATGTACAATATTCTACCGTAGCTCGCTGAAACTGGATACCTCCGTGGCAAATCAGGAAATTCCTGGGAAAAATCCGGCGCGGAATGCGATACACCTGCATGCATAATTATGCGGTGATTAGTGAGCGAGTATGGGCGGGAGAGGAGAGAAAAATGGCTGCCCAAAGGAAATGTGATACCTCTAGGTAGGTACATACCGCCCCGGAATCTCTGAGGTGTCTACATGCGTTTTCCAATTATATATTGCTTCTGTTTTATGACTGCGGTTACAGTTAATTGAGGACTATAAGCCAATTTGGATACGGGAAATTTATAATTTCTTCGAGTATAGGAATTTTGAAAACGCCTTGTGGTGACCACAAGTTGTGGTCGATCACACTATTTTTAAATAAGAAAAATTCGGCCACCCCGTTGATGTGCGCTAATTGGAGAGAGTCTAAGCCGTTTTCAAAACTCCATTACCCATTGATCTTACGATTAGTTACTACGCATTTTGCCAACCCAACTAGTCGTTTTCCTAATGCATTTTTGTCCCGATTTCGTGACGAAATCGAATTTGCTGGATAGATATCCGACGCAGTTTCTCTCTTCTCTCAAGGGTGACTAAGTGGGCGGAAAGCACGCATTCCCCCCGCTGACCTAGTCGGTTTCAGAAGGCATCAATCCACCGGCCTGATATGGAGTGTGTTTCTTTTTCACGCCCTCTAACCCTCGCCCCTTTGTGTAAGCTTGGAATGATGCGGTGACCGCTTGATCTCGCTACCAACATTATTTTTATGCACTGAGAAAAAATGTCTTTCAACCTCCTGGAAAATGCATTACATGTAATAAATACATCATGTATTACATGCAACGCACTTCGTTAATGTTGGGTGGCGGGGGAGACATTTTTCTCTGTGTATACCTTTACCCTCCACCCAGTCTCCCAAGGAGAGAAATGACTAGTAAAGGTTGAGCCAAATTATTGTTTGCCATCGTTTTCTTCCTCGTTTCATGTGACCGCCCTCTTTATGTACAGTGCATTGCCACTTTTGTGTTACTAACGCTACTTTTGTGCACTTTACCTACCCGGAACAAATTCTGCTAGTTTACATCGACATACAAAGCTATAATTAGGAAATCTATAATTAGTTAAAATACATTTAACAGATGTCTAGCGCGATTGACGTAGGTTTGCTGTTTCTGACACAAATTTCGCTGCGCGTGAATGCTAAATTGGGCATTTCTCTAGCTTGAAAAAAGGCGACTCGGAACGAGTGTTAATGACATTTTTTGCTTTTCCAGTGGACACTTTCTGGTTTGTTTTTTGATGAAGGATGCCTTGCGAAATGCCGCTATTTTTTGCCAAAAATCTAACTACCGGCCCTGGCTAACCATAGTTTGCTATATTCTTTCCATAACGACTCTTCTAATTAGGACAGATTGCAATTTTTGCACGGGCTAAATTCATCCACGGAACAATCGTCGTCCATTTTCCTCTCCGTTGTATACCTTATTCAATTTGTTCACCACTCTTTGTGCTTTCTCTCCTGCCGAGCGGAATTATTGTCGTACTCGGATATTCAATTAGATGGCTCTTGCAGCAGCTAACTACGACACAGCCTCCGAAAGTTAGAGAAAGAGAGAATCACCAAGAGAGTGCTCGAAAGGAGAGAGTCAGACAACGAAAGACATTGTTGGCATGGTGCCAACTCGATGCAGTGTACGACATTCCCCCCGCTCTCTTTTACGTCACTGTACCTACACTTTTTTGCTGACGTTAGTCGGCAATTGTTCTTACGAAGGGCATTGTAATTTCTAAGAGCAAATTAGTTTTGATTTTACTTTATTTAAAAAATGTTTTCCTTTTTTAGCTCGCCATAATGCTCGCAACTTTCCGATTATACTCGTGCACACTCTAGAGGAGGCCTAAGATACCAAATCGTATTTCGCATCGGGGATATCCAAAAAGTGTGGTAGACAAAACGCAGGAAACACCTGCGCTAAGCTGAATATCGAATCAAGTAGATATTTCAATGAACAACGAACGCAAGGTTCCAAACCTCCAGAAAGGGGTCAGCAGCACCATATCGCCTCATGAACCCTTCCTGCGCTTTCCGCCGCGGCTTTTGAATATTTGTTAATTAACTTAATTAACGTTTATTTTATAATTCAATGTTTATGAGCCAGAAAAAAAGTATTATGACTGTATGACTGTTTCGATGAATGATATCAGCTATGACGCAATTGCGTTCAATACCGTCGCTCACTCGTTCCATACGGTCATCGTCTTCCTGAGGCTTTCCCCACATTTCGCATTCTCATTTCCTGTGGTTCTCTCTCTCTCTATCTCTCTCTCTCTTTCCTAACTGAAACGCCATTCCCCTGAGAGGGGAAAAGTGTTTGCGTTCGACGCGCGCGCAAGATTATGCGTCAGATAATTGTTTATCGTTTAAGGGAGGAAGGGGAGAGGTGTTGTGAAGCGTAGTAGGAATGACCGATAACGATGTTTCCATTTTTTTCTACTTTCACATATCTTACCTTTATTTTGTATTTTTCTGATATTCTTTAGCGGATAGACAGTAATCCCAAGCGAGATGGCGTGCGAAAGTGGACGGGACTCTCTCTCACTTTCGCGCACTATCTCGCCCCTGGCCCCTTTCTGGAGGCTCGAAATCATGTGAGACATCGTTTCGTATCTCTGTTTTTCGCCGAGCGAAGCCATTGGTTGTGAGCAATAAGTCGTTGAAAGATCCTGGGATATCCGATCTTTCCCGCCAATTGCATTGGTTTCCGGTTCAAATGATCAGATATTGGGTATATTTCATAATTTTATTCGTCGGGCTCACTATTTTCCCATAATAGTTTTCCTCGTTTCGCGAACATTTCCGGACAATTTTTCATGCTTAATATCAATCTTTATTGCATTTGCGCAGTTGTGTACAAGCAACATCATTGTGGTACGATAAATAAAAAAATAAATAAATAAAATAAATAAGTATTATTTCTGCGCGATCAGCAGCGCGATGCCGCTCTATTCCGCCGTTTTCAGCTCTGGTTTCCGGTTTAATGGACTCAATTCCAAGCCTTTTATAAATGCATATATTTTTCGGGTCTGCATTGCTGCAAGCCAAAATGTCCGGTATTTTTCATTTTTCGAGCATTTTCAAAAAAAAGATTTAAGAGCGAGCTCAAGGTGATTTTGCTCAAAACCGATCATACAGGAGCGTTCAATTCCAGGCTACGTTTTTTTTTCTGCTTTCGTGTTCACAAGACTTTCTCATTTTCGCGAACATTTCTGGGCGGATATTTTCATGGGGTTTCGCTCAAACGGCTATAATCTTTACGCACACTACGCTAGCTCTCAATTTTCGCGTGACGATTCCTAATCCGACGCTGCTAGCCCCAGGGCATCTTTCGTGTGAGGGAACTTTTGAGTGCGGAGAGAGAGTGTGGGCAAGTGAGAGGGCGCAGACTGCTAGACATCAGCGAGAGACCACGGTGGACTCGGAGAGCGACGCGTCCGATAATCATATTAGAATATATTCATAATTCCACGACCGGAGGCGTGTCTGCGCTCTATCGATTGCGCCCGCTCTCTCGCCTTGCCTAACCGGCGAGAGACTGTGCGAAAATGAGAGACGACGAGAGATCCTTTGCCTGCTCTTCATAGACTTCGGATTTTTCGTAGACCGTGTCTTCTTTGCTTGCAATGCGACAGTAAAGTCTCTGATCCTCTTATTTTTGCACGCTCTGTCGTCCACTCTAATCAACGAGATAGTGTGCGAAAAGCGGAGAGTCGAGACTATTAAAAATATATTTTTTTTTAAATGTGTATCAATAATATTTTTCACCACATTTGTCCGCCCTTTCCGTACCTTTCTCACTCGATTTTGTTTTTTTTGTACCCTACAATTTACTCTCTTTCTTTCTCGGAATGAAAAGCACCGACAACCTAATAACACTACGATTTACCAATTTCCACTACTCGCTTTATTTGTTAACAGTCTAAGATTTCGATTTTATTTAATTTAATTTTTTTTATTTAGCAAGCCATTGCCGCTATAGATTAATTATCGTTTCTCTGGAACTTTTTAAAAAAGCATACGTCACAAGGATATCAGAAATTTACAAAAATCGTTTATCGTAATATAAAAATTCAATAGTTGATGCATTAGATCCATTTTCAGATATCGCACTAAACTCTAGCAGAGTCGACTTTTGGCACTCCACCTTTCCCAGGCCACTTATTTAGCCACAGAGCCAAGGGAATATTGTCCTCGGATCTCTGCACTCTCTCATTTCTCCCCGCTCTCTACTCCACTCTAGCCGGCGAGAGAGCGCGCGAAACGCGGAGAGTCGAGCGCACAAAACATTCATCGTTTATTTATTAAGCGAGCGCGCGTGCCCCAGTCTTTCCCCCTCGCCACATTCTAACTCGGTCACTGCGCCCATTCTTTCTGGTCATCTTATTTCCGGGTTCCGCTTTCATTATCACACTCTGAGCTACATCGCAAATGCATGAAGCAATCCATCCGTTGAAACTCGCCAGAATACCGATATAATTAATTAACCACTTTCAATCCAGTTAGCGTATACTTACACAGTGGTGATAAATCACTTCACGCTTGTTACGAAGTATATCCTTTTTGAGTGTGGCATCATATTTATGTTTTCTCACACTGATTGCCTTATCGAAAACAGTTTCAATATCAGTCATTTTCGATTTCTCATATTCATATATTGTGTTCCTGCTCTAAGCAGCACGTAGCATTTCATATTACATTCTCTACATTTTTTTCGCAAGCCTTTTGGTGGAATTTAAAAAGCGTTTTAGCCACATTTTATACGATTCAATTTAATACTGCTTACAATGTCCGTCTTGTTTCTATTTCAATAATTAACTAGGGATGTTTCACACCATCTACAAAACTAAAAAAAACTGAGCGCGTGAAACGAGAGAGTTAGACAACCAGAGCGACGGTCTTGGCACGAAGCCAACAGTCGTGTATTTTACCTCCCCCCTCTTCTCCTCGCCCATTCACCCACAACATCTGTCCGTATTTTCTTTTCCTGGCTCTCTTCTCCCCTTTTTTCCTGGCTTTTGTGCACAACACACATCCGATCTCACTCCCATTATGTTATTGTCTTTTTATCGCATTTCTTTATTGCAGGTTTATTAGTATTGTATGCAGAATTTGTGCAGATTAATTGTGTGCGATAGTACAATAGTATAATTTTTAATTTTAATATTATAATAGTATAATTACGATGTTATAATTTTTTACCTTTACCATAGTACAATTGTGGGATTGAGTAGTGATTTTTTGCGCATTTCGAGCAATTGTCTCCTTTTTAAATACTTTTCGATACTTGTGCAATGTTACTAACTGAGCTCGAAATTTTATAACAGTTCTAATATAAGGGCGCAGAAGACATGCATCATTTGGCGCATAGTTATTTAATAAAATGATATTGTTAAATATTGAACAGAACTGAGACCGGACACTGGTTAAACCATTCTTCAGGAACTACTTGTTTCATTGGTCTTGTTTATCATTTGAGAGCCAACGTTATTTTCGAAAACAATTTTTGTAGCGGGTTCGAATAGAGAAGTGAGTCGCATACCCTTCTGTTCAATCAGCAAGAAAATATTACGTAGATACTAAGTAGTAGTGTTGTTATTTAGAATAATCCTATTCGCGAATAACAAAGGGTTATTCGCGAATATTACTCCATGTTATCAGTTATTATTACTCCATACTAAGTATTATGGAGTAATAATAACTAGTAAGTAGTAAGTTACCATTAACTAAGATGCGACCATTCCTATACGCATTCGTCCCGTTAGCGTGCATTTTCTGCGATTGAGCATCACTTTCAGGAATTTCACTCGCTTCTTCTCATATTTTCCCGTTCCGATTCCGCTCCGCTTTTACTACCTATCAAACACGCGCGCGCTCGTGGCAATTGACCGTGGTGTCCTGTGGTATCTAATTGCAATTTTCAATTGCGCCCTCCTCGCCGCGCACTCTCTCTCGTCTCACTCTATTTCTCTGGCGCTCTCTCAAAGTGCCGCGCTCTCTCGCCACCCCGCAATCATTTTCATTATTTTCCTCCTCACATTCGACGAATTGCCAGGGAGCCACCATTTTCCCACTTTCAAAATTTTATTCATAAATATGTGTTCTATTGCACATTTTTGCAGAATAATTCATACATTTTGCTAACTATTGTCCCTATTTTCGCCGTGAAAACGTTAATTAATTAGTTACATGGTATTAATTTAATTTCCCCGTAAATTTTTCTGGGTTGTGCTTTTGGTTCTCTGCCTTCTCATGCGCCTGTCATGGTCCGCTGCTCCGCCACAGAGATTCGGCGGGGGCCACATTCGGTCTCTCTCTCTCTCTCTCTCTCTCTCTCTCTCTCTCTCTCTCGCTCTCTCCTCTATTTTCCGCGGGCAGTCAAAACAACACACACGGCCCTCGGATTTCCACTCTGTCCCTGAATATTCCATTGGGGCCCTAGTGGTGGTGCTGCCCTTTACGGGCCAAGCTCTCAATTCCACACTGGTCGCACACACACGCAATTTACCGGCAAGAGGAAACTGTAAACAGAGAGAGAGAGAATGCGAGTCGACGAGCTAAAAACTCGCGCGGCCTACAAAACATGACCTAGGAGGAGAGATGTATGACGTCATGACGTCATGCTAGCTCATAAATATATCCAATTCCACGACTCGGGCGAGTATTATGATGATGCGCAAATATCCTTTACGAAATTTCACCCAGGCACAATAAAAGGTATGGACTTAATACGGTTGAAATGTATTTGACAGTTGTACTGTTAGATAAGAAACAATATGAACTTGAAAACTATATGTGAAAAAGCGAAAAATTATATTACCAATTTCTACGTCCTTTTTCAACTTCCCACCACTTACTCGTTTCATCATTAAATGGCGTGTGAAGACTCGTGGGCTGGTGTTTTTACATATGCATTGCAAATTATGCAATACATATACCATGGGCAAATTAAAATACACAATAAATGCAAAAGGTAGTCCCGTTGTCTGCATATTTTCAGTGCATTTTTTTTATTTTGAAAACATTCTAAGCATAGATATACAACATACTAGTCACTAATGTGGTGTTAGTTTTCGGGAAAAAGAAACGGAAAAAGGCCAAGATTTGAATTCCCGCAATTTCCTATCTCAGTTCTCCGTGGAGCAATCGACTAAAAACTTTGAATATAACATTTTTCCTTTTACACCTATAAACGAAATTTTGAGTCGATTGCTCCACGGAGAACTGAGATATGAAATTGCGGGAATTCAAATCTTGGCCTTTTTCAATTTCCTTTTTCCGAAAACTAACACCACATTAGTTGCCAGGCTCTCCTTTCTCATTTAAAACCAGTACCTACTCGGACCAGGCTTTAACTACAGACTACAACTTTACTTAATATACGGTTCATGATTCTCTATAGTGGCTCAGAGATTTCGTGTTCTGTGTTTTAGTGCATACGTGTCCCGCGAGACTGCAGTATATCACGACTTAGTATTTTTCTTTCCCGGAAACCATTGTTACTCATGTCACAATTTTGATATGTGACATGACAGCGTTCTGCAGCAGGAATCCGGAAAAAGGACTCGCTGCGCAGGCACTAAATTCACTTTTTTGGGGACCAGCTGGGGGCCGGTGCCGCAAGATCACATTACATCTTCTCCTGACTTGATGAAAGGAAGACTCTGGAGGCGGAGAGAGAGAAAGAGAGAGAGAGAGAGAGAGAGAGAGACGAGCGATATTTAGGCCGCGGCCTCATGAAATATTCTCAAATATCTTCCTAATACGCTGGACATGATTCCTGGTCTCGAGAAAGGGGGAGAGAGTTCTTTAACTTCTCTCCACTGGCCCGGATGAATTAACCTTGAGACCAGGAGGCAGAGAGTGTGCTCTGCCGAGGCTGATCTTGGGTTGACAGAGGGGGTTTGCTGCTGAGCCCAGGAGAGAGAGAGAGAGAGAGAGAGAGAGAGAGAGAGAATTACTATCTGCGGGCTGTTATTGAGGCTATTTTAGTGGGCGGAACGCAGTGCTTATTCGAGCAGCTCGAATCCGATTTTAAACGAACCGGAAGTGCACCGGAAACGACAGTCGGAAGGGCAGAAGCTGTTGAGGGGGGATCGCGTGTCGAGGTCTCTCTCTCTCTCTCTCCCTCTCTCTCTCCGGCCGCCTCTCCTCCCTGCGAGAGAAGCCAACATCCAACCTCGACAGCGACGACGATATCGAAAGGGGGCGGAGTCGCGCAAGCCGGCGCCGCGCAGTGCCCGATTGCGGGCGTAGTGGAGAAGTTGACGCGGGTGGATGTTCAACGTGCGCGGCAGGGACGACTCGCCGGGGCGCAGCGCGGGCGCGTCGCCGCGCGTTCTCCACCACCGCGTCACGCAGCTGCGCCTCGTACCGCCCGAGACGGGCGCAGGATGCGGCGCCGGCGACTTGCAAGGATCCTCCTCCGCAGCCGACCTACGACCGCGCACCAACAGGTATACGGTAGTCTACGGTAGTCCGCTGGGGCGCACGTGTGAATCGACAGGGATATTTATAGTTGCACCTGTCAACGACTCCTACGCAGTTAGCGTTGACTTGAGTCACTCCCATAATTTTCCGAGCCTTTATCGATTACATTTTATCGAAATCCAGAGATTTCACGTTTTGCTAGGATTTCGCTTCAGCCACAAATTTCCGGTGCGGAAATTAATCTTGGAGTTGTCATCAGTAGAAAATTGTAATAGAAGAAGTTATTTTTAATAATATTTTTAGTATTTTAGTTATTAATATCATACATTGCCATTATTACGCTTCTCTCAGTCATATGCTCATCTTCTCATATACGAGAATTAATCCGAATGTCGGGGTAGAAGCCGTATACATTTATGACGAAAGAGTGTGCGGCTGCGAGAGAGCGGCAGAGAGGCAGAGTTGCGCGAGATAGTGTGGATAATTGAGAGACCGCAGCGCAATCTGGACCCTGCAGTGATCTACCCTCCAGTGACGTCATGTCGCGGAGAATTATTTCAGGCTACAAATAGAAATTGCGAAAAATGCAGCGCACATTTTGTAGCGCACGTGCCCGCTTTTTTCTGAAATCGTTTATCGTCATTTACTGCGCGTGGTTATCGGAGCCGGCGACCGGAAGCGCCGAGAGTTCCGGGAAATAGGAAGACCGGCAGAGACCGGGAAACAAAAGCCGGAAGCGCCCGCAGCACGTGGATAGATCAGCAGTTTCGAACATACAAACAAGCGCATTTAGACACGTCGCGAGAACTAATTAGTGTGGGTAATTAAATGTAATTTTTACGCCTATAACAATTTGAAATTGGCTTTGACATCATCCCCCGACCCCTTTCTGGAGATTTGTAGTTGTGTTTTATTACTATCTTCTTTTCTCTTCTCCACTCACCAACTCGTATTCACGGTAGATCATAGTGTGGGAAATGACAAGGGAGAGAGAGAGATAGGAAACGAGGAGAAAAACAATACCTGTGCAGTCAGTGACACCAAAGCAGTGAAAGAAGAAAGAGAGAGAGAGAGAGAGAGAGAGAGAAGAAGGCTTGTCGCGTGCAGCTCACAGAGGAATATGCCAACGAAACGAACCAGTACTCAAGTATACGCTGAATAGTAGTGACCTCATAGTCTAATAGGAGTAGCCTAATAGGAAGATGAGCATATAACTGAGAGAAGCGTAATAATGGCAATGTATGATAATAATAATGGAGGCCTAATAGGACAATGGTGGAATTGGATAAGTCGGCGCTATTCAGCGCTGACTTAATACTTTTTGGGAGACAATTTCCGTAGAAAGGTAGCGCATAGCCAAGATTTGGTTGAGATCATGCAAGTGAAAGTCAAAGAGTTTATGGATAATCTTTTGCTTCTGTTGATAATTTTGGCGCCGATGTTGGGCGAAACAAATTTAGCGTAGAGCGAATGAGATTATCTGTTTCATTTCTTGTGAAACTCCCTATTTGAAAAGGATATCAATGATCATCACAGTGCGTGGTAATAAATAGCATATCATTAGTAAATTGGAAATACGAGCTGTTTTTCCCTACGGTGAGAGTAGTAAAAAGTTTGATAGAATCAGTCATTGCATAAAGAATTTTCAATTACGCCGCCATGAAATTGTGAAATTTCAAAAAGTTCTCATCACAATATAAAACATTTTGGCACCATTGTATGTAGGAATACGGTAAGGTTACGGTATATCACTTTATCAGTTTACGATTCGACTGTCTCATCGGTCCAGTAGTGGAGCATCCTCCGTTCCTCCTGTAGTTCTTCGACGACAAAAGTCACGCCGCCCACGAGGGAAATGGAAATGACGATTGAGAGTACTGTAATTATCGAGGATTACTGTAGTTTGGGATATTGTAATGAGGTCAACGTTACTGTAGTCATAGTTTAATGAGTTTAATGACATTTCCGTGATGTATTCGATAATAACGTGGGCGAGATTCTCGTAATTTATGCGATACTACTTAATGAGATCGAAATTCCTGTAACTGTTTCGATAATGCATAATGTGGGCGAAACTGATGTAATATTTAGAATGTTGTGATGTAGCTCTACTTCCCGTATCTTGTAATCGGGATTATGATTATGTGATGAATAATATGACTAAACGAAATTCGTTCCTCGAACAGTCTGGGACTGCGTTCTACGAGTTAAGACAGAATGAAAGTTCGATACTGTCATGGACTGAAAGCCTAGATATAAGACGAGTGCGTTTGTATGCTGATGGCATCACTTTGCAGCGAGTCCTTCTATGCTGCGTTTATTGTCGCTGAGGAGTCAGAAATGGTCTCGTCATTCAGCACACTCTCTCACCTACCGGCCGGTCGAGAGAGTGTGAGGAATGACGAGACCATTTCTGACCCCTCAGCGACAATAAACGCACCATAATAGAAGCTTTTGTTTGATAGCAGACTAGACCGTGGGTATATATTCTTTGTTTATCGAAACACACGTATGTATATTTTTTTAAAATAACAGCATTACCTGAAAGAATGCACACTGTCGGACAGCTGCCAAATGAGGCTTCCGTCGTTCCGGCTAGAGAGCCAAGGCGGAATATCTGAAATACTACATTTTTTTTAAATTTAGTTTTTTTTTTAATTTACTGAAACCATTGCATAGAAGTAGAGCAAGAAGCGCGACAATGGGAGCAGACACGAATATCTTTAAAAAATCGTTATTATTTTTATTTTAACAAATTTTAAAATTCATAATTTTAAAAAAAATGAAGCCATTACTATCATCAGAAACGGGTCAGGGGAACTTTAAGTTTACATGTTCTCCCGCACCCGATTCACATGATTCCCAACCTACAGACCAGGGTTAAGACGAGAGAGTGTGCAAAAGGGAGAGAGTCCCTCTCGATTTCACACGCTCTCTCACTCCAAAGGCCTTTCTGGAAGATTTACCGGCCTGTGGAATGATGTGGATTCCTTTCTTGTGGAATGGCGGAGCTGTGTACATAATGCGCACCTTCTGGCGACGAAAATAGTAATTAGCAGAGGGGAGATAATGAATATCGTGATGGTCGCTAGTAGAGAATCCAGTAGATAGAAGCACGTAGGCCGATGACATCTCTAAAAATGTTAAATAGTTATATTTTTTTATATTTTTATAATTTTAAACTTTAAATAAATCCTAAACCCTTTTTTATACAATAAGTTAGATGTAATTTAAAAAAAATATTTTAGTTAAGTACAGAAACCTTACCTCATGCTCCCCGGACAGTGCGCCGGCCAAATTTAGCGCTGCGTAGAGGCCAATGATAAAAAGTCCAGCAAGGCAGCACCTTTGCTCCAGCATTTTCACGTGAATATTTAGAGAGAATTTGAAAAAAACTGGGAAATCTAGCAAGAACCCCGACAAGAAAGGCGCAGAATTCGGCCGGTTTTCTGTGACTCATTGAGGCATTTGCAATCGCACACTGACTCATTTCGGCATTCAATTGAAAACGTGTTACTGAACGGAGAAGATCTTTCGAATCCGGAGATTGCACATGATTCCAAACCTACAGACCAGGGTTAGAGCGAGAGAGTATGCTAAAGTGAGAGAGTCCCTCTCGATTTCACACGCTCTTTCACTCCAAAGGCCTTTCTGTAAGGTTGATCAGCCTGTGGAATGATGTGATTGGGAACCGGCGTTGCACAACTCTTTCCCGGCTCTGGCTGTGAAAACCGCTATTTTCCGGGATCGAAAACCATCCGTCTAATGGTCAATTTGAATTGTGATCTATCTATGCTTTTAAATTTTTTTTTCTGCATACAAAGGCAAATCACCGATCAAAGTCACTTTATTCTTCACATATAATATGCTTACAAATCGGACTGTTTGGACATGTTTTGGTTTCGATTATCGTTGCGTTGGGAGGTCCGGGAAATCTCGGGGAAAGCCGCAACCGGCAATTAGTGGGCGCCGGAGCGCGTCGATACGGACTTGGACTTGGGCGGGACGACGATGTGGGTGTTCTGGAGGCGGTCCGATTCGGGTCCGCCCGACTTCCGGTCTGATTTCCGGTCTGAATGCCGGTTGCGGTCCGACGACTTGGACTTGGGCGTGGCGCCGCCGCTCGACTTGCGCCGCGACTCCTCTGCAAAAGGGCCCATTTTTTGAGCGCTCTCTTGTTTTCACACGATCTCTCGTCTCTTCCGGTTGGTAATTTAGCTCAAAAGGCACTCACGTTCAGCCTTCTTCTGCGAATCGCTGTCCAGCGCCGTCGCCTCTTTCGGCTGCTGCAGAAAATCGACAAGTTTTCGAGAGCCGTCAATTAGGGCACGGCTTGGGCCGGAACCGTTAACTGACCGCCGGCGGCTTGCCCGACTTGTCCGAGCTCGGGTCCTTGGCGGTGCGGGGCGCGGAGGGAATGGACGCGGTCTCGGCTGCAGCAGGAGCAGCAGGAATCGGCTCCTGCAAGGGGAACGTAATCTACCGTAATCTACTGAAATCATATCGTAATCTACCGTAGCCTACAGTAGTCTACAGTATTCTACCGTAGACCACAGTAGTCTACAATAGTTTACACGACTCTACCGTAATCTGCCGTAATCCTACCGTACCGCTGATCCGACGGGTTCCTTGCTGCCCGTTTCGTCGCTCATCTGTTCGCGACTGCCAGTGCCGGTGATCGTGCCCGAGACCGGCTGCTCGTAGGTACCTAAACACCGGTTCATGGTTCCTGGTTCCGGTTCCCCAACCAGTGTGTTGAGGGTTCCCGACACCATGCCCAGCGCAGCAGCCATGAAGAATGCGCCTCCGCGGCATGGTACCATCTTCTGGTTCTGGATTTGGATCCTGTTCCCCTACTCGGTACCTGAGGTGGGCGCGGGAGCTTTTGCAGCGGCCGGCCTGCTCAGACTGCCCGAGTTGCTGTCCGTGTCAACTATAATTAGTTATGTAATATTGCAAATATTTTTGCCACCACTTACCGTTCTTTCTGTTCTTCGCATTGGGGTCGTTGAGCAGATTGTCTGAAATATTATTGATTTTTTGGGAAAATCAATAATCAATACCGTACATCTCTCGTCGCGCATCGGCGGCTCCGACTCGCCGTTGATCTGCAGCAGACTGCAATTATCGATTTTTGTTTAAATGTAATAATATTTATTGATTTTCCATACTTGAAGAAGAGGTAGGCGACGGGCAGCGCGAAAAGCAACTGCACAAAGAGCGCGAGGTCCATCTTAATTTGGGATTACAGTAGTTGGCATTACTGTAAGACTATCGACAACTGACTAACTACCGTATCCTCACATGCCAGTGGTGCCGCATGTATCCCTTGGCGAAGCAAACTATGAGAAAGACGAATTGCAGCACGAAAATGAAGCACAGCGAGCAGGGAATCGCGCACGCAGTATTACTGTAATGGGGTACTGTAAGCGTCAGTCATCGATTGATTGTGTAGGCACTGTGCCAAGGGTCACTGTATCTATCACTTTGCGATCGATTACCGTACCCGGGCAGTCGTTCGACCATGGCGGGCGCGTAGAGCGACAGCATGGATACGATGATCACCGGCAGAAGTAGTATCGATTCGATCCAGATCAAGGCCTGCAAGAACAGATACGGTAATTTGAGTTACGGTAGGTTTATCGGTAATTTGGGGTACAGTATACCTACCTGAATTGTCGTGGACGCGCCGATCTTGCCGCATTGCACGTGCGTGCTGCCGCCCGAGACTCTGTAACAGCAGTACTGTATCCATTGCGGTATTCTAGGCGGGGGTACTGTAGGAGGATTACCGTATCTGCTGAATTACTGTAGTTATTCGGGGGGGTTACTGTAGGTAACGGTATCTGCTCACATTTTCTCGCACTGGTATGCGCCTCCGTGGGAAGTGACGCGCAGATTGAGCGTGAACGAGAGGGCCACCGTCCCGATGGTGATCAGGGCATAGACGACGCAGATAACTGAAAATTGATCTCTGATCTTTGTTTCTTGGACTTTGATCTCAATTATCCCTCTACAAGAGTTGGCTATAGTGTATCATCTTTGATCATCAGAGAACTCAGTTAGCTCTTGTATCCCGTCAGTGTCAGTGTGCTCCAAGAGCTGATCGTTGAATGCTGGCCGTCGAACTTTGATCTTTGAACTCTAGTTGAAATCTCTGAGCTCATCACGTCCCACTTTACTATGCACATAAATGAACTACCTATTCTGGAGTGAACTTTGATCTTTCTCTCTTAACTAACCGAAGATAAGGGGACGTAGGGAGGAGAAGTTGCGCTGGCGAATCATGGGGCGACCGCCGGTTAGGGGAGGAGGGCGAGTGAATGAGTGGGGTGGATGATTTCCAGAAAAGCATTCTTCTTTGTTCACAAAATTTCACGTATCGCGCAAATTGGCAGGCAAATTTTGTCGCGCGTGGATTTCCATAAATTGGAATTTGATTAACTATTACTTATATTACAGAGTTATAGAGATAGAGTTAAAATATAATAAATATGAATATTAAAATAAATAAGGAATTAATTTGACTCTGTAATATTTTAACGGATGATTCGAGTAAACGAACGGTATGACCCATCTTCTCCCCCTATTTCCTGTTCTCTGCCAAAAATGTAGTCTTCCTCCCTTATTTCCCGCATTGTTGTCGTATACCGCTCCACTGCATTCGAAACACAGTCAGCGAGAACGAGTTAGAGAAAGAGAGACATGGCAAGAGAGCGCGCAAAAGGAGAGCGTCAGACAACGAGGGACGTTCTTGGCATGGTGCCAACTCGATGTTGTGCGCTCATTACCCAGCTAATTATCGCCATCGCGAGATGCTACTCACCATTATTTACGCTCGTGTTCCCTTTCTCAGAGCGCCATTTTTTTCTAAAGTTGACGTGCGCTTGACTAATTTTGCGTGCTGAATAACCTTAAATTTTATCTGAATTAAACATGAAAAAGAGAGAGGAGCAAGCGAAAAACAGGGTCCTCCGGTCTATATCTATAATACATGAAGAGAGAGAGAGAGAGAGACCCTCCCCATTCACTTGTGAGCGAGCGAATGGAATGAATTTACGGTGGATGGAGAAGCGTCGTCTCTTACTGATGCATGCTTTCGAATGTTTTCCTAATGATCTCTGTTTTTCCTGCTCTCGAATTTCGAAAACGTCTCGAGAATATTTCCACCGTAACCTCGATTTATGGATTTTCAGTTTCCGATAGCGATTAATGGGTTACCGTAATCTTCTATATTACAGTTCTCCATCCGAGATGAAATCTCGCCGGTTGCGATCTTCGGTCAGGCGGGAGCAGTACTACGGTAGCGTTGAGTTGGTGCGTGGTTTTTTTTAATTATTGAAATATATTTAAGAGAGTGTGTTTGTTTACTACAGCCAACGTGAATCTAAATATTTTTTGCACTTAGCTCCATCGCACCCTTCATTTACCAATTTTGAAATTGCCATGATAAACTTTGCTTTTTCACGCATTATAGTGAGCAAATTAGACACGTAACAAGACATAACTAATGAGAAAGAAAAAAAGATCTCACGTTTTTCAGGTGGTCTCAGTGGACCCACGAGGACGCATCAGGAATATAGGTAGATTTCGGCTGGAGCCGAGCAGTGATTGCGTCATGGTTAGTTCACAATTACAATTTTTCAACAACACCAATAGATATTTTATTAAATTTCCGGCAAAATTGTTCGTCATTCATAATTTCTGATCCTGCGCTACATTTGCAAGAGTCATAAAATTAATCGATAAATCAAATCAAAAAGTCGTAAAATTAATCGATAAATCCTTTGCAGGACGGACCGCCGGTCTCCACCACCAACTCGATTGTTTTGGAGAACCCGCAAGAGGAGATGCGGTGGTACTGGAAGTACTTTCTAGGCAATGGTAAGTAGAGTTTGAAATTCGGGTAAATAATTGAATTAGCCCTCTTCATTTCACACACTCGTGAAATGAAGAGTGCTAATTCAATTATTTCCCCGAATTTCAAACTCTAATGGTAAGTCGCAGTTCTCTCAATCGAACTTTCCCCTTTCACTATGTACTTCAAATGTGTTCATACCATATTTTTTAAATGTTATGTATATTGAACTATGCTTCTTCCAGGGCAGAATGTGCAATTGAATTAGTTGTGAGTGAAACTATCGCACATGCTATTTGCAATGCTCAAAGTAAACTTGCAAAAACAGGTTTTTCTATAAATTGCTAAATGATCCATATTTTCAGAGCACCAAAACTTTTGCGGGTGCGACCCGCTCACAAAGGATCCCATCTTCCTCTCCATTGTAGTCGAGGAGGAAATAGACGATAACAAATTGTGCAGAGCGATTCTGTGGACCTCGAAGGTACCGTAATCTCGAAGGTACCGTAATCTCGAAGGTACCGTAATCTCGAAGGTACCGTAATCTCGAAGGTACCGTAATCTCGAAGGTACCGTAATCTCGAAGGTACCGTAATCTCGAAGGTACCGTAATCTCGAAGGTACCGTAATCTCGAAGGTACCGTAATCTCGAAGGTACCGTATTCTCGAAGGTACCGTAATCTCGAAGGTACCGTAATCTCGAAGGTACCGAAGGTATCTCTTGAAATTGAACGATACGGTTAATGAAAATATTAGTTCCGTCGTTTTCAAATGTAGTAGTTTTGAATATTTTGAACTTGTAATAGGATAACATTCCGTAACAAATTACTATCGATCGATAATTCAGGGTCCGCGGCGCATGTGCATTCCGATCCCGCCCGGCGGCAAGGACCTCTCTGTGAAGACCGTCATTCAGTGAGCATATTTGATCTTTCCATCACACATCATTCCACATGCCGGTCAACCTTACAGAAAGGGCTTTGGAGTGAGAGAGCGTGTGAAATCGAGAGATACCCTCTCATCTTTGCACACTCTCTCGCTCTAACCCTGGTCTGTAGGTTTGGAACCATGCGATTAGTCATGTGCGATATGTGGTTAAGTTTTTTAAGAATTAATTTCAAATATATCAAATTAAACATATTGCAGACGATTTCCCGGTTTCGGCGATTTCAATCGAACTCTCACGCCGATTACCAATCCCAAGATTCAGAAGGTTATTTTGTTTGTTTTTCGAACATTTACAGATATCAAAAATACTTGTTTTTATGTGAAATGTGTACGCATCAACATGTTTCAAGAGGTTTCAAGAGAGTAATGTACATATACAATTGTTTTCGCACGCAATCGATATCTTTCACATGATTCCTAACCGACAGATAGGGGTCAAGGCGAGAGAGTGTTCAAATGTGAAAGATTCCCTCTCGAACTCCCACGCTCTCTCACTCTAAAGCCCTTTCTGGAAGATTGAGCGGCCTGTGGAATGATGTGGTTTGCAGGAGCTGACCATTCTCGAGGACCAGGAGGGTTCGGTAAACTGCAAGTTCGGCGTGATCTACGCCAAATCCGACCAGAACACGGACGCGCAGATGCTCTCCAACGGTTTGTTGCTACACAGAGAGAAAACATACTAGGAATACGACATCAAGTTGTCACGCCTACTAATATATAAGTAGGGCCTACTAATATATAAGTAGGCGATTAGTAGGCCCTACTTATATATTAGTAGGCGTGCCAACTTGATGTCCTATTCCTAGTATGTTTTCTCTGTGTGTAATTAATCTTTGAGCTTTCATTTATATCCCTAAATGATCATCGATTGCTCGAGACCATTGGAGCTTGCGGGCGACAATCTCTATTCTTCTCATTAAAAAAAAGAGTTATTGTGGAAGTGCCAGCTATCAAATTGGTCTTTGATCTTTCCCTTCCAGAGCATGGTGACGAGTCGTTCGAGCGTTTTCTCAAGATGCTCGGACAGCGCATCGACCTGCAGGGATGGGGCAGCTATCGGGGAGGACTGGACACTACCAGTACGCATTTTTTTGAGATTGCATAGTGATGACGCAATTGTGAAAGTATTGATTGGTAGTCGTATGATATTCGAAATTCTTCAATAGTGATGATGACGAAAAGTATTGCGGAAATCTGCAAGGAACCTTTACTTCAATCGAATGCCGAAAATAACAGCAAACAGGGCGTTCTACACTGAAAGAAAATTTGCTAGGAGAATGGTTCTCTAAGGTTTCATTTGTTAGAGAAGGGTTCTCCACCCTCCTCCTTTCGCACACTCTCTCGTCACGGCGAGCAAACGAGAGTGTGCGGAACAAGGAGGGTGGAGAACTGTTCTCTAACAAATGAAACCTTGGAGAACCGTTCTCCTAGCAAATTTGCGCTCTGTGTACAGTCAAAATGGCATATTGTGAACAAAATGTATATTCGATATTCAGCCAATTCCACTGGTCGAGAGTCGGTCTACACAGTCTACGGCGGGCACGAGATCATGTTCCACGTGAGCACGATGCTGCCCTTCTCGAAGGAGAACGATCAACAGGTTACTGATCTTTGATCTTTCACATTTTATATTATGTTTACATTTCCTGGATTTCCCAGTGATCGGTATACATTTCAGAATTTTTGGATATTAATATTTTAATCTTTTGATATACGGCGTTCTAGGCGAAATGCTAAAATTTATTGAATTCGTGATATTACAAATGTACGTGTAAGAATACAAATACGAGTAACGAGTAAGAAAAAAGAGTACAAATGTACAAATGTACGAGGACTCGTCCGAAATAATAAAACGTTCCGTTGATAATCCGTGCTAAACAACAGATACGGCTGCGAGAGAGCATGGCAAAGTGAGAGACAGGTCGAGGTATAGAAAGAGAGTACACCACCAGTAGTCCATTTCATGAACGTATCATTTTAAAATTGTAATAAGACCATCGGCCATTTGCCTGCTGTTTTCGCACTCTCCTACTGTCTGCCTCGATTTTTTTTATAATAGAACTCGCCAGAAGCGATAGGATACTTATCGATTTTAAAACTCTATAATTATCGATTAATCTCTGCAGATCGAGCGCAAGCGTCACGTTGGCAACGACATCGTCAACGTCATTTTCGAGGCGACCGACGATCCACTCCATCTCAACTTCAGCCCGACTATGATGAAATCGCATTTTACACGTAAGGTTTAGTTGGCACGGTGCCAAGTCTTCCTGGCACAAAGCCAAAATGCAAAATAATCGATTCAGACGTCTTCGCGGTGGTGACGTACTGCGAGCGGACGGGCGTGTGGCGACTGTGGGTAAGTGGTGAAATTGGCAAAACAATTTTCCATTCACTGTATTATTTTAATCTAAATTATTCACATTTTAATCAAAATTGATTCTCTGAAAGGGGTTTATCCCGGATATTACAAATTTAAAATACTACGTTCCACTTCGGGTACTACCTGTGGTGTGTTTGTTGTCTGATTCTCTCGCTTTTGCGCGCACTCTCGTCCTCGTTTCTGTTGTTTATCAGCGGAACGTTTTAATATTTCGGACGAGTGTTTGTGAATTCGTAATATTGCAGGTGTTTTCTGAAGATTCGGTGCCCGCTTTTGGCCCTTCCATCCCGCACCCGAACACATTCACCGACCCGGCGAGATTCCGCGAATTCCTGCTGACTAAGCGTTAGTTTTAAATATTTTTAATTATTTTAGTACATGTTAATTAGTCTTAATTATTGATATTTATTCGGGGCGGAATGGCCGAGTGGTGTAAGCAACTAGTCATTCGGCCGAGTGGTGTAAGCAACAGGCCGAGTGGTGTAAGCAACTAGTCATTCGAAGGGTCACGAGTTAGATCCCCGCCCAGGCCAACCAAGCCCTCCATCCACCCCGGGGCGGTAAATTGGTAGCAACTTTGATTGCGAAAGGTAACGTGCCCTAGATGCCTTGGGAAAGCTTGGGTTACGTAATCCCACGTTGCAGCTGGCTTACCGGCTTGCCCCATCTGGCGTGGTAGCTTGCTACTGTAAAATCGCTTGACATGGAACAACTTTACCTTTTACCTTTTTTATTGATACAGTAATCAACGCCGAGAAGGCTTTAAAAAAATCTTTAAAATATGCGGTTTTTTGCATTCGAATCGGAAGAAAATTCTCTTTAATCTGAAATTCACTTCATTTGCAGTACCAGGTCCCTTTAATGTATTTTAATTAGTCTTAATTATTGTTACTATTACAGTAATCAACGCCGAGAAGGCTGCTCACAACGCGTCCGCCTTCGTCGACAAGCGACATCGCACGAATGACACGCTACTCAAAGACATGTACATCGAGTACCTCAAGGACTGCCCCAAGGTTGGAATTTGTTGAGCCAAGTCAAAAATTCCTTTCAGGATTTGAAAAGAAATGCAAATGTCCGCATCTTTCCCCGTTCAAAACGTAGTTTTTTACACCCAAATTACTTCACGCTTCATGTTGATTGGTGCTCGAAGCCAGACAATTATTGGAAGTCTTGCTTGAAACAAAACTATAGCGTATAATTAAAATATCTTAATATTTTTGCAGGGTTTCAATCGCGTCACTGACGCCGTCATTCGTCACATTCGATCTCCCATTAGGAAAGACGCGCCACGGGAGGCAATCGACTTCTGCAAGTTTGGCGAATTGATAAAACTGGAGAAGGTGAATGATTGCATTGCGATGACGTCATATCGGCATGGTAGTGAACTGTAGTGCAATAATGATCGCTTTATCACTCAGAGCTCGTCTAATTTATAGTTTAATTGTGTGCATACAAGGAGGAATCATTACACCGCCAAAATAAGAAGAAAATTAACGATTCACTGAAACCCATTTAAATGCGCAAAAATCAACCACTGTTAACAATCCCGATTAGTGAGCGACGTAACTCATTAGCCGCGAGGGAAATGGAATGATCAAATATTCTTTTATAAAACAATAATTATATAAAATATATATAATATTTAGATGCTAAGCGGTGAGGTCGTGGACGCTGTGAAGATGAATGTGTGCCGGCGGCAGGTTTGATCCTTGATCTTTGATCTTTGATTCATTAATACAGTGGTTTCAATCAA
Source organism: Pristionchus fissidentatus (assembly GCA_036245785.1). Classification (NCBI taxonomy): domain Eukaryota; kingdom Metazoa; phylum Nematoda; class Chromadorea; order Rhabditida; family Neodiplogasteridae; genus Pristionchus; species Pristionchus fissidentatus. Next base: position 3,441,867 of record BTSY01000006.1, read on the forward strand.
TCGATAACCCAAAAATGAATTAATCTGTAAATCGATAATCAATTGCAGCCGTGGGACAAGGAGATCATGCTGCGCAACATGCCCTCCTACGAGGTCATCGGCTCGGACATGTGGGGCCACGAGGCGCTCATCGTCGCCACCGAGGTAATTTTCAATGAGCGCCGCAAACGCGTCAGCGCACCCGAACTGCGTCAAGTTTCCGTAAAATTGAAAATCAAGACTTTTCCCGTGAACGCTGCAAATGCGCCAATATTTTACAGGAGCACGGCGTGATGTATGTAGCGGACGACAAGAACGTCATGATCTTCGACGCGTCATGCAAGGTTTGTAAAAACATTTTCGAATTCATTTTGAAAAAAATCGATATATGCAGGTCCAGGACGTGATAATTCTCGAGGCCTTCGGACTGTGTCTCGTGAGAGCTGACAAGGGTGCGTAGTTTGGTCTTTCCTATTTAAAAAAAAATACTAAAACTCATCAACAGTCGTCTCGTCTTAAATGTGTGTTGCAAGCTATCACAACTTGTGGAAACGGGTACAGCAACATTGATAAACATCTTTCTATTTCCATTTGTAGTTTGATCTTTGATCTCTGCAGGCAAGGATGGCTACGTGGGCGTCTTCTCTCTCAACGAGCTGCGCAATGCACTCGCCACCCAAGTACCCATACAGAAGAAGATCGCGCAGGCACATAAGATTCACGGAACCAAAGGTCGGATTTCGATTCAATGGCCAAATTTCAATTCCATGTTTTTCATGACGATGCACATCATTCCACAGGCCTCTTAACCTTACAGAAAGGCCTTTCGAGTGAGAGAACGTGTGAAATCGAGAGGGATTCTCTCACTTTTGCATACTCTCTCGCTATAACCCTGGTCTGTAGGTTTGGAATCATGTGGATGATGACTGCCCAAAAATCCTGCACATAAAATAATCAGCTAGGATCAAAACGTTTTCCTGTTCAGACTGCACAGGAACGAAGTGAAATCGCTCATATGTAATACTACCCATTGCAGGCTGCCACCTCTACGCCCGCATTGAGGACGGACTGCGATTAAAGGTGTGAAAGTTGATCTTTGATCTTTTAAAATCTTTATTCCTGATCTATAATTACCCTATTCGGCCCAGTAATATTTCGTTATTCCATGGAGGTAGATCTCCTATCTTACAATCTCTAATCTTTGATCTCTTTCAGTTGGTGGTCGCAATGGGTAGGAAGGTGTGTCTCTTCCGCTGGTCTCTTTCCGCACTGAGAAGAGACAAGCCGGGCGACAATCTGGCTGAGCACTTCACACTGTTGACAGTGAGTTGTATTGTTGTTCTTTTCCTATTTTGAAAATATCAAAATTCATTCTTTTAAAAACCGAAACGGATCGAATATGTTTGACATCTTCGAACTACTGTACGATCTATCGATTCATGACTTTTTTATCGACAAATAAAACTGAATTCGAAAACTTTTTAAAAATTGAACAGGTTCATAAAAAAGTTGGTCTTCGATATTTGATTTCCGCACTGATCTTCAATCTCTCCAGACCCACTCCGTCAGCGAGGAGCCCGTCTCGATGTGTGTCTACGAGAAGCGAGTCATCTCCTCTGTCGTCAAGGTAATCGTTGGTCTTTAATCTTTGATCTTTATTATTCTATTTCTTTATATTTCTGGCATGTGAACTTTCTCAAAGATCCAGACAACATTGACTGCAATTATAGTCAGTTCCGCGACTTCCGGTTAGAACACCGAGCTACACTTTCCACATATTCTTCAGAAATATTGCATAATCTCCGGAGTGTAGTCCGCTCTTTGATCTCTCCTTACAACTCCCTTCTCAGGCCGTAGTACTCGGCCGCTCGCACCTCTTTGTCTACGACCTCAACGACGGCACCGAGGAGATACTCGCGTGGTGCGTTTGTAGTTTGATCTTTGAACTTTGTAGCCCGATCTTTTCTGTTCGCAATTTGAACTTCATGATTCGTTATTTGTAGTTTGATCTTTGATCTTTGCAGGGACGTGCCGCGCAACGCCAGCAGCATCATCATGAAGGCGGCGTCGGACGGCGAGAGCGACGAGTTCGTCATGCTCTATCAGAGTACGAGCGTTTGTAGTTTGATGTTTATTTTTATATTTTGATCTTTGTTTTTTGTAGTTTGATCGTTTATTTTTCCAGATTCAACACTGCTCTTCGACCGCAACGACGGCCGCTGGAATTGGGAACAGACGTTCTGGTCGACCAATCTCAAGGATTTCGGTAAATTCTATTATTGAAACAATAATAGATTCCCTATCATATATGTCGTAAGTTTTACGCAGAATCTTTGATGAAAATTTGCTCCACACGTGTCAACAAATATTATGGGGAATGTATGTTATCGTTGGCTCTAACTAATCAGGAAAGAAACTTGGTAACATTGCTTACTGATGGCGCAATATCAGATGACTATTGCATAGTGCTGACGCAATCTTGAAATACTATTACGTCGTAATGATGCAATCTCTCCTTCAGCCTTCCGTTTCCCCTTTATCATCGGTTTCGGGGAGGATTTGATCGAGATTCGACTAGTCGTCAATGGAAATCTCCTCGCATCCATGTACATGCCCAGTGTGAAACTGCTCTCATTGAAGGTTTGATCTTTGATCTCTGCAATTTTAATGTTTGTTCTTTGATCGCTAATCTTTTATCTTCGAAATTTATCTCTTATTCTTTAACGTTGAGCATCCTTGAAAATGACTAACTAAAATCATGTATTTTATGAGATAATTGTGTGTAAACAACGATGTCAGAACCGTAAATAGTATATAGATAGGAAATGTTTATTTCTCCTTACGGTAGGCAGAAGTCCAATCGCAAACTGACTTTCAGAAAGACATTTACTTCTCCGTCGAACGTGCCTTCTCTTCCTCCTCGGCCTCCTCTTCGTCTAACCACACCCCATTGAGCAGTCGATCGTCACTGATTAGAAGAGATAGGCACCAGGATAATAAACGGTACGATTTAATAAAAATGTATTTACAATACATGCGTTAAAAGTGAAATCTAATAAGTTTTTTTGGTATTTTTAGATGGGACATCTACCGCTTCAAGGGCTCGCGACTGGAAATGGCCGGAGGAGAGGAGTGCAATGGTAATTTAATCCCCAATATTGAAATTAATTAATTTACAGAATTAATCGATAATAACTAAATAAATTGTAGGCGCGGTCAACGGCGTGGCTGCCTCTCTCACCAGCGGGGGCTCCTTTACACCACAGGTATGCGAATAGGCCCGCTTCTTTTTCCCTTTGCCGATACAAGCATTTTTGACATGGAATAAAGGAATGAATATAAAGCGTGAGGGGAATCGAAAATAAACGGTTTCCATGATTTTTGTATGAGAATGGCATTGCAGATCATACGACGTCTCGATGAAACGGTCGGACGCACCATGACACCCACTGAGTTTGTTTTTGTATCATTATTGTATTTTTTAAACTGAAATGGAATACAAAAAAGTCTTCGATCAGGGGCAGGGGAACGGAACTCATTTTTTCAGAGACTTTTTTCCAGTGAGAAATTGCTCTCTTATTATTTGTAGTTTGATAATATTCTGGAATAAGAAATGAATCCAACATATGGAGAGAAAAAGTGATTTTGGTACGTTTTTTCTCTGAAAGTTTTGCTCTTCAGAACCAACAACAACAATAATGAGATGCGAGAATCTACCGTACTTCTCGAGAAGGCGGGAAATCAATAATCTTCGCAGGACCTATTCCGTACCCAATCCAGGACTCCACATTCCCAATTCTTTCCCGATGATCTCATACCAGGCATTTGATGCCAATCTCCGAGTGATTACCGTGCACCCAACTACCGTACCCCAACTGCAGTAACCCCATATTCGCCCCTTCCCCAACCATATCCAACCTCTTTCCGAGACCATTCATTCCTATTTTGTTCAAGCACATTTCCTGTTTCGATAAACATAATGTCTCTCAATCGATTTTTATCGAATACTCGGGGTTACAAAACCGTAGCCGGCCGGTGGTGGTGTAGCTAGGCGTGGTATGGTGGTGCAGAAACGTCGGCCGAGGGCTCACTGACGGGCGAAGACGTCTGAAGTAACCGATTGATGTGTGATAGTAAACTGAGAGCACTGTGTACGAAGGGGATCGATAATTATACCGTACCCATAGCGACGACGACGACGGCTGCCGGAATCAGCGTGAAGACGCCCTGAAATCGATAAACGTCCTTGGAGGTTACTGTAGCTGATTTTGTTCCTATGTTTAGCAGGCAATTGGCATCTACCAAGTACGAAGTACCACCGTAATAACGAAGATACCAACAGTGGTTCCACTGCAAATGCCAAAGTCCACTCCTCCGCGACATTTGATTTCTCCAGCAGCAGAGCACCTTCAGCATTGGCGCGAGCACCAATTACGGCGCCGGTAGCTGCAATATTTCAAAGTTTATATATTATTTCTATCAATTTTATCAACTCCCGAAGACACAAAGTCGATAACGTGAGGCGAGAAAGCAGAAAGTTATGCCGTATCATTGAATGGATGGGGAAATCAAACTACCGTAAACTACCGTATAACTGCCATATATGCCATATGGTTATAACCAACGGCTTACCGTAGTGAAAGAGCGTGATGGAGGAGTGAACGAAGAGACTGCATCTCGAGACGAAACTAGAATACGGAAGGTTACAGTAGGTAGGGAATACGGCATCTAGAGCGTGGAGGGTACGGTAGGGGAAGTAACCAACCTTTATCGTGAAGTAAGCAGAGTCGAAGTGCCTTCGACGAAGTAAATGGGAGCAATAGTCGGATTGGGGGTTATAAGGGCACGATAATTGCTGTATTCCATACATTGTCTCGCCGGTTATTGTTCACGCTAATCTATGGTAAGGAGATGAATTATCGATCAGTCTAGGATAATTGAGCGTGAATCGTGGGAACTAATCATTTTCGGAGATGAGGAGATGAAGAGCCGGTCTTTTTTTCCACAAAACGAATTTGGTTCTCTATTTCGCACTCTCCTCAACCGTACACTGTGTGTGTGGAAGGAAGATCCAGACATATTTTCCAACAACAACAACAACAACAATGAGATCCGAGAATCTACCGTACTCCACGAGAAGACGGGCAATCGATATTCTTCGGAGAACCTCTACTCACTGCATTGGATAGGAGAACATCACAGATACTGTAGTCAAACCAGGAAACTACATTTCATTCTATCTCATACCAGACATATCACTTCAATCTCCCAGTGATTACCGTATCCCTGACTAAAGTACCGCATATTCATATCAATGCAGTAGGTTCAATTATCGCGATTTTTCTAAAGGCCACTTTATCGCACACTCGGGGGAACAGAGCCAGCGCCGGCAGATGACGGCGGGTGTGGCCGGGCGTAGTGTGGCGGTGCAGCAGAGTGGGAAACGTCGGCCGAGCGCTCACTGACGGGCGAAGATACCTGAAAATATTACTGTCAACCAAAAATTACAACTGGGTTAGGGCACGGTAATAAATCGTTAACTACCGTACCCAGGGCGGAGACGACGGTGGCGATCGGGAGCAGAATGGAGGACTGCAATTGATATCGATAAGTCAATCGCCCCATACTACCGTAATCACTCACCGTAGAACCGCTGCAAAGAAATCCCTTTGCTTTGTCCAATCCATCCTTTCCTGCGTCACCAACTTTGCCCGCGGCATCGCCCGCGGCCGCTACCGCCTTGTCGGCATCGCCCGCCACCGTGCCCCCAGAGTTGATCACATTCCCGCCTTCCTTGTTCACGGTGCCGATCGCATTGTTGGCGCTACCCACTGCATCGCCGCTCACTGAAATGCATCAATTCTCGGCTACAGTGTACAAGCATCTCCTTTTGAAAAGCTACCGTACCCCTACTGTATCACTACAAACTGCCGTAATCTACCGTACCTACCGTATACCTACAGAATACCGTAACCCACCACAGTGGAAGAGCGTGATGGAGACGACGAAGAGAAGCAGGAGCGTATTCGCACGAAGAGACTGCATTTCGAGACGAAACTGGAATACGGTAGGGTACAGTAGGATACAGTAGATCGGGGATACAGTAGCTAGAGGGTGGAGGGGACGGTACCCGAGGGTGGAAGATAGGGTGCCGCTGGGTGGTGGGTGCGGTGCCTCTGGGTGGAGGGTACGGTGCCTATGGGTGCAGGGTACAGTGCCTATGGGTGGAGGGTACGGTACCTAAGGATGGAGGGTAATCTGCCCATGAGTGGAGGGTACGGTGCTAAGGGTCCTAGGGAAGGGTACCTAAGGATGGAGGGTAATCTGCCCATGAGTGGAGGGTACGGTGCTAAGGGTCCTAGGGAAGGGTACCTAAGGATGGAGGATACGGTGGGAGGAGGTAACGAACCTTGATCGTGAAGCAAGCAGAGTCGAAAGACCGCTTACGGAGAAGGCGAAGTCAAGTAAATGAAAAGAAAGAGCAATACCGGGGTATATAAAGACCGGATAATTGATTGCTCTCTCCATGCAATGCACTCTCTCGCCTGTTATTGTCACCCCAATCTATGGTAAGACGAAATTATCGATCGATCTAGGATAATTGAGCGTGAACGTAGGTAAATTCACGTGATCTTTATTACACTTTTGGTGAGGAGCAGGGTTTTCTTATTGGAAATGTGGAGAACAAAGGAACGCCGACCGCACCGCGTGCGAGTTAATGAGTGAAATGGAGAGAGGAGATGGCGAGTCAATTTTCGATACTTCCAATAAGGGAACCCTAGTGAAGAGGAGAGGAAGAATTTGCAATTACCATCCCATGGCGTAACAATCACACATGCTCGCTACAGGTTACTGTATCAAGGTGATCTACGGTGCCCCGATATTTCTCGAGCGGCTACAGTATCATGGATATCTACCGTACCCTGAAACATTCGAAAATGAAACAGCATTTTAGCGGATCTTACCGTAACCCAGGTAACTGTACCCCGGATTACTGTTTTTGGATTAGTGGATTGCTGCCCTTCGAATAGAGCGAATTGCTGGTATTTTTCGGGGAAATTGTAAATGAGTCAGATAAGCGGCCTCTCTTTACGAACAGGAAGGGGAAAACGGGAGAAATCCAGCTTGAAACTGTCACTTTCTCACTCCTTTTCACTATCATTCCCACTTTCTCCTTGCGAACCGTCGGTACTTTCCGTAAGCCCTTTCTCATGAATAGATTTACCGGCTGATTTCATCGATGTTATTCTTAGAATTTGAAATTCGGGTAAATAATTGAATTAACCATCCTCATTGCACACCCTCCCTTATCAATGGACCTGCGCAGAGGGCATTGTTGTTAGGACGAATAATCCTATTCGCAAATTACAAAATGGTTATAAAAAAATAATTAAAAAAATTATGCCTCCTGCAGGCCCTTTGCCTTGATGTCAGGATAAATAGTCATATGTCATATTCCCGAATATTCGCAATAAAAAAATTCGATCTAAAAACACTACCAGGGAGTGTGCGAAATTATGAGTGTGCTAAACCAATTATTTACCGAATATTATTCTAATTCACTAGCGGGGTGCGTGGAGGTTGAGCGCACTACGCTTTCAAAGTATGGTCCAGGGGAACTTCGGGCGCCGGGTAAAGTTTGGTCCAGGGAGTGCAAAAGTCTCGTGAGGCTGAGAGCGATCGAAAAAAGTTGCAACTTCGCCACTTCGTGGCTCCGTGGCAACTTTTTTCGCTTTCTTTTTTCCCTAACGTGTTCGAACACGTTTGTGATATTGCAAAACACTCGCCCCCTGATTCCCTGTGCTCCCAGGTTTGTTTGGTAGAATTTCGAAAACTTTGTCAAAACGTGTTCTGACACGTTAGAACACGTTTGTGACATCGCAAAGCACATTTCCCGTGATTCCCTACATTCCCACGGAGGTTTGCAGTACAAATCATGAATCTGACCTGCGGTCTGACCCGCCGAACTCATCGGGGGGTACTGTAGGTTACGGTAGTATTCATTGATTTATCGATTTTCATGTTTTTAAGAAAAATCATGAATCTGACCTGCGGTCTGACCCACCGAACTCATCGGAGGGTACTGTAGGTTACGGTAGTTTTGATTGATTTATCGATTTTCATGTTTTTGAGAAAAATCATGAATCTGATCTGTGGTCTGACCCACCGAACTCATCGGGGGTACTGTAGGTTACGGTAGTATTTATTGATTTATTCATTTTCATGTTTTTGAGAAAAATCATGAATCTGACCTGCGGTCTGACCCGACGAACACATCGGGGGGTACTGTAGGTTACGGTAGTATTTATTGATTTATCGATTTTCATGTTTTTGAGAAAAATCATGAATCTGAGCTGCGGTCTGACCCACCGAACTCATCGGAGGGTACTGTAGGTTACGGTAGTTTTGATTGATTTATTGATTATTGATTTATTGATTTTTGTGTTTTTGGCAAATATCATGTATCTGACCCATTCAAGTGTGTTTGCTCCAGCGAACTTGTTACCGTAGTTTCGGACGGGACGGACTCACTCACTCACTCACAGACAGACAGACAGGGCTTGTCGTTTTAGGTTAAGTAGTAATAATTCATTGAACTCTAATTCATCACCATTTCTGCAAACCCGCCTCCAAGCCTCCAGATGGTCGGAAGCGAAGCCGTGTGTCAAAGTGAGAGGAACTCTCTCATTTTCTCAAGATCTCTCGCTCCTGATCCCTATCTGGAGGTGTGAGTGGCCTGCGTAATGCTGTGCACGGTCGTAAAATGTGCACGAATGACGCCCACATCTTTCAACTATTCATCCTGCAACAAGTCGTGCTCTTCGCACTATCTTTATTTGTTTTCGTGCACTTGTCGCGCAGAGTGAAAGGGTGTCACAGTTCGCGCAATTGCACCTCTCCTTATCAATGCGTGCACCCACTGCCCCTTGGGCCACATCATTCCACAGACCGGTCGACCTTACAGAAAGGCCTTTGGAGTGAGAGAGCGTGCGAAATCGAGAGGGACTCTCTCACTTTTGCACGGTCTCTCGCTCCAACCCTGATCTGTATGTTTGGAATGATGTGCCTTGGGCAAGGGATCGGACACAATGACGACACATTCCATTGTTTATAAATATCGAATTTGAATTTGCCGTTTAAAGTAAGCTAAAGTGACATATTTCATGCTGCGCAAATTTCATGGGTGGAATTCCACCCTCTGAGGGTGGAAAACTCGTGTAACTCAGCTCAAACTGAACGAAATCTCTCCAATAAAAAAGGAAAATGTTCCAAACGTGGCTTGCAATCCCTGTATCAAGTTTGGAAGTTGTGGCTTCACTAGGAAAAAAGTTATGAAAGGGTGCATAAAACTGTTTTGCACCTTGCACCCCATGAAATTTGCGCAGCATCACATGGCTGGTCTTATGCTGAGCAAAAATCATGGGTGCAATCGCACCAAGGTGCAAAAATCTTGGGGGTGCAAAGAAAAAATTTAAATTCCCGCATTTATCGATTTTTGCCAATAACTCGGCTCCCGTTGAAGCTAAGCGTACAAAACTTCGAATTTAAATTATTTTACACGTATAGAACTTGAAAACGAAGTTATGTGTCGCTAGGTTTACCGGGAGCCGAGATATAAGCAAAAATCAATTATTGCGGGAATTCAAATTTAAACTTTGCACCCTGTGATTTTTGTACCCAAATTCCCGCATTTATCGATTTTTGCCAATAACTCGGCTCCCGTTGAAGCTAAGCGTACAAAACTTCGAATTTAAATTATTTTACACGTATAGAACTTGAAAACGAAGTTATGTGTCGCTAGGTTTACCGGGAGCCGAGATATAAGCAAAAATCAATTATTGCGGGAATTCAAATTTAAACTTTGCACCCTGTGATTTTTGTACCCAAATTCCCGCATTTATCGATTTTTGCCAATAACTCGGCTCCCGTTGAAGCTAAGCGTACAAAACTTCGAATTTAAATTATTTTACACGTATAGAACTTGAAAACGAAGTTATGTGTCGCTAGGTTTACCGGGAGCCGAGATATAAGCAAAAATCAATTATTGCGGGAATTCAAATTTAAACTTTGCACCCTGTGATTTTTGTACCCCAATTTTTTTCTCGCACCTTGCACCCCATGAAATTTGCGCAGCATCATGGCGGAACCGCTCTTGTCAATGTTTTTATTCATATCGCCGAGTAATCAAAACTATTTTTAGAAGTAGTCGAGACAAGTTTTTAGCCGTGTCCACAGCAAATTGAATTCGAAAAAAGTGGAATTTTGAAAATCTAATGGAGTTTGGAACCTGAACTTTCACTAGGGAGTTTCAAAAAGAGAACACCTCCCCGCCCAAAATCGCGTACTCTTAGGTGTCCGCTAAAACGCCGTGTCCGTGACCCACAAATCATCCGTGGGAAGATGAAGTACTTGATACCGCAAAATGACAAGTACACCGTACTCTTGCCCCCCCCCCCCCGGTAATGTGAACTCTCTAATTTGATCATGCCACGCCGTTTGTCTGAGACAGTTCCACAGAAAATTACTTTAATTTAACTGAAAACAGGTTGAGGAGTTCAGAAAAGTTAAATAGTCTAGTGAGAGCTCCCGCGTTCTCCGAGATTTTGTCGCAGTCCCTACTGCAACCGTACTCAATCAATATCAATATGGATTTTAATAACAGCGTATGATTACCTAGTAATGATGCAATACCTCCTCCATCGTAGCAAACTGACCACGTTCTTTGAAGATTAGTATCTCAATGACCTTTCTGCTTCGACTTTTCGAAGTTCGTATGTTTTCTATTAGAAAGTTGTCTAATTTAACCCCGTCTAGCCGCATGGCTCCAAAACTCCATTAGAGTTTCTATCACTTGCTCTGGGTATATAAAAGAAGGAGTATCAGCAATTTATCCCACCCTAATTAATCTCCTATTTTCTTTCGATCCACTTCTCATTTCACCTTCTTTCTGAATCCACTTCTCATCTCACCTTCTTTCTAGCCCTTATTTTTGAATCCCTGTGCGGCAGGGTCAGTTTGGCACAGAGCCAAACCCGAAGAACTTTGTCCAAACATAACTGATGGCATGCGGCTTGCGTGAATATACTATGGGAAACGGTTTCGGATTTTATGAAGAGACACTACTAGACTTAATATTCCTAATATTCCTCCTTTAAGGTTAGAATGATTTCTTTCTGAGTTTTCTGTAGCAGCTTCTCGTGATCTATCACGTTTAATTCGAGATTGTATCTATTCAATTTGCACATTCCCTCATCGAATAGTGAATAATATGCGAATAATGTGCATAGTGATCCAGAATCAGCCGTGGCGTAAACTTTTGCAAAGGCGACCTGAGTTTATTCGCACTTCACGGTAGGTCAGGCATGACGGTCAGCCAAGCGAGAGAGTGTGCGAAAAGAAGAGAGCGTGTCCATGATTCATTTTCTAGCGCTTGTACCACGCAAAGGAGGCGTGACCGAGAGAGCCCGGAGGGAGGGGGGATGAAAAGGGCTATCTCAGCCCCCCTCCTCTTTTGACAATCAACCGCCCGCCTCGAGCCATTACTCGCTGATACAATCGCTTTCCCGAGAGATCCACCTCACGCGTTATTTTTTTTGTGTAACCTTCATAGATTTTTACAAATTTCAGATCCGGGTACGGTAGGATAGCAGTACAGTAGCTATATTCCCTCAATTGTTTACTGTAATGATGCTTCGGATAGCAACGCTGCTGTTGCTGGCGCCTGCGGTACTGGGCCAGGTGAGCATTTTAAATTATTATTCAAAGTTTAAAATTAATTTTAATGATTAAGTAATAATTTGTAAATTCATAAAATGATTAATCCCAGGACAACTCCATTTCCACGGCATCTGATTACGCCCGAGTGCGAGAGATCCTCAAAGAGTACTACTCCCGCGCCTCGCGAGCATACGGACACGATTATGTGAGTTCCTTACCGGTTTCATACTGCCTACCAACGACGTAATCAGCATTAATTTGCATAAGAATAACTAAATCAGCATGGTATTGCCTAAGAATGACGCAATCACAGGACCCGACCGCCATCCAATCCGACCAATCTCGGCAAAAGTGCGAGGAGAGCAACGAAGTGTGCGCAAACAAGTGAGTTTCATCCATTTTCGGTCAACAATATTACCTAATAATGATTCAATCCTACGAATTGGTACGTTTTTTTGCGCGAAATCAGAGTACAAACAATGCTTTCCCCCCACTTTTCCATCCCAGTTTTCGGCGACGCGCGCTTTTGCTGGAAATCGAAAGTCACAACCTGCGGCGGGATAATCTCTTATCCATTGCCTTCCCCCGCCGTCTTCTTTTGCACCACTCGCTTACCGCCTTTTCCGGGTTTGTTTCTGGTACCGTAATTCCGGTTTTGAGAGGGCGAAATGGGATTTGGGAGCAGTGATAAAACGGCCAAAATTATGAAAAGAAAGTGGTTGAACTTGAAATTTTGAACAGTGCGTTGTGAAAATGGTCAAGAAGCCACATGATTCCAAACCTACAGACCAGGATTAGAGCGAGAGACCGTGCAAAAGTGAGAGAGTCCCTCTCGATTTCACACGCTCTCTCACTCAAAAGGCCTTTCTGTAAGGTTGAGCGGCCTGTGGAATGATGTGAAGCGGTCAGGTTCTCCAGTACATTTTTATAGGAGCTCACTAAAAATATTCTTTATATGTTTTTAAAAGAAAAGAAAATTGCAGGAAGTACTGGGGCGATCTCTTCGAGAACGACATCGTCCTCACTCTGCCTCAGGCGGAAAATCTCCTCGATGAATCGGGTAACTAATCAATAATTACACTAATTAACATTTTTGCATAATTTTCTTAATTAATCAATCAATAATCAGGTCGTCGCGGCAAGCGCCAGGCGCAGCCGACGGTGGATTCCTTCTGGCGAACGCTCACTGTCCCCTACGTGTTCGGCTTCCAGGATTGTGGGTTTATCGATTTTTAAAAAATATTTTTTCTGGGTGACAATGAACAAAAGGTTTCGAAAAAAGATCATCACATTTTTTTCCAAAAAAAAAACTGCGCCGAAATCCGTTCCACTTTTCTCGATTTTCATTCATTTTGTACACTAAGCGTTCCAAACCTCAACGTCCTTTCAAACCGTCCCAAAGCGCGCTGATCAATGACCAATTTGCGTCTAGCGCGCTCAATTTTATTCTTACAACTCTGTGCTCTCTCATTTTCGCACGCTCTCTCTCTCAACCAGCCTAGAGAGCGTGCGGCACGGAGAGAGCCTGAGGGGGTTAGAGAAATGATCTCTTCATGCTGTCTTATCTATCGCCGGTTAGACAGTGCGAGAGAGCGTGCGTAATGGAGAGGATCAGAGAGTAGATCAGCATGAGATAATCCCGGTGATGTTCTTCTGCACTAATCGAATTAGAAGTACAGAAAGGGAACGTCGGTGAAAAAGAGGGAGGAAGTGCGATGTCTGAGTTGAAGAGAGGGGAGAACAGTGACGATCGAAACGATTTTTAGACGGGATTTCGGCCAAAATGACATAAAAGATACACTTTCATGGCTTTTGCTTCCCTAAAAGATATCTGGTGGTCCACCGATACTTTGAAAATCGCAAATCTTTCCTGGTCAAACAATGATCTGTCTCTTTTTCCCTTCTCGCCAAAAGCTAACACAAATCCTTGACCCTGAGCAGGGCTTGTAAATGGTCGGCCGGTCACGGTTCACAGTTTCTCGCACCCCTAAAGCCCCCTCGTTTTTGCAGATAAAAAGGGCGTGAGAGAGGGTTCGGTTCGACCTAGATTTCGCACTCTTCTTTTCGTGTATCGCTTTTTCGCCTTGTAATCCGACTGGTCAGCAAAGTCCATTGAACGTCTAATAGAGAGGGGTTCGAAAAGGAATTAGGGAACTGCGCTCTTTGCTGATGAACAGAAAATGTCTAGCGTTCAAACAGCAATACTTTTTTTAAAGATGCATTAGCGACAGGAGAAAGGCTAGAATCAAGCATCAATGCCAGTTCAAAAGTGTCACAGATTTTACAGATTATCCACAGTCTATATTTTAAAATAAAATTAATAAATTTTGATAAAATAAAAAAAAAATTTCAGCGGAATGGCAGACTCTCATCCGACGGGCGCTTCGTCACATCGAGACCGAGACTTGCGTTCGGTTCAGCGAAAATGGACTGGGAGCCGATCGACTCATGTACATCCGGTGAGATCAGACGAATTTGATTGTTTCGATGAGAAAATTGAGAAATTTATGCGAGGAAAAATCAAAATTGCCAAATCATTCGAAAGATTTCGCATGAAAACATGACATTTTGAGTTCGATTTACCTTGAAAAAGCAGCAATGGTAATATGAAGATTGGCCCTGATAATGTTTAATAGATTTTTTTTTAAAACGTTACTACGATTACGGTAAAATGAGGTTATCGATCGATCGTTGCAGGGGTTCCGGCTGCTGGTCCAACGTCGGTCGCATCGGTGGCACGCAGCAAGTATCGATCGGCTACGGTTGCGACGCGGTACAGTAACACGATATTATTGATTACTAACGACTATTTTCTCCGGTCGCTTTTTCGATTTTTCGATTTTTTTTCGATCGCTCTCAGCCTCACGAGCGTTTTGCAGCGGAATAAGCCAGTACTCGTTGTAGCGATTAACACTCTCCAACATAATGTAACATTGAGCCGTCTCCCGAGCTCCCCCTGTACCGAACTTGGAGCCGGTTAGCTTGCTCTCCCCTGGACCGAACTTGGAGCCGGCTATCTTGCTTCCCCTGGACTGAACTTGGAGCCGGCTATCTTGCTCCCCCTGGTCCGAACTTGGAGCCGGCTGCCGAACTCCCCCTGGACCGAACTTTGAGCCGGCTGCAAAGCTCCCCCTGTGCCGAAATGTGCCCGGCAACTGAATGCCCCCCTGAACCATACTTTGAAAGCGTAGTGCGCACCCTACCATAACGTAGTTTAACCTCACCACACCCTGTTAGTTTTTAAATTTAAAACGATCGATAATTGCAGATGGGCATCATCGCTCACGAGACGCTGCACGCGCTCGGACTGTGGCACGAGCAATCGCGAACTGACCGCGACAACCACATCTTCATCACGCCCTCGGCAATTATTAGGGTACGCTGATTACTAAATTGATTGATAACGGTAGATGCTTGTCAAGCGTCACAGCACTCACTTGAGTGCTTCAATCGAATTAATTGGGGTTAAATAAAATTTAAATAGTCGATTATCGATTATAATTATTGATTATTTTCAGGGAACGGAGGGCAACTTCCAGAAGCGTACGCCGCAGACTTCAGATAACATGGGACAACCGTACGATTTGGGATCGGTAATGCACTACTCGCCCAAGTCGTTTACGAATGACTACAATACGTGAGGATTTTCAACGATTGCCTGAGCATGATCAATTACACATCATTCCACAAGTCGGTCAACCATCCAGAAAGGCCTTTGGAGTGAGAGAGCGTGTGAAATCGAGAGGGACTCTCTCACTTTTGTACACTCTCTAGCTCTAACCCTGGTCTGTAGGTTTGGAATCATGTGATTAGTGTAGAACAAATTCATACCGGTGATTCAAATTGTACGAAAATTGAGCTTGAATTATGAAACGATGAATTTTTTAGAAATTTAATTTTTTTTTAAATATTGATGTTAAGCCCGACGATCTCCACTCGCGATCCTCGCTATCAACACACGATCGGACAGAGAGAATCGATTTCATTCAAGGACGCCAAGATGATCAATCTGAGATACTGCGATCGTACGTTTTGGGGGGGGGGTGACAATTCCGCCACCGACATTTCCGCAACGGCTTATAACTTTTCATTTAATTAGCTAATTAGTTAATTTGTGGATTTGAAAGCCCTCGTGGTTCTGATCATGATAACACTTTGGTGGAGATATGCAGATAGGTTTAGAGCAGTTAAAAACCTCGTTGCGGAAATGTCGCGTTGCGGAATTGTCACCCCCCCCCCCATTTTTTCTACGCCTATCTCTCTACTTCCTCGTTTCAAAATAGTTGTTTCATACGCCAGAGAAGGTTTAGAGTTAAATACTTGAAAATGCTCGTTTACATGGATTATGTATTTTTTTAATATTAAAATCATAAATAGAATCTGGTTTTGCAGGCATATGCCCTCGCAAATTGAATTGCGCCAACGGAGCCTACACCGATCCCAACAATTGCAATCAGGTTCGTCTAGCTATCGCTAACGATCTGCAAACCTTGTGAAACGTTAAATTAATTTATTATCTAAAATGCAAATTGAAATTTCAGTGCAAGTGCCCCGCGGGCTACGGCGGCACCTACTGCGACCAAGTGCAGCGAAGTGAGTTTTTACACTTTATTTATTTTTGTTAGACGTTCCAGAAAATCCCACGAATTTCTCTCTGTAATATCTCAAGCAACACAATATGTCGAATAACATTTTAGGTATTTGCCGCTAAAGTTGTATGGTCCATTTGTTCTGCTTCTTTTGAGCATCTCACTTTAGCGCACTATCCTGCGACCTAACGGTTCATCAAGCCTTCCCTCCCCCTCGATGGCGCTAAAATTGGTAGCAAATTTGAATGCGGAAGATAACCTCCCCAGAAGGCTGGTCATCAGGATATACGTAAACCTCGTGAGACCGGTGAGCCCCGGCAGAGTTTCCGGTTCATTTCCGGTTCAATTTTTTTACCATTGCGAACCGTACGACTCTTATAGCCTCATGCGGTGGTGAGCTGGTCGCCTCTCCCAGCCAGCAAACTCTCAATTCCGGCCCCGTCTACGCCGGAACCCACTGTGTCTGGAGAATAAGGGTACGATTTTTATTATATTTTGAAACTGTTTTAAGAACTGCATCAATACCGTCCGTCAACATTAGATAGTTTTTCATCGAAATCGCAGCCTGATCCGATTGGCTCGTTAAACATATTCAGCATTTTAACATATTGAATACTGAATTTCTGCACACTTTTTTCAGTGGTGATAGCATTCACAATCAAATTAAAGAAGGCCTCCCACGAGTTTTTGATCGCATAGACTGCCAACGCAGTGTTGTGGGGAACGCTCACCCGATCACATTGCAACGCATCCTGCCGTAATCTTTAAATCGATATATTGTCGCTTAAATGGCTACAATGAGCCAATAATCGACAGTGTTCCGGTATACTGTATTGGCTTATTGAAAATAAGGCAACGTTGGAATCGTGGGAGGCCTTCTTTAATCATTCTAATTTCGAAATTATAAAATTAATTAAATATTCGTAGTCTCCTGCCGGACAGCGACTCGAGGTGGACGTCCGCAGTGTCAATTTCGTTTGTCGCGAAACCTGCACCAGCTACGTCGAGGTGAAGTACAAGGCCGACAAGGAGACCGCCGGTGAGCAGTGCAGATTCCATATTTGGCGTGGTTGTGCGCCGCGTGCATTCCTGTTTTAACATATATAAACATATCTCTCGTAGCGCAGTGAACTTATCTAACGGAAATGTAAAAATCGATCATCGCAGGTGCCCGCCTTTGCTGCGAGCAGCAGAAGACGGTGATTCTAGCCGAGAACGACGAAGTGCTCGTCATTTTCAAGGTACGCTCAAACAATCTTACGGTGTTTAGCAGCAATTCTGAAAATGCAACAATTTTCTGCAGGGCGATGCGGACCTGCAGCCGGGCTACCTCGGCTTCGAGATGAAGTACCGATACTGTAAGTGCGGAAAATCGATTTTGTAGGTCCGAGTTCGTCACAAGTGAAAAACGTATAATGCCTAAATAGTGTTGATCGATTGATTACCTCGCAGACGGTCCCACCACGACCAGCCCCGCGCCGCCCCCGACGACTACGGTAGCCACCGCGAGACCTACCACAACCACGGTTCGCTTTTTTTATTGATTGGCATTTGATAATTTTTTCTATTTGTGTTGATGAGTTATTAAAGCGTGTTTTCAACCGATTTTAATTTACATCTCCATATTTTTGGGGGATTTTTTTCTGTCTTTGAATTAGTTTTCCCATACACCGACAATCATTCGGGCTTTTCACATAACGTGTATGCTGTTCTGTGTGTTGATAGCTTTCTTTTTCTTTCAAACAATATTAACACAAATGCTTATTTAACAATTGTTGAGTGCAACTTGCAGAGACTCATCATCTTGCACATTTAATTGCTTGCCAATCACCCGCTTTCGCAGGCCAGTCCATGGATATTCGGAGTCGCCACCCAGGCCACGACCACCTCCCCTCCCTGTCCTCCCTCCCCCGAATCTACTACCGTAACCCCCACCGCAGTGCCCGTCTTCAAGCTGGCTACGGTGGAAGAGCGCGAAACTACTACGTTCCGTCCACGAAAAGTGAAGAAATACTTGAAGAAATGTAGAAAATCGCGGAAAAGATGCCGAAACGCCTGGAGAAAGCATCAGAATAGAAGGAGAAATCATAGAAGGAGGGAGGAGGATAGTGAGGATTATGAATCGGAGGAGGAAGAGTATGAAGATGAGGAGGATTACGAAAATGACGAAATTGAAGAACCGAAATTAAGAGAGGTAAGTCGCTTCGGCCAGCCTAACCCGGTAGCCCGTGCACCCGCTTTCTAGCAACCCGAAGAGGCTACCACAACGACTACTACGGAACCGGAACCCATCGAAATCATCGGGTCCGAACAGGTTGCCGGGCCCCGACTGGTCACGCCCTCGACCACTCCGGGCAGTGTGGAGGGGCATCGAGTGACTCCGCGCGCGATGGAAATTGATATAATGGAGGAGATAAGGGAGATCGAGAGTGCGGTAAGCAGCCCAAATACTGATATTGGAGCTTCCGTTGAAGAATTCGACAAAAGACCTTCTTGAATTTGCAAAGTGAACATTTTATGGCATTCAAGAAACTTTTCGGATTCCTAAACGGAAGTTTCAACCCTTACTATCATCATACAATGAAGAAATGCTAAAGCTTTTGGTAACCGATAACCGGCTAATACATGCTAGCCATAGACCAAAAACGTTTGTTCCCGAAAATCCCAAATGATGTCTGGTTTTTAGGGTTTTAGGGTGAAAAGTCGAAAATGATGTCTGATTTTTTCCATTTTTCAGGCGCTACCGCGCCTGTGTGGCCTTAAATGACGTCTGATTTTTCGAAATTTCACCTCAAAAAAGTCCAAAAGCTGTCTGAGTTTGTTCCCTAGAACGAACTTTTTGGCCTATGATGCTAGCTTTCTAATATTTAAAACGCGTAGGAGAGGGCAGCACAACTCCTTCAAAGTGGTCGCCCCGGGCCCAAACTTTTTTCACAGATGGTCTAGGGTCCAAAGTATATTTTAAAAGTGAGAAATACACTAAATGTAAATTTTTGAAAAATCGATAATTTTTTTACGAAAAAAAAATTTTTTTCTCAATTTTTTTATTTTGCTTTCGTGTTATATATCATTTGAAAGAGCATCAATAATAATAATAATAATATTTATCAGTATCGCTTTAGGGGCGCTGATTCAGGAAAGTCTTATTTTCCATTCTTCGTTGCTAATGCTCCACCAATCAGTTCCGACTCTCCTTTTCAATTCGTTTCTCCATCTTTCCTTCGGTCGTCCTCTTGAGCGTTCGTTTGCGTAATCATATGGTGTCCACACAGTTGATCGACGCGCCCACCGATCTTCTTCTAGGCTCCTGATTTTGTGGGCCCATTTGAACTTTCTTCTTTCTGCTTCCATCACCCAATCCTTCACTCCCGTAGCGAGCCGCAATCGTTCATTCGTCCATTTATCCGACCAAATCAATCTCATCATTCTTCTCTCCATCTTTCTCTGTGCAATAGCTAACGCTTCCTTGTCTGATTCTCGCATGGACCAAACTTCGCATCCGTATAGTACTGCAGGCATGATACGCGCATCAAATGCTCTTCTCTTTGAGGCAGCACTCACGAGGGGATGTCGTAGCAAGTCACTGATCTTTGACCATGCATTCCATCCTCCTTGTATCCTTCTCTTCAGTTCTTTGCCATTGTCCATAGGAAGTGAAATCCACCGTCCCAAGTATTTCCCTCCTCCTTCGTATTCAAATTTCTGTCCCTCTACAACTATCGATCGCCGGTTGTTCTCGTCTTCAGTCATCAATTTCGTCTTTCCTGGATGTACTTGTAGGCCAACTTCTTCACTAGCTTTGATTAGTTTCCGCAACATTCTTCCCAATTCCTTCCTACTTTTCGCGACTACGATTACGTCATCCGCGTAGCACAAAGTTGTCAGTTGTGTTCCATTTATTCTTACTCCATCCTTCTTCCAATCAATATTGTCAAGTGCAAATCTCAGAGTGGCGTTGAAAAGTTTTGGGCTGATGGTGTCTCCCTGCTTAACGCCTTTTCTCACATCGACTTAAACTTTCCCTTCGTTAACTTGTATCACGGTCTTCGTATTCTCATACATTCTTCTCAATAAATCGATCAATTGGGAATGGACTCCATGATGGTAGAGAGCCATCCAAACTGCATTCCACTCTATAGAATCGAATGCCTTTCTGTAATCTGTTCAGGATTGCTTTTGTGATGACTTTCTGAATCACGGAGAGAAGAGAAATTGGACGAAAGTTAGAAACGGTTGTTTCTCCTCCTTTGTGGATTAATGAGATTCGTGCAGTCATCATTTCAGGTGGAATTGGTCTCCTCGTAACAGGTCGTTAATGAGTGTAGTAATGAGAGGAGAGACAGTATTTCGTGAGAGGCGGATCATATCGGGAAGGATTCCGTCAGTTCCGGCAGAGTGACCATTCTTCAAACTTCCGATGGCAGCGTATATTTCATCATTAGTGAATTCTGGGAGACTTTCAGCACTCGTTGGGTTGCTTCTGGTAATGGGAACTTTGGGAGTGTATAGTTGCTGGTAAAACTCTTTGACTTGTCGCTCCGTTTCCTCTTGTGATGCGACTCCTGTGGTTTTATCGTGCATGAGAAGCCTTTTCTTCCTTGGATTCACTTCCCTTATCGTTTTCGCTATTCCTCTTCCTCTTTCGATCGCGTTTCTCAATAATCTCTCTTTCTCCATTCGTAAATCCTCCAATAGACTTGCACGTGCCTCTTTGCTCACTTTCATGTATTCCGCATTCCGGCTTGTATCGGACTTCAATTCTGATCTTCTTTTTAGAAGTAACTTTGTCGCTATTGAAAAAATTGATCTTTTCGCCTTATCTCTCCAACATCCGGTTGCGGTAAATTTGGCCAGGCATACGGTAGCGTTGTATGCAGCGATTGCATTGGCTGGCATAGTTACATTCAGGTCAGAAAGGGCGGACACATTTCGGCGATATTCCTCACGATCAAAGATTGGTCTGGTTGGGCGCCCTCTTTTCCATCTTCTTGTTCGAGCCATAGAGAACTTCATGCGTACCATCCTGTGGTCTGTATCGCATTCCAGTTGATTGATTACAGTAGTGCTGATGACTGGGGCAGATTGGGGACCAATTATGTAGTCTAGTTGGTGCAAAACAGATCCTCCTGGACCTCTCCATGTCCATCTACGATTCTTTCTGTTCGGATGCCACGTATTCCATATTCTCATATTGATGCGAGTACACATTTCTACTACTCTTCGCCCTCTTTCATTCATTTCAGCATAAGTGTATAGTCCCACCACAGATTCCATTCCAGCCTCTCTTTCGACTCGTGCGTTCAAATCTCCAAGAATGAACGTAGTGTATCCGCGTGGCGCCCTCCTCACACAGTGTTCGACTTCTTCAAGCGCCTGATCATCAGTAGATGTACTCGTGGGGGCGTAGACTAGGACGAAGTGAAGTTTGAAGGACGGGAGTGAAAGTATTGCGGTTCTATCATTAATTCCTTTAAATTTTGCTCCTTTTGCTAGATCTTTCTTGACTACAAATGAAACGCCACGGTGGGCTGAATTTCCGCCAGAATGGAATAAAATCGAATCGGAGATGGGCAGACTCACGGAACCTTGACCAGCTATACGACTCTCCGTTAGTCCGATTATATCGAAGTTGATTTTAGAGATTGCTCTGTCGAACTCCAGTTGTCGAGATGGCGAGGAGAGGGTTCGGATATTGAGAGTAGCAATTAGGAGTGGTAACAGACGATCCATGATGGTGTACCTCCCTGCCGCACCACCGGCTTCGTGGAAGGGAAACTTGCGGGGGGAAGAGAGGGAATTGACGAGTTACCGCCCGTCGAAACCGAAACTAACAAGAATGAGCATCATTTGAAAGAGCATCAAAAGTTATATATAATTCCATATTTTCAGAAGAATTGAACCACTTGGAGCGAAAATCGATGAGCGTATCCACCGAACTTTGCCCTTTTCATGAAACTTACTTTTGGCTAAAATTGTTCCCATGATTGGTAGGTCGTGATTCCGACGTATGTTATGTATTTTTCATTGTAGAATCGAATTATCAACCTCTAAATAGAAATTTCGTGCGTGAAAGTACTCCAGTCTTTACCAGACCGACACCACTCTAAGGTAAGATTCAACTAAAAAGTGTGTGGGAAACTTTTTTCAGGCGTTAAACCTAAATCACTTGTATACCATTCGAAAGAGCGTCAAAAGTTATGCATAAGTCTACATTTTCAGAACGATTAGACCACTAGGAGCGAAATCGATACTCGCACCCTAAGAATCTGATATTTTTAGTAAGGCTAGACATTCAGCTCTAATATCGTTCAAAGTCGTCGACCAGGGCTTAAACTTTTTTTACTTACAGCCTTAGGTCCATAGTAAATTTTGATCTTGAAAAAGTCATGAAAAAATAACTTTTGAGTAATCAAAAAAATTTTTTTGAAAAAAAAAATGTTGAAATTTTTTTTCAACTTTTCCTGTCGTGTTATATCTCATTCGAAAGAGAATCAAAAGTTATGCGGAAAATATTTTTTTTCAGGAAGATTGAGCAACTAGGACCCAAATTCTGTGTGTTAATCCTCAAATTTGATATTTATTTAGCAATCACCGATTTTCGTTTCTAGAGGCTCTTTCTTCATGAAAAAAATTGATTTCGGCATAACTTTTTGTGCTCTTTTGAATGATATATGACACGACATTAAAATTTTAAAAAAATTTTTTTGATATTTTTTGAAAATATTTTTTTTATCGATTTTTCAAAAGTTATTTTTTCATTACTTTTTCATCATCAAAGTTTACTATGCACATAAGACTGCAAGTAAAAAAAGTTTAAGCCCCGGTCGATCACTTTTAAAGATACTAGAGCTGAATATCTAGTCTTACTTATAATATCAGATGCTGAGGGTGCGATTATCGATTTTCGCTCCTAGTGGTCTAATCGTTCTGAAAATGTAGACTTATGCATAACTTTTGACGCTCTTTCGAATGGTATACAAGTGATTTAGGTTTAACGCCTGAAAAAAGTTTCCCACACACTTATTAGTTGAATCTTACCTTAGAGTGGTGTCGGTCTGGTAAAGACTGGAGTACTTTCACGCACGAAATGTCTTATTAGAGGTTGATAATTCGATTCTACAATGAAAAATACATAACATACGTCGGAACCACGACCTACAAATCATGGACCAATTTTAGCCAAAAGTAAGTTTCATGAAAAGGGCAAAGTTCGGTGGATACGCCCATCGATTTTCGCAACTAGTGGTTCAATTCTTCTGAAAGTATGGAATTATATATAACTTTTGATGCTCTTTTGAATGATATATAACACGACAGCAAAATAAAAAAATTGAAAAAAAAAATTTTTTTTTTCGGAAAAAAATTATCGATTTTTCAAAAGTTGACATTTCGTGAATTTCTCACAATCAAAATTTACTTTATACATAAGACGCATTGTGAAAAAAATTTGAGCCCGATTGGATCACTTTGACGGAGTTGTGCCCGATACCTTATATTTCACTGCGCTCTTACAGAGAACGCGTTTTAAGAGTACCTACTAGGTCGGAAGAGAACCGACTAGATTGTTTCGCAGTACAAATATTCTCATTTTTTATCTTAAACCTTACACGACATTTTACAGGGGGTGTAGGAGAGTTTCCCCTAAAGCGACACAGATAAATTTGCATTTGTATTTGTATTTGTAGGAGAGAGGTAGATCAAAAGAGAGTTATGAGGAAGGGTCAGCGAGAGAGTGAGAGAGCCTGTGCAGTGGCATTTTGCCAATCCCCTGATTCTCCATTTTTCCCGACGGGAATTTACCAGAGCCGTTCAAAATTGTTCCAGCCAAAACGCTGTGCCGTGGGCGACATGGAATCGAACCAAGGCACAACGGTAGAATGTAGTAATGAGACGCAAATTCTGTTGAAAATTGCGAAATAGAAGTAGTTATTTTAGAGATCGAGGCGAACTTTGAACGTTTTTTTCACAATTCACCTTTCAACTATCAGGTTGGTGCAAAAGTTTTTCCCGTTTTCGACATTTCGGAAACATTTTCGTAGCTCGTTTCCCAAGGCCTCGACCAATGTCTCTTTAGTCATGTATTATGTAGCACCTCTTCCACTTTCATTGCCCACCACTTCATGGCTGCTCCGTCATATCAACGAGATAATGAATTGAGCAAAGATACTATGGTCGGTTTCGAGTTTGCTTTTTCTCGGGCTTGAAAATTCGAAGTAGAACACCGCAGGTTCTGATAAGTGTGGTTTTTGAGAAGAGCAATGTTCACTGACTTCATAACGTATAAGGGAATTCAGAAATGATATCGGGCTAGTAAGCAAGAACTTCTCAAAACTTATAGTGAAAAGAGTGTTACCACGTCAATAAGTTCAGTTGCATCAG
This sequence comes from Pristionchus fissidentatus, assembly GCA_036245785.1. Classification (NCBI taxonomy): domain Eukaryota; kingdom Metazoa; phylum Nematoda; class Chromadorea; order Rhabditida; family Neodiplogasteridae; genus Pristionchus; species Pristionchus fissidentatus. Next base: position 3,466,532 of record BTSY01000006.1, read on the forward strand.
TATCGCTGCACATATTGATAGACGTCCCGTTTTCAGTTATAATTAGTATTACCTACCACCGTTACAATAGTACTACGCATATTGAACGAGATGCTCTAATCACTATCTAGTACACAACTTCATAAGAGCATGAAAATTCGAGATCGAAAATTCAACTTTAGGGCATGTCAGATTTTTCTACAAGCTTGAATGGACTCTAAATTTTGCATATTCGACAGAGAATGTTCTCTAGTATTATTGATAAATTGGGCATAAGCTGTGTTAACGGAACTTCCGAAGAACATTTGATCGATGAAGATGCTCAAAGTTGATATTTTGTCGACTGCGTGATTCGAAATTAAGTTTATTTTCATTTTTGAAAATGATTGAAAGTGGCTAATTCTAATAACTACCAGTGTTGTATAACCCATGTGTCAGTCAATAGAAACTGCATTATTAGAGTACTATAGTATCGCTTTGAACACCGTTAAGTACAATAATATGCATACTTCTTTTGGAGCGGTAATCATTTTTGTCAAGTCCTAACTTCTGAAATACGAAGAGTAGCAATTCAATCTCTTCATAATCTGAAACAGCACACTTCATAGTATGGTATCTTATTAATAGCTTCTCGGAATAAAATTCCCAGAAGAACAGCAAACGCATAAAACATTTGCCAAAATTTCATCATATTTTGGAATATCGCATATGTGCTGTATCTTGTAAATCAGAGAAGGTGCCGTGAAACCACTTTGTGAAATTATTGTTCAGTAGTCCCCCGAAAATATACTATGAGTAGGGGCCACAACGTGGTCAGCGGAATTGACTAGGTGGGGTGAAGTTTAGTGTCAACATGTCCCTACATGTCTGATTAAGATGAATCTTTTTGATTTAGCTCGATATCTTAGCTCTGAGCCGAGCTACACCTCCAAAACCACGCGCGCTTCGACTGTTGTGAGAGGGGGGGAAAGTCGCGATGGGGAGAGGGGGAGGCGGAGCCTATTCGCCCTTCTTTCCAGGGGCATAGCGCGCTTAATTGGAGATATTTTGATGTTGTGTCAAAAGATAAGTAGTTTGTGAATGTATGTAGAGTACATTGGCGTCTCAATTTGGAGGATTGAACATGTCAAAGCGCTGCGGGAATGGAGGAGCATAGCACGCAATTGCAGAGAGGATGCAACTGCCTGTATGGCGCAGTGGGTTGAGCGTTTGCCTACTGATCGCACACACGCAAGTTCAATTCCCCTTTTGCGAAAACCGTTGCTATTTACAGTAAAACGGAATGTCGATACTCTCGTACTCGTATTCTCGCACTATTTTTGCAATAGAGAGCACAATTCAGGATCGCCGATTTTGATTTCTTTTTCTCTTGTAATATTCCTTGAAAAATCAAGAGAATAGAATGCGGGTCTATCAGGAGTTGTGTGTTCAGTGATAAGCCCAATTTCGACGATTTCGAAATTAAATTTCACTTTTTCGACACCTCAACGTTCTCCGATCAACCCTGATATAGGCGAAATCGATTGCAATCTTCAAGACCTTCAAAACAAGCTATAATATGACTCATATAGTTTCGAATTGCGCTTGTGCTCTCAAATTCTCATTTTTTGACGAATCCGGGTGCGCGATAAGTGGGCGGACGCTGTGGACTAGGGTGGCCTAATCCGGGTCCGAATTCCGCGGTCCCGGGACCGGAATGGTCCCGGGACCGACTCAAAAAGCGAGAGTGCGGTCCCGTTTGGTCCCGGGACCCGCGGGACCGTTTTGGTCCCGCGGGTCCACTGCCGGTCCCGCGGGTCCGGTCCCGCGGGACCACTGTAAGATTACTTTAAAAACGGAGTATTTGAGCCCGGATAAGTGTTTTGTGAAAGTGGAATAGCATTTCGGGAACAAGGGATCCCTCTAAACACATTTCCATAAAATTTTGAAAAAACAAATTTTTTTTCGAAAAAAATAATTTTTCAAAACAATTCTTCAAAAAGTAGAAATATTAGTTTTGCAGCACTTGCTAGTGATATTGGATGTAAACAAACACGATTCAAGTGCGATTCCTCTTACTGTGTTGTATTTTTCCCTCCCCGGTCCCGCGGGACCGAAATGGTCCCGCGGGACCAGCGGGACCAAACGGGACCGAAATGGATTTTTGGACCCGTGCGGGACCGGTACCGGGACCGGGACCGAAAACGGGACCGGTACCGTTTTTGGTCCCGGTCCCGGGCTGGCCCGGATTAGGCCACCCTACTGTGGACCCTAACTATGAGTGCTGATAATATACTATGATAATATCCGAAAATATACTATGAGTGAGAATAGACTATGAGTACATCGATTTAAAGTAAAGGAATACCAAAGGAATGAATTGTATTTCTCAAAACGGGAAAAACTTTTGCACCAACCCAATACTAAATTCAAAAATCGGAGCATCTTCTTTTCCAGCATTCAAACATATTTGTTCACATACAAAGAAAGAAAATGGGCTATACATTTTATATTTTGTCACATTTCTCTAATATTCATTTCTATATTTCATTAATAATTTTTTTCAGACCTCCTCTGCCTCCCTCGCCGGTCTCTGGTCTCAATGGTCCGAGTGGAGTCGCTGTTCTGAACCCTGCGGTGGCTGTGGAAGGAGAAGGAGACTGAGAGCGTGTGTGGGAGGAGATGCTGGATGCAGGCAAGTGACGGCACTCAGTTGGCAACCTCCAGAAAGGGGTCAGGGTCGAGAATATTCCGCTTTCGTTTGTTCGCTCCTCACTCCTTTCTGGATGCTACAATGGATAGCGCGCGCAGTATTCATAGATTCCTCTAGGATATGGTGCATAAAAACTACTGCCATTTTAAATTAAATGATTTTTCAGCGGCCTGGACTCGCAGATCCAGCCGTGCAATTCGCATGCGTGCATTGGAGGAAAGAAAGGTGCGCTTTTAATTGATAATTACTTTGTTTAACTCTTTAAAACAAAGTGACTGAGGAAGCCCTCCCATTTATTGATTTTTTCACAGAAAAATTGTAAAACTATTCTTTTTCATCCTCAGGCCACATCTGCAGCGGCCGCGTGCTCATTCCGTGTGAGCTAGCGCAGAAACTGCACTTTGGCGCTACTCAACAGGACTCGCCCACCATCGCTCCGCCCCTTTTGCGGTAGGTTTGGCTACCGTTTACGCACCTGCGGTAGGTCGCACCCGATTTGGCTACCGTATACACGCCTGCGGTAGGTCGCGCCCGGTTTGGCTACCGTATACACGCCTACGGTAGGTCGCGCCCGGTTTGGCTACCGTATACACGCCTGCGATAGGGCGCAATCATTTCTCTTTTTTTCAGAGACATGGCTTTGAACGGCAAGTACACTCCACGATCGTTAATCTATTTTAAGGAAATGAATCTAATTTAAATGCATAAACCTATAATTTTCAGTGGCGCCCCCTCCCCCATCGCCTCTCTTCTGCCCATTCCCCGTCTCGCACCCGACGCCCAACCACCAACCGCAGGCTATCCGACTGGTACTGCTAATTACCGATTAATTAATACTAATTACCAATAATATTGATTGATTTAACATTTTCGATTCCAGGTCCTCCTCCCTTCGGCTACGCATACCCTCGACAGAAGCGGCAGTCGGGACTGCAGCCAGGTAAGGAGCGCGCCGCCGCGCACTTTGCTTCGAAACTTTCAAAGCAGTTGTGTCCAGACTTGGCGAGAAAAGTGTGCGGCAGCGTGTGAACTTATTTCTTGCAGCTCTGTCGCTGCCGACGGGCGCGACGCACACTGGCGCGAGAACCGTGCGGCAGAGCGGAGATGCGCAGTTGTGCGAGAAGTGAGTGACTCCATGCCTCCATGGTTCGAGATATCCAGAAAGGGGTCAGTGGCGAAAGTGTGTGCGAAAGTGAGAGAGGCCCTCTCACTTTTAAACTCTATCCTGCTTCCTGACTCTTTTTTGGAGGTTAGTCCGGACGTGGAATTATGCTAATTTCTCCTCTACTAGACGCTTCTCGTACTACTGCCCCTCCCGACTACTCACTATCCACATCGATTGGCTTCAGGCGCGAGACTACCCCGCCCACAATGACAGGTGAGTGTAGTCTAACGCGGAGCAACTTTCATGGGTAAAGATAAAGGTAAAGGTGCTAGGTCTTCTACACGCAAGGCGGACTCGCCCACCCCTATGCCTGAGTAGCAACGAGAGCCTGTCCTGAGATGATCAGCGGTCTGTTGCTAGGCTATCCTCATGTTGTGAGCACGTGAATGGAAAGAGGTGGACAGGGGGAAAGCCGTTTTTACCGTTGCATTACTTTTTCCGAGTAAATCTAGAGCGTCCAAACTTAATACAGGGATAGGAAAGCACCTGTGGAAGACTTTCCTTTTTTGATTGGAAAGATTTCGTTCAGTTTTGAGAGTTGCACGAGTTTTCCGCCCATTGATGGGGAATTTTCCCTGGAGGAGTTTGCACAGCATAAGAAAGTAGACGGAGTCGAGCAAGAAAATGGGCGGAGTCTTGGAATTATAAAAATGAACAATATTACAGCCCGCAATGCTGCACTGGCTACTACGCGAGCAACGGGAAGTGCTACAAGAACGAATGAGTCTCAGGGCGAACATTGACAGATACGGTATCGATTAGATCGATATCTGATCTTCTACCACTTTCCATGTTTGTAAATTCCCAAATGCGACTCCGCTTAAAATTGAAAAATACAAGGTCCTCTCAAGTTTTAAATTTTAAGTTTAATAATATTTAATAATTTATCCACATTCCACGCGTTGTATTGTGTGCTGTTTGCGGCATCTAATAATTAATAATAAAATACTTTATCAATATTAAACTTTGTGTAATCAAGATCACTAACAACGTGCAACAAAATGACTCAAAATGGAATCAGATAAACAGTTGAAGCAAAGTAAAAGATCAGTACCAGATGCCAGGGACATTTGAATCCCAACTCCAGACCTCCCCACAAATGTTCTAGAATCGATGGGAGCAGTTGTTGACTTAGCACATAGCATCGAAGGATTTGCCGCTTACCTGGAAATTAGAAATACTGTCATTTCGCGCATGTACACAATGTTTGTTTAGAAATCGTGCAAAATTATAATTGCATGCAAAGGTGCCCGGAAAACCATTGAGATAGCGACGATAGATTGTACCGTATCTCCTGATTGTTCAATGCTACCGTATCCCCCATCAATCAATACTACCGTATACCTTCATGAATATCTCTCCGCCGGGCGCGGTCTCGAAGTGGTCGGGGAAGCAGCGGGGCGCCCAGCGCGCCCGGTCCGACTTCCACGTCGCCGACAGCACCACTCTGAATGATTGCGTCATCACTAGGAAATACTCGGATTGCGTCATCAAAAGGAGATATTCGACGAACGCACCATTCTGCATGGGAAGAGGTGGATTACATCATCACCAGGTAAGAAACACTCTGTTCTTCACACGGAGAACCAGGGATGGCGTCATCACTACGCAATATTTTTCATAATAATTATTCCGTCTGCACTTTTATAGTGTTAAGTTGCAAGTTGATATCAACAATCGAAAAAGTACAGTACCGTCTCTTCATACCTGCCTATCCCTATCAGGGCAACAAAAAAAGTTGGTGAAAACTATCAAAAAAAAACTATCAAACTAAAAAAAACTATCATGGTCTCAACACGAATTCGCGGTCTTGGCACGCTGCCAACAGAACGCAGTGCAACCACCCTCACCTATTCTTGCTATCCTCCACATCGATCGGCTCCTTGTTCCTAAACTCCGGATGTGCCGCCTGGATATGACTGTGCGCCTGAATTTAAACAAATTTTTTTAGTATATTTTAATTTTAAAATATCCAAGGACTCCAAATTCGAATTCCTAATAGCAAAGAAATATGCAACAAGCGGACGTTTCACACATATTATTGACTAATAGGAACGCGACTGACTTGTTGTGCAAAATAGGGTAATGTTATTGAGACTATTTCAGTTATCAATAGATTACATTAACCTACCGTAGCAAGTATTCGATGTGAGTAGTCGCAGTCTCTGATCGGGCACAGGTAGCGCTGTTTCTGCGCGTGCATGAAGACGTGTGCGACCAGGCGAGAAAGACTGTAAGTGAGTTTACGATATTTTAGTTAATTGCCGATACTCCTCCGTGGTGTAGGTACCGTACTCACGTCTTGGTGGTGCGCACCCATCGTCGGCACACGTCGCACTGTGCCGAGTCCTCTCTTCGCTCATCGAGACTCGTCGAATCCTTGCCCCGCCGACACTCGTAGAAGTCCGGGTTGTACTGTAATACAGTATTCTTTTTTCATGCATTACCGTATTCTCATTTCATAATATCGTATTCTCCTATTCAATTCAACTCAGTTCAATGTATCTCATTTACACTTTTTACATGTGAGAGATATATCGTTAACACCGTATTCTTATACGGTATCACCGTTTCAATGTTGTATTTTCACTGTATTTTCATTTGACAATACCGTATTCAGATTAGATATCTACGGATAGGGGATACTGTAATCCACCACATACTATCGATAACTAAAATAACTTACCGGTAACTCGACGTTGCCCGCGCCATCGACGTACTGTTCTACGCCTCCCAAAGTGTCTTGATCGAGCGGAGCGAAGGAGGGGCCCGGCTGGAGAAAGATCAATTACTAATTTTGATTTATTCATAATTATTATCAAATGTGTAATTATATAAAATAACGCTATATAAATGCTTGATTGCGCACAACCGTTACAATAATCACATTGCTTATTTAAAATAATTGTTTCGATTAATTTATCTAAATATAATTCCTATAATATCAATATTGGCTAACATAAACCGAAAATTTCGCTGCACGGAACAAACACGGGCAGCCTTTTGACTAATTTCAGCTGAAATTTGGAAAAATCAAACATCATTTTGACTTTTTGAGGTAAAATTTCGAAAAATCAGAAAAAAATGTTCGGGTTTTTACCCTAAAACGGTAAAATCAGACAGCATTTGGGACTTTTGGGAACATGCATTTTGGTCTATGTTGATTAACTATCGATTAATCGTACCTCTTCCGTCTCCTCCTCCTCATCTCCCAACTCTATCACATCTCCCTCCTCCATCTTCACTATTCCATTGGCGGTCGGCGGTTCGTCCTCGCCACTCTCGTCCTCTGCCTTGATCACTGCAACAACGATTACGTCATCACTATGCAATATAAGAATTTTTTTCAATTCAATTCAATTCGTCGCACAAAACAGTCGTACACATTAGAGTTTGAAAATCGGGTAAATAATTAGATTAGCTCTCTTCATTTCACACACTCTCTCACCTGTCGACCGGCCGAGATAGTGTGTGAAATGAAGAGTGCTAATTCAATTATTTACCCGAATTTCAAACTCTAGTACACATACATTTTCGTCCCACGCACAATACGGCTTATTGCGACATATATAAACAGGCCCGATCTATAGTGCAAGAAGTCCCATAAAACTGGCCAGATTTGAATTGATTCTTACTAAACTCATCCTTACACGTATTTATAGATCGGTTACGAGGGTCAAAACTGCCTCCTTCAATTGTTCAATTGTTCACGAACATTGTCCGTGTTCTAAAATGTATTGTCGTACATGTGCCGTTCTCTCTGATGATAGCATTACGCGCGTGCCTTGCGCTATACATAATTTCGTATTGAGGTTAATCTTTGATCTCTGCACTCACGGCATTTTGAAGGGGGTGTAGGAGAGAGGTAGATCAAAAGAGAGTCATGGGAAGGGGTCAGCGAGAGAGGAGAGAAAGTGAGAGAGCCTGTGTACTGGCATTTTTCCAATCCCCTGATTCCCTCGAAGGGAAATTACGAGAGCCGTTCAAAATTGTTCCCGCCAATACGCCGTGGCACTCACCCGTCGCGATGCCGTTCCTGTTCACGATGCGCACTTTGGGCGAGCTATCGATGGGAGCGTCAGAGAAGAGAGGAAGGGTCTCGGCGGTGGTGGAGGAGGGAGGAGGAACGGGCGTGGAGAGGGAGACCAGCGTCGAGGGAGGTCTGTAATGGGAGCATGATCAATTATTGATTATTCAATATCAATTCACAATGCTAAATGGTGTATCGTAAGCCTATCGGGGGAATACGCTCCCTCTAGTTTAATGCCAATGTTTGCACTTTTTTTAAAGTCGTGTGCAGATACACGAGTCATAATAAATCCACACTGTGAAGTAACTGGTAAAAAATGTGACCACAGAAACGGGGATCCGCAGGGCAGTTATAGTCAAGCACTCAGTGCTTCTGGGGTATAGCTACTTCAGCTTTTTTATTTTTAATTTTTGAAATCAGCTAGGAAGAAGCTAGAAAGCAGCGCTACTTCAGCTAAATACAACCGAAGTAGCGCTTCCTTGTAACTTTCTATCTGATTTCTGACTTCTAGCTGAAGTAGCTATTACAGTTATAAAATTATACGAACATCGAAGAAGACCATTCAGTTAAAACACAGAAACATATTTCACGGCTCCGGTTCCGCTCTCATTCCGGTTCTGAGTTCGGTGTAAACAGATGGAAGAGTTAAACTACATGTGTGCGCTCAATCGATAGCCCATGATGCCCTGTACCACCTTTTCAACTTGGATTTTGAAAATAATTCTTAAATTAGGCAAAAATACGAAAACAAAAAAGGAGGTGTGCGCCTTTCTGTTGTTTCACCAAATTGTCCTCTTTGGCTACGAGCGGAACGGGATAATACGGTAGAACAACACCACTTATATTTATAATATACCCCATGGGGTGCAGAAGCACTGAGCACTCGGGCAGTTCGGCGGGTCTCGTGAGCAATACCGTACTTGATTGCGGATTCAATGGAATTTCGACCTTTATTTTTAATGATATATTTTTTTATAAATAAAAGTAATTACCCACCTGGCAATCATCTCCGAGGGCGAGGGCGTAATGATGCGGGGGCGCTTGGCTGCGGCTGCAGCAGCTGCAGCCTCGAGGAAGGCGGCCGTGCCGGGATGGCTGCAAGGGTCGCAAGTCTTCTCCAAATACAGTATACCAAATTAAAATTTTAAAATTATACGTCTATGAAATGGACTACTGGTGTGCGCACTCTCTTTCTATACGTCGGCGTCTCATTTTATTCTAACATTCTAACAGCCATTTACGATGTTTAGGAGCGAAACGTTTTATTAGATGGCACCAGTGTTTGTGAATATATAATATAAATGCTTGGGGGTCGCACGTTGATCCTACCGTATGCCCAATCACTGCAAGCATCTTTTTTTAAATTTCATTTTATTAAAATAATTGTAACCTCGTGAGTGACGTCCCAGGAGACAGGAGCTGCTTGGTGGGAACCCTGCGATCAACCTTCGGTTTCTTGGTATTAGCAGCAGGCGGTCTGCAATCAGTCGATATTGATCGATCATAGGCCAAAAAGCAGGTGGAAATCGACATGACTTGCCCGCCGAATGCGGGCGCGAAAAATAAATGCCTGATCACGTATACCCCTAAAAACGTAGCAAGCCCGTCAGACTCTCCAAAAAAACCCCCGAAATGTAGAAACCTGCCGCTAGATCATCAAAAATATCGAAAAAAATATCTCGGCCAGTTTTCCATGCTACTTTACTTTTTGACGTATGGTGATCGATTGTCATTTGGGCATACTGTATGCGTGTAGTTTGTTCTCAAAGATTTCGATGGCTACTGTGAAGCCGCATAGAGTGATACAAGCAATTATCCGATATTGAATGATATCTACTTATTGGATGATCACCGATATAGATATTATTTATCATACGTGGGCAGCACTTATCCGAGGCCTTTTGCAGCTAGCCCCCGATTGCGACTGCATTTGCACACAGCTCCCGATCCGTATTTTTAAAAAAAATCAATGAAATGAGCTATACTTTTTCACTATTTTTCTTTTGCACACAGCCCCGAAAAATCCCAGCCCACATTCGCACAGTGCCCCTGCCCCCTGCTGCCCATGTATGTTATTTATTAATATTACTTTTCATCATAGGCCGAAAGGTATGTAAAAAACGACGAAGCCTACCCGCATTTTGAAAAATTTTGGTGAAAAAATGAAAAGCCAACCCGCATTTTCGATTTGTCATGCCCATTTTTTCCGAACCCAACCAGAATTTTCGGATTTTCGTGTCCATTTTTGTCAAACCCAACCCGTATTACCGGTTTGCCGTAACGCACCCTTTCGACCTATGCTTTTCATAATTTTATTACTATTATTATTATTCCCCCACCTCTGGATGCCTCCACCCATCTCCGCGCTCGCGATCAACTCAGTGACGACGTCGGCCACCTGCAATTTATTTATTTTAAAAATCATTACTTACTTAAATAATGCATAATGAATATTTCAGCACGATTGGCAAAAGTGGGAGTAGAGCAATCACTCAAATACGAATCTAAATCGTTGTGTCAATCTATTTAAAAATAAAAATATCTATATTGCTGGGGCTAAATTAAAATAAATTTAGAGAGAAAAATCAACCTCGGAGATCTTCGACATCAGACGCACGTCCCCGAACTCCGACTGCAATTAGAAAGTAAATAAATATTATAAATAATACTAAAATATTTATATAGATTACACTGGGTGAGCGGGCCAGTGACAAACCTAGTGTCACACTAAGCAGTTAATACATATCATAGGACTCGTGTGCATTGCCATATCCCTTCATTTTCCCGATTCAAGGCGGTTAATCCCCTCGATTTTACACGCACTCTCGCACCACACTCCTGTCTGTTTTAGGTTGAGTGACATTGGCGAAACCCTACCACAGCAGTATTGCCTAGTCATGATGCAACAATTAATGATGCGCGCCACTGACCAGATCCACGTAGAGATTTCGTCGGGCGTAGACGGGGTCCAGCTTGATGAAGGCGTAACGCGGCAAAGCGGACATCTCGCTGCAATTGGCTCATTACAAACATCCGCAAACGAATTCACCGGGCATTATAGCGCCACGCCTACAAGAAGCAATTGGAAGTAAAAGTACGCGAGAAAGAAGGAGAAAAGAGAGAGTGAACTGCCGCTAAACACTCTCTCACGTCTTACGCTGGATGTTTGGCATTTGTGCGTTAAAATAATCATGTTTGTGGCGAATGCAGAGTAACTACGCGACAAAAGGTTTTGTCAAAAGCAGCATGCAAATAAGCGCAAGACGGTGGCAAACACGAACGGAATAGTCCGAGGTGAGAGAGAGTGAAACCGCGACGCGTGGCAGCAGCGCGCTGCCCGACGAGAGAGTGCGGCCAGCGGGGAGAGGAGGCAGACGGCGAGACAGCGCGAGAGAGTACGTGCGAGAGAGTAGAGGGGCGGAGACGCAGGGGGGGGGCGGTTAACCCTGGCTCTCTGCGCTCTCGCCGTTGTCACCAGGTAATCACATGCGTTTAACAACGCACTCGATCGAGATACACACAGATCAAAACCATGCAGATCGAATTGAAAAAATCGCGAAAAATCGATTTCAACAAGAATTGCGAAAGTCCAGGATCTTACAGTAAGCAAAATAGCGCAAGTTTTCAATGCTTCGAAGGTTATACTAACATGGGAATGGTCTGAGGACACATATCCCGATTTTCACCCAAATTGGAGAGTCTACTTAATTGACTGCGCTGATTTCAAATCTGTTTTCAAAATCTGCTAAATGCTCTTCCGAAGCGAGTTAGTATTTTCGCGCGAGATGTAAGGAGTACTTTCAGCCATTTTGAAATTTGGTCCTGCGGCCGAGTGGCTAAGGTGCTTGTGTTGGGATCCGGAGGTCGGTGGTACGACTCCCCTCCGTGCAAATCCTTTTGCTGACTTTTTTTCATTTGGAAAACAACTTTTCCGACTTTATTGCACTAGCAGGTTTGGAAATCAACAACAAAACATTTGAAACACAACGACTTCTAGCATTTCGGGCACAGAATGAAAGACATCATGGGGCAATTTTTCATGCACCTCACTTGCTCTTTTGTAAAAGGATTCTGGGAAGGGCGTGGGAATTCTGGCTGTTCACACACCCGTTTCTCAAAGAGTTCAACGAGTAAAGCATGAGCAAAGAACATACAGCATAGAAAGAAATAAGCAAAATAAGTTGCACGGAGGGGGAGACGAACCACCGACCTCCTGATACCAACGCAAGCACCTTAGCCACTCGGCCACAGGTCAACATGTCAACAGGGCTGAAAGTACTCTGTAAAGTACATCTTGCGCGAAAATATAACATGTGGTCCGTTACGACATGTGGTCCGTTTGTGTCAAATTTTTTACTAATTTATATTAAAATTCAAATATCCTCCTACGATTCAGATTCACTTCATGTTTGCGCATTTTGAATTGTCATCCTGAAAATTTTGAATTGTCATCCCGCGCTATTCCCCCCCCTTTTTTGCTATACATTTTGTGTGCCAGAAATATAAATGCATTTTTGATTTTAAAAAGATTTTTAAAATCTTATACTTCCTCCTGGACCTCGATGGTGGGCCTTGAGCTCGCCATAAATGGATGAGAGAGCATGGAAATTAGAGTTTGAAATTCGGGTAAATAATTGAATTAGGACTCTTCATTTCACACACTCTCTCACCGGTCGATTGTCGAGAGAGTGTGTGAAATGAAGAGTGCTAATTCAATTATTTACCCGAATTAAAAACTCTAATGAAAATACGAGATGGACTCTCTCTATTTTACGTAGACCCGTCCTGATCCCTATCCGCAGAGTTGGAATCATGTGGAAACGATGATTGCTATCGCAACTAGGCACAATTTCACAATCTCCAGAAAGGGAATAGGAGCAAGAATGTTCGGAAAAACCTAATCCTCGCGACCCCTTGTTGGAGGTTCTCGAGCCGCGCGATGTGTAACACGGGTTTTTTTATCTTCTAAACGTTGGCCTTCTTCAACATACACATTGAAATCGGCCTGTCTATATTTTTTAAATATATTTTTACAAAAAGTAAATAATAATAACATTTTAATTGAACTCTGATCACTGAACTCACATGATTCCAAGATCTTAAGGAAAGAGAGTCAGGATCAGAGAGTGTGCAAAAAGAGAGAGTCTCTCTCGATTTCACCCGCTCTCTCGCTCCGAACCTCTTTCAGGCGTTGAACTTTCCCGCTCTTTTTCTCGTCCTCCAACTTTCAAGTTCGCCTCGTCTTCGACCTTTCTATATTTGGCCCCCGCCCGAACGCTCAAACATTTCGCGCGCGTGGTTTACAGAAGGCTCCATCGCTCGCCGTCTCTCTCTCTCTCTCTCTCTCTCTCTCTCTCTTTCTCTCTCTCTCTCTTTCTCTCTCTCTCTCGCCGGTCACTTCGCGCGCGTGTAAACAGACGGAGCGATGATGCACACCCACTGCGAACTGGCGGCGATAGAGCACTGAGGAAGGGGAGAGCGCAGACGATCAGGGGACAACGAGAGAGTGTGCGAAGGGAGGAGAGACACGACTTGTGTTTGATCTACCCCCAATGCCTCCCGTGTAACGGCCGTTGACCCCCCGAGGGGGGCAGAATGTTGAGGTGTCCCTCTCCTTTCCACTCCAATTTCTGGGCGAATTGCACCATTGTCTGATTCGCTTTCTCGACTCCGCGAAATATGTTCAAAATTGTAGCTGCATGCTGCACCACTGATTAGGTTGTAAGGTAGTCCCACTTGGAGCACGCTTCTCGCAACTACTGTCACAAACTGTCTGTACTGTCAACAACTGTCAAACTGTCACAAACTGTCTGTCACAAACTAACTGTCACAATGTATTTCATTTTCCAACAATTTTGAAAATCCGTTTCATCATTTCATTTTCATCGCCCCTCCGATATCTACGAAATTATGATTATTTGGATTTGCTTATTGGATTCGTTCCAAAACATCACGAGAATAAATTGAAATAACATTTTCTGCCAAATACCAAGATGGAATTCCTGGCGACTCCTACGTCAAGGCACGCGTGCTATTTTTCGTTTATGGTCACGTGATTCAAGAAAGGGGTCATTGGCGAGAGATCATCTGAAATTGAGAGAGTCCCTCTTCATTTCACATATTACCTCACTTCTTACCCCTTTCTGGAGGTTTGCGGGATGACGTGGACATCGTAGGACACTCTCTGTGGTAGATGGACGAATGAATCAGCGCCGCGTGCCAGCATTACGCATGCGTGCGGCGACGTGTGTGCACGCAACGTGCGCTGCATTCCGCAACGTTGCGCCGCCGCGATATACATTACCTCTTTCATTGACTCGCCCACTTACTAGGGATCCAGATTCGGTATTTGGTATACCCTCTGGTAGCCTCTTTTTCTCCGATTATCTTTGCGTTATCAGCCCCAAACTCTCGTCCAAAATACCGTAATACGGATACCGGACTTGCATCCCTACCACTTAACCTTTCGGTAATACTACAATTTCACAAGTCACGGGGGGATCTCTCTCTCTCTCTCTTTGGGAGGTATAGATGGGCGGATGAAAAAAGGGCTGGCGAGGGGGAGATAGGGCAGGAGGGAGAGTGAATAAGATAGAATAGCTCCATCCCCTTCTTTTTCTCTCGGCCACGATGGAAATTGGGGGAGTAAAATAGCACACACACGGGGCAGTATTATCTCTCACTCTGGGCTATAGTCAAGTCACGCCTGTTGCCTAAGAATGACGTAAGCCAGGTCAGGGGCGGGACAACATGACCCCTTTCTGGAGATTAATTCAGCTATTGCATAGTGATCATGCAATCCTCCTTAAAGAGGCGTGTTAGCGAGTTAGCAATCCAGAGGGCTCCTATCGCTTGTTCAAACGCCTTAGCTCCTCTGACCCCACATGATTCCAAACGTACAGATCAGGGTTGGAGCGAGAGAGTGTACAAAAGTGAGAGAGTCCCTCTCGATTTCACACACTCTCTCACTCAAAAGGCCTTTCTGGATGGTTGATCGGCCTGTGGAATGATGTGACCCCTCTTCATGGAAGTTTGACCCCTTTCTGGAGAACTATTGCCTAGTGATGATGCAATCCTCTGACCTCCCTGGAAAGGTCTTTCATCATGTGTTCGCTGACGGGAAATTGTGTGTGTGCAAACGGGCTCGTCGCGTGCACGGCGTTCTGGAGAGTCCATGCAAATTGAGTCAGACAGTTAGAGAGTGTGAAAATAGCATGCAAATGGGAGATGGTCTCACCACGAATTTACTTTTGGCATTTTGCCCAGAACGCCGTGGCGTGACGAAATCACTAGAGTTTTTGGTGGCTTGCAAGAAAGCGAATCTCTCCCCTCGTGAAATGTGACGATCACGCAAAACGCTCGCGCCTATTTTGGCTCCACATCGCGATATTTTTATTGCGTAGTGATGACGTAATGCGACGATCAGGCAACCCGCTTTATTGTTTTACCCTATATCAATGTTGCCTGGTGATGATGGACCCTCAGCGACGATCAAGCAAACCCCTCGATTTTTTGGCGCAACACTCATATATTGCCTAGTGATGACGCGATACCGTCTCGATAGCGTATTTCGGCATATTCCTTCACACTTTGCGTGCAGTGCCATTTTTCCGCTCTCTTTTTCTTCTTCAGTCTATTTCTTGACCGAAAAGTCCCTCGAACGACGCAATTTCTCTACGTGAAACACGCGATCGACGCCTTTTTGTTGCTTTTTCATTCGTTTCTAGAATTACCATACCCCTCCTACCGTACCCTGCCAAAGCCATCCTCCTACCGCACCGTTCCTATCTCTATACACTTTCCGTGCTACTCCAACCGTTCTGGTCTTACCGTAAACCGCCGTACACCTTAACCTCCTTCCCCAACCTCCCACCACACTACCCCTACCGTATTCCTCCTAATACGCTTACAGTGCCCGTCTGCTTTCTCGGAGCGGCGTAGTACCCCTCCTACCGTGCACCACTTACCATAACTCCTACCGTACTGTTCTTACGGTACTCCTGCCTCCTAGTACCCCTACAGTACCACTCCTAATACGCTTACCGTGCCCGTCTGCTCAAAATCGGCGTAGTACCTTCTTCCATTGTCCGTGTGGCGCTGCGCTCCTCTCTTCTGCCTTTCACCTCTCTCATCTCTCTCTCTTTTTCGGACGCCGTCCGAAGCGCTGTTGGAGAGAGAGACCGAGAGAGAGAGAGAAAGAGAGAGAGAGAGAGAGAGAGAGAGAGAGAGAATGGGGCTATTTCTGTCCCCGCCCGTCTCACTTCGCCGTTGTCTGTTTGACCTCATCTTCTTCTTCTCCTCCTCTTTTTGTGTGTATGCGTGGTTCCAGAGAGTGCTCTCCTCTCTCTCCTCTCTTCTCCCTTGCGGGAAAGAGCCATGGGTCACTCACAAGCCCATTTTCCATCTCCTCCACTTTTCACCCTACCTTGATCCCTCCCACAAATCTCCGCTTAGGTTTGTTGGTGCTACAGCGTTTTCAGACACTATGATACATTTTCTCGCACTTTTCCTAAAACTTGGGTAATGAAACTTTTATGCCCTTCCTGGCACTTTCCGCCGTTTTCGGATTTTGCGAGTATTTTATCCCATTCTATTATTAGGCCACAGCGAGAATTTTTAAGAATTTCCATTCGCTATTTTAAGTCCCTAAAATGAACGCGGAAACTTTTGCTGCAATTTTTTTTTGAATTTTATTATCACACAATTTTTTAAAAATTTTATTATCACACACACGCAAAAAAATCTTGCAAAACGCTGCAAAAATGTTTTCCGTGAGAGGTAAATTTCGAAATTCGAGTTTAGACAATTTTGAAATTCGTTTCGTATTCTCGTTGATGAAAGAGTAAGCACGATCAAAAATCAAATCCAATTATGCGAAAATATTTTGCTGAATCTGCACTTTTACGGAGACTTGTACTGTTTTATAAAGTATTTGGATCCAATAAAACGAAAAAGCGATGGATTTAGTCATCTTACACATAATTTGCTTGTCTAGGAAATAGCTGGCTACTTGCAAAGTTCACGGGAGATAACGTACCCCCATCATACCGTACCCCTTCTGTCCTTCTCAAGTCACTCGACAAACGTTACTTTTCTTGTAGTCGCCAGTTCCCTCCATTCATTGCTGAGGGAGATGTCTCGACTATCAGTATGTTTACCCATGTGGCGGTCAGTATTTCTCCTCCAGCGCGCGCCCGCAGAGAGAGAGAGAGAGAGAGACCCTAAGGGTCCCCTCGCCTATCATACTGTTTGCGTCGTCGAATCTGTGTGGCCACTCTCCAACCTGAAAAGACGCGGCGAAAAGAGGGGAGAGAGAGGGGCATGAAACGATCCCCTCCTTTCCACGACATCAAAAAAGCGTACGAGCGAGGGGCACTTTCACAGAAGGGCCCCGACGCTGTACAGTGCACTGAGAGCGAAGTCTCCAGCTTTCCTTACTCTGGAGTGTTCACATCTCCAATTATTAGGAGAAGTCATGTCTCCACCTCTCGATTTCTCATGATCTCTCGCCTGGAGACAACATCTCCAGAGTAAGGAAAGTTGGAGATTTCCCGCTCTGAGTGGTTGTGCCCTCTAGCGTCCCTGAGGCAGACCGTAAAGGTCGCCGGGAGGTGAACGTATCCGCTGCCGATAAGGCCGGCTGGCTCATCAGACTCTCCTCATTCTACATATTCTCTCATCGATCAGACAGCGCGAGAGAGCGTGCAGAATTGAGAGGGTCAGACCATTACTCGCCGCGTCCCGGGCTGCTGCGCACGATCAGTGCAGTAATTCCGTCTCGATATCCACATCATTCCACAGGCCGGTCAACCTTCCAGAAAGGCCTTTGGAGTGAGAGAGCGTGTGAAATCGAGAGGGCTCTCTCACTTTTGCATACTCTCTCGTCCTAACCCTGGCTTGTAGGTTTGGAATCATGTGTATCCCCTCACACCAGCCCCCTGGGCTCGAGAAAGGCGTTTCTCCCACTTTCGGTCCCTGACCCCTTTCTGGAGGCGATCCCGTTTCTTCAGATGACGTCTTCTCTCGATTTCGTACACCTCACACCTTCTTTCACTGCGACGGCGATCATTTTTATATCTCTCTTCTTTTCGGCCGATTTTTTGCGCTTCCCCCCGAATCTGCCCGCCGTGTGGTCAATATATTGCTCGCTCTCGCGCTTTTTGTCTTGATCTCTCTCTCTCTCTCTCTCTCTCTCTCTCCCCGGTCAGTCTCCCGGCGATGTGTAATGGCCGCATGCAGATTCCCCCACGCCTGCCTCTCACACAATTCAAATCCTCGCCCTTCGCGCCGATTCGCGCCCACTCGCAAAAGCTTCCACACAAAAAGACCGATTTTTCGAGATGCTCCGTCTATTTTGGCGCGAACGCACGACGATTCAAATTTGTGTATAGTTGTTGTCTCGACGGCGCGTGGTCAGCGGCGGGCGGCCGCCTGCTGCAATGTGTCTGTTTTGCCTCCGGGGCATGGCTCCCCGCTCTCTCTCTCTCTCTCTCTCTCTCTCTCTCCTTCCTCCCGAGAGTCAAACTATGCTGCAGGGGGTGCGCTGGACGGTCTAGGGGAGGGAGGAGGAGAGAGAGAGGGAGGGAGTGACCATCCGTTTTTTTCTCTCCTCCTCCTCTCTCTCTCTCTCTCTCTCTCTCTCTCTCTCTTTCTCTCTCTCTCTGACGGAGGGACGGCGTGGTGCGTAAATAACTAAGCAGTAGTTGCTTGTGTGTGCCGCAAACCGGCCGACTGACCAGTCCTCTCTGAAGATTGCATCATCACTAGGCAATGTCGCTGCGGTAGGTCTGGTAGGCGCGTCGCACAACACTCCACAGGCCGGGGTGAGCTTTGCGGAAACGGGTGAGAGAGTGTGTAAAATCGAGAGGGATTCTATCACTTTTGGATCCCACTGGATCCCGGTATACTCTGCATTTCCAGCCTAGAATCAGGGGATACGGCTGGTGGGGAACACCAGAGAGGTTCGGAATCGTGTGCTGCGGTAGCCGCGTCGATTGCGTCATCACTATGCAATGCGGGAAAAGGCGGCCCAATCAGCTGTGCTTTACACACTCACTGGGGGCCCGCCGCGTGTATCCCTCTTTCACGTCTCATTCCTGCCCAACTCTCACATATATGTTGACCACTCTCTCTCTCTCTCTCTCTCTCTCTCTCATGCAAGCAACTGTTGTTTCTCCGCGCCGGCATCATGCACTTACCGCCCCCGCCGCGTGATTATCGATTTCGGCACGCTGCCAAGCATACTGTATTTTGGTCGCTGCGGGACCGCGCCCCGCTTCTCTTTATCCTGCCTTCTTCCCTCAACGACGGGGGCCTCGCTCTGGTCACTCGAACACAACAAACGACGGACGGCCGCTCTCTCTCTCTCTCTCTCTCTCTCTCTCTCTCTCTCTGGTAGTATCCCCACCCCACCCCTCCCACAAACAAAACACCATGTGCAACTTCCACAGCGCGCCGTGCGCGAATTTTGTGATTATTGTTCTTACAGTATCCGCGCTATTACCGTAACCACACTACCGTAACCCGTTCCTGATTACAGGCTACTACTATGGTCGACCAGGGTTGCCCGCCTTCGGCGACCCCCGACCCCTCCTCCTCGCCACAATCCGCCGCCTCGTCCCTGCTATCGATTGCTGGTACCGTAACCCATCTCGTGGCGGGTCCCGCCACGACGATTACCGTATCCCCGTCCGCCTCGCCCTCCTCCAGCGCCGATGACCGACTGACTACGGTAGCCGAGGACGAGTCATCGATCGATAATACCGGCATGATGATGACTCCCCGCATGGACAAGCTGCTGCCCGTGATCATCGGACTCCCGAATGGACCGAAAATTATTGAGGTACGGTAGTTGCCGCTATCAATTGGTTGATCTCATACTTCACCGTTGTCAAATTTTGCATTGCGGTGATATTTTCGAGGTCCCGCCCGGAAGGGCCTGGAACTGTGCGAGCGCGGGGTACGGTAGTCGTATACACGCCTCAAACAGCCAGCAGCGGACGTTCGCTCGGGCCGGCGGGTCCAGACATGCTCTCTCATTTTCGCGCACTCTCTCATCGCTTCTCTGACCCGTCTGCGCTCTCTCACTCTCGCGCGCTCTCTCGCGCCGATGCGGCGGGTCGCAATGCGGTAAACAGCCGACGACGCTTGCAGCGGCGAGTGACCGGCGAGAGAACGGGGCGAAGTGAGAGAGCGCAGAGTAGTTAGAGACAGCGAGAGAGCAGGCGCAAGTGAGAGAGCCGTTCGACCACCACAACAACAAGAATCTCTCTCTCTCTCTCTCTCTCTCTCTCGTTCTCTCTCTCTCTCTGCAGCAACGGGGTCCAAGCATTTTTCTTCTTTTCTCCGGACCCGAGCATGAAGCCCTACGACACAACAACATCAGCAGTGTGCCAATACTGAGGGGGCGAAAAAATGACAGTTGTCGATTGACCTACAGTATCTGAAGAAAGGCAGTTGTCGATCGTCGTACAGTACTCCTCCTGGTTCCAAATGCACAGAATTTTTTGCAGAGGGGTCAGCGGCGCTCTGTTTGCGCAGTTGCGTGGTCAATAGATGGGGAGAAAGAGTGATGAGTCGTTCGGGCGGCGAAATTCGGGAGGGGAGAGAGAGAGAGAGATAGAGAGAGAGAGAGAGAGAGAGAGAGAGAGAGACTGTGCCCTGAGGCGCGGAGGCTAAAAATAGGCGCGCTCGTTTGTTGAGCGAGTCAAGCAGAGCAAATATTGCGAGGATACCAAGTGACCTGAGAGGGGACAAAGGGCTGGGAGAGAGGGGTTCGGCAAGAGAGGGAAAGAGTTGGAGAGAAACCACCAGAGGATACCGTACTCCGGGACTACAGTAATCCATAGGGGACTTGATGTATGACTCTTGATGTGCTGGTAGCAACATAATAATCGGTATTGGATCGTTTGCTAATTCGCGCGATCAAAGGCGCCAGAATTTCTCCCAAAATTGGGTAATTAAACCTACCATTTAAGCATGAAGATTACTATCTTCCATTAAATATTATATAGATGGAATTAGAGCGGGAGCACTTGAGGACACGTCTCTGCGGCTCTCAGATACGCTGCACCATTAAATAAATAATTAAAAATAAATATAAATAAATAAACCATTGAGTGAATAACCCGAGATCTCATCTGAACAAGTACTGAAATCGAATTTGTTTGCAGGTAAAATGCGGCCCGCTCCACGCTAAAATGCACGTGGAGCAGTTCCTCTGCCCCGGCATCCACCAACCGTGCATCGAACTTGATGGTGAGAGATCAAAGATCAAATATCAGAAACAGTAGAACACAAGTATTGCCACTTCAGATGCGCTACCACAGCTCTGAAAATGATGATGTAGTGGTTAGAGGAGTCAAAGTGAACAATGATCAAACTACAAAGTTCAAAGTTCAAAGATCACTTTTAGGAGAGATGATCTCTCCCAAGGAGTTCACGGTGCGCGCCAACAAGGACAAGCAGAAAGACTGGAAGGGGTCGATTCGCATCGGGAAAAGCAATTTGAGGTGAGGAGAGAGAGAGAGAGAGAGATCAAAGATCACTCCTCCGGAAAGGGGTCAAGGCGAGGGAGTGTGCGGAAATGAGAGGGTCTGTCTAGCGTCTGACCAGTTGTATGAGGTTCTGGAACACAAAAAAACAAACTAAGAAACAGTTGAGAATATAAAATGAGGTGAGAGATCAAAGACCAAAGTCCAAAGATCAAAGCTCAGCAATTCACAGATCTCTGATGGAAATGCGCTCCTTCGACTTCTACAACCACTCCATCTTCTGCTCCGCCAAGTGCCAGAGCCGCAATTATATCACGCCCAAAAGGTACGGTATATATTTGACCTTTGATCTTTGTTTTCCCCCCGGAAGGTGGTCTGGACCGAAACATATTTATTTTAATAATTTTTATTAATTATAATTACTTATTTGTAGCGCTCTCCAATTGAGCGAGAAGGGCTCCGCCTCTGCGTCCACCAGCTCTGCCAGCTCGGAAAGCGACAAAGACAGGTTTGATCTTTGGTCTTTGCTGGAAAGGGAAAAATCGATTTCTCCAAATTACCGTATCCCGATTACAGTAGCCGCCGCAGCAGCAAGTCCTCGATCGAGCAGCTGATCGCGATGCAGCTGCAGCACGCCGGCGCCCCGCCCACTGCTGCTGCAGCAGCTGCAGCCGCAGCCAAGACACAGTTCGGATACGGTAAGTGCGCTCCATCGAAAGTAGCACAGAGCGAAGGTACATTGCGCAATGCAAAAACATACGGCGGAAGACATATTTCTTTTGCCTTTCTAAATAGGTACACAAAAAACTCATAACTGCTCATGTTGTGCAATTCAAAGAACGGTGTTGGCACGAATACATGATTGAATGATTTATTAATCAATTTCCAGGTTACCAGCCCGACCATTGCGATTCCCTCTCCCAATTTGTGCACCTCCAACACGCACTCAACAATAACAACAACTTGCCCGTCAAGGAGGAGGTTTGTCTTTGATTTTTAGCTTTTGATCTTTGATCTTTAGATTTTCATATTTAAATTTTTGGTATGCGATCTTTAGCTGTTTCTAATACTGTCTAGAAAACACAATAGAACCATTAGAATATTTCTGATGCAGCCACTGAAAAAAACATGTTCTCTCTCTAGTGCCTATTCTTGATCTTTGATCCCTGCTTTCTTTCCAGCTAATCGACGTTGTGACGTCACAACCGGAAGTCGTGCTGCCCACGGCGGACCAGATCACCGGCATGATGCGCACTCGTAAGCAACATTTTCAAAATTTGAAATCGCGCCAAAAAATATCGAAAGAATTTTTTGCACTAGACTGGGTAGACCGGCAAATAGATAGACAAATCCCGGTTCTGCAGAGCCGTCGCTGTTCTGGTCGCAGCTGGCGCACACGGCGCTGCTCGACGACGTCATCGACCTGGTGCAGCAAGAGGTCGGTCTCATACCGTATTCTACCTCACATCGAGCGAACGATCGATAATTGATTTTGCAACAGAAGTGGTAAAACCGGGAAATGCAAAACCGGCAAATTGCAGGTGGACGTGATGCGTGCTACGGCCAAGCATGCCAGTCCACCCGGAAAAGGTGCGTTTCTAACTTTCAATTCACCAGAAAGGGGTAAACATCGAGATTTTTTTCACCCATCATTCTGCGCTGAAAACGAGTAATGATCAGACTCTCCTCATTCTACATGCTCTCTCATCGATCAGACAGCGCGAGAGAGCATGAAGAATTGAGAGGGTCAGACCAAACTGCACGTTTTCGCGCGTCATTTCACACACACGCGAATTGGGGGTTTCAAACGGTCTCATTGTCTCGAATTCGCACCTCCTTCCTCTTTTCGCTCTTTCGTTCTTCGCGTTCCTCCCATTTCATAGCCGGTTCCACCTTCCAACAAGGGGAAAGGAGAAAAATCAAGTCCTGACCCCTTTCTGGAGGAACGCCGGGGTAGCTGCAAAACTGATCGTTTACTTGCTGCAGCAGCGGACAGTCTGTGTCGGGTGGCGCTGCAGCTGCAGCTGGGCGAGCAGATTGCAGCACGCATCAGGACGCGACACTTCCAGCAGAACGCCCTGCAGCACGGTTAGAATTTTATGCAAATTATTTTCAATTGGTATTAGAACAATGTTCAATGTCGTCAAAATTTGTATAGGTTTCGCTGTTTCTCTAGTTCAACGAGATGGAGTAGGATTATTTCATTTTTGCTGTTGATTTGTGCGTTTGTGACAAAAATCAACAAGGCGCCAATTGGTGCTATTTTCAAAAATATTTTTAAATAATCGATATTCCTAAAATGAAAATTTTTTTTTCAGAAATGGATCGCAAGCGTCGGATGGAGACGCCCTACCCGACGACTCTCGGAGATGCTGTTAAGAGACCATGTTTGCAGCAGATGCAGCAGCTGCAGCAGCTGCAGCACCCTCACCGCATGGACACGCCCCAGCCGCTGCTCAAACTAGAGGTACGGTAACTATTTACGATTTGGTTACGGTACCAATCACTAACTGATTTATTTAGCCGAAACCGAGCGACTTTGCGCCGTCCAGCAACTCGGCGTTCTCGATGCCCACACCCTCGCACCACGTAGAGCTGCTGCTTAAGGTGAGAGTTGACTACCGTAATCCCCTCTCACCGTTTAAACCCACTGACAACTGGCTTTATTCGCAGCTCGCCGTTCTGCAGCAGATGCAGCAGCAGCAGCAGCCGCTGCAGCCGGTCGTTACCCCGCTCCCTCCGCCGTCTGACAACCACCAGGTCTCTTTCAACGTGCAGCTCACCGAGGCGCTGCTCAAGATCCAGGCCACCCAGACCCCTGTACAGTAACCCGCCCCCGCTACAGTAATCCCTCCCTGACCTACCGCATTTCACCTACCACACACAAACTGCCGCCTTCTCCCTTCACTCCCCGATGACACTGTTCAGTTCGCGATAGACTCCCCCGGTTTTTGCCACCGTAACTCATTAGCTGTGCATAATCTAGTGTTTTCGAAACATGCGTAATACGCCTTTAGAAGCAGCGCAGAGAATAGTGATTTGGAGCTTTATCGATTATTTTCCACTGTACCCTATATTTTCTAATGTTCCAGACTCCTCCATGCATCGTGACTTTAGACCGATTATTGATTTTATCGATTATCGATTTGCTCAGTCAAAAATGCTGGCAGGAGCCTGGAAGTTGCCACTCAGTACTGGGGTTCTGCCTCGACATTGTCTTTCACACTCTTTATTGATTATTATTATTATTCCTCTGCCGAAGATATTCCGCAATCCATAGATTCTCACGATTCCTTTCGCACCCAGTGTAGATAATTATCGATTGATTTACTAGTTTCGTTCTAGAAAGCTTTACTTTGTCTTTCAACCGTCTCCTCGCATGATATCTATTCCGGTGTTTTTTTGGTGTGTTGCAATAGTCCGATTCCCTCGCTCTCTCTAGTCATACTTGTACCGTACTCTCCGAATCCACAAGCAACCTACAGTATTCACAAACGTTGTAGATCAAACAAATGTAATAATCGATAATCAAATGCATTATTGTCATGATTACTCATATTTTACCCGTCTTTCATTCTCCTCCCGAAAGTCTTTCATTCACCACAGCGTTTCCGCTGTGAGTATCGTCATATCGCCCTTTTAGAAACGTCGCCCAGCAAAGTTGCACCCGCCGCACCACCACACACACCACTGATCTACCTAAGCACACGCACAGTTATTTCCCCTAATACTGTATACCTGTAATAATAATTGGCTATATTTGTGTAATAATAATTATAATTTCCCTCAACGAATAAATGATATTAGCGAGCGATCAATTTTATGCGAAGAATTGATTTTTCATGAAATTCGCTAGGAAACCATTAAACTCAGTGGAAATACTCAGTTGATCTACTCACAAAGAAATAAAATCCATGGTTATGCACATCAGAAAGAAGCGCGCGAAGACAAGATCGTCGCCCTCTCGTTTTAGCACGCTCTCTCAACATGTGTTTATGCAACTCTGGATTTTGGCATAGCTAAACTCAAACTTCCTCAACATGAAGTTGTTCAATGTACATTTAATATATCTTGTCGGAAACTATATTTTTGAGGAGAAGGAAAGTGCGAGAGTGTGAAATTCACACTGTGAATGAAAGAGATCCATTTTGAACACACAAAGGAATAATGGTTCTTCTCCCTCGGAGCTGCTACTGTGAGGAAATGTATCGAGACTATGTGAGACATAAAGAGGTCAAGGGACGAGAGAGTGTGGCGGAAGGAGAGAGTGCAGAGAAGCAGAGAAGAGAGAGAGATTGAGAGAGAGACTAGCTAGAGAGAGATAGGTGAAAGTATTCTCGGGAATTGCGCGCGCGCACGAATTCATAGAACGAGTGAGAGTGACCTCTCTCTCTTCCTCTCTCTCTCTCATCTTCCTCCTCCTTTTCCCAATCCCCCTTCAGAGCCGGATCAATTTTATCGACGGGATTTGTACCTGGCTTTTTGCCCCATTCAATAGGCGAGGGTTTAGCAAGGGGATAACTCTGTTTTGCGGCGCGATTTTCGAAAAAAAAAGTAGACATTTGCGTGGTGGGCTGGTTTTTTTAACTTCCATTTTTCCTTTCACATATTACCCCCCGAATTTGTTATCGGCTCGTTTAACAACTTGGTTGAAACTTATTTTTTGGGTTCTTAACGTTCCAAAACTCACCATCATCATTCGACTTAGTGCCGTTTACATCGAGTTTGAGATGGGATTTTGTGTCGAAACTTACCCTAATGCGAGCATGTGATTGCTAGTTGATTTCTCTGCCAATTTTCGCAAATCAAACCGGAATAATTATTATTGTTATTTGTAAATACTTCCCGAACGCCTCTGACAACGGAGCTAACTTCGTGCCGCCCTATTTAAGTTGAGATCAGTATACATATGTATTTGTAGTATACTATTTATATATTTAATATTTTTTTCAGGTCCATGATCAAATTGAAAAACCCCTTTGGGGTTGTTCAAGTGAGTTTTATTCGTTTTTTATATCTTAAATTCACGAAACATTTTAATCTCTCTATCAACGATCAAAAAGGTTTTGTGCAGCGTGATTTCTCGTCACGTCATTTCTCTTTTCCCACCATTGGATGAGCTTTTGATAGTTAACCGAAAGATCAAACGATAGCTAAACTTCTATTTCACGAACTAATTCTTTTACAACTAAAAATAGATTTGTTGTAAAGAACAAATTTATTCCAGGACTTTCTAGCAGTGTGCTTCTACAGATACGGACTATTCCTTAGCAAACATCCAAAGGTGAGCGATTTTGAATGAAAATTCTCACGTATTTTATTATTTAAATAATATTATATTTTCCAGATTTTCTCCATCGTTCCACTTATTCTCACATGCGTGCTCGGTCTGGGCGTGTTGAACATTAGAGTAGAGGTAATTTGTTTTATTATTAACTAAACTCTTTGAATTTAGCCATTTAGCCCAAAAACATTTGCAAGAGATTGATCTAATAGAAGAACCGGGAAGTGTGTGCATAGTGAAAACTCGTTAGCGCTGGGATAAGCCCACTTTCTGATTATGGTGAAACCTTACAATTTTGTTCTAGAGACTGGATAAGACAGTGAAAAACGTTGTATGCTGAAATTTATGTTTTAAACAGGACGATCTGCGGTTTCTCTACTCGCCCAAGCAGTCTCTGAGTCGATTCGAGTACCAAATCCACCAGGAATTTTCCGGCGACTCCACCAATGCGTTCGTTCTATTATTTTTTTCAATTTTATTTCTAGCGATTCCGAAAACAACTCCTTTTTTTGCCTTTGATATTTCACTTACTTTTCACCTATTTGTTAAATTGCTGTTGTGATATGAACACTGTTTTATTTCACCCCGCCACCGAAAGTGCTCGCTCTAGAGCTGAAGAATCCACTATAACATCAAGATAACAAATAAAAATATATTACGATTATTGATGTGCTATTTTACTCAATATTTGACCCATTTCAGTTCCTATCTCTCAGTCACCATCGAATGGGCCGATCGCGCTTCTCCCAATCTTCTCGTGCCGGAACGAGCCAAGATGATCACCGATCTCAATCGATACGTGTTGAGAAACATGACGATCGATATCGGCGACGAGACGGTAGCCATACATTTTATTGATTTTCTCATTTCCGATATATTGTTTGAAAATGTCATAGTAAACTAACTCTAATGCCGTGCCGAAAAGATATTGACTCTGACAAACGTCTGTTGGGTTATCTAAAACAATAGTTTATTTAACTAAAATTTAACAGGTAAACTTTGGCGATAAGGTCTGCCCTTCCCTGCCAAACTGTCCGTTGAGCAACACCATCGTCGAGATATTCTTCGACACTTTCTGGAGCACAAAGGTGATTAATTATTTTAATTAACTAAGTAACTTAACTAATTAATTAAGCTTCGAGAGGACCCGCGAATTCAAATCGAGTACCCGGTGATGAAGTTCTTCGACAACAAGCTGTTCTTGCTCACTCATCTTTACGGGGTTTGCTTTTTACCGTCAAGTTGGGAGTTTTTGAACGATTACCCGGTAAAACCGGGTTCTACCGGGGTGAAATCCGGTTAACTTCTAATTTCGTCTAGAAAATTGCCCAAGACCTGAAACTGCTTTTCCTGCACACGTTCGACATGATATTTCAATATCTTAAGAGGAAAACATTTTTAAAAATTTGTAAATATATTAAATAAATTTTAAAAAGAATTTCGCATTCAAATATTTTATATGCTCCACGTGGACTACAGTATCCAGATGCGCGGGTGGTTCCGCGAATTTGCGATCCTTTTTTCGTCACTCTCCGCGCTTTGCCGTTTGCGCGTATTTCGATCGATATTTCTCCTGTTTGCTCAACGTTTTCACTTTATCGATCGATTTTCGTGTTCCAGCCCCGCCGACTTGCAATGCCGACTAGCAGCGGCCACCGGCGCGAGCTGAAGAGCGCGCGCAGCGCCAGGACACGGATAATCAGGTACACCTTTATTATTTGCTAGAAGTTATTTTGCTGAAAATGACTTTTTTGTGCTTTTGCAACCTCAAAGAGGTGATAGTTGGTCCAAATGAGCTATTTGATATGATTCTAAACGTCCATAAAAGGGCGGGAAACGAGAGACTGTGTGAAAAAGAGCGGAACTCTCTTTTTCACACACTCTCTTGCACGCGCTCCCTTTCTGTTGACTTTTCTATGTGGAATAACGGTCTAGTTTGTTAACGCGGTGTCTGCTTGTGGTAAATTTCAGCCTCGGTGGGCCGTCGCGCCCTCCTTCGATCTCCCTTCACTCTTCGGCGGTGGAGAGAGGACGGCTGGTGTGTCCTCCTCTGTTTTCGTCACTCGGCAGAGATGGAACGAAGACTCCGAACAAAAGGTAAACTATATCTTTATTCGTGGAAAAGCAAGGGTAACAGACAACAAAGAGTACGGCTCGATTCTCACCGACCAGGTGCATTTGTCAGCGAGGATTGCGGTATGTGCATATTTTCTTTAGTGTTATGTTGCCCTCTCCCGTTTCCTATGGCTAGTGATAATGTATCATCACGCGGAATCCCGTAACCAGACGTGAGACCAGTGCATTTGCTTTTCTGGTCTCCGTTTCGTTACGGTACTCTGCTGATACTGTCGCATATGGCCTTCCCCTACCGTATCAAATAAATAATTATTATAATCATAGTTACAATAATAGCAAATATTCACTGTTACTTCTTTACCGAATACTACTTAAAAGAAATAAAAGAATCAAAGAAGAAATCTGCTATATTTCAGATCCTACAGTGACACTCACCGTTCGTTGGAGCGACAAGGCCTGGCAAAAGAGCCGTTTATTTTTTCTTGTTCTCTAATGCAAGTCTCCATTAATCGTCATGTTAGCATTAGCTTTGAAAACATCCAATGAGACAAACATCCAACGTTGTTAACGAATATTCAGAAACACACACATTAAACAGTAGCCACAATATCTCTTTTTTTTCGTTTATAGTTTGGTTTAAATTTATCGAATCTTTCTATTTTTAGAGAGGACTACATATTCTTACGATCTCTAATGATATGATCTTGTTGAAGGAGGTTCACATTGGTCACCGTGCAGTGAAGTTACCATGCTGCACGTTTTAGTAGAGGCTGATCACGGCCATGGTGGATGTGTACTAACATTATGCACCTGATAATATTAGAAACTTAAGTGCGTGATTCCCCATAATGAAGAAGAAATATACGACCAAAGTGAGCCGATGTCGACCACATTGTATCGTAAATATGTAATCCCCTTAAAAATTAGAAAAAATTGGACAAGTTTGAACCGAGACATAGATGATAATTCATTACTGCACACAACAAGCCGTACTCGGATCCTCTGAGCGCGATGATCTGAAATATAGCAGATTTCTTCTTTGATTCTTTTATTTCTTTTAAGTAGTATTCGGTAAAGAAGTAACAGTGAATATTTGCTATTATTGTAACTATGATTATAATAATAATTCATTTGATACGGTAGGGGAAGGCCATATGCGACAGTATCAGCAGAGTACCGTAACGAAACGGAGACCAGAAAAGCAAATGCACTGGTCTCACGTCTGGTTACGGGATTCCGCGTGATGATACATTATCACTAGCCATAGGAAACGGGAGAGGGCAACATAACACTAAAGAAAATATGCACATACCGCAATCCTCGCTGACAAATGCACCTGGTCGGTGAGAATCGAGCCGTAGAATCTAAAACATTCAATGATAATCTTGAAATTTATATGCACAGCAATATGTATTATACCTTCCAGTTATGATATAAAGTACTCTTTGTTGTCTGTTACCCTTGCTTTTCCACGAATAAAGATATAGTTTACCTTTTGTTCGGAGTCTTCGTTCCATCTCTGCCGAGTGACGAAAACAGAGGAGGACACACCAGCCGTCCTCTCTCCACCGCCGAAGAGTGAAGGGAGATCGAAGGAGGGCGCGACGGCCCACCGAGGCTGAAATTTACCACAAGCAGACACCGCGTTAACAAACTAGACCGTTATTCCACATAGAAAAGTCAACAGAAAGGGATCGCGTGCAAGGGAGTGTGTGAAAAAGAGAGTTCCGCTCTTTTTCACACAGTCTCTCGTTTCCCGCCCTTTTATGGACGTTTAGAATCATATCAAATAGCTCATTTGGACCAACTATCACCTCTTTGAGGTTGCAAAAGCACAAAAAAAGTCATTTTCAGCAAAATAACTTCTAGCAAATAATAAAGGTGTACCTGATTATCCGTGTCCTGGCGCTGCGCGCGCTCTTCAGCTCGCGCCGGTGGCCGCTGCTGGTCGGCATTGCAAGTCGGCGGGGCTGGAACACGAAAATCGATCGATAAAGTGAAAACGTTGAGCAAACAGGAGAAATATCTATCGAAATACGCGCAAACGGCAAAGCGCGGAGAGTGACGAAAAAAGGATCGCAAATTCGCGGAACCACCCGCGCATCTGGATACTGTAGTCCACGTGGAGCATATAAAATATTTGAATGCGAAATTCTTTTTAAAATTTATTTAATATATTTACAAATTTTTAAAAATGTTTTCCTCTTCAGATATTGAAATATAATGTCGAACGTATGCAGGAAAAGCAGTTTC
This sequence comes from Pristionchus fissidentatus, assembly GCA_036245785.1. Taxonomy (NCBI): domain Eukaryota; kingdom Metazoa; phylum Nematoda; class Chromadorea; order Rhabditida; family Neodiplogasteridae; genus Pristionchus; species Pristionchus fissidentatus. The sequence goes on from BTSY01000006.1 coordinate 3,497,504, forward strand.
AGGTCTTGGGCAATTTTCTAGACGAAATTAGAAGTTAACCGGATTTCACCCCGGTAGAACCCGGTTTTACCGGGTAATCGTTCAAAAACTCCCAACTTGACGGTATATATCTTTTCACAAGATTCCAAACCTACAGATCAGGGTTAGTGCGAGAGAGCGTGCAAAAGTGAGAGAGTCCCTCTCGGTTTCACATGCTCTCACTCCAAAGTCCTTTCTGTAAGGTTGAACGGCCTGTGGAATGATGTGTTTTGTCTACTATCAAGCTGCCGTGGACTGTTACAATGTCACAAAGATATGAGATGTTTGCCGTTACTTTTATCTCTTCAGAAATATTTCACTATGTATAATAAAATATTTAAGTTTCTAGGCAACGTTATCATTTTTTTTTGCGCTGAAAGTTTGATCTTTGATCGCTGATCTCTCAGGTAAAACCTGGCGGTCCGCTAGGCCTGCAGCACGTCGACATGGTGCACATGATCTACATGATCCCGTCCTACAAGGAGGTGGGCAGATCAAACTACAGACTACAATTACCGAACTATACAAAGATCAAACTGAATTATCTCAGTTCACGTCGGAGCAAGTGTGCGAGGCGTTCGAGACGCGGCTGCGTGAGGTGCTCGACGGCAAGCCGCAGCTGCAGAGCACCATGTTCAGGCGAGAATCTGGTCTTTGATCTTTGAACTTTGATCTCAGCCAAATAGAAAATGTGTGATTGCACAGTTCATAAGAAGCAGAAGCAATGCGCACTTCCAGCCTACTTTTTGAAAAGTACTCAACTTTCAAAATTTAAACTATAAGTATCCAGTCAAGAAGTGGGTCAGAGTAGGCTTTCCAGTACAAAAATGAAACATGGAAAGTAAAAGATCAAAGATCAAATTCCAGTTTGTCCATTCTCAAGAACGAGATGCAAAAGAACGCGACGTACACGATTCCCTTCATCTCGTTGACGATCCTGCTACTCATGAGTTTCACCGTCGGGTCGTGGTGAGTGGATACTGTAATTATTGATTTTTAAAGAAGATACTGTACTATCTATACTTTTATGTGTAGGCAAACTATCAAAGATAGACACCCCCGCTGTGAAGACTAAGTTTTTGCGTTTTGAATAGTGTTGTTGGCTGAGGGGTAAATCCTAGTTTGTAGTTTGATCTTTTATCTCTCTCCCAGCATGACTGGTGACTGGATCACGTCGAAGCCGATCGAGGCGATGATGGGCATCTTCACCTCCACACTTGCCATTATCTCGGCTGGAGGACTGCTATTCGGACTGGGAATTCCATTCGTGCACCAGGTAGACGTTGATCTTTGATCCTTGATCCTTGATAAACCAACAATTGTTTTGCTAATCGGGTTTGTTTGCATTGCTGATGGGATAGAAGACTCAGTTTAGTAAAAACACATCAATAGTTGTATTTTGATCTTTCTCATTTCTCCAGGTAACAGTCATGCCCTTCATCGCACTAGCCATTGGAGTCGACGACACGTGAGCCTTTTTTTGTAGTTTGATCTTTGATCTCATTAATATGATTGTTCATCTCCTAGTTTGACCTTTCCCTTTTCCTCTTCCTGTTCGAGGACCATCTTATTTTAACTTACTCTTATTTTTGTGTTTTAAATTATTGATTTTTTTATTATTTTTTATCTTTTTTGTAGTTTGATCTTTGATCTCTTCAGTTACGTCATGTTGGGTGCGTGGCAGGACACGAAACGGACGCTCTCGCCAGAGAAGCGAATGGCGCTGGCTCTGGAAGAGGCCGGAACGTGAGCACTTCCTGTTGATCTTACACACAGAGAAAACATACTAGGAATACGACATTTGGCACGCCTACTAATACTACTAATGCCCTACTTATATATTAGTAGGCCCTACTTATATATTAGTAACTTGATGTCGTATTCCTAGTATGTTTTCTCTCTGTGTAGGTCTTCATTGTTAGATCTCCGCGGACGAATATTTTAATAATTTCTTTGAATTTTTCCTATTTTTATACTATTTCTAGGGGATATGGTGTTATACCACATCATTCCACAGGCCGGTCAACCATCCAGAAAGGCCTTTGGAGTGAGAGAGCGTTGAAATCGAGAGGGACTCTCTCACTTTTGTACACTCTCTCGCTCTAACCCTGGTCTGTAGGTTTGGAATCATGTGATACTTAATAACGACCTCCGTTGATCTTTGGTTTTTTCCCTATTCCATATTGTTAATCTTTGATCTCTCTCAATTCAGGGCTATCTCAGTGACTTCCATCACTTCCATTCTCTCCTTCGGCATTGGTGAGTCACTTCTGCTCCCTCGCGCATGAGTGTGATAATGGGGAGAGACGAACTCATATCTCTGGTAGTATAGTGGTTAGTATCCGCGCCTGTCACGTGCGAGACCCGGGTTCAATTCCCGGCCAGAGAGAATCTTTTGCTTTATTTGGATAAAATTAAGGCACCTTCTCCTCCACGCCAGCCATCTCCATCTTCTGCAAGTTCATCGCTATCGCTGTCGTTTTCGACTGGACTTATCAGGTTCATTTTCAGAATATATAATTACAGAATGCAATAGTTTTTGTATTATTAATATTTGCATATGTCTTTGTTTCGTTATCCCATTCAGTTATCGTTCTTACTGGACTTACTATCAGGTTCACGTGCAAAAAAAATAGAGTTAATAACGTCATCTCTCATAAACAGAATACTTAAAAAGAATTTTATTATTATTATTATTATTGTGTTATCTATATTTTTTCATATTATCATTTTTTTATATTCAGTTGACGTTCTTCGCTGCCGTGATGGCTCTCGGGGCTCGTCGTGAGGCCGCCGGATACCACTGTGTGATGGTGTGGAAGAAAATGCCGCAGAAGGACATTGACAGGGTGATTTTTAAAAAAAAAAATTAAATAAATAAAATAAATTTTTGAGGACGATCGACCCCCACAATGTTCGGATTGTCAGGGAAGCGTCCACGTAGTGTGTTTCCCTAATTGGGAAAAGGCGCCGAACAGCGGCTCTTGGGCGCCTTTTCCCAATTAGGGAAAGACACTCGTTGCTCGTTTGCATTACATTCCTTGAGGCACCAGAACATTGTGCCCCTTTCGCTAGAGTGTGGTAGTAAATTAGGAAAGGGTAAAAAGAAAGCGTACGAGACAATTAAAATTATCTTTACTCCGATTACCTCACTAAATATCACCATTGCTCTTCCGTAATCTAAATGTGCTTTTTATCCTTCCCTAAGGACGCTGATAAATAATTAGCGAGCAATAAAACATCATTAATTTTCGTAAACAACACGTATTAGAAAAATACATTTATAAACCGAAATATGCTTTATATAACAATATTCCACATGTCGACCAACCCGACACAACAGGGGGCTTGGGAGTGAGAGAGAGCGCGCGTCAAATCGAGAAGGACTGTCTCACTTTTGTACACACTTTCGCCCTGTTCTCTTTCTGCATCGTACGTACTGAAAATATCGGAACGTTTACCGCAACGTGATCAAAATATTCAGAATTTGCATCTTTGCGAGTACGCATTATCATGATTTGCGTTTATGCTACATAATTCGATTAATCCGCATCGATTTGCCGGAATCTACCCGGACATGCCCGATGAAATATGTAAAACAAAGCGACAAATTCGATTGCAAAAAAAGTACAGAACCGACAATTACGGGTATTTTCCGGCTGTATACGGTAATGATGACAATTCGGTTATTTTGTCGGTTTTCGCATCGAATTTTCTCCTTTGTTTCAGATATTTCACCGGTCATGTCCGGGTAGATTCCGGCAAATCGAGGTGGACAAAAAATATAAGCCTACTCACAAGTGGTAAATAATTTTCTGCTCAAAGTTACAAAAATTGAATATTTTGATAACTTTGCGGTGAACGTTCTGATATTTTCAGCACGTACGATAGGGTTAAAGGAACAGTGAACTCTCAAATTCTGACTAGTGTGGTCCACTTTCCGCGAGCCACGCTAGTAGGCGAAAACTGTGTTTCATAAGCTCAGGTGGTGCAGCGGTAGAGCGCTGTTTCTATCCACACAAATCCTGGTAAGACCTATGCAATTTAGGTTAATTCAACTGTGGTACTGCTACTTTACGGCCCCTATAAAATTGTGTGATGAAAAATAAATTTAAAAAGTTGTTCAGTCCAAGTGCCCCGATGCCATCTCGCCCACTCGTCGCTTCTTCGAGGACAAATTTGCGCCCTTCATATGTCATCCCGCCACGAGGTTTTATTTACTTAAATAACATTTTTTCAAAATTTTCAATTTCTAAATAATAATTAGTAACAATAACATATCGGTGATATGTGTAACAATGCAGGAACATTTATCATTTTTAAACGATATTTCGAATACAATATATTAATAAATAGGTAAAGGTAAAGGTAAAGTTACTACCGGAATCAAGAGATGTTAATGTCGACTAGCGACTACTCTGCCGGGGCTCACCGGTAAGGCTAACTAGGTCTACGTATCCCCTGCTGACCGGGCTTCTGGGGCACGTTACCTTCCGCAATCAAAGTTGCTACCAAATAAATAATGAAATGTCTAAAATACAGTGTCCATTCTTTGCGGCGGCAGCACAGCCGTTGTAGTGGAGATGACCGAGTGTTTGGGGGCAACCATCCAGCCTGAATTTATTTTTAAAATTTAAGCTTAATTTTTAATATTTTAACGAACCGAGTCCGACAGATTTGAGCGCGAAATGACGGATCGACTTGTTGAGTGCGAAGTAGATGAAGGGAGGGGAGCCTGTAATTAGTATTTTTAAATTATAGTCAAATTCAAATTAATTAATAAAATAACTAATTTTAATATTACCATGGCTTAGCTGCCAGGCGACTTGTCCCGCGACAATCACTCCGGGAGGAGCGGGCAAGAAATTCATGTAAACGTAGCTGCAAATTGTGCTTTACACATTTCCTAAGCTTTCAACTGCATAGGTGTGTACTGTACCACTTATTAAATATTCTATATATATTTTTCAATTTCAATTCTGAGAAAAAAAGGCTCATAATGTAAGAATTCATTACGCCAAGGAAGGACAAAATTTTGAACTCGTAGCTTTTTTCACATATTGACGTTGCTCTCAGTCCCATAAGACAGGTAATGATGTGAGTGGGAATAAGCGTAGGTAGATTTTCCCTTTTTTAGCCGTCTGATTTACTGATTTTTCAGCCAACTGAGTATATTTTCACGAGCGACTTTTTAAATAAATATATATATTTTTAACTTTAAAACTTACATCAAGGCTGCCACAAGGTTAACACAGCAAATGGCCATTGCTTGCACGAAAACCTGTAAATAGCGCATTTTATATGTTTAAATCACAAATAATAAACATATCTATATAAAATGCACTACAAAAAGGAAATCATCATTATTCGATAGTGTTATTCCAGTTCTCTTTGTTCATACATAATCAAGGTATCATACAAATATAAGTATTGTCACTTGAATAATCTTACCGGGGTGTTGCTGACGAGTCTCTTTCCCCTGTTGTTGGCGGATATGGATTTCTGAATTTTTATAAGTATGTTTATTGTATCCATTCCTCCAATCATCCCTACCTTCATGAAATGACAACTACATTCAGAAAACTTTGTTTTTTACAATGAAAAACTACTAATTGCAAGCGTCAAACGATCGCCTATGAAAGGCACTATGAAAACACAGATGAAAACAAATTTCAATAACGAATAATTTTCAAATGTGTAGTTGGACAAACAACACACAACTGGTTACACATAACTGTTTTACTGGCAAAAAATGTATATTAATTTTGAATGGATCATCTTGTTCAGTGTTCCCTCAGGCATTGTTGGTTGGTAGAATACAGTATTCGATCACCATCTTGCATACCACAAATTTTTATGCAATTGTTTCACCTGTGCTCATATTTTTAGCAAATGCAATTTCCTAGGCGATGTTTACCAAATCAACTTGCTTCTTTTCATTGCCAAGTAGACATTAGCAATGAACATCTCATAATTTTTTTCTGTCTTACAATTATTTTTACTGAGCCTACTGTAGAGAACCAGGTGCAAAAACGTGTTTGTCGAAGGAAATTATCCGGAAGTTACAGTACTACTTTTCTACCGTAAACCTACATTTTTGATGACGAGAACGATGCACAGCAGGAGGTAGAGCGTGCACGAGCAGGAGGCCACCACCATGTTGTGTATCGCGTGCGGCCAGTTGACATACTGTAGAGCGACGATTGCCAATTTTTAAAATCCATAACATATGCGCACTGCGTGTGCTCGGACGACGTTTCCCATTTCCACTATAAGCAACGATTTGCTTCCCTTTACATAGAATGCGGTAGTTATCCGACAACCCATATGAAATGGCATAGCCTTATCAGTTACAGGCATCGATTACAGATGTCGAGGTTATGGGATACTATTTCTTAGATCAGACGCCCACTCAACACTGAAGATAAAAAAATCCGAAAAGATTTTTTTTAAAGCAGCACTCTTGTCATATACTAGCCTAGTTCAAGTAGTGGTCACAACGTCCGCCCACTTCTAGGGAACAAAAATTCGAAAATTTTCGGAAAAGAGAATATGACATCACGATTAATCTATTTATAGCAATGAGAGTAGACTCCCGAAGACTAGAGACTAGCAGTGTGAAGATCAAATGGGCCAGAGATTGGTTTTTCCCCTGTAGTCGGCATTTACGGATTAGGGCATGTGCACTGATTTGGTGACATTGGGATTAGTCTAAATGGGAATTCTGGGAGCCAACGGAGTCCTCCGAGAATAGATTTTGTCCATGATCAATACTGTGACTACAGTGGTGTGTTGTGTGGTGCTCAGACTCGGATTAACGCGTCATTTTCAGTGTATTTTCGAAAATAGTAATAATTTATAAAATATGTAAACCAACTTCATCGGTAGTGTGTCCGGGAATGAAGGGAGAGAAGAACATGGACTCGTTGGCAGAGTTGAAAATCACCTGGAAATTAAAATTTACTTAAAATTGCAGGTGATTTACTTTAAATTTAATTTTAATTAATTATTCAGCACCAGTGTTGCAGCTGGCTTACCTGATTGTCCATCTAGTAGAACCTTGCTACCGTAAAACCGCTTGACATGGAAACCATTTACCTTTTACAGCAGGGGATTTTTATCAGAATAATATTTTTATCACTGGGGGCCAAGAGTGGTGTGTTGTGTGCTCAGACTCGGATTAAGGCGTCATTTTCAGTGTATTTTCGAAAATATTAATAATTTATAAAATATGCAAACCAACTTCATCGGTATTGTGTAAGCTTACCGGTCGCGTGAAGAAACACATGAACAGACCGTAGCACATGCAGATTCCAATGTACACGGTTGTCTTCGCGTTCTGAAAAGGCCAATCTCACTCTCTGTACGCGGCGGGGGGTTGCGCGGTCGGCGCTGGGAATGGGTGCCCGGCTGTGAGTGTTGTGACTAAAAATTCATGAAGTCAGGTTGAAAAGTCTCCTATTTAAGAGTCTTATATGTCAATTGTGACCCTAATGAGACCCATAAGGGGCTTGTGCTATCACATTTCGGCATCAATCACGTTTTCTGTCACATAATTCCACAGGCCGTTCAACCTTACAGAAAGGCCTTTGGAATGAGAGAGCGTGTGAAATCGAGAGGGACTCTCTCATTTTTGCACACTATCTCGCTCTAACCCTGATCTGTAGGTTTGGAATCATGAGCTGTGTGCCATTTCAACGTTTCCGATCGTCATTTAGATCCAAAGTTCGGGAAGTATACTCGGATTGCTTACGCACAACTATCGAATAGCGCATTCTGGACCTAATTTACCGAAAAGAAATGGGTAAACTACTCACGGTGAAAAAATGTGACAGATTAAGCATGTCAAACAGTCGATTCAGAGCTAGCACAATGCAGCACGAGGAGGCGGTGCACCACATCGCTGCGAACAGATTATCGATTACCATTTACCGTAATCGCAAGCTTACTGTATCCCAAAATGCCAACAGCCGTGGTTGCCACAGGATTGGAGCAGAAAACGGCGCCCTGCAAAGACGCAAAACAATTGCATCGGCCGGGAATCGAACACAGGCCGCCCGCGTGGCAGGCGAGCATTCTACCACTGAACCACCGATGCTGGCAGGAGTGAGCACACTCACCTCCAATAGGAGAATGCCGAACCCGATGCAGTTAGCGATGATCGCGAACATGTCCAGAATCGCCAGCCAGAACATGATCTGATTTGATTAATCATTTTTTAGTTTTTAATATTTTAATACTTTGATACAAGAGGAGCGCAAATCCCTGCCGAGACCAATCATGCAAGGAATGTAGAGTATCTGAAATTCAAATTTTACTATTCCAATAAGTTTACAATTCGATTAGTCTTCGGGGGCCATGGACAGCTTTAAACCCCCTGAGCCTGTCATATTTTATAATCGTCTATTACCCCACTTAAACATATTTTCGTAGACTTACTTCCCTGTTATTCAATGTATTCAAAATCATTCCATATTCACTCCGGCCTTACACAACATCAAATACACAACGACCGTTCATTCGAATTCTCTTGTTATCATTTCTGTTTTTAGTAGCGGAACATTTTATTATGTGTGACGATCGAATTGGAATACCTCGGTAATGATGCCGAAAACAAGGGAGTAAACGCCGAATTCGACGTGTTTCTCGCCGTGCTGCTCCGCCCACGCCGGCCCCATCGGCATTACAGCGCTGAATATAATTATAAAAATACGTAATCTCATGCAATTATAGGGTATTTCCTTGCAAAGTATTGCAGTTAGGCACCATATGGTGTACGTACCCTAGACGACACATGATTCCAAACCTACAGACCAGGGTTAGAGCGAGAGAGTGTGCAAAAGTGAGAGAGTCCCTCTCGATTTCACACGTTCTCTCACTCCAAAGCCCTTTCTGTAAGGTTGAGCGGTCTGTGGAATGATGTGACGAGAATAGGAGTTTTAACAGATGCTTGTGAACGGAAAAAAGCGTGCGAAATGGATTTTGTAATTTTAACTTCTAAAATATGCAAACCTGCAATTGTACGCGTCACTCTGCAGCATCGATGGCATGAATTCGTACTGCGTTGCGAACATTTTTTTCTGTAATTAAATATATTAATTACTAAAAAAAAGTAATTAAAAAATAATTAAATATATTAATTACTAAAATCATAATGCGTTATACAAAATTCAAAATAGTATCGGAAGGGGATATGGGGCACAAAAACATTGTACCCTCACAGCGCCTCAACTAATCAAAAAATATGCCTGTCATGTTCTGGCATTTCGCCAGTTCCTTTGGCATTACACACAGAGAAAAATTACTTCGCCATTCATGCGAGTTAATGATTAAATTACTTAAGCTCTCCACACTTTACACGCTCTCTCTGCATAAACTAAGTAATTCAATCATTAACTCGCATGCATGGCGAAGACATTTTTCTCTGAGTGTAGGAAATAGCGAAATGGCAGAACGGGCAGGGGCTGACTGGGGATACTGCGTCAACTGAAATCGTTTCCCGCCGATATTCAAAAGGGGGCGGAGCTACGAGACATCAAGAAGCCGCGACCTAATCTCCATTCGTTTTCAGAAGATGGCATTTGGTGTCATTTTTGTTAATAGACGCTGAGTGAGTGAATTGACCTCAAGTTCAGAACTTGAGTGCGTGAGAGCGGACTTTTGGGCAAACGAGCGTGATTTCAATTAGATGTCGACACATAGAGATCCATTTTGTTGAGTACATAGTACGTGGACGTGAGAGGGGGTGAAGATGCTTGAACAGTAGAGAATCGGGCTGAGTAAATGATTGATAGAGAGAGAGGGGTAGGTCAGAGATAATGATTAAGCCTGAGATAATGGATACCAGTTCACGGAAGTTAGATGACGTTTAATCCGAAGTGAGTAGGTGGGAGCGACATTAATTAAAATATTTCGTCAGAAATATTATTTTTCTGATATCTGGGAATGACAAAATCATACGACACTCAATTTCTGTGAATCCACCAATAGAAATTGCATATGTTTGGCCGGATTATGGATCAGATTACATATAGATATTTGGCCTCGTTACGTATTATTTTGGTATTCCATCATGGGACAAAACGCCGAGCCCTCAAACTACGATTCCAGAAATTAATAGCACGGCTTAAATCTCGATACGTGCGATTTGCAAAACAATTTCGGCGATTAGTGAGGCGGACAAATCTTCTCTCTTTAGAAACACATTACTGCGGACCTCCAGAAAGGGTTCAGCGACGAGAGAGTGCGCAGAAGTGAGAGATCACATGATTCCAAAACTACAGAGCAGGGTTAGAGCGAGAGAGTGCGCAAAAGTGAGAGAGTCCCTCTCGATTTCACACGCTCTCTCACTTCAAAGGCCTTTCTGTAAGGTTGACCGGTCGGTGGAGTGATGTGAGATCCTCATTCGATTTGTTTTCTGGAGAGCAGACTGGGTTGTGCAATGATGAAAAAATAAAGAGGCAAAACCATAAAAAAATAAATTTTTTTCAGAATCGTGATGATTTTCATCTACGGCGCTTACATCTTCACTGCTTTCTACGGTTGCTCGCTGCTGCAGGTTTGATCTTCGATCTCTTGAATATGAGTGATCTTTAATCTCTGCGGGAACTCCAATTACCACCCGAATTCCGGTGGATAGAAGATAGTTAGATGAAGATGGTAATAGGGGCCTAACCTCTCATATCTTACCCTAACTGGATCCTGGCACATGATTCCAAACCTACAGACCAAGGTTAGGGCGAGAGAGTATGCAACAGTGAGAGAGTCCCTCTCAATTTCACACGCTCTCTCACTCCAAAGGCCTTTCTGGATGGTTGACCGGCCTGTGGAATGATGCAGGTATATCCTGCATTTACAGATGGAGGACATTTGCCGTATACGGTAGAATGCTGCGTATTTATAGATAATTCATTGCCATCTCCACTTGAGAACTAGAATTTTTAAATTCGGGTAAATAATTGGATTAGCTCTCTTCATTTCGCACACTCTCTCACCAAGCGACCGGTTCAGAGAGTGTGCGAAATGAAGAGACCTAATCTAATTATTTACCCGAATTTCAAACTCTATTGAGAACTACTTCTTGCCATCTCTTAAAAAAGGTGGAAACACACTGATCTTTGATTTTTCCAGCCCAATCTGACGCCCTCTCGACTGGTGGTCGATGATTCTCCGCTCATTCACTACCTCCACTTGGCGCAGGACAAGATCTGGGCGGAAGGTACTCTAAAAATTCTTAAATTAATTAAAATTAATTTAATATTGATTAGTCAACTCTTAAACATTATAGGCGTAATTGGCCGAGTGTACGTGAACAACGCGCCCGACTTCTCTCGCCACCCTGAGCAGGTTTGTCTGCGATCCTAGAGAATGAGAGAGCATTTCGGGGGCATAGCTCAGTGGTAGAGCGCTCGCTTAGCATGCGAGAGGGCTGGGGTTCAATTCCCCATGCCTCCAGAGCATTTTTGCAGATTGCCAGAATGAAACAGTTCGTTAGCGAACTCGAGTCGACGCAGTATTCGATGGGTTCGAACTCGACTTCCTTCTGGCTTACCGAGTATGATCGATACAGGTGCGTTACGAAAAAAATAAAGAAATTATTTAGGTGATGTGTTTCAAATGCCGTGCTATGAGAAAACATCACTAGAACCAGCACTTCGACACTCACTTAGGTTTCGAGCTAGTTAGTAGCTAGGTAGCTTCAACCATTTGAATTGGTCGAAATTGAGTGAATCGGTCGATGCATCATCCTTGTTTTTATCGTCCGTTATATTTCACACAGCCGCGCTATGAGAAAAAAGTCCCTAGAACCAGCACACAAAGTGAACATTTTCACGTACCAGAAAGTCACTAGAAATAGGAGACATTTCGCGCACAGGGATGTTTTTTATTTCACTTATCCTGGTGACTTTTTCTGATTGCCGAAAACCCTATAAAAAAAAAAAAGTAAAGGTGTTCCATGTCAAGCGATTTTACAGTAGCAAGCTACCACGCTAGATGGGGCAAGCCGGTAAGCCAGCTGCAACGTGGGATTACGTAACCCAAGCTTTCCCAAGGCATCTAGGGCACGTTACCTTTCGCAATCAAAGTTGCTACCAATTTACCGCCCCGAGGTGGATGGAAGGCTTGGTTGGCCTGGGCGGGGATCGAACTCGTGATCCTTCGAATGACTAGCAGTTGCTTACACCACTCGGCCATTCTGCCCCCTACCCTATACACTGAGAGAAATACATAAATAGCATAAAATGAAATTGAAGATTTTCAAAATTTCTCTTTTCATAGAGCCCAAAATGGAGTCATAAAAACGGTAAATGTTTTAAACTAATATATGTAAGAAAATTGCAGGCAATTCTTCGACGGTGACGATTCGACCTTCTACAAGACGCTCGACTCCTTCCTCTCCTCCTCGTTCAATAAACACTGGGACACCAATCTACAGTGGGCACCGCAGCCGGGAGGGAAGGTTTGTGGGAAAATCATGTGATGAAAGTTCAAAAATATGTCATCGCAAGCCACTCTAGACGCCATTTAGCAAATGTCGCAAATATTAACCGTCGTATAAAAATAGAATACAGAAAATGTAAAAGGTATTTGGGAACTTTTTAAAATGGTTCTGAGATCCTCTGAGGAGTGTCAATTGGTCAGTCGGAACGAATTTACTTACGACTGACCAAGATCTACTTTTGTGGATTCCTTGAAAGCAACAAAATCGATAATTGAAGCCGGGCGCTCGCTATGTGAAGAAGTTCTTCTTCACGACCGCATTCAAGATCAAGAACTGGGATGTGAGAACGAATCTGCTGCTGCAGTGGAGAAACATCACCAGCAAGTAAGCGAGAACAGAGAGATCAAGAAGGTGCTCTATCACTTTAGTCACACACTTATTTTCTAGTATTCGAAACGAACGTTCGTATTCTAAGCTATAGAAATTAAATACACTACACTTTATGCATAGTTCCGGATACAGGAACGGTCTATGGGGAAATGTGGAGCCGGCTCTAGGTACGATCCTGGGGAGCTTAGAAGCCGGCTTCAGATTTGGTCCATATTATGCAACGAGTATTGCGAGATTTTGAGGCGATTTATAGCGAAAAATAAACGTAAAAACCGTATTCCATTCTTTTTAAAAACATTTTTAGACGATTTACATTATTTTTAAAATATTTTTTGTTTGCTTTCCAGGTACCGCGACTTCGAGGCGCTCGTCTTCGACGAAAACAACTTCTATAGTGATCAGGCAAGAATTTGAATTTTTTTTCATTTCATTTTCAATTTCATATTCAATTTCAATTTCATCTAGATGGAAACATATCCTATCCAGGAAAAGGAGGATTAGTTAAATTAGACTTTGACATTTGAATAGATCTGTTTCGCGATTAAACAATTGATCTTTGATCTCTGCAGATGCTCGAGCTGAAAACAACCACTTTGCAATCGCTCGGCACCGCCATTCTCACGCTCATTACCGTATGCATTCTATTCGTCGCCGAGACGCAGATCGTCTTCTGGGTATTGCATTTTTTAAATGATACGTGCATGAGTGCTTGAATTAAATGAATGGTCCTCTGTAGCGTGCACTCTCTTTCTGTACCTATGATTCCAAACATACATACCAGTGTTGGAGCGAGAGAGTGTGCAAAAGTGAGAGGGTCTCTCTCGATTTCACACACTCTCTCACTCCAAAGGCCTTTCTGTAAGGTTGACCGATCACTTTGCCGTGCTTTCTCTTAGCCAGATCAATTGTTTAGGAGCGGAACGCTTGTTTAGGAGCGGAACGCTTTATTATATTGGACGAGTGTTTGTGAATTAATAATACGGCATTTATAATATTTCAGAATCTGCCCTCAGCGGAAATTTTGAAAATCACGAATTGATGCGCAGGTCGTGTTCACGCTCATCTCGATGGACATTGGCACCGCCGGCTTCCTCTCGCTGTGGGGCGCCGACCTCGACCCGACTACCGTAGTCAACATTCTGGTCGGGACCATGCATCATTTGAATCAGTCTCGTAGTTGGCATATTGAAATAATACCATTGTAAAAAAAGGAAATGAAATCAATATCTATGACCATGTATACCGTTCGCAGATGTCGATCGGGCAGTGTATCGATTTCGCGACGCACGTCGGCTACCGTATCTACAGGAGCGAGTATCGGGACCCGGACAAGCGCATCAGGGACGCGCTCGGCGCCATGGGATGGCCCGTGATGCAGGGCGGATTGTCATCGCTCCTCGGTGAGTGTTCTTTGATCTTTCATCTCCAAACATCGAAAAATATCGACTGTTGATCTAATCAATTCGCCTTTTCGTCTTTGATCTACTGCCTTTTAAAAAATTATATGGAGCTTTGTGTATTGTAGTATAGTTATTTGAGCTTTGATTTTACAATATTGTAGTTTGAGCTTTGAACTTTTCCAGCCATCGCTGTCATGATCGTCGTGCCGTCAAACGCCGTCCGCATGTTCGCCCGCACCTCAGTACTGGTCGTCGCAACGGGTTTGATCTTTGATCTTTATCTTCTAAATTGTATATTATATTATTCTTATTTCTTCGCTTTTCAAGTTTTGCGCCGATCGTTAGACAAAATTGTATTTTAATATTAAAATATATCCAGTAATTTCGTAAATTAATCGATAACGACTCTTTGAAGGTCTCTTCCACGGTCTCTTCATCCTTCCCATCGTCATTCGCACGTTTGCCAGCAACGCCAAAGCACACAAACCACTGGACCACGAGAAGAACCACTAGAGTACCGTAGTAGTTGCTGCATTTGATCGCCAAAAATTTTAGAGTTTGAAATTCGGGTGAACATTTAGATTAGCACTCTGCATTTCACACACGCTCTACACCGGTCGATAGGTGAGAAAGTGTGTGAAATGAAGAGACTAAATCCAATTATTTAACCGAATTTTAAACTCTAAACAATCTATTTCACATCGTGTCTTCATAAGTTTGCATTGTTTGTCCGGTAGATTAGATTTCTTCCCGTTTTTACTGTGAAAATCCAATGAGACATTCCAAATATTTTTTACTTTCTAGCCTCTGTTATTGTTCCCTCAACTCAAATTTGCAATGCGCTGCGGTAGAGTTTTCTAGAAAAAATCACAAAAGTATCAAAAAGCGTCTAATTGTTGCCCGTGAGATTTTATTCTGCTCCCAAAGTCCGCACTGTTTCCCAGAGATTTATTGGTGCTGTACGGGTTGAATCCGAGTTAGAAATGAAGCAGTTTTCAAATATCAAGTCGATTTTGCACGCATTGTAGGCTACATTACATTCTTCGAAACATTTTATGTGTTATTGCCTCGTTGATGGAATGGTTCCCACGAAGGAAAAGAAAAAGTGGAAGACCGATGGCAATAATATGATCTTTTTTCGAAAGATGATTTGACCGGACTTTCTCTGTGAAGCAAGGAGCAGCAAATACAATGCCATGCACATCGGAGCTCTCAACTGACTTCCCACACATCATTCCACAGGCCACTCAACCTTACAGAAAGGCCTTTGGAGTGAGAGACCGTGCGAAATCGAGAGGGACTCTCTCATTTTTGCACACTATCTCACTTTAACCCTGATCTGTAGGTTTGGAATAGGGTGGCCTAATCCGGGCCAGCCCGGGACCGGGACCAAAAACGGTACCGGTCCCGTTTTTGGTCCCGGTCCCGGTACCGGTCCCGCACGGGTCCAAAAATCCATTTCGGTCCCGTTTGGTCCCGCTGGTCCCGCGGGACCATTTCGGTCCCGCGGGACCGGGGAAGGAAAACTACAGCACAGTAAGAGGAATCGCACTTGAATCGTGTTTATTTACATGCAATATCATTAGCAAGTGCTGCAAAACTAATATTTCTACTTTTTGAAGAATTTTTTTGAAAATTATTTTTTCGGAAAAAAAATTATTTTTTTTTGAAAAAAAATTTTTTTCCAAAATTTTATGGAAATGTGTTTAGAGGGATCCCTTGTTCGCGTAAGGCTATTTCACTTTCACAAAACACTTATCCGGGCTCAAATACTCCATTTTTTAAAGTAATCTTACAGTGGTCCCGCGGGACCGGCAGTGGACCCGCGGGACCGTTTTGGTCCCGCGGGTCCCGGGACCAAACGGGACCGCACTCTCGCTTTTCGAGTCGGTCCCGGGACCAATCCGGTCCCGGGACCGCGGAATTCGGACCCGGATTAGGCCACCCTAGTTTGGAATCATGTCCCACAACCATCGAAGAGGGCGCATCAACTCTAGATAAGTGTCCAAACTGTAAAGCTGCCTCATTCCACAACGTGCTGTGCTTGAATCCCTCTCCTCTCCTAACTTGCCTCCAATCTTCACTCACTCCTTGTGTCGGGAGATCACGATTCCATTCATCTCCCTCCGCTCCACGCTGTTTATCTTGTCATTCGCTTCCTCACTCACGAGCCCCCCCCCCAATCTCCTCCCCTTCCTTCTCCGCTCTCTCTCTCTCCCTCTCTATCTCTCTTTCCCCCTTCTCCTTCCATTCCTTGCCCCGCTTGCCGTCACGATTGCTTTGCTCCGTCACTCTCCACATGGTAAGGACTTCTCGTTCCGGGACGTAGTCCATCAACTTTGACTTACCTCCTGGTCTGCCCTTTAGACGCAGAAAAATGTAGTAGGCAATAACACGAAAGGTTATTTATCTTGCGTTCAATATTTTTTCGGCACAAAGTATCGATAGTTCATCTCATGTATACAGGGCATCTTACTTAAGAAAAATAGTTCGGAACGAGTCGGTAAACTCCTTTTTTTCGGTCTCATGAAAACGGAACTTTTGGATGAATTTTCATTCTTCACGATCTTGTTGAGCGAAGCTATAACATGCATGCATATTACGATGCGACAAAAGGGGTAATTAAACGACCTGTATAATCTGTCAAAAGTTCGCGAAAAACTGATGCGGAAAAATTCACGACCTCCGTGAAAAGTTCGCGAACTTTTCTGCCACCTAGGTTAGCGACAAGAAATAGCGTGCGAAAGTGAGAGAATTAGGGAAATGGTGAGTGGTTTTCTCGCAGATTTTTCTGCAACAATTTTCTCGCATAAAACTGACAGATTATATAGGTCGAAAGAAAATTAATTAATTTATTTATTTATTTTTATTTTTTAAATTAAATCAGGAATGGGTAGTGCTGGCCGTGTTGCTGTCCTGCATCGTCTTTCTCCCACTGGCGATTTATGCGGCCTACAAATACACGCGAAAGCCGCAACCCGGATTGCGCATTGGAAGTTTGGAAAGCGGCGAGAACAAGGTAACGACACATCATTCCACAACCTTCCAGAAAGGCCTTTGGAGTGAGAGAGTATGTGAAATCGAGAGGGACTCTCTCGCTTTTGCATACTCTCTCGCCCTAACCCTGGCCTGTAGGTTTGGAATCATGTGACGAGTAAAACCGGGTGTGCTTGAATTGGTAGCACTCTCCTCATTCTGCATGATCTCTCATTAGCAATGCCAAATGATATGAGTTAAAACAATTTTTTATCTTTTGTATTTTTCCAAATTCCCCATATGTTTCTCATCTCGTAACTCGTCATACATTGCATTGCGCACTGTAGGCAATTTGTTTAGGCCACTTTTTATGCAACTTTATGCAATTTTTACGAATTTCCAGATGAAAATTGTAAGAAACAATGCAAATGCTTTACGTTGTTTCTAAACTTTCCGGAACATAAGTTCTGGCTCACCACCTTACTCATGAGACTTGAAATGTGTGTGGTTGGACTGGATATCTCTTCCGTCACACTGTCACTATTATGTTTGTGAATCGAAGAGACCCGAAGAATATCGTCCATTTACTACTCTACTAACGTCTCAGAAACCTAGGGAATGCCATGACTTTCAATGGTAGCCATGTGTATTGTTGGAGCGGTGGCTAAATTGCTGTCCGCATCGCCACCACGCGCCCGCACACTTTCACAATCCATCTCAATACGTTAGCTGGGCCGGTAAACCGTCACACATCGCTTCTCCTCTCTCTCTCTCTCTCTCTCTCTCCCTCTCTCTCTCCCGTCGTAGCTTCACAGTCTTGAAAAACACAGCAATTGTCTCGCATAGGCCCTTCCAAAAAAGCCCCCCCACCTCACAGACCCGTTCACATCATTCGACAGCTTGGGGATACCGGACCAGAGAAAGGGTAAGGTGAGAGGGAACTGAGCATCGCCTAAACAAATCTTGGTTTTCCTTGTAGACCAAAACTTGAAAGGGCTACAGCGAAATTATGGTAAAAGCACTTTTTCAGAGCCTGCTCTTTCAGATCTCAGTAATCTCTTCCGATTTCGTCGTTCGGCCCGACGAGCCACCAAAGCGAAGAACAAGTGCGGTTTATTTGATTTTTTATTACATCATCAATCTAAGGAAAAAGTCGCTAAGGCATAAGGCAAACATGGTTAATACGTGAAAGACACTAGAAATAAGAGGCATTTGAAATATAGGTAAGTGGGCATGCTCACTTTGTGTCGTATTGATTTTTTGTATGCAAGCGACCATTCCTCTTCATTACAACACCGTTGGTTGGCATGTGATATCTCATTTTCCTCGTCTAGCACGAATCCTCACAAAAGTAACGACGCGTTCGACGAAACCCCGCGCTAACTAATTGGATGGCTTATTGGATAAGAAAGGGCGTAAAGATTAACACGCAGAAAACATGCCCGAAATCGAACACGTAAACTATGAATTCACATACTAGCACGAAATGAAGATATTATCGTTCTTCTTTAATGAGCATATGAACTAGAAACAGAGCTAGATATACTAACATAATTACATATGGAAATGGTGGACCAGGTATCTTCATTTCTGAGATTTTTCACTCGTCCTAACATACCAACGTACACCTAATAGCATGTGTGTTCGTACGTGTTCCCTTCTTCAGTTTCCCCCGCTCCTTCTCATCTTCTCACAGCACCGAGAAGCGTCGAGAGTGGAAGAGAGGAGAACCGAGGGAGGAGACCGTCTGGTACTGATCGAGAACCTTTGGAAGGGGTCAGGAACGAGAGAGTTTCTCTCCATTTTATGCTGCGCAAATTTCATGGGTGGAATTCCACCCTTTGAAGGTGGAAAACTCGTGTAACTCAGCTCAAACTGAACGAAATCTCTCCAATCAAAAAGGAAAGTGTTCAAAACGTGGCTTGCAATCCCTGTAGTAAGTTTGGAAGTTGTAGCTTCACTAGGAAAAAAGTTATGAAAGGGTGCATAAAACTGTTTTGCACCTTGTACCCCATGAAATTTGCGCAGCATCAGTGAACGATCTCCTGACTCCTTTGCGGAGGTTTGACTAGTTTGTGGAATGGTGTGATCTAACACTTTGTGCAGTGCGGAAACCTAGTTTGTATTTCTTCCTTTCTCAGACTCTTTCGTAGAGTAGCCACTGAAGAGAATGTGCGAAATAAAAGTCTAAGAAAACATATTCACAGTCAGATTTTGAAATTCGCGTAAATAATTGGATTAGATCTCTCCATTTCGCACACTTTTTGACCGGCGTAAATAGTGTGCAAAATGAAGAGACATAACCCAATTATTTACCCGAATTTCATGCTCTATTCACAGTGTTAGCCAGAGCGCATGCATGTTTCGGAATCTAATAGACAGCATCACTCGGCCCATCTTTCATTTCAAACCAACCAAAGCATGCTTGGGCCCAACCGAAATCTGAATGTCTTGCAGCCCGGTTGCTCGGACATTAATTTGCGAGCGATTCACGGCTTATTTATTTTCCCAATAGACTGCCATTCTCTTTTCTGAAAAAGGACATAAGAGAAATTACTGTTATAAAATAGACTAAACTTCCTTTTTGGATTTTTCTAATAGTCGATTTTCAGCCAGTTTCCTTCACGAGCAGGAGATTATGGACCCAGGGCCGCTGCCGAAAGATCTCGAGGTCGAATTGGAGAAAATAGAGGCGGAAAAGAAGAAGAAAGGACTTCTATGAATCGGCACAAGGAGGATAGACGGAATGAAATGAAATCTGTTGAAATACGACGACGTTACAATAATGTCTAACTATATACGACTCCATCTGTCGATATTCCGTAATCGATTATTGCTCCTTTTAGCCTACTTTTATGCCAGTTTCTTCTTCCTTGTTCATGATTCGTGGTACGATAAAAGCGGGTATGCTTCCCGTATGCACACACCAAACATGTGGGTTCGCACAAAACGACTCTATGAAATGCACTAAGAATGTTATAGAAAGAAAATGGAATACTGGTGTGGGTACTCTATTACTGGACCTCGATTAGTATCTAAATCCGCTAGGCTCTCTCTCCTTTGATTTCTGTTTTGCAGTGGGGCTTTTATTATTTTATTTGTATATCATGGGCCGCTTTGTCGGTTCTCTGTTCCAATATAAGTCAGCCAAGTCGCGACTTGTTTTTCTGACCCGGGAGAGGGGCAATTTGCCCGTCACATATAGGTTCTCGACATCGAGAGAGAGAGAGTATCCGGGTCGTGACTTGAGTTGATTTGAGAGTCGAGTAACAAACTAGCGCCACTTCCTTGACGCCTTGATGACTGTCATTATTTCATCTTTCTCGTGGCAATAATTTCCTTTATACATCATCCTGGCTCTCCTCCGGAAAGGGGATAGGGGGTAAAGAGTGTTTGATTTCAAGAGGGATCTCTTTTTTCTGGACCTTTTTTATTTGTTGGAACCTTCTTGTCGGATACGATTGCTATATGTGGCATGAAGAAATTCAGGTTGGTTGGAGCGGAAATTTAATTTAAATGGATCGAATGATGATAATTACAGCAGTGAATTTGAGCATCATTTTAACCTTTTCTGCCTGAAACGCATAATTTCAAAAATCAGTGAAAGGGATCAGCGGCAAGGAAGTGTGCGAAAGCGAGTGCCTCACTTTACACATTCTCTGCGTCCTCGTGTATTGTTTTTTTCCAGCAGGTAGTCTGGCAGACAGACGGACGGAATGATGTGGGGAGAGAGTTCCATCTCGAAGGTGGACTTCCGCAGATTTGCGGGCAGTGGAGACATCGCTTCCTTGTGTGGTTACAGCGACGGTACCACTTCCAACAGAGGACCGGAATTCAAGTAGCCAACATTCAAGAAATGCCCCTACGCTTAATGCTAATCGTCCAAGACCGACACTTCGATTGACCAAATAAGCCCAGCACGATCTATTCCCAAACACCTGTTGCCCTGAGTTCGAAGGTCCTGACCACTCCTGACCCTACCTCCCTGCAGGCCCATTTGCCTTGATGTCAATATAAATCTGTAAATCGCATGAATTACAAACTCAAAGTAGGTATTTGTTTTTTTATAAGAACAGCGGACTAGTGTCTGAAAATTGTATTTATTCGGCACTTTTTTTGGTGTAAAAATAATCACGCGATATATGGACCCCTCCACCCATTTTTTATAGATTATCTCAATCCTTCAAATCGTAATATGCAATTTACGCTTCACCTTTTCTGACAATTTTCCACCTGACAACTTCGACGAGAAACAGGAAAAGTTTCCGTTTTTTTGCGACTTGAGGGAGGAGGCAGAGCCCTATCACATTTCAGCCCTCTTGAAGTCAACGTCTCTTTGCCAGCGCGACAAGACGACTATACAGACTGCGAATCCTTGTCACTTCAGCGCCATTTATTTTTGTCATTTTCTGAAATACTTTTCCCTTTCATGATATTTGTTTTTCAAGACATTTCGGCCGCAGTGAGATAGAAATGCAATACATTTATCTGTTATCCTGTCTCAGTGCACCCTTTCCTATATAGATGTAGCACATCATAAAACACAGATAACAGTTCTTTCACTTTCCGTTGTTTCGTTCCTTTGTTGCGCTGTGGCGTCGTTAAATATATCCGATATATTGTAGTGTCCTCAGGTACCATGAAGCCTCGGATCTTCAATATATCGCATGTGGGCGATTACTACCCAGAAGTCTGCGGCTGCTCAAAGGTACCCGAGGCATTTAAAATTCTAATTTATTTTCTAGTAAATAATAAAGTACTGATAACAATGATTTCGCTTCAATTCACCTTCAGAGATTTCGAGAGATTCATTTGATTTCGTATATTGTACTATCAAATTGTCATTTACACGGGGAGCTCGGTTGATCTCATTCGGATTTTTGAGCACTTCCATCCCGAGTACACCTTCAACTACCAGAGCTACAAAGATGTTAGTAAGATTTAGTTCAGTAAAATTATGCAACAAATATGTAACAAAAATCCGCAAATGATTCTAGTAAGAGACATAATTCAATATTCCTCGACTATATTGTCAAATAATTGTGGGAACATCGTGAAAAGAGCCGATATCAGTGCACTTAGGTAACAAGGTAATAGCAAATGTTATTGAAGTATTTCAGCAGAGCAGAATGCGACGTTAGGCAACTTTGGCGGTGCTCTGGGAGCAATCCAGAGAGGAGATGTACTCACGGAGCTGAGTGGAATCGCGCTTGGACCCGGATTTCCATCAGTTTACGATCACTCCTCGTCGTACTGTACGTGCTCGGTGAGTTGGCTTATCTGCCTCTTTCAGACCAATGACGCACGGAAGTGTTAGTTCTTCGAAGCGAGGTAACTGAATCGCCTCATTTCCCATTCACACTTTCACACCGTCTCTCGACATTTGGACGTTAGTATTGGTGGGAACATGCTCCAAACGAGACAGACTTTCTTGTAGTTGTTAAAATCCCGCTTGAAAAGAATCGGATTAGTCGCAATACTGGTTATCGTAACAATGAATAACAGAAAGGGGCATCTAGCTCGGATGAGAAAGTGAATTGTCACTAAGAGAGGGTCGAGTTGAGTCGAGTCACTCGCAGTACTGTACGAGGGTGCCTCCAAGTCGTCGACCACCTGGGCTCCGCTCTCCTTCTTCATTCCATTCGACACGCCCTGCTTCGTGCTCACCATCGCCTGTCACATCATTCCACCGCCCGGTCAACCATACAGAAAGGCCTTTGGAGTGAGAGAGCGTGTGAAATCAAGAGAGACCCTCTCACTTTTGCACACTCTCTCGCCCTGACCCATTGTCTGTCGGTTTGGAATCATGTGACATCTATCGAAGGGGGGAACTCGTTCCCGATCATTGCGATCAACCGTCATATATTCCGCTTTTTTCTTAGTGAACCTGACTGAAAATTCGCTCTAACCCTGGTCTGTACTTTTGGAATCATGTGGCCTGTCTAGTACTTGGACAGGCTAGTTTTTTAGGGCTTCTGGTTTCAGGCGAGATACATATTTTTAGATTTGCCGCATAAAAGCAACCACAGTGAACTCTCTGATCTCCTGTCTGAACATTGTCAGGTGCGTTCTTTTATCAGAGAGAAAGTGATGGCAATGTGGTGGCAAAAAAAAATTCACAAATGAATTCGTCCATTACAGTGTGGGCATCTACTTGGTTGGCATCACCTACCTTCTCTTCCTCTTCAACGCTGACTATTCAGGAACTATGCTGGCAGCAGATCCACCCCATAAAATGTTCGATTTCCTTTTTTTGCTAGCTCAGTCATGAATCTGACCTAGTAACACGTTCAAAGTTCGCATACTGTAAGCCGCATAATCAAACGGCGTCTGTCATATTCCCGCTATCTCTTCAAAAGTTGAGAGAGGAGCTGGTAATTCCGCGAGGTGGAGGCGTTTGATGTGAGCGGTAAATACTTTCGAATTGATTTAGATTTGGTTTACTTTTTTCTGGACGTAGTACTCGTAAGCAGTTTGCCTTACCGGTGAATACCGGTAGTATCGCTCGATCCTTGGTATACTGGTATACCTTTAGTTTGTACGCCGTTCATATGCGTGTTCACTACAATTCAAGCTCTGATGAAGTTGACAGGACTCGGTGGTCTTCAAATATCTATTTGTCTAATCGATTTTTTTCAGTTCTCATCAATTCCGGATATTCCGTACCGCGGGGAGCCCGATTTCAAAGTGCTTATCGACAAGATATCATTTCACACGGTTCATTGCACATTGCTCTTGACTCTTTCGAAATGGTTGAAAACGGAGAACATTTCTTTCTACTGCTGAAGCCGAGATCTTATCAATATCACCGACAAATTCGATTTAAACGAGTAGTTTCAAACGGTCTTGTTTTTGAATTTATTGCAGATTAATTTGGGCTTCAGCAGTAGCGCCGACATTGGGGTGATTGGAGAGGTTTTTTGAGGATGCATAACCGTCAGAAATACTATTTTAAAAGCAAAATTAATAATAAACAACTGTTTGAACAATAACGGTGTGCCTTGGGTGCAGTCACTTAGTGTGTTTTCCGAAATTCAAATCCATCTTTTCCCGCGCTCGAGAAATAGTAAGTGGAACGATTTATTCGTGATGTCGGACAAGTTTTTGTAATCTTATAATACTTTCGAATTGATTTAGATTTGGTTTACTTTTTTCTGGACGTAGTACTCGTAAGCAGTTTGCCTTACCGGTGAATACCGGTAGTATCGCTCGATCCTTGGTATACTGGTATACCTTTAGTTTGTACGCCGTTCATATGCGTGTTCACTACAGTGAAAGCTCTGATGAAGTTGACAGGACTCGGTGGTCTTCAAATATCTATTTGTCTAATCGATTTTTTTCAGTTCTCATCAATTCCGGATATTCCGTACCGCGGGGAGCCCGATTTCAAAGTGCTTATCGACAAGATATCATTTCACACGGTTCATTGCACATTGCTCTTGACTCTTTCGAAATGGTTGAAAACGGAGAACATTTCTTTCTACTGCTGAAGCCGAGATCTTATCAATATCACCGACAAATTCGATTTAAACGAGTAGTTTCAAACGGTCTTGTTTTTGAATTTATTGCAGATTAATTTGGGCTTCAGCAGTAGCGCCGACATTGGGGTGATTGGAGAGGTTTTTTGAGGATGCATAACCGTCAGAAATACTATTTTAAAAGCAAAATTAATAATAAACAACTGTTTGAACAATAACGGTGTGCCTTGGGTGCAGTCACTTAGTGTGTTTTCCGAAATTCAAATCCATCTTTTCCCGCGCTCGAGAAATAGTAAGTGGAACGATTTATTCGTGATGTCGGACAAGTTTTTGTAATCTTATAATACTTTCGAATTGATTTAGATTTGGTTTACTTTTTTCTGGACGTAGTACTCGTAAGCAGTTTGCCTTACCGGTGAATACCGGTAGTATCGCTCGATCCTTGGTATACTGGTATACCTTTAGTTTGTACGCCGTTCATATGCGTGTTCACTACAGTGAAAGCTCTGATGAAGTTGACAGGACTCGGTGGTCTTCAAATATCTATTTGTCTAATCGATTTTTTTCAGTTCTCATCAATTCCGGATATTCCGTACCGCGGGGAGCCCGATTTCAAAGTGCTTATCGACAAGATATCATTTCACACGGTTCATTGCACATTGCTCTTGACTCTTTCGAAATGGTTGAAAACGGAGAACATTTCTTTCTACTGCTGAAGCCGAGATCTTATCAATATCACCGACAAATTCGATTTAAACGAGTAGTTTCAAACGGTCTTGTTTTTGAATTTATTGCAGATTAATTTGGGCTTCAGCAGTAGCGCCGACATTGGGGTGATTGGAGAGGTTTTTTGAGGATGCATAACCGTCAGAAATACTATTTTAAAAGCAAAATTAATAATAAACAACTGTTTGAACAATAACGGTGTGCCTTGGGTGCAGTCACTTAGTGTGTTTTCCGAAATTCAAATCCATCTTTTCCCGCGCTCGAGAAATAGTAAGTGGAACGATTTATTCGTGATGTCGGACAAGTTTTTGTAATCTTATAATACTTTCGAATTGATTTAGATTTGGTTTACTTTTTTCTGGACGTAGTACTCGTAAGCAGTTTGCCTTAACGGTGAATACCGGTAGTATCGCTCGATCCTTGGTATACTGGTATACCTTTAGTTTGTACGCCGTTCATATGCGTGTTCACTACAGTGAAAGCTCTGATGAAGTTGACAGGACTCGGTGGTCTTCAAATATCTATTTGTCTAATCGATTTTTTTTTCAGTTCTCATCAATTCCGGATATTCCGTACCGCGGGGAGCCCGATTTCAAAGTGCTTATCGACAAGATATCATTTCACACGGTTCATTGCACATTGCTCTTGACTCTTTCGAAATGGTTGAAAACGGAGAACATTTCTTTCTACTGCTGAAGCCGAGATCTTATCAATATCACCGACAAATTCGATTTAAACGAGTAGTTTCAAACGGTCTTGTTTTTGAATTTATTGCAGATTAATTTGGGCTTCAGCAGTAGCGCCGACATTGGGGTGATTGGAGAGGTTTTTTGAGGATGCATAACCGTCAGAAATACTATTTTAAAAGCAAAATTAATAATAAACAACTGTTTGAACAATAACGGTGTGCCTTGGGTGCAGTCACTTAGTGTGTTTTCCGAAATTCAAATCCATCTTTTCCCGCGCTCGAGAAATAGTAAGTGGAACGATTTATTCGTGATGTCGGACAAGTTTTTGTAATCTTATAATACTTTCGAATTGATTTAGATTTGGTTTACTTTTTTCTGGACGTAGTACTCGTAAGCAGTTTGCCTTACCGGTGAATACCGGTAGTATCGCTCGATCCTTGGTATACTGGTATACCTTTAGTTTGTACGCCGTTCATATGCGTGTTCACTACAGTGAAAGCTCTGATGAAGTTGACAGGACTCGGTGGTCTTCAAATATCTATTTGTCTAATCGATTTTTTTTCAGTTCTCATCAATTCCGGATATTCCGTACCGCGAGGAGCCCGATTTCAAAGTGCTCATGGACAAGATGTGTGCTGACCCGGGAGTGGTCACCGTCGCACTCTATGAGGTAAATCAATGTTTCACTATTCATTCATAAGTAGGGATGCCAAATGAAGAAGTTTTCGCGAAATGAAGAGGGGGTGAAATGAGAGGGGGATTATCTCTTCAAGAAGAGGTGAGCGGTCGTTCCCCCCTCTTCAAGAAGAGTGAATAGTGGTGCGACATTGTGCCTCTCATGGCTGACGAAACATGCTTATTTGGACTGACTCCAGCCTTCCACACTAATCTCATGCACATTAGAGATGCACGAGTCATTTCGATTGAAATATCAGTCGATTGGCACTATTAGTCTTCTTGAAGAGGTGCCTCCCTCTTCATGAAGAGTAGAACGACCGCTCCCTCTCTTCTTGAAGAGAGGAGGTAATCAGAATTCCTTTGTTCGGGGAGATGAAGCTCTTCATTTCATTCTTCATTTGGCATCCCTATTTGTAAAGCATCAACGAGTCCCAGCACACGATTTCAAAATGCAGAAAGTGTTGAGACGATAGAGTGTGCAAAGGTGAGAGAGTCTCTCTCGAGTGCATACGATGTCACTCACAAAACCCTTTTTTGTTGTGGTGGTTTTGTTCCGGACTGTACAATGATGTGCGGATTCTCAAAGTTCAGATAGAGTACCTCCATCTCCGCACCTACGAACTGCCGCCGGGTTGCTCGGTAAGACTGCTCGGTAAGACTCGAGCACTTCCGGACATTCGCGCCAGGACTTTTGATTTGGCCCATCATACTCATACCATGGGAGCATCCCATGACCCTATTTTCAAAAGTAATTGAATTTGTGCCCTGAGGCTCAAACCCGGCTCGAGTAGTGTTTAAACTCGAAAAAATTTTGTTTTCCATATTTTTCCAGTAAGTCAATCTAAGTCTAATATTATGTGGGCAGTATGTCTACATACTCCTGCTGACCCAGAAACGCATTTTTATTTGGATGTAGACCCCTTCCATATATCGAAAATTGATAGCACATGACGGAATCATGTAATGTAGCCCATGTAAATCTGCATATATGGTAACAATTACAGACAAATCGCTGATAGGTCAATAGGAGAAAAAAATCGCCGAATGGGTAAAAAAAGCACTGTGAATGTACGGAGAACTTTCACGACGGGATATAAGAGATATATTGCGCACTCATCAGGGTGCATCTTATGATAAAATATTATGAAAATATATCAACTTTGAAAAAATTTTTTTTTTGAAAAATCCATGAATTTCATGGTCCAAAATTTCAAAATTTGTTTGACCTGGTCTGCGATTCCCATTCTGCCGTAGTATTCAGTACAATGTATAAAAACTATCTACAGCAATAGAAGTCGTTCAAGTTCAACCCATATGAAAATATCGATTTCGAATTTTTGAACCATGACCCGGGGTTCATGCATTTTTTTCGCGAAATTTTTTTCTCGTAAAGTGGGTAATTCAAACTGATATGAACTCAGAATATTAGCACTTGCTAAAATCACGCTCTATAGTGAACATTCTGAGGAAAAAAATTTCGCGAAAAA
Source organism: Pristionchus fissidentatus (assembly GCA_036245785.1). Lineage (NCBI taxonomy): Eukaryota > Metazoa > Nematoda > Chromadorea > Rhabditida > Neodiplogasteridae > Pristionchus > Pristionchus fissidentatus. The sequence goes on from BTSY01000006.1 coordinate 3,525,788, forward strand.
AAATGCATGAACCCCGGGTCATGGTTCAAAAATTCGAAATCGATATTTTCATATGGGTTGAACTTGAACGACTTCTATTGCTGTAGATAGTTTTTATACATTGTACTGAATACTACGGCAGAATGGGAATCGCAGACCAGGTCAAACAAATTTTGAAATTTTGGACCATGAACCCGGGTTCATGGATTTTTCAAAAAAAAATTGTTGATATATTTTCATAATATTTTATCATAAGATGCACCCTGATGAGTGCGCAATATATCTCTTATATCCCGTCGTGAAAGTTCTCCGTACATTCACAGTGCTTTTTTTACCCATTCGGCGATTTTTTTTCTCCTATTGACCTATCAGCGATTTGTCTGTAATTGTTACCATATATGCAGATTTACATGGGCTACATTACATGATTGATAGCTAGTGTTAGAGATACCTAGTTCTAGAGAAATCCGTCATGTGCTATCAATTTTCGATATATGGAAGGGGTCTACATCCAAATAAAAATGCGTTTCTGGGTCAGCAGGAGTATGTAGACATACTGCCCACATAATATTAGACTTAGATTGACTTACTAGAAAAATATGAAAAACAAAATTTTTTCGAGTTTGAACACTACTCGAGCAGGGTTTGAGCCTCAGGGCACAAATTCAATTACTTTTGAAAATAGGGTCATGGGATGCTCCCATGGTATGAGTATGATGGGCCAAATCAAAAGTCCTGGCGCGAATGTCCGGAAGTGCTCGAGTCTTACCGAGCCGGTCTCTTAACTTCATCGCTTGTGGAAAATCCAATATCGACGAATCCCGCAACCATTTCAATCACTGTGGCATTCCAATCAACTTCCACGACTTCTACGGAACTTCCGCTGACAACGACATCTACTCGGAAATCTACCATAGAAAAACAAACATCTATGGGTATTCCAAAGGAGAAGGATATGTCAACCTCCAAGCAGAATCCAATCACTATCCGAATACTACAGTATCCACATCTGAACCTAACACAGCAACCACGAGTAGTCCGACTACAACAGTAACCAGCTCTCTGATTACTTCTGCATCACCAACACCGACTATAACAATAACTACTACTACACCGACAATTATCACAACTACTCCTACTACTACAGTAACCAATACTCAGATTACTACAGTATCCACAACTCAAACTAACGAATTAATTACGACAATTCCAACTACTACAGTAACCTCATCTCCGAATACTACATCAAGTGCAACCCCGACCTCTACATTAACCACGACTATTGTGCCGCCCATAACAACAACACCGAACGCACTGCAGAATTGTAAGAAAGTTTTTTTTCGCTGAATAGGATTAAAATGTTACCGTTGTCGCTCTGGTCTCGCTGCCCAATTTTACAGTTAGTTGCTACTATGAAAGTCGATCCCTACGGCGGTTCTCCACTAATGGATTGTGCGCAATGCAGGGTCAGTTTTCGCTGTGACTGTTATTGTTAGATCGAATATTACTATTCGCGAGAACAAAGGGCCATTCGCAAATAATGAATTGTTTTTTTTAAATTAACAACGGTTAAAAAATTACTTTAGTAATACTTAAAGAAGGCCTCCCACGAATATTTGGTCACATAAACTGCCAACGCAGTGCTGTGTGGGACGCTCACCCGATCACATTGCAACGCATCCGAAAATCTACCGTAATCTCTAAATCGATATATTGACGCTCGAATGGCTACAAAAGAGCCAATAATCGACAGGCAACGCGTGTTAGGACCAAAAATACATGAAATCGACGTAAAATGAAGTTTTCATTAAGATAATATTGTTTCCCCCTGTGGATAATATCGGTTTTCATCAAAAATATAATAGTTTTCGTAATGGAAAGCATATAAAATTGCCCCTAACACGAGTGTGCGCGCTCCATTTTCGTGTCCGGTATACTGTAGTAGCTTATTGAAAATGAGGCAACGGTGATTCGTGGTACTCCTTCTTTAATACTTAATACTTTATTCTCCATCGGGAATGAGGGTGAGGACAGTTATCTTGACGTGATGATGGATTCTTCGGCTCAGGATTGAGCTGTTTTGTGTGGAGAACCAGGCAGTTTTCGTGTCACAATCACAACTCACATTTCTGGCGTCTTCAGTCTTCAGATTATTTATCATTCAGGCTCCGACCCTTGCGCCTCAGAGGGACTCGTGTCGATATTCGGCAACTGCGTGGGACTGCAAGCGCTGAGCGTAATATTTTAAGATTACACAATAAATTTTAAAAAAAGGATTTTTCTTAGGTAGTGGACCCTCTTCAGTGCGCCTCCACTCTACAGTACAAGAACACTTTGTGTGTGCCATGGGTTCGTTTAACCAGATTCTCTGTCTTGGGAGTAAACAGAAAAAAATTATTTTTTATCCCCATCTATTTTATTTTTGAACTACTGAAAATAGGATGTGAGAATTCAAAATCGAAAAGTTGTTATAAAGTATGTTTTATAATATATTTTCGAATATATTTATTTATCGTACACCACAAGGGTGCGACAACATGTACAAAAATGATCGAGTAATAATGATATTTAATAAAGGGGAATTTATATTACTCGATTACCGTCCCTCGTTAGTGATTTGATTTTCAGGAAGCGATGTTCGTCAATAAAATTAATCCGACGGAGCTGGGGACGTCCGTCAATGATGCGTGCGTTTAACTCGGTTTTTTTTCCTATGCTATACCGAGTGTCTCGATTAGATTGCAGAACACAAATTATAAAATGTTTATCGCAGTTCTCACCTATTTTGGTGGCTTTTTTTTAATCGTCTGATAGATTTAAGCCCTGTTCATTGCGAAATCGATTTCTCGTTCTCACGAGAAAATAAATTTTGGAATGAAGTTGTAATGATTTACTTTTCCATTACCTGCTCCACGGGACTTTCATCTGGTGGTACTTGTCTACCGAACAACCTGGGAGTGATAATGATAACCGGAAAGGCGACGGACAGTGTGAGTTGCACGATTGCTATTTTAAGTAATGTTCACCAAAAGAACGATGAATTTTTGCGTTCTGTCCGAAACCATATTGTGATTAGTAAAATGATTGGTGATTCGTAAAATGTAAATATTCAGAACGGCATTTCAACAAATAAATGATAGATTGCAGGTTCTTGCGTTTCGTGCATCTGATGAGGAAGGAGTCATGCTGGGCACGAGCCACGCCCACCGAAATACTGCAAGACTGGTTAGTACGTGCTGAATAACTAAAACAAATAAACTGAAAATCAATTAAAAGTAGCATGTGACATGACAAAATGGTTCTGCAAACAGGAAGCAGAGCACTGAGATGAATATGGGGATAAATTTCGATTCGTAGATTATGCAATCAACAATGTACTTTTTCAGCAACTCACGTTTTGCTCCGTATACCCGACCTACAACTACCCGAACTGTGCCCATGTATGTTCTGTATTTATAAGGAAAACATGAAACGCTATATTTTTCCAGGCAGGTGGAAACATTGGATGGACGGAAGTGTGGACACCGGTGTCCCCATACGCATGTGTGCCCAACGACTTCTTTCTGAAGTTGGTTTTCTTTAGTTTTCTTTATCGTTTATCGCGGATATCATTATATCAGATAGAAAATGAAAAGTATCCAAATATACAAATATTAGTTTCTTTCTTCGTAATGATTCAGTTTCAGCATGGGCTCTGATGGGTGTGGTAACCACTCTATCTTCATCTCTGGTAGTGGAGGATCGCGTTGCTTCGGATTCGACAATGGATCTACTGCAACTCCATTCGAACCAAGCCTCACTACTGTGTAACTTATATATCTTCTAACACATTTGATCAATTTCGATAGTTTATGACAACACTTGCGCATATTAACGTATGTTTTAAACTATTAATATGTTTGATTCATTATTACTTCCAATCTTCCAGCTCGAATTGGTTCTTGTGGGATGGCCAGAGTGACTTCAAGACGGGCCCTCTTCTGACGTACGAAGACTACATGGTACTCCCGAGAGTTCTCGTCACGCCGCTGTGAAACTATGTGAATTATGGCCTCGAACGAATGATAAACTTGCTTTATTGATGTGTGTCAAAGGTGCGCGAATTGCGGGAGAAGCGCGCAATTTCGGGTTCAACATTCCCGAAATCATGTTTAAAGGGTTCTACGAAAGAAGTGAATTTGATATTAAACAAAACTTTCTTCCCTATATAAAAATCGCATATACATACATAACTACGGTTGGTTTTAAATTAGTTATCTTTTAAAGATCGTGGTCTGTGCGGGACTCAGGTAGAGCCAGGCGAGTCGCGTGATATAAACAATTCGAGATAAAGGGAAGCAGAGATCTAAAATTAAGATTTTTTTTACATCTTGTTTCTTTTTAATTGTATTTACCGCTTACGCAGGTGAAATTTATAAATTCAATCTCAGGTGGTATTTATATTTGCTATGATATGCATTATAGCCGGGATTCCTTGTCAGAATGAGTTTAGAATAGTCATTATTCTTCCATTTATAATTTCCCAAGTGGCACAAATAAGAGAATCTTATAAATCAACAATTAACACTGTGTCTATTGCCGTTTCGATAGCTGCAGTGCCAACTTCTTGAATTCGCTACCTCGCATATTTATCAGTTTGCGTTAACCTGAAACTGTTCTTCAGTTAAAAGGTAAGACAGAAAATCTCAATTGGTGAACTTCAAGTATTATTTAGAAAAATATTTGGCTCTAACAGAATTGATCAAAATCAGGCACATAAAAAAGTTAAAACGAAAGTTTTATAGTTGTTTTGGATAATTGAAAGGTAAACTACTTGACAATGATAGAAAACGACTCGGTGATGCGATTTCGAGAGTTTTACCATATTTTCTGCTTCATAACATTCGCAATTTCGCTTTTGTTCAATGGAATTCTTGTCTACATCATTCGCTTACGTGGAGAGAAAATCGGATTTTACAGGTTTGCCAGTACAGTATGCGGCTAATTGATATGTTTTATACACTATCAACAATGCAGTTAATATCGATTGATAGATATAAATGCTAAAATATGTTTTTTTTTGCTTTCCAGTTAGTTGCAAGTAGAGACATGCAAACGTCAAACAGCATAGGCGGTTGACCGGCCCAATGGGATATCGCTTTTTCAACAAAGTTTATTCTAAAGCTTTTGTAACACATCCAGAGAGACCAGAAGTGATAGGGAGTGGAGTTTGAAATTCGGGTAAATAATTAGATTAGCTCTCTTCATTTCACACACTCTCTCACCACTCGACCGGTGTAGAGAGTGTGCGTTTGGCCAATTGCCTATATCATATCAATGAGTATCTGTATTTATGGAGGTCTTTAGTTTCCAGCTCGATTCAGATATTTTTCGTACTGTTTTGTGGCCGTCGATATTTTGTACTCGTCCTCATATCTCTCATGTCAACCAGTAAGCTCTCAATGGTTTTCTGGAGTTTTCTATATTTCGTGACATGCTCTAGAATCGCAGGTACTAGTAGCAAATGGTGGTCGGCTAGTGGCCGCCCACTAGCCGACCACCATTTGCTACTAGTCCGTTCATCATTTGCTACTAGTTCGGTCATCCGATCACTAGTCCGACCACCAAAAATATGAAATTTTGGATTGGCTACTAGTCCGACCACAACTTGCTACTAGTCCGTCCACCAAATGCTACTAGTCCTACCATTCGTCTACTAGTCCGGCAATCGGCGATTCTAGAGTGAATTCAGTTTTGGCACTCTGGCCCGGGAGTGTTCGGAGCCTTTTCAGCCGCTTCATGGGAAGGATTCGCTCTTAATCAGGTAATGCTAATCTAAAACAGTGTTGTTTTTTTTTAATTCAACAGAATTTATTCTAAAGCTTTGTAACACATCCAGAGAGACCAGAAGTGATAGGGAGTGCAAGCATGCTCGCTCAGCTTACTTTTCTCTAACGTTTTTAAAGAAATTTAATGTTTCAGATAAATTGTCAATTCTACATTTTCTCCCTTCTCCTCGTTCTTTTGTGCATAACGTGTAGTTTTGTGTATCGATACGGGCTAGTGTGCAGGTGTGGATAAAAAACGACGATTGATTTGAAATTTGCCAGTCGATCTTTCAGTCCATTCATTGTTTCCGTTTTCGAGAACAGAAGTCGCTTTATCGCCTCTCTTTTCCCTTTATTGGTGAGGGCTAGTTAAACACTAGAAATGGCAACGAAACTTTCAGGCGTTCTCCTTCATGTTTCTCTACAACTCCAACTATTTGTTGTTCCTAGAGTCGCCGGTTTGAAATGATTTCAAGGAGGATTCAAACCACAGATCTCAGAATGTCCGCCAAATTCTTCATGCCAAATTTTCTGAAGAATATAGGATAGATCTTATCCATGGATATTCATTGACGGTTGATATGCATGTTGGTAGCATTTCGCTCAAACGTTCTACACGTTAGAACTCCGCAAATGAATGCAAACCTGTAGAAAGAGTTCAGCCAAAGAGTGGGCGGAAATGAGAAAGCTCTTTCTTGGAGACTCGATACCTCAATCCGCATTACTGCCAGGACGAGTAATCGGCGTTTTATTCGTGTATCCATGAACTACTGTTCGCTTTTGGTGCCTTACTCCGGTTTTTCAGCGCAGCTTGTGCGCGCGATTCCAATTCCACAAGCTGCGCGCGGGATTCTACAAGACGCGCGCCGGACTTTTTGCCGGACCTGGCTTTTCCGTTCGGGACCTTTCAACAGAACGCGCGATGTGTGCCCGATTGGTGTAAGGTGCGGCGCATGCCGCGTCTTACCCTACACAAATCGCGCGCACAAGCTGCACTGAAAAACCGGAGTACCTCGATGCTGTTTGTGCACGTCTTCATATTTCACATCGTTGCGTGCATTGGACAAAAATATAATTCAGAATGAACACACGGTATATCGCCACATAACCGGCGCGATAATACAATTTTCGCTGATGCAGTCACAAGTTATCATAATCGTGAGTACCGCAAAAATCAAAAATACAAATATTTTGATCTTTTTATTATTTCAGATTTTATCCGGTTGGAAAATTCACAAGGCCATTGTTTTGGGGCAAATGAGTAATATATCAAAGGCCTTGCACTCTCGAGCACTTACGATGCTTATTTCGCAGGTTTTTATTGTTTGAATTGCATCCGATGTTAGCTGTATCATACATTTATTTATTGTCTGTATCATACACTTTTTTTTAAATTGCCATTGAAATTTTTTATCATTTTTTTAAAATCAGGCTGTCAATCCGTTGATTTTTCTGTACGGTCCATGTTCTGTCCTTCTTATTGGAATGTTCGTGGATTTGGATACGGAAAACCTGCCAAAAGTTTTTTTTTATTTCACAAAAATCCCGTTTTCGATGAATGAAATCATACGGAGATGATGAGTTGCTCTACTAATTGCATTTGTCGCTATACAATGTCACATGATTCCAAACCTACAGACCAGGGTTAGAGCGAGAGAGTGTACAAAAATGAGAGAGTCCCTCTCGATTTCACACGCACTCTCACTCCAAAGGCCTTTCTGGAAGGTTGGCCGGCCTGTGGAATGATGTGATGTTGCAGATGCTTGCCATGAGCCTTGCTTTCTTTCCCATCTTCAATCCTCTCATTGTCGTTTACTTCACTGACGATTATAAGAGATCAGTGATTGCTGTCGCATCGGGAAGTAGTTTCACGGTGGGACGCACGCACACAGAAAAAAGTACTTCGCCATGCATGCAAGTTAGCGATTAAATTACTTAGTCTCTGCAGAGAGAGCGTGGAAAGTGTGCAGAGCTTAAGTAATTTAATCACTAACTCGCATGCATGGCGAAATAATTTTTCTTTGAGTGTATTATATACTTGAGTTTGAAATTCGGGTAAATATTTGAAACGGTTCTCTTTGTTTCAAACAGTCTCTATTGATGAGTGTGAGAGAGAGTGTGTGAAATGAAGAGAGCTGATCCAATTATTCACTAGAAATGACAAGTATATTTAATACTGTAATTCAGGCTCGTTTACGCACAAGCAATGTTTCTCATAATTGATCGTGTACATCACATCTCATTTATAATCCCTCTACACATGATTCCAAACCGACAGAACAGGGTTAGAGCGAGAGAGTGTGCGAAAGTGAGAGAGTCCCTCTCGATTTCACACGCTCTCTCACTCCAAAGCCCTTTCTGTAAGGTTGACCGGCCTGTGGAATGATGTGTAATCCCTCTACGGATATGTCGGTGTTATCTGTGGTGTTAGGTGTTATAACATATGTCTGCAATAAATAATTAACTCCTGATATTCTTAACGGAAATCATATGTCGTCTCTAGAGACTCTTCATCCAAAAAATAGAGAGCTTTGTCAGTATTCTGCGCACGAGAGGAATCGTGAGAAATATGGAGGGTGCCACATACCTGTCCCCGGAGGCCAAATTTTGGTCAAATTTGTGCGATTTTTTTGGAAAGTTTAAAAAAATGCACGGAAAAACAGGTCCGCAGACATGTGCCAATTAATTATTTCATTTTTTCACGTCCGCATCCTGAAGACTCGAGGGAGGCGGCAAGGAGCGAGCGAGTACTGGTAGCGTTCCCGAGTAAACTTTAGTCCATCTTGTGAAACCGGGCGCGCATCCTGACGGCCACTAGTGTCATTTCGCATTTCAGTCCTCATTTGTAAGGTCCGCACCCGTGCCCGGGCACGGAGGTCTTTGAGCTACCGTAATCTTCCGCGCCCCTGCCCGGGCATCGAGTGTAACCTACCGTAATCTTCCGCGTCCCTGCCCGGGCACCGGGTGTAGCCTACCGTAATCTTCCGCGCCCTTGCCCGGGCACGGGTACACATTTCCGTGGAGGTCAGTGGCAGGAGTAAGAACAGTTCAGAAAGTTTTTTATGCATCTTAAGAAGAAAACGATAATATAACAAGTATAACTTTCACAGCTTGACAATAGTGTGTGAGAGCGTAACAAACACATCTGGTAATAAATGAAATCTAAAGCATCGATCAAAATAGTTCTTTAAATAAAGTACATCAAATGTTAACTATAACATGGAAGGTTGCATCGATGGGTCACAACTGATGAACGACCTCGGTTTCTTCTGTGGTCTTACTGAGATTTGCGATTTTCCGAACTTCGCCCCAATATTAGGCTCTTTTCTAGGGGAGAGGGGAGATTACACTAGTTGTCTTCAACATTTTTGGACCATCGATTTAGAATCTCCATTGTGATTAGAATTGATGTCACCAAGTCGCATAATGAAATCCACGATCATCCCTTCGTGTATTCGATGTACTTGCCAATTTTCTTTTGCGCGCCTCATACCTCATTTGCGCGATGCAATTATGCGCAGTTTTGAGCATTCTTTTCCGTTGCGTATTCATTAGTCATTGTCCTAGATGTATTTTTGCTCGCCACCATCACACGTTTTCATTATTTAAGAGATACAATTACAAAACCTTATTCAAAAGCTCCAGAAAGTTGTCAGACGCAAGTTTACGGAAATAATTTAAAGATATGCTCATTTCTAGAAACCTCCCCCAAAAAGCACCGGACCCGTTCTGGATGTTTGACTCAGCTGTGAACAAAGTTCACAGTTACATCGATGCGTCTGTTACGTAAAGTATTTTTGAAAGATTTGAGGTTGCGCGCTGAATATTATCTTTCATTACTTCTCTAAGAACAAGGGAGCGAAAGTGATGCGATCCACAAATTTGGAAAAAAAGCCATCGGTACATAGGGAACTGGGCCCTGATTAAAAGTAAAAGGGGCACCTAAACCTTGATCAGAGCGACTATCGTTTGGACAGCTCACAACCGCAAATGGTACTTAGGACATCTAATGTCACAATAGGAAAATGACCCAGTGAGAGTGATAGGTCCCCACTGGTCTCCTCTGACATTGCTCCTCTGACATTGACATACTCCTCTGACATTGCTTATTCGAGAATTATTTCCAAAATTTCCAGGTCTCGGAAAAATACCAGGGCGATTAGCTCAGTTTAGAAAATTCGGGTTACTGTAGGTAGGTGTGTGTTTCCTATTATGATAATACGGTAGGTTACTGTAGCTGGGAGTATTGTAGGAGGATAACGGTATGCCGCACAGATATTACCCACTCGAGATCTGCCTCAATCAACATACCACGGGCTAATATTCTTAATTTCGTATTTTCAGGATTCGGTAGAAAAAAAATGGACCGGATTATATTGTTTTCGTTGAGCAACCTTGTGGTTAAATTACAGTATGCGACTTTAGTTTTGGTGGATACAACTCCAAACTCATTTTGACCATAACCAACGAAATCATTTGGGGCACGGGGCTCCACGACCTTTTTTTAAAAAAAAATATATATATATATCCATTTTTTTTTAGAACACCGGCTCTTCCCAGTCCAAATCGGAACGAACCGGAACGGAACCGAACTGAACGGAAGGGCCAGAGGTGTGAAGTAACATGAACTGGAAAATAGACTCGATCAGCGCTCGATTCGGCTCTGCTCCGCTATGCTAATAGGCGTTTGCAAATTCGAGAGTCGTTTCTCCCCCGTTCCGAATGGGTTTCCGCTTTCCGGTTTACCGCCCCTAATATACACTCTTTTCAAGTCATACACAGTCCAGTGAATGCACACCGCGCAAAAACCACAATTGTTTCGGACGCCGCGTCCACTTTGCATTCTAAATTCTACACACAATGCGGGGGTGAAAGCGAGCAAAACATGAGATGACACGCTACACGTTCGAATTGAATAGCCTTGTCCATTAGCCATGCTGCGATGTCATTCAAACGTAGCATGAGGGTGAGCTCGTACTCGGTGCGGTGGGCGGAGGAGCACGAATCTTGATGACATGACAACCTGAAAATTGAGGGAATATCATTTTTCATTTTAGCACGTGTAAGCGAAAAATATCAAAAAAATCAATAATAATAAAAACGCGAATTTAAACGTTCCGAGGCTACTCGTTCCGCGACTACTTGCCCTAAATACAGGAAAACTACAAACACTCGTTCTTAAATTTAAATTAATAAGTAGAAGTAATTCTATAAGAGGACTTTTGAACGCGCCTAACAAACAGCATTTGCTCACAAAATTGATGAATACTTATAAGTATCGGTGAAATGAAACAAAGAAAATTCCTGTATTTAGGGCAAGTAGTCGCGGAACGAGTAGCCTCGGAACGTTTATATGCGCTTTTTTATTATTATTGATTTTTTTGATATTTTTTGCTTACACATGCTTTGTTTCGTTTTATTTCTCTCGCTCATTGCTAAGACGAGGCAGCTATTTGCGCCTGTAGCCTTCTACACACGTTTTGCGCGGTTTATTGGTGCTACAAGGCGTGAATGTTAATGGTGCTTTGAGGTGGCCCTGTCATCGTCAACGCGGAGCGCCCTCGTAAAGAATGCCTCGAAACAGCTGCATGCCATCGAAATCAGTGCAAGTGAGTTCTGTTTTACATACAAGTGCGCTCAATTCACGCAAGAGCGCACCACCTATTTAAAAAATGTTTCTTAATTTATTTATTTATTTCAACTTTTGAATTTACGATAGAAAAAACTCAAGAGTATAGTATTACCCACTCTGCCGCGCCAACAGGCGTGGCTTGCGCGTGCGGTTTGCCTTGCCAAGAATTAGAGTTATGGTGCTATAAATGATCGGTTATCTCGATAACTCTGACTGTAGCAAGCTAGTAATTTGCGGTTTCTGATGGGCTGTGCCTTTGCGCGTCTAGTGAGCACATCTACTCATTACCAGCAGTTGTATAAAATAATGAATATAGAGCTTCGTGCCACCGATGATTTAGAATGAACCGTTTGATTTTTTACGCTTGTCGTCGCCAATTGTCAACGCCTCTAGTCGAAGGATGACAAAATCTTTCATTTTACTGATGAACATGTTGTGGATTATGTGTGTGATTTAAAAAAAGGAGGTTCCTTGTTATCGAGTTGGCAGAATTGATGATGTATAAAAATGAAAAATGATATTCCCTCAATTTTCAGGTTGTCATGTCATCAAGATTCGTGCTCCTCCGCCCACCGCACCGAGTACGAGCTCACCCTCATGCTACGTTTGAATGACATCGCAGCATGGCTAATGGACAAGGCTATTCAATTCGAACGTGTAGCGTGTCATCTCATGTTTTGCTCGCTTTCACCCCCGCATTGTGTGTAGAATTTAGAATGCAAAGTGGACGCGGCGTCCGAAACAATTGTGGTTTTTGCGCGGTGTGCATTCACTGGACTGTGTATGACTTGAAAAGAGTGTATATTAGGGGCGGTAAACCGGAAAGCGGAAACCCATTCGGAACGGGGGAGAAACGACTCTCGAATTTGCAAACGCCTATTAGCATAGCGGAGCAGAGCCGAATCGAGCGCTGATCGAGTCTATTTTCCAGTTCATGTTACTTCACACCTCTGGCCCTTCCGTTCAGTTCGGTTCCGTTCCGGTTCGTTCCGATTTGGACTGGGAAGAGCCGGTGTTCTTAAAAAAAATGGATATATATATATATTTTTTTTTTTAAAAAAAGGTCGTGGAGCCCCGTGCCCCAAATGATTTCGTTGGTTATGGTAAAAATGAGTTTGGAGTTGTATCCACCAAAACTAAAGTCGCATACTGTAATTTAACCACAAGGTTGCTCAACGAAAACAATATAATCCGGTCCATTTTTTTCTACCGAATCCTGAAAATACGAAATTAAGAATATTAGCCCGTGGTATGTTGATTGAGGCAGATCTCGAGTGGGTAATATCTGTGCGGCATACCGTTATCCTCCTACAATACTCCCAGCTACAGTAACCTACCGTATTATCATAATAGGAAACACACACCTACCTACAGTAACCCGAATTTTCTAAACTGAGCTAATCGCCCTGGTATTTTTCCGAGACCTGGAAATTTTGGAAATAATTCTCGAATAAGCAATGTCAGAGGAGTATGTCAATGTCAGAGGAGCAATGTCAGAGGAGACCAGTGGGGACCTATCACTCTCACTGGGTCATTTTCCTATTGTGACATTAGATGTCCTAAGTACCATTTGCGGTTGTGAGCTGTCCAAACGATAGTCGCTCTGATCAAGGTTTAGGTGCCCCTTTTACTTTTAATCAGGGCCCAGTTCCCTATGTACCGATGGCTTTTTTTCCAAATTTGTGGATCGCATCACTTTCGCTCCCTTGTTCTTAGAGAAGTAATGAAAGATAATATTCAGCGCGCAACCTCAAATCTTTCAAAAATACTTTACGTAACAGACGCATCGATGTAACTGTGAACTTTGTTCACAGCTGAGTCAAACATCCAGAACGGGTCCGGTGCTTTTTGGGGGAGGTTTCTAGAAATGAGCATATCTTTAAATTATTTCCGTAAACTTGCGTCTGACAACTTTCTGGAGCTTTTGAATAAGGTTTTGTAATTGTATCTCTTAAATAATGAAAACGTGTGATGGTGGCGAGCAAAAATACATCTAGGACAATGACTAATGAATACGCAACGGAAAAGAATGCTCAAAACTGCGCATAATTGCATCGCGCAAATGAGGTATGAGGCGCGCAAAAGAAAATTGGCAAGTACATCGAATACACGAAGGGATGATCGTGGATTTCATTATGCGACTTGGTGACATCAATTCTAATCACAATGGAGATTCTAAATCGATGGTCCAAAAATGTTGAAGACAACTAGTGTAATCTTCCCTCTCCCCTAGAAAAGAGCCTAATATTGGGGCGAAGTTCGGAAAATCGCAAATCTCAGTAAGACCACAGAAGAAACCGAGGTCGTTCATCAGTTGTGACCCATCGATGCAACCTTCCATGTTATAGTTAACATTTGATGTACTTTATTTAAAGAACTATTTTGATCGATGCTTTAGATTTCATTTATTACCAGATGTGTTTGTTACGCTCTCACACACTATTGTCAAGCTGTGAAAGTTATACTTGTTATATTATCGTTTTCTTCTTAAGATGCATAAAAAACTTTCTGAACTGTTCTTATTCCTGCCACTGACCCCCACGGAAATGTGTACCCGTGCCCGGGCAAGGGCGCGGAAGATTACGGTAGGCTACACCCGGTGCCCGGGCAGGGACGCGGAAGATTACGGTAGGTTACACTCGATGCCCGGGCAGGGGCGCGGAAGATTACGGTAGGTCACACTAGATGTCCGGGCAGGGACGCGGAGGGTGACCTGTGACTATTCGGCACACTAGCCTTCCACAACGAAAATCACATCCGCAGACTGGCGACTCGCGAGGTGCGGCACGGGAACCTCCAAATGCACAAACACCATCATGTCATAGCTCAAAAACTTTAGTCGAGCCAGTAAAACCGGGCCCGCAGATATGAACCATTTTTTTATTTCAATTTTCGCATGCGCAGCCTTACCGCTACCGAGTTGGAAAACGCGTGTCAAATGAGGCACAAATTTGGCCAAAATTTGGCCTCCGGGGACAGGTATGTGGCACCCTCCATAAATCGACCTTTTCATTTTTTTCGAGAAAGATCTATTTTCCGAATACGCCAGTAGCAAATTGCCGGTCCTTCGGATTTGCACCCTAATGCTCTTGCACATTTAATAACTACTTAACCATGCTTAGAAATTTAATCAATACGCGGTTCTAGTTTTTTCGTTAGATATAGGAATGGATGTTCTATATATGAAATAATAATGAATTATAATGAATGCAAAATACGATATAACTGATCCTATTTGCAATGCAATTTAGTGGAACATATGTACGTACACATTATTTTCAGATTAATGCAGGACGGCTAAAAATGGTGCCGTTCAATATTACAATATAAACTTTGTAATGAAAGTATTCTACATTTATCTAGGAATGATCTCTGGAGGTGGACCTTCTATAAGGTTTGGCAGTATGCCGTAATCGCTTAACTACCATAAATATCTTCCTTCTGTCATCAGTATTCCAAGAATATCAGTACATTCTTTTATCTGAATTTTTAAATATTTAAGATGATAGTGTCAATTAAATTAGCTTACTTCTTCCAAATCGTAACGTTTGTCTCGATATTCAAGGAAATCAGATTCTTCGAACCCGACCAAACCGAATCTCTCCCAAGAAGTGCCATCGATTAGATATTGGACAACACTGGGTAGATCGGGGTAGCAATTCACTTGAATGCGAACACCTTTGAAGTCCGGCCAAATGAACATTTCATCCGTGACGTAGCACTGGAAATACGTATAATTAAGGTAGGGTTTTTTATTTGTTTGTTAGGAAAATGGGCTACTGGAAGTATTTCGGCCCTCCAATTCGGATGCACGTGTAGGTTCACATGATTCCAAACCTACAGACCAGGCTTAGAGCGAGAGAGTGTGCAAAAATGAGAGAGAGAGTCCCTCTCGATTTCACACGCTCTCTCACTCCCAAGGCCTTTTGTGTAAGGTTGAACGGCCTGTGGAATTATGTGGGTTTACCAACCGTTTCGAATCCATAATAATTTTTCGGCTTATACAAAATACGGAATCGTACGCTTGCACTCGAAATAGGGCAGCGACCCTGAAAACATATTTTTTAACGCACGTTTACAAATATCCTTTTCGCAATTCGATATCATTTCGCATATTCACTCATTCACTGACTAGAATAGATATTAATGTAACTGAAACATTGCCAACTCAAAACTTACTAGTTCCGTGGTTGAAATGCTCAGCTGCACAGTGTACACTGGTGAGAGATGCTTGAGTTGCCTTATATCACGGGATCGTCCATATCTCAGAATGTGTTTGCATATCAAATTACAGATCTGTAATTAATGCGCAGGTACCCTCACAAAACACTTTTGTTTAAGATATTCACACTAGATACAAACTCATTGATGACAAATTAATTAGCTGGTTAAATACTTACAGTATCCGTCGTTGCAACCTCGTTACGGTAAGTGAATTGGGAAATGGTTGACATCTTTTTGAGCAGAAATTCGTGACAATTGACATTTCTTGTGAGTCTTTCGAAAATCTCGCCGAGTCCAACTTCTCTTATCACGTATGTGTTCACACTCTTCCGCACGATCAAGCAATCCTCAGTTAGATACCACTGCATTGAAATAATCGTTACACATCATTCCACAGACCGGTCAACCTTACAGAAAGGCCTTTGGAGTGAGAGAGCGTGTGAAATCAAGAGAGACTCTCTCACTTTTGCACACTCTCTCGCTCCAACCCTGGTCTGTGCGTTTGGAATCATGTGGCTACCGACCATGATGATCTAGATATTTATTTTATACTAAATAAATATCTAGATGACCGAAGAAATATGGAATCCAAATCTCAAAGGAGAAAGTGCTCATGCGAAAGAATTATTTTTACAGAAATCAAAAATATTATTGTCCCGACGACAATTTATTATATATGAGTTTGCTAAACCCTCCTAACTGGAAAAATTTCCGGTTTTTTGGAGTTGGAACTAGTTCCCTCACTGGAATTTAGTGTATTTTCCAGTGAGGGAACTAGTTCCAACCCCAAAAAATCCGGAAATTGTTCCAGTTTGGAGGGTTTATCAAACACCCTTCATATATTGTATAAATAAATCTGACATCGATACTCCAGCCGCAACAGCTTGCTCGGATGCGACAGAGAGATTTTAGGCCGAATTCAGGACACATCACCTGAAATTTCGCGCAGACATGAAAAGGATTTCTCAACTCCCAGATTAAAGTGGACGGAAAGCACATGATTCCAAACCTACAGACCGGGGTTAGGGCGAGAGAGCACGCAAAAGTGAGAGAGTCCCTCTCGATTTCACACGCTCTCTCACTCCAAACGCCTTTCTGGAAGGTTGACCGGTCTGTGGAATGATGTGAAAGGTAAAAAGGCGTTCCAGAACACGTGGTAGGGATGTATTTTCGCGTTTTTGTATTTTTTTAAACATTTATTTATATGTAGGTCTGCTTAGGTCAAATTTGAAATAATAATAAAACTGACTCGATCTTCCTTGTCCAAACTCAGTTCGAACACCTCGAGTTCCGCAAGTTCCGGCTTGACTGAAGTCGCCGCTATTCTACAGTTCATAGTGGAAGAGGTAGCGGCGAGGCAGAAGAAATCTGATCGACATAGAAACGAGAGAATCCATGAGAGGGGAACGAGCGGGAGTTGCTCCAGCAAGCATGCGCCGGCTTCTGCAACTTCTGCAGCTGCTGCAGCCGTGATAGGCTCAATGCTGCTGCAAAACGTTGAGATTGTCTATAATTAGATCGGTTAGTAAAACTCATTGTTAACGAAGGACGTCTATTTCTCTTTCTTTTATATAACGTCAAAACTAGGGTTCTCTTATTGGAACTGATTCCGGAATTCCAATAAGGAGAACAAAGGAACTCAGACCGCGAGGGTGGTGAGAGATAACGCTAATGAGAGGGCAAGGGAATTCCAATGGATTGCTAATGGAATTCTCTTCCAATAAGCGAACCCTAGTCGAAACCCAACAATAGAGCGCGAAATGTGAGACGACGGTCATTTAATAACGCACGCTCTATTCACCGGTCGGTGGACGAGAGAGTGTGCGAAATGAGGAGAGCGTGGTCTCACATTTCGCTCTCTACTTATATGAAAAGTACAACGACTAACCACGTGTCACTGTCCGGCCACCAGTCGTGAGTGGCGCTGCAGCTCCACCCCACATGCGGCCCGTCCGGCAGTCGTCCGGCCGGTTGTGCAGCAGATCGGACGGGTCGCAGTTGCAGCACGACGGGCTGGTCGGAGAGGACGTTGAGGGGCGGCTGCAGGCAATCTGCGCAGCCGAATCGACGGGCAAGGGATCGCAGACTGTCCAGCAGAAAGGCCATGCGGATAAGTGAGAGATGCCCTCTCACTTACCCACAGTCTCTCGCGCCTAACCCCTTTCTGGAGATTTTTCTTGGCGGTTGAGCGAAGTGTAAATAGAACGGCGAAAAAGATATGAAGAATTGGGTGT
The DNA here is from genome assembly GCA_036245785.1 of Pristionchus fissidentatus. Lineage (NCBI taxonomy): Eukaryota > Metazoa > Nematoda > Chromadorea > Rhabditida > Neodiplogasteridae > Pristionchus > Pristionchus fissidentatus. Next base: position 3,543,664 of record BTSY01000006.1, read on the forward strand.
CTTATTGGAAGAATCGAGGAAAGGAGAGGCTGATGTCAATACTACTACTATCTCTCTTTAGTATTTCACTCTCCATAGATTGCGTCACTACTGCCAGAATCAGAATCCCCTCCCTTGACAACGCGGGCAATACACGCACACTCGCATTTATATACTACAGAACTGCAAAAACTACGCAACATCCAGTCGGCTCCATGCCACACAGCATTCGAAACAGCGTCGGCGAGAACGGATTAGAGAAAGAGAGAGAAGGAGAGAGAGTGCGCCAAACGAGAGGGTCAGACATCGAGAGATGTTCTTGGCACGATGCCAACTCGATGCTGTGTGCCATAACATATCTTTATGAGCTTTTTTTCGAAAATAAATAGTGTATATGGGAAGCGCATTATTTCAAATTTCCAGAAAGGGTCATGCATGAGGGTAGGAAAAATCGTAGTCTCTTTCTTTTCTGGCTCTTTAAGGATCACTGCACCCGCAATTTCTGAATTAATTTTAGTCACAAATTAATTACTAATTATATTCATTAATTTTAGTATGAATTTCAGCAATACGGAGGTCTAACCGAAGATTTAGCAATATTTTCACCAGCGTTTGTTTTCCTTTTCATTCTTATCTCAATGCGTTTCAGATCTTTAATGGAGTGCCGAAAATTAATTTCTTTTAAACGACGAATTTTGAATACGTGCCAGTTCCGTTACAGATTTACGTTGGATTTTCAAAAACGATAGTTTTGCATGGTTGGTTTGGTTACACGTTTTGCAAAATCGTAAAGACTTCACTCAAAGTGTATATGTGCTATCGACCATTCTATGAAAACATGATTATTAGGTGCATTCGGAATGTAAAAATGCTGATAAAAGTTTCAAAGTACTTTATTTATTTTAATTTTAAAAAAGAGTTAGGTATCGTAAACTGACTATGTCCAGAGTGTGTCAATGTGTCTTACTGTAGCAATTCTTTTCGTGCACTGTGCACTGCACAATTTTAATTTTGTTTATTTTTAAATTGTTTATTTTGACCTCTTATTATCGATTTCTCCTTTGAATGTTACCTCAAATGGCCGCTCAGCTGCTGCAGCGAGCCGTCATGACTACGTGGAGAGCCTCTCATCTGTTAAAAGTACTTTTAAGCGATCAGAGGTAGAAGAAGCTCCCTTTATGAAAGCGAAAGCTCTCCGAGTCGCACTTTACCTCATTCGCGCACACTCGACGCTCGCTTTTTGCTACTTCTAGTAGTCTCTAATCGCCTCTCCCTCACACTCACCTGGTTGCCACGTATGGCCAACTCGTCGTCCCTCTCCTCCGTTCCAGTGCTTTCTCTCGCTATTGTTTGATCAGCTGTGTGCTGTTTTCGGCCTGATCGCACACGATTTCGTTCCGTTCCTGATTCTCCACCATGTTTCAGCTAGCAATGGCCGAGTCGGAGGCAGCTCCGTCGCCAGCCGCACGGCCAACCGCCAAACCAGGTGGACTGCGGGAAAAGGTGCGGACTTTGACCATGAGTTTGAACTATTTCAGGGCTGAAATCAAAGATTCCTTGGGGAAATTGTCTCCCCGATGTTCACTGTTCCGGTCGCTTCGAACAAAGTGGCTAAGCGGCGTGAATATTGCAATGATCATTTAAAAATAGCTAGTCATTTTAGATCAAGAACAGTAGCAAGGAGGAGCTGGAGGTGCTGGCGAGCAAGCTGGTCGACTCGCTCCGAGTCGCCAAGGAGCAAGCCGCCAAGCTGCAGACTGAAAAGGTATGAAACTTTAAATAGCGAGGCCAAATATATTTCCATTGCTTCCATTTCTTTTATTCAACGCTCTTACTAACCGAACATGAATATAACCAAGTATTCCTTCTTCTTTGAATAGTTTATACGACTACATAAATTAATTAGTAAAATATGGAATAGACAACCAGTGTTGTCTGGCTGCGATGTGATTTGCTGTCGTTATCTTTATACTCGACATTTCAATACGATCCATCAGTTTGTGTATTTAGTCTGGAAGCTAGTATTGTGAAGTCAGAAGCGACAAAAGATTGATTCGTTGTATATTTAAATATTATTTAATTCCCATCTCAGGAGGACTTCGACAAGTGCCTCGCTCAGAAGGACGCGGACATCGAATCGCTCAAAGTTGGTGTTAATTTTATTCTTAACGATTCTCAAACAAAGAGTTCTCTCGGAGTTTATGGATGGTTTAGAGAAGAAAGAATCACTCAATCTCGGAAATATATTCCGTAAACTTGTCATGCTTACCAGTTTCGTGACAAGTTGGATATCTAAATAAGTAGCGTTATTTCTGTTTCACCGAAAGTTTAAGATTATCTTCCAGAAACGCGAGTCGGATCTGCTGCTGGCTGCCTCCTCGACGTCTCTGACGATAGCTGCGACTGGCGAAGAGGTATATATTAATAATAATAAAAATATATTTGAATTTTACCTTTTTGCTCGTTATATGCTCAATTTCTTCCATGCAAAGTCGACATGAGATTTCAATACGATCCATCAGTTTGTGCATACTGCACTAGGCATCATGGATGCTAATAATAAAGTCATATTAAAAATATATATTATATTATTATTAATACCTCTTCGCCAGAAATTAGTCATATTGTCTTTAATAATTATGCATTTTCGCAGAGTTCGGAGGTCGACGGTGAAGCTCAGCGGCAGCAGCTCGAGGAGGAGCACCGTCGGCGTCTGGAGGAGGTGGAGAGGGCGAGAGAGCGGGCAGAGAAGGAGAGAAAGCGGAGAGAGGAGGATCTGGAGGCTGCCAGAGCGCTCAATCAGGAGTTGAGGTGAGATCATTTCTGCGCTCCCCTTCCCCTTCGCCGAACCGTGGAGTTATTGGGGCGCGTATGGTTGGGGAATGCGTGTATTGAATCAGGAGCTGAGGTGAGGCGACTGTTTTGTGCATCGTTCTCATAGCAGAATTTCAATGATTACGCGTGGAAGACTTTTAAAACATCAATTCAATCGAGCGAAGTGGGGGATCGACCGAAGTGAATAGGCTTCAAGATCATTAATATACATTTATTATTTTTCGTAATAGAGTATTACATAGGTCAAATCGCTAGCGAGGATAAGCACTTCTACATTGAGTCCAGACCACGTCGGCAAACGAAAATGTAGAAGGTTTCATGCACTTCTGACCATTTTTTTGGACGAATTTATCAAAAATTGGGCAATATGCACTTCGGCACTCTATTTTATGCATTTCTGCTCGAATTATCTGCGAGAACCCCATTTGACCTATGGAGTATTATTTCGTTTCAGATCGCAGCTGGAGGACGCGCGTGCCGAGGCGTCAACGCTGCGCGAGACGAAGGCTACGGTGGATGTAGCCAGTCTCGAGCTGGCTGACTATGCCAAGAAGGTACGTGTGTGTTTATCTGAACCATCACCTCAGGGCAGGCTCTCGTTGCCCCTCAGGCCTTGCGTGTAGAAGTTGGATCCATATCTTAGCTCTCTTGAAATATTGTGAATTTATTCTTTTTAAAAAAATAATTTTGTCGTAAAGTGGCATTTCAGGTCGCGCAGTTGTCGAAGGAACTCAAGGAGACGAAGGCCGTCCTCGAGCTGTCGGACAAGGCCAAGGACGAGCTGGCCGAGGTATCTTCACTCCCGCCTTGTTTTTTCTTCTTCCTAGAAAGCCATTACATATTTATGACCTATTACTTTACTGAAACTATTGTACAATTTCTAGCTACGTTTGTAAGACGTTCTATTTTTTTATAATACAGACTGTATGTGTTATACAGTGCTCTCCCATTATTGGTTGCAGCAGCAGTCTTGATCTATTATTGCACTCGTTTCTTGTTCGATCATCATTGGCTACTGTTGTCTTCGTTGCAGGAACTCGCTCGGCTGCGGGACGAGAGCGGGCGCGCTGCGGCCGACTCTGAGCGCGCGAGGAGCAGTGCGGATGAGATGCGCAAGCGGGCCGAGGGTACGGTATCTAGGGGACACGGTAGATTGATTCAATCGATTTGTCTACTTGTAGAAGAGAAGACGCGTCTGGCGGAGATGCAGCTGAAGGTGGACGAGGAGCGCAAGCGGGCGGAGAGCTCGCACGACGACCTCACCAAGGAGCGGCTCGCCGTGAGTGGTGCACTTTGCTATTTGCCTGAATCGTTGAACTATGTATTTTAGTGAACAAGACTGCTTTGTTTTATCCTTGAATTTTATTTAAGTATTTCCTTTGCAGCTCGGCCGCCAATTGGCGTCGTCACAAGACCGCGCCAACAAGCTGGAGGAGATTGTGGAGGCACTACGGTAGGCGGTCTATCGATTACTGATTTTTTTAAAGGTTGCCTTATTCGGATTTGATGCAATTTGTTTGCGTTTTCAGTGAGGAGAACGCTCGTCTGCGCGCCGACAGAGACACTGCCGATGCGAGGATGGAGGAGTTGCACAAGGAACACGAGGCGTTCAAGGTACGTTAGAAGGGAGAATGGGGTACTGTAAGTGCAGGAAGAAGCATTCAAACTGCGGTGAAAGGGGATTATTGTTTTGGCCAGATTAGATGTATTGACGTTGAAATTGGGTCATTAGCAATACTGAAATCTTAGAAAAGAGGGAAGGAAAGCTCTGCCGGCGCAAGTGAATAAAATATGGGAAAGGAAAATCGTAAATCGTATGATCTACTTTTTTAAAAAAGCACAAATGTACTCTGTCAGAATCGCGCCCGCTACGTGCTCGAGCAGCGCACGCGTGAGAGCGAGGCGGAGGAGGAGAGGGAGCGAGAGACGAAGATGGAGGAGGAGAGACGACAGAGGGAGAGAGTGGAGGAGGGCAGGGAGAGGGAGGTGATGAGGTGGGTGCTTAAAATAATAATTATGCATCTACGCCCGAGCCGCGGCGGGATTTCAATTTTGATTAGAAATAAAGGGAAGATATGGGGGACTCTCTGATTTTCACTTGTGATGACGGAGGTCTTTGACGACGGGAAGATTTGATTAGCTTACTTTGTTGATCCATCTAAAACGAGCAAGGCCACGTGAATCACAATTCCGCCGATATTTGCGGTCTCAAGATCAATGGGGATGTTCATCGGAAATCAGACCATTTGGTAGTAGGGATGTGGACAGTTTTAATAGTGAATGGCGTTCATAGCTTTTGTGGTGGCTGGAATATTCTCTTTTTAGTGCATTTGATACTTTGGTTGCTTGGAGTAACTTACTTCATATTAAAAAAAGCCATAAATTGCTCTGGAAAAAACACACAAAAATCGAATAGAAAGTTCAAGTTTTCGTCATTTATTTGGTCCATTTTGAGGGAGTCGCAGCGTCGACTGGAGGCGGATCTCGGTCGTGCGACCGAGCAGCTGCAACGCGTCAGCGGCGAGCGGACGCAGGCGAGACGCGAGGCGGAAGAGGCCGCGGGAGCACTCGCTAATGCGTAAGTTTTTCACCCCTCACCGATCCGGTAGAAAGATAACTGAAGATTGGGAGTACGGAAATTTTATTTTATACTCTTCCAAAGTTTACTTGATTTTTTTGGCGTTATTTGTGAATGCACTTCTAGGTAAAGGCTGCATATTGTGCAGCAATATATTATTGTAATTCAACTCCTCGCTGCAGGCTGGACGAGCTGCGCGTGCTGCGCCTGGCTGCAGAGAGGGCGGGCGAGGAGACGGCTGCGGCAGCAGAGAAGGCGGAGGAAGGAGTGAGGAGACAGACAGAGACGGAGAGGAAATTGAAGACAGTGAGGGAGGAGTTGCAGCAGGTGGGAATAGGTTTCTCCGAACTTATAAAAGGGAGAGGGCGGAGGACGGCAGGGTGCATTTTATGATCCATTTGTGGTTATGGGTGAACGAGCAGAGCTACCTGGCTAATATCAATCAATATACTACATGTCTCTGTCAGGTGCGCGAGCACGCGGACGAGGAGCGTACGCGGTCGGAGGCCGCGCTGGCCGAGGAGCGTCGACGGCGCGAGGAGGCGGTGCGGCAGCTGGAGGAGAGGCGGACGACCGCCACAGCCCCTCGACCCCCCGCAGCCGTCGCCGCCGTGTATCCGCAGTTTAGGTGAGCAAAATAATTGAGTTGTGTAGTGTTGATGCTCCGAGTTTTCAACGCGCAATGTGCGCGTGATTCCAGTCACTCTTGTTGTGCGCGCGATTTCCACTTGACGCTGCACGACTTAATTTCCGTTCAAGACCTTAAACAGAACGCGCAATGTGCGCGAGATGTTCACCACTAGTTTTGCACGACGCGAAACTAGTATTGGCAATCGCCCGTACAACGTGTGTTGAAAACTCGGATGGAATCATGGAAAGGGACCTTGGTGGATGTTTTTTTTTCCCGTTGAGCATTCGAAAATTCTGCTTGTTGCAGTGAGTCTTTCCACTCGGAGCGCTCGCACTCTCCGATGGGCGACTCGGCGTCGGTGGTGCACGGGCACACCTTGCACGGCTTGCACGGTGAGCCGTGAACACTTCTTTTTGCCACAGCTCTTTCTGCTGGCCTAGTACAAAATACGGTAAAATCCAGTTTTTGGATTTTGCCGTATTTTTCACTGTTTTCTCAAGAGATGCGTTCTTGCGATGTTAGGTCTTTTGTGTTGCGAGTGAACTAATTAAAACTCATTCGTAGGCGGTCCGAAGAGCAGCGTCGGAGGATACGGCGCTGCAGCAGCTGCAGCAAGCGCAGCAGCCGGGCACAACTACTCGTTCGACGAGACTCAGAGGTACGTGAGGGCACTATGTAATTTTTCTGGAAAAAAAATCGTTTTCATTAACAACTTCGTTTAAATTGTTTATTGAAAATAGAAAAAATACAAAAATGGCAGAAACACATAGCGGATTAGCAGTACATCTGCGTATGGATTTAAAAAATATATATATATTTGTAAACGCTTCTGCGTGCAGATGCGAAATGTCCCCGGAGCGGCTCGAGTCGGTGCTGTTCGGAGAGGAGGCGTGCGACGAGGGCAGACCTATCGGTAAGTGTTGGGATTATTGATTGATTTTTATGCATATTTTATTTATCTAAAATATTGGTAATTTCATATTTTGGTTATTCATGAAATGCTCCGATATTTGTGTCAGAATTGTGCACCATTTATTAGTTGGGGCAAATGCGAAATTTCTCCCGCATTCTGCACTGAATAACTCGGTATTGCTTGCTGCAAACGAGCACAGATTAAATAGTACCGTAAAATTACGGTCCAATATCTCCTACCTTGTGTTTTATAAAGCGAAATCTACCATGTATGTTTAGCCCGAATTTGTATCAAAAGTGTTCTACCACATTTTTTGCAATCGCATTCAGCGTCTTACCTTGTGTTTTATAAATTGCTCGGGATAGGTATTTATTCTGTGCAGACGAGCGTGTGCCAGTGGAGGACGCGGCCGAAGAGTGCGTGCGGCTGCGGCAGCAGCTCCGCTGGCTGCAGGAGCTGCACACCGAGGCCGAGACGGCTGCAGCCAACATGGGCGAGCAGGTGGGATACTCCTTTTTTGCTTGCCTGAAAATGATACGATCAGCCAAGCTTTTCGTTTATATGTTTACCAAAGCCAACTTGGAGAGAACGCGCAAAATGAGGGGAATGAGGAAGTTCGCGATGTTGCATACAACATTTGGTCGACCCTGTCAGCGATCTTTTTTCTCAAAAAAATTGAGTAAGCTTGCAAATCGTTGCTATTTAATTTTGTGGTGTGAATACATTATTAAATATATTTATTATTGGTATTCATAAGTCGAAAGGGTGCGTTGCGACAAGTCGAAAATGCGGGTTGGCTTCGTCGTTTTTGACGTACCTTTCGACCTATGTTGGTATTTTTTAAAATTTATTTTATTTATATTTATATATTTATTTATTTAAAATTACAGATGCGTGTGCTCAAGGACGAGATCCGCCGACTGCAGCACAACTCGGAGCGCATCTCGCACGTCGAGGGCAACACGGAGTACCTCAAGAATATCATTGTCAAGGTTTATTTATTTATTTATTTATCGTACACCACAAGGGTGCGACAACATGTACAAAAATGAACGAGTTAAAAAAGGGGTGCGATTTTTCTTGTTGTTGTTGTTCAATTAGGGATACAGTTTTTTTAAAAGAGTGTTAGAAAGAGTGCATTTCTATCATTTAGCATAAAAGAGGCGCTGCTACTGACGCCTAGATTCTCATCCGCCAGAAATACCTGAATTACGAAATTTGAAATGACTCTTTTGATCTCTCATCTATGATCGGTTTTAGTTCCCAGGTCTGGGTTTCTGAAGTAAATCCATATTTTAAAAAAAACAATTGTCATTATATCCGAGGCATCTCTGTTCACAAACTTGAAGTTTGCAAGGGAATATATGCTTTTTTACTCAATTATATTCGTCCCGTCTGTTTGGCGCTGCAGTGCTCTTACTTGAATCTTGAATTTGGCGAGTATTCAATGTTCTCTTGAAGCGCTCTCCTATTCCTACTTTTCATGACTATTCTTAATGGATTTAACGTCTTGATTTTTTTCTTTTTTTTGCGGAAAGTTTAAATTTGATATATGAATGGCATTAAATATAATTTTTAAAATACAAAATTGTTGTTCAGTTCATCCAACCGGAGAAGGTTGCGGGCGAGCGGCGCGCGCTCATTCCCATCCTGCACACGATGCTGCGGCTGTCGGACGACGAGCGTACGATGCTGCAGACCATCGCTGACTCGGGTACGGTAGGGGTCGTAATGATATTGTATCTGGATAAACATGAGGATACGGGTAGCTAAGGGGCGGTAGGGGTGCTGTATCTGCATGAAGAGTGTATTGGGAGTATTGAAAAGTGTAGTGTGGTTGGATTTAGAAAATCCAAAGCCCAAGAGGGTACTGTAAATTGATTTAGATGGTAGGTAGTTGAACGTGTTTGGGTACTGCATGAGACATTACGGTATCGATTGCAGCTCCGCCTCCCGACGACGCGGCAGCTGCAGGCTGGGGCGGCATGCTGTCCAAGTGGACCGGGATGTCGTAGATTACGGTAGATTTATCGATCGATCTCCGCGTTTCTTTCCATTGTACAGTATTCCTTTGCATCATTGTATCTCCCATTTAAACTCCCTCGATGGGCCCGATAGTCGCCTCTTCTGCCAGTATTCTTGCTCCCTTGTTCATTCGGACACGACCCCCCGCCTTATGTCAACGGCGAGGTCGAGATAGACCTGAAATGACGCACTAACCTTCGCTTGCGTTCTCTCTCTCTCTCTCCTCATCCTCGTAGATGATCAACTATCGCTCTGGTCTTCCTAGAGAGTGAACCCCGTCTTCATTCTACGCATTGGGGAAATAGAAAAGAGAGAAAGAAACAGTGTATGTGGGTGTTGCAAGCCGTGTAACCTAAGCCGCTTGGCAAACGAAGCGATCATCCTTTCCCCAATCTTTTAATTATACACTAGTTTTTTTTGTAGTTGTATTCATCCTTCTTCTCTCCTTACGTCCACTTTGGAAGTTCCATTTAGGGATCATCAAAAAATTATGTTTTGGTTATGGTACGTTTAAAAACAATTTGTTTGCGTCCTTAATGGAATTTCCAAACGTCCCTTGCTCCCCTCCCACTGCCCCGTCTTGACCAATCAGTTTTACCCGTGTGTCTCTCATTCGAGTTTGAAATTGGGGTAAATAATTGGATCAGATCTCTCCATTTCGCACACTCTAGGCCGGCTGATTGGTGGGAGAGCGTGCGGAATGAAAAGAGCTCATCCAATGTATTACCTGAAAAATTTCGAACTCTGTATCTCATTGTGATACACGCAACCACACTCACTTGTTCATAATAATAACGAGGTTTCCATGCCGTACCACCACTCATTAATGCTTGTATTATATGTAAATACATATTTATGGTGTACGACAAAGCAATATTAAGAGTGTCTTATCGATAAATTATGAGAATGTTCTTGTTGATTGTAGTCGATACGCCAATCGGTGTGAAAAGTTGCCAATCTTGTCCCACTATCTTCTATTATTGAAATTCGGTTAAATGGTTGGATTACATCTCTTCATTGCACACACTCTCTACGCTGGTCTAGTAGTGTGAGAAATGAGGAGAGCTTTTCTGCTTATTTTGCCGAATTTCGAACTATTTTTTTGATAATTTAATTGCCCTATTTTAAGAATGGCTCGTCGACCGCGCACGCGCAGCAAGAATGAGGAGGAGACTAATGGGACGACGACGGTGGCGGAGGATGTGAATATGGAGGAGGAAGAAGAGGAGAGCAGTTCGGATGAGGAGGAGGTTGAGGTTAGATATTTTCGATCATAGGTCGAAAGGGTGCGTTACGGCAAACCGGTAATACGGGTTGGGTTTGACAAAAATGGACACGAAAACCCGAAAATTCTGGTTGGGTTCGGAAAAAAATGGGCATGACAAATCGAAAATGCGGGTTGGGTTTTCATTTTTTTTCACCAAAATTTTTTCAAAATGCGGGTTGGCTTCGTCGTTTTTTGCGTACCTTTAGACCTATGTTTTCGATAGACCGGAAATGACGTCATGTATGACTAGTGAACTGATGAACGATAGTGGACAGTCATCCTGCACGTTTCAAGCTCGATTTCAAGTCATTAAATTGATTTCGTTTTTGACACATTTGTGACCAACGAAAAATTCATGTTTATGCTCATATTTTTGAAGTCGGATACATATTATTATTATTATTATTATTATTATTATTACTGTTATTATTAGGTGCCGGAGTTGATGGTGACTTCTCGCAGTCGCCGTGACGGCGCTGGCGCCAAGATGCATGTGCTGCTGCAGTCGGCCAATATGGAGGACGACTTCTACAAGGACGCCTACGGCGGAGCATTCAATGAGGATGATCAAGGTACGGTAGGGTGGAGGGTTATGGTAGATGCATTATTGATCCGATATATAGCAGGAAGTGTTAGTTAGGATAATACATTTTCGTTGGCCCAGAGTCTGGGTTTACACTTTTTTGAACCAGGCAGTTTAGAGACTCGAGACCCATCTAGGAATACGCAGAATGTCGAGTTTAGTAAGAATTGTCCCCTATCTGACCTGTTTAATCGAACTTCCGATATAAATCTGACGTGTTTATGCTAGGCGAGAGTGTGTGAAAATGAAAGATCTGTGCCGGGCGAAAATGTATGGTTAGGATCATAAAAGAGGAATCGCGAGAGACTCGAGCTCATCGGCCATGGCCGGGACATAGAAATTTATGATTTTTAATTTGGCTGAAAACATAGCACAAGGTACTACAAACATCCCTCTATCGAATTTCGTTTTCGCGTGAAACACAAATAAACCATGGTGAGTCGGGAACTAATTCTAGAAATAGTAAAGTTTGGAAAATCATAAATTTCTTCAAAGTGAAGATAGAAATCCACAGTTTGGTGTGTTAGATAGATAAATGACCTGGTTTGTTTACCAACCGCTCGATGTCATTCCTGGTTCGTGGGCCGATGCGGGGTGGTCGCTTTTGCAAAAGTTGAGCTAATTTTCTTAAAAGTCAAAACGGCTGGTTCACTCTAAGAGATGTTCTGGTGAACATTGTTAGTACTAACCATATTGTAAAAATGAAGCGGAATCGGGCCATGTATTCTAAAGATACTCGTATTTTTGTCAGGCCGGTCAAATATAATTAATGGCCGCGAACATCAATTGTGGCCCATTTGTGGTGAAACCTATCGCAAACTATACAAAAACAATATTTATGTTCTTTGTGGCATTTTCTATTGATTGATTTTTCGAGTAAAAAAATAGAAAAAAATCAGCGTCGATTTTTGGATTAGCGGTATTTCGATCATTTCGAAGTCTGTATGTTTCTTATAAGGTTTCATATTATTAGTTATGTACGCTGGTGCAAGATGTTTCTGTAATTCCTTCAGCAAATATATTTTGCCCACTTAATCTACACCTAAAATTCGAAATTTGTCTTCCACTATTAGAACAGGTTCAATTCCTTCCATACTTCATCATGGAATTCCTCATTATAGGTAGACCAATTTCCTTTTTGAAAGTGAACGGCTATCTGTTCGTAGAGAAGAGTTACAGAGTGTAGAAAACCGATTATAATGCGAAAAGCGCGTGCTCTAGCTTCTCTAGCACTCTCTCAATTCCCCACGCTCTCTCGCCTGGGTTCGGACCCCGAGCAGGGCAGAAATCTTTTAAGAAATCTTTTTGCTGAAGGAATTACAGAAACATCTTGCACCAGCGTCCATAACTAATAATATGAAATCTAATAAGAAACATACAGACTTCGAAATAATCGAAATACCGCAAATCCAAAAATTGACGCTGATTTTTTTCTATTTTTTTTACTCGAAAAATCAATCATAAAAAATGCCACAAAGAACATAAATATTGTTTTTGTATAGTTTGCGATAGTTTTCACCACAAATGGGCCACAATTGATGTTCGCGGCCATTAATTATATTTAACCGACCTGACAAAAATACGAGTATCTTTAGAATGCATGGCCCGATTCTGCTCATTTTTACAATATGGTTAGTACTAACAATGTTCACCAGAACATCTCTTAGGGTGTCTTAGAGTGAACCAGCCGTTTTCACTTTTAAGAAAATTAGCTCAACTTTTGCAAAAGCGACCACCCCGCATCGGCGCATGAACCAGGAATGACATCGAGCGGTTGGTAAACAAGCCAGGTCATTTATCTATCTAACACACCAAACTGTGGATTTCTATCGTCACTTTGAAGACATTTATGATTTTCCAAACTTTGCCTCTTCATGTTAATTTTTTTTCAGACGATGTCTACAAGAGCCCGGTGCACTCGGATGATGACATAGTCGACTCGGACTTCGACAGATCGGAGGGCGAGGACGAGCCAGTGAGTGAGAATGAAGGAGGGGAAGGACCGCGAAGGAGCAAACGAATGAGGTAAATAATATTTTTTTGAATTTTATTTTATTTTAGTACAATCAACCTTTTATCGTGCCAAAAATTGATCGGATACGGTATTTCTGGGGCTAACATGGCAACTACGATGTCACTACTTGGTCACAAAGAGAAATGTGCGCGGGAATAGTGAAGTATGCAATAAAACGCCATGGACAATAATAAGGTTGATTTATCAAGAGTAGGCTCTGGTATGCTCACATCATTGTATTTGTAACCGCCTAGCCTTGACATCGTAATTATGCTCCACACTGTCAAATTTTATTGCAATTCAATCAAGTTTTTGTTTGTGATAAATAAAATTAATTAAATATAAATGATTAATTGAAGGGCGGGCGGCGAGGAGGGCGAAGAGCGGAAGAAGAAGCAGCGCGTGATTGCGCGGATGGGCGGAGCTTGCGTCGCGGCCAACGTCGTCGACGAGAAGAGACACGCGAGGTGTTTATTTATTAATTACATTGATTATAATTAATTAATTAGTTGATTATTTAAATTGTATCATTTATTTATTATTATAATTAATTATATTTGAAGGTACCTGGAAGATGCGGAGGAGACGGAGCGGGTCAATGTGGAGAGTCTCAAGAAGTACGAGGAGTTTGAGCTGGAGAAGAAGAAGAAGAGAGAGAAGGGGACCATGTCGAGGAAGATGGTCGGACCGAGGATTATTGAGAAGGTATTTAATAATAATAATAATTATTATTATTATAATAAAGGTGGCGTTCTCCACCCTCTACATACTTTCTCCACCCTCTACACCCTCAAATTAGTCGGAACCATACTGAGAGCTCTTTAGGGTATAATTTATTAGATCCTGGGGGGAAATCCATGGGAGATGGTCGGACCGAGAATTATTGAGAAGGTATTGCAAATACTTTCACACATAGATCAAATGAACACAACAAATCAAAACTGCTGTCTGCTTTTACGATTTTGGGTGAAATATTGAAAAATCCACTCATTAGTCAGTACCATTGAGCTGCTTTTCGTTCAGCTCTCGTGACGTATATTTCAAGGTAAGAAAAATATTACATGTATTATTATTATTTTAATTTATTATTATTCAGGACTCGCAGACGGGCGGCAAGATGGTTATTTTACCGACGTTGAAGACCGCCCAGCCGGCGCACAAACCGGAGACGCTCATGTGCGCTGTGACTGGACGACCCGCAAGGTATTATATTTTTAAAGTGATACGATCACACCAAAAAGTCACATGACGGATTTCCGTTGTTTACCACACAGGCACGTACGCGACCCTCTCACTTGCCCGCTCTCTCGCTTTGGTAAACACAGGAAGTACCATTTTGGCTTTTTGTGTGTTCGTATCATTTTATAAATGTAATATTACAAATTCAAAAAAAATAATAAAACGTTCCGCGGCTAAGCTCATGTTCCGTTGGCTAGAGATTGTGGGGAATGAAGAGACGCGCCGAGGTATAGAAAGAGAGCGCACATACCAGTAGTAAATTTCATGAACGTATTATACGTTACGTATATTTTTTTCAAATTTTAATATAGCATTCAAAAATACACATTTCCTGATTGTCCGGATAAACTAAACTATTTAGGTACATGGATCCCCTGACTGGCCTACCGTACAGTTCCAAGCTCGCCTTCAAGGTGATCAGGGACAAGTATTACAAATACTTGCGGACTCTTAAAAATCGGGACGATGTGAACGAATTCATGTCAACTGTTGAATAATTTCTGTTTTGTTATCGATTAATAATGCTTCTCAATCTCATCATTGTCTGGTAGTTTTACACATCGTTGCTCTATCCCGTACCACAACTCGGTAGTGTTGTCAGATCGAATACTTCTATTAGCGAATAGGATTATTCGATCTAGTAACCCTACAACTCAGTAATGCATGTATTGTACATATTTTGTGTACGGAGAAGCAAGGTGAATTGTGTCTAATCGATAAATACTGCGATCTCTGTTGCATGTGGTTGGTGCACCGCTCGGTGCGATCAGAAAAGTTGCTCATCTTTTCTGCAAATGCATACTTCTACTACTATCTCTTTGCGCGATTTCTGATGTCTTTGTTGTATTTTCCGCCCGAAAATTACTACGGTGCTGGTACGTTTTTGAACTATCGGTTAGGAACTCGAAAAGAAAAGAAATATGCTTTGAAACTAACCAAATTCTGGGAAACTTTTGCCGGGTTCCGAAACGTTTCCGGCGAGAGATGGTTACTGGGCAAATGGCGCTGGTTGCTAGGGACTGCCCCTGCTCAGATTGCGCGTTTGTTGTAAGAGTGTCAACGGATGACGTCAATTGGGCTTGCTTCCTGCAAGAATAGAGAGGGAGAGAGAGAAGGCCCCCTTTTGTGATTGAAATTTGACCGGGAGCGAGCGCGCGCATACGACGAGTGTAGAAAGGTAGTAGATTGTTGAGTACGCCGACACTTTGAAATCAAAGATCGCAATTTCGCCGGGATACGGTAGCTTTGGGCCCTGTAGATTGGCGCGCATTCCCCGCCCGTCGTTTTGTAAGATTTTTTTTCTGCGTACCACATCCCCTGCGCCGTCCCACCAGCTTTCCCGCGCGTATTGGGTTGCACGGAGCGAAACTTCTTATTTATCCCCCTCCTCCTCGGCTACATTACTGTGCATTGTCACAGCAGTCTACAGTAACCCTGAGTTCTTGACTACTGTATTTTTGGGCATCCTACAGTAACCCCGGCCTCAATACTCTGTTTTTCAGAGGCGCCGAAATATTATATTGTGCAGTCTGTGCGCAGGCCTGCCTAATTTTTTTGCTGGCTTTTGTCCTCCCCATTCTATGTCCCTCTCCTCCCTCCCTTCTCATTCTCTCTCTCTATCTTCCCTCTTATTTCCTCCATCTCTCCCCAGTCGTTCGGGTCTCCCTCTCGCTAGATCGATTGGAGAAAGGAGAGAGGGAGGACCTCTATTCTCGTTTTTTTTTCTGTTCGGACTTCCCTGTTGTTCAACCTTGACGAAGCCACTGTCTCCTTTTCTTAGACCAAAAAATATGTACCACAAAATCCAAAATGTTTTTTTTATTTTACGATTTTTAAAAAATCAGAAGTACGGACTGATTTTTTTTCAATTTCCAAAACTTTTTTTTTCGAAATTCCACCTGAAAAATCAAGCGTATGTTCCCTGGAATTTACCTTTTGGTCTATGCTCCTTCGTATCTTCTCAATTAATCATACATTTTCTTTTGCCAGTAATCAGAAACAAACAACAAAAAGAAAAGTCGGTAATATTTCTACTGCTGTATAGATCTGACCATTTTTGCTGTGTTTTTTTTTCCTGGCCAGTTGGCAGGTTAACAATAATGTTATTTCTCGTCGGACGAAAATGTATGTGATTAGTTCTCCTCTTGCTAAATACCCCTTCATATATTTGCGCGTGCTCTAGATTATTTTGCTTTCTAAGGTTCTTGGTCTCTTTGCTTCGAAAACAAATTTAGAGGCAGACATATTCGAGGATGTGTGTGAGAGAGATATTGGTAGGACAGAATAGACGCGCAACGCGCTGTTTCGCCAGTCTCTGGTCTCTCCGACGGCCTGAGGTGAGAGGCAGGCAGGCAGGCCCGGGGCGAGGCTTCCCCTCTTCCTCGTCCTCCTTCCCAATTCATTCTCCGACCTTACCACTCTAGAATCGCCGATGGACGGTCTAGTAGCAAGTGGCGGACGGACTAGTAGCAGTTGGTCTCTTGAAATGTCCACTAGGCAATGATTAAGCACTGGAACAACCGGTTAGCAGTCCGAGACGACATATTTTTTCCACGATTTCTTTGCCCTTATGTCTCAGGAAATTAAATAAATTTCCGTGGACATACGGCTTATGTATGAGTTAATGCTGCGTTTGGGTATCTGCGTTTGGGTAAACCAGTGAACGTTGTGAAACAGTGAAATAAATGAGGCTCCCGAACGCAACATTACCACTCTCTTGTTACTATTTCTTCTTTTGCGCCAACGTCACCAGAAGATAAGCCCCTTTTCCTTCTCTTCCTGCTTCTTCCCTCGATGATCTTCGTTGCTTATTCTGGGGTGGTCTTGTGACGTCGTCGTCGCGTCGAGAGAGAGAGAGAAGACAAACGACGATAGTTGTCGTTGTGGCGGACTGCCTTCACGCGCGCATGGGAGCGGGTGCGGAAGAGCCCCCTTCCCATCCCTTTGTAAATATCGCTATGCGAATTTGTTCACTAATAATTGTGTTACTATTTGTAAAGCTGTAGAGGGCTCCAAACATGGGTCGAAAGGGTGCGTTGCGGCAAGTCAAAAATGCTGGTTGGATTTTTCAAAAATGGACATGAAAAAAACAAAAATGCGAGTAGGGTTTCCATTTTTTCACCCAAAAATCTGAAAATGCTGGTTGGCTTCACCGTTTTTGCGTACCCTGCGACCTATGGTTCCCGAGCTAGCCCGGTGAATTTCCCTGCATAATTACTCTACGCTTTCGAGGCGTGATAGCCTTGGCGGATACATTTTAAAGCTAAAAATAAAATAACATTTCTAAATTTTTGAGTCGCGCCCCCAAACAAGTCGTGCAAAAGAGTGGCATACTAGAAACGCGCCATTGCGAAAATAGTGAGTCAGAGGGCGAGTGTGTCCATCTGTCGTCTTTAAGAGACACTCGGTCTGATGACGTCACCCGTCCACACTCTGATATCCCCGCGCTTCGTTTCTCTCTCTCTCTCTCTCTCTCTCCCTGCCATCATTGCTTCGTTTTCTGTCGTCAGAAGCACGGCGAGAGCTCAGTTTCACCACTTGGCTCCCTCCCCCTCCACCTTTCGAAATGTTGTATAAATAGAGAGGAGGAAGGAGGCAACAAGAAGATTGGTGTGGACTAACTACTGAAAGCGGTGATTCATGAGGAGAAAGAGAGAGGGAGAGAGAGAGAGAGAGAGAGAGAGAGAGAGAGAGAGAGAGCAATCAGATAGTTTCCGATCGAGTGACGTGCAGTGGACTACCCTCAACGATGAAGCAAGAGTGGCAGATTCTTTAGATTAAAAGAGCGCTGGCTCATGGCAGAAGAGTTGACATCACTTCGCCGCGTTCGGCTTGAAAATTCCGGGCTTGTTTGATAAAGACAACCTTTGGCCCGTCCCAAAAAAAGAAACGTTTGCCATTGCCGCTTTCTTTTCGCCATTGGTCACATTATGGCCAGTGCCTTATCAGCCACCGATTTTTTAAATTTATTTTCTTAAATCTGTCTATTCTTGGCCGGGATATTGCGCTAACTTTGCCGCTCCGATGGACTCTGCTTCGTTGACATAATATTCCTGTAGAACGACGAGAGATCATTTCCCTTTAAAGATCTTGTATCAATTTTTTTGCTGCTGGTTTTATGTTTCGCTGAATTCCGAGCTTATTGCGCCCATGTGTGCTTGTTTGGCGCTGTATTCCGAGTTCCATTTGGCTCGATTCCTTTTTCTGCGCCTTTCCTCTCTTCTTCCTCCTCCTCTTCCTCCAGCCCATCTGTCCATTCCACTCAAAGCGAGTAGAGGAGAGAGAGAGAGAGAGAGAGAGAGAGAGGATGCAGACCCAAATGAATTCATTCCATTCCCCACTCGCCCATCCTTTCTACTCTCCTACTTTGTTTGAAACCACTCTGGGGTTGTAGCAGGTTTCAGTCATTCGCGACAAATTCCACATAGAAGTCTGTCGAAATTTCGATATTTTCGCGATTTTGTTGGGTTTTATCTAGTATTGGTAGTTTGCGCTCTGCCTCTCGCTGAATGGGGAGATTCCCATCGACTCGCGCCCATAGGCCTCTTCTATCCCTTCGCAGCCGCAGCAGCTCTCGAGAGTGAATTGAGTGGGATTGGGCCGCAGCTCTCTCTCTCTCTCTCTCTCTCTCTCTCTCTCTCTCTCTCTCTCCCCCTCGTATGAAATTGAATTACGAGGCCGCCGTCGGGCGGAGGAGAGGAGAAGAAGAGAGGGAAGGAGGAGAAGGAAGGACGTTGTTCTTCCCGGTAATATGAAGAAAAATGGGGGAAGCACGTCATCACAGAGCAAATTCTCTTCCAGAGCAAATTATAGGAAGGAGCTCTAGGTGAAACGCCAAGCGCCACTAGTTGATATGTCTTGGCTACACATAGAAGAATCAAGTTAATTCAACAATGACGAGAATTACGGAGTACAACCTGATAGTTGATATGGTATTTTAACTGGCGTACATTTTGGTTGGGCGAAAAAATGCTTGATTTGCATGGAATCGCCAGGACATCGTGGTTCTAGTTTCCTCTAGAAAAAAGGAGAGAGAGGTGCCCGGACGATTTGGCGTTTCCCTCCTTCCCGGGGTTATGAAAGTGCGATGATGGACTCTGTTTCCTTCCCAAGTTCTGTCTTTTCGACTTGTCTGGCACCCTGCCGTCCGCCGCCCCATAGATCATGAGGGACTATTTATGAATATAGCGAGAAAAAGAGGAGAGAGAGAGAGAGATGTTTTGACCCGTTCCATCGTCGCTATGTCTCGTTATCTGTTCCATCCCTCTCCTCCTTCCACTTCCTATTTTGAGGGACTGTCTATCGAAAGATCGAAGTGAGAGATAGTAGGAGGCTGTAGAGTGGGGAGAGGGAGAGAGAGAGAGAGAGAGAGAGAGAGAGAGGGAGAGTGGAAAATGTAACTGTACTGGTACCTGGTGAAAATATATTATTTTCGGAGGCGGCATGAAATCTAGTGTTTCTCACGTACCCAAAAAATCAGGAACCTCGATCGCTATGGGATGCGATGGGGTCAGGAATCCTGACTCAAGATTGCGATTTTTGAGACATTTTTTGTGTGCATTTCTTCCAAGAACACTCGTCGATTTTTTTGGAGCAATAAAACAATTGTAATTAGTTTTATATAGGTCAAGGGCCATGAAGATCTCTTCTGATCATGAATTTTATTCGTTTTTTTTCGCACCTGTCAGCTAAATTTGTGTGCAAGTTCCGTGTGGACAAGTTGAACTTGTTTACTGCACACGATTACGGTATTTGTGCGTGTGTGACGTTGACTGATCTCTTGATGCGATCAAGCGCTTGATCGCATCACCCCCCCCCCCCCCCCGAAAAAAAAGAACTCTAATTTTCGAGAGATTTTATGGAAACGGGAGATCCGCTCTCTCATTTTCGCACGCTCTCTAACATTAGAGATTCAAACTCTCCTTCTCCACAGATCAAGATTAGAGCTATTTCATTGAGAGAGGGTTCATCGATGAGTCTAATTTGTGATGAGACTAATTGGCGCGTCACACGGAACTTTGCTATATTTAGATCACCCCACAGTTCATTTTATTATTTCCGGTTGTGATCGAAGAGTGAAGTTTTGTTTCCCCGTCGTACTATTTGATACGGCTGATCGTCATGGTGCATTTTGCTTCGCAACTTTCTAACCTTTAGATCTCCCGGTTCAATTTATTATTTCCAGCTGCGATTAGAAACTGATTTTAATCTTGAATAGCCGTTCGCTTGTATCTATTTGCGTTTGTCATGTTTAGTGCCGCAATTGGCCCCAGTGCCATCTATTCCTGTCTCTCTCTCCACTCATTCGCGGTATTTTTGGGGGCAGGGGGGAGAGAGGGGGGGGGAGGCCAAGCGAGTGTTCCCCGGCTATTTCAAGCGATAGTGGAAAATAGGGTCGCATTACAGCACACTATAAATCGTATGCGGCATTTCCGGCTTGATTGCGGCGCGGTCTCTCTCCCCCCCCCCTCTCTCTCCTCAACAGATCGTCCCTTGCCCTCTATCTCTATCATTCTCAGTTTTTCTCCATTCGCTCGCCGTTCAGTTTGTGCTCTTCCAATAGATCTGTTACATTATCCGCTCCGTGTATTTGAACTTTATCGATTTTTATCGTTATTGATTTTCCGCTATTTTCAGGGACCCCAGCGGATACGGTAGCAGCACGGTGAGCTGATCGATATTTATGGTTGAGTAAGTATGGTAGGTTGAGTGAAAGGGGAAGTTTTGAGTAGAAAGAGATACAATTGAATGAAAGGAGAGAGAGAAGACCCAATAATGGTGGGTTCTCGATTACCAGAGAGAGTAGAAGGACTGGTTCTAGTAGACTCTGGCGCTCTCTCTTTCTCTAACTCTCTCCGTTGCGCGCACTCTCTCACCGCCGCTCTGCCTCTCTGTCGGTCTCTCTGATGCCAGCGCTATCTCTCGCTCTCACAACACTCATAATTGTGATTCGAAGTGACATATTTATGGCTGGGCCACCTATTGCCTTCATAGATCGAAAGGCACGTAAAAAAACGACGAAGTGAACCCGCATTTTCGGGTTTTCATGCCCATTTTTGACAAAACCCTACCCGCATTATCGACTTGCCGCAGCGCACCCTTTCGGCCTACGTCGAAAAGTACGCCAAATCGACGAGCCTAACCACTTTCTAAAAAATAAGTTTCATGCCTAATTGTCAAATGCTCTTTTACCTGCCTGCCCTTTCGAATTTTGGTCGCTTTGATTTGAAGAGGAGAGCGGCGCCTCGAAAGTGTAGTCCTCGCACAACAACACCTCTTCTTTTTGATCTTTTTTCTCTATGTAGCACTCTCCTCATTCCGCACGCTCTCTCGTCGTGTTTTGTGATCATGTAAATCGTGATCTGTTGTGTGTGTCGGAAATGTCTCCTTCTCACTTCCAAGGTCACAGACCCCTCAAAAAGGCTCACTCAAAGTACGAGTAGGCTGCCGCTTTTTTTTGCTCTCTCTCTCTTTCTCTTTCTCTCTCTCTCTCCTCTAAATTGGGCTACTTGCTCAATCTCGTAATCGTTTTTGTGTGCGTGTTCAGGGTCCAATAGTTCAGAGATGTTCTCAATTACCCGGGGCCGGTTTCTAGTTTCTATCTCTAGCCGCTCAAATTGTGTTGTGCGCGAATTGCATGCGCGCACGCTTGAACGCTCTGATGCGCGCTGCGGCGGCGCAATGTTGCGATCGTTGATCTATCGTGCGCGCGCGCAGAAATGACCCCCCCCTCCCCATTACGGTGAAATAGAGAGGAGAGGCAGAATGTTGCGAAGAAAAGAAGGCTATAGCAATGGCAAGTGTATTGCATCGAAAGGCGATGGTGCGTAAAGAAGGAGAGATGGGTTTCACATGTCATGTGTTTGGGAACCTCGTCTTGTTTTGCCGAGGTTCTGTTTGCGATATGTGTAAGAGCATTTTGAAACACTTATTTTCTGTTTCCAGAACGTTCCACGACGGTCTATCAGTCAGGTTTGCTGCGTGCAGCTGATGCAGCACGTGCAGCCGGCTGCATCGGTCGTAGAAGCGTCTAGACGACCCCTTATCCAAACTCACTCTGCGCATCTATTTATAGTTCGTTCCGGGTTCTCCCAAAATTTTTCTGCGCTTGCTCGACGGCATTGTTTGTTTATTAACAGAGAGTGATCAACGGTGCACCCTTCCTTCCCTCTCCGAGAGAGAGAGAGACTACTTTCCATTCAGTACAACTCAAACACTGTGTTTCTTCTTCTCTTTCGAGTGTGGCGAACCTATTTAGAATATATATTTGGGGAAATCTGTATAGGAACCCAGAAATATTAATTTCGAAACGTAAATATATTTGAAAATATTCTGAGGAGGATTAGACGGAGTTTCCGAACAGTGTCATCACACCTCCCAGCCTCCCTCCTCCCTCCTCCCTTTGCTATTCGTGTCCTTTTCACTCTGACTGCCCCATGTCATACTGCAGCCACTGTGTGGTTCCTCTTCTTCCTCCCCCCGCTTCTCTCTCTCTCTCTCTCTCTCTCTCTCTCTCTCTCGCGTATTTGCTCTTTTCTTCTTCGTCTTACTGCTTGCTTACCTTCCCCCCTGCGTGTTTCGTATCAATTTTCAACCTCTTCCCTCACTCTCTCGAAATCATGATCAACTTCCGGTAGCCGAATACCGGAAGTTGATCGTGATGCCGAGGGATGATCCTCCAGAAGCCCCCCCTCCCTCCTCCTTTGACGATGATCATTAAGCGATACAGTTTCAAGAAGAATATCAAGAAGAGTATCATTACAGGAGTGGTTGTTTTATTTCCGAAGATCTACCTTGCCGAAGTGCTTTCTAAGCGGTTTTAGGCACCTTTTGAAATATCTTTAACTTTACCAGTTCTACAAAGGTAAACCCCTAGAGAAACTGGCCGGCGGTTATGGCGAGAGCGGCAGAGAGTGCAGAGTGCAACGAAATCCCCCCATTTCAACGTGTGCTGTAGTAGCCCTCCGTGTTGCGAAGCTGTTGCTCCCACTCTTGCTTCCTCCTCTGTGCTCTCTGCCCCCCCCCCCCTCATGCAGTAGCAACAACGACTCCGCACACAAGACTGGATCACGTTTCATCGATGAGAGGGAATCACAAAGATCCGATTCCGCTGGATTTGCCAGTGAGCCAAATCCGAGACCGCCGGGTCAGACCACAACTCCCGTCCCAAGCATAGACCCTGTTTTATTTTTAGTCTGTCACTCTTGAAACGGATCAATTATCACATTTTGGTGCTTGCAAACCCATCTTGCGCTTTCAAAATTTTATGTTTTCAAAAATATTTTTTCTCAATTTTGTTTTTAGCTGAAAGCCCTTGTCCGATTACATCAGAAAAATCTGCAGACGCTTGGTAAAAATCTGCAGCAGATATATTAAACCAGGCGCAAATCCGAAATGATGTCAGGGTTTGTTCCCTGGAACATACCTTTTGGTCTATGGTCCCAAGGGAGATAGTAGTAGTGTCAAATCGAATAATCTTATTCGCGAATAGCATTTGTTATTCACGTATGCAATTATTCGATCTAGCGATTCTATTTGACAGTCCAAACACTCGCATTTGAACAAACCCGTCGCCTAGTAGCACAACGGGGTAACGCAATCTTCAAATGTTGCCAGCGCTGCACCGAGTCAACCCCATTGTCCCCCTCCCGTGGCTGAAGTGAAGTTATCCTCTCGCACTAGCTCATTTCTCCTGCCGCCCGTTGTGTTACTAGGCGACGACTACGCTGTCCAAATAGTGTCTCGTGGGTGTTTGGACTCTCGCTTAATGATATTTTCTCTCTCTCTCTCAATAATTTCACACGCCCCGATCTCGTGTACACATGCTTCTTAGGCGCGCTTGTTTATCTCGATTGGAGGTAGACGGCGCTTGGGATGAATCCTTAGCGATAGCGCATGATTGCAATCCTCCCCCCACCATTCTCCTCCAGAAAGGGGTCAGGAGCGGTGGGATTGATCGGACTGGGGAATGATGCGCTGTAGTTGTGAGGGAGAGGCGAGCAGTAAGTGAATGCAAGATCTGTGGCCCTTGAACGAATCAGCTCAGCACTGTTTCCTCAGTTACCGTAAGTGAAGGAGGGGGGAAGAAGAGGGAGGAAGAGGGCGAGGTGCAGTAGATGGTTGTTTGTCTCAGCTCTGACGCAGAGTGTTGCTATGAGGAGTCGGCTAACTCGGGTATCGGCATGTGCCCCCCCCCCCCCCCCCCCCACCAAGGCCCGGTGAGGTACAGTGGTAATTAGAGGTGATCAGTCGGAAAGCCGGAATGATAGGGAGAACAAAGGATTGAACCGGAACGAACCGGAACGGAACCTTTGTTCAACATTATTTTAGACAAAGACATTTTTCGACTGATCATCCCTAGTGGTAATCTGCGATCAATGGAGTTCAGTCATAGGTGAGATGGTACTTCCAAGTTGTGTTTCCTGATTTTTGTTCTCTACTTATCCGCTGCACCCCGAGCGGTCACTTTACGACTTGTATAGTTTTTTAAGTTCACCCCAACAAATAATATAAACAAATGCATCCCCTGCTTCTCTTCCCTTCCCCGATTGTTGTCAACTACTGTAGGGAGGGAGAGACAGTTTGGGACGAGACACTCGCTGTCGATAAGTGAGTGGGGACCCTGTTGGTGGAGGAAGAGGAGATGTGATGCATATCGAAGTAGCGGACGGAGAGAGAGGGAGAGGGAGAGAGAGAGAGAGAGAGAGAGAGAGAGAGAGAGAGAGAGACGCACACACACTCTATAGCAGGAAGACTGCCACTTTGGCTTGCCAGTCTGCTAACGGTTGTGAAGTAGGGATGGCTAGTCAAGCAAGATAGCAAGATCTTATTGGGAAATTAGTTGTTGCAAGATTCTCAATTCTGGCAAGAATCTTGCTTCCCTGTCATTTTCACAGATTTTGCGGTGTTTTTCCAAGCAAGAATCTTGTCCGATTCAAGAATCTTGCTTAACATAAGATTCCCACATTAATTTCCCTCTCATTCTCCTCCTTCGCAAGAAATGATTCGGTCATTTTTCTTGCGAAGCCATCCCTATTGTGAAGTCCAGGACCGTAACTTGTCCATGTTGCTTTCACGAGCTCGCTTTTGACGTTTACTTGAATTTTGAAAGCGTTTAGCTAAATGCGTTGCTCCAGAAATAGGGGACATGGATCTATGATCCCTGCCTTCTATTTCTTGAGCAACAAAAATTTCTTTCTCTCTCTCTTCTTTCTAGAAAAGTCCCTTTCTCTACTCTTCTCTTCTGTGCGCTAGTTGATAGTGTGATAATACCGAGAGAAGAGACGGTCTTCTCAATTTATTGTGGTCGTCGACGCTGGGGGGATTATTGTGTCGTTTCGTTTGAGAGAGAGAGAGAGAGAGAGAGAGAAGTGCGGATGACCTACCCCCGGGAGAAGATACCGATGAGTAGAAGGGGGAGGATAAGGTACACAGAGATTAGTGTGGAGGAACGGGGGGCGATAACAGAGCCTTCAATCTTCCTCTTTCTTCTTATTCTTATCCCCTCTCTCTCTCTCTCTCTCTCTCTCTCTCTCTCTTTTCTTATTCCTCTTCTTCCAACTATTTTTCAATCGCTTCACGTTAGATCTATTTCTCGCACGCAGTCTTTAGTCGCTCTTGGTACCAGATACCAACAAATATTCCCTAGATATCGATTGATTACCTCCCCAAATCGATCGACTTATTTCCCCCTGATTATCGTTATCACTATCATCCTCTCTCTCTCTATCTGACTCCTCTGAAAAGTGATTTTGAGAGAGAGAGAGGAGTAGGACTTTGAGGTGGAATGTACGTTGTTTTCACTATACGTTGTTTTCTCTCTCTCTCTCTCTCTCTCTTTCCGATTCTAAAACACGACCACAATTTCGTTCGCGATTTTTTTGTTGCATTTTTCCTAGCTGAATATTATTCTGACTCCAGGCTGTAAATGCAGATACTACCACGATCCAGCGTGGGGAAAAATCAAGGAGAATCTGGGTACTTTCCGTTGCTCTGGCAGGTGTTGAATGGGTGTTTCTGCTGCGTGTCTCGTTTGTAAGTTATTCAAATTCGAAGGCTCCAGAAAGGGGGTCAGATGTGAGAGAGTGTTTTAAAGTGAGAGAAGCTCTCATTTTCAAACCCAACCGCGTTCTTAAAGTGTATAGAATAATGCCTACCCCTCTCGCTCTAGGTTTCTACTCGCGTAGTGGTTGCTCGACGTCAAAAGCCTATGGCGGAGACCACTTCGAGCCCTCCCTCTCCCCTCGCTCTTAATCAGTGATTATGATGATTGGTGATAAGAAAAGAAGACGTAAGAGCGTCCCCGGAAAAGAATGAGAAAAAACTAAGAAGTGGTGATGCGTCGTAGCGCACCCGCCGCGCTCTATAAGACGGGGACGGATTAGTCCTATCTCCGTCTTTTAGGCTTTTGAAGAGTGTGATATGGCGCTCTCCGGCTCTGGCACTCTTTGATCCCCATCATTCCCCACCTTACTGACGTAGATGGCTACGTAGGCGCTTGCATACGTAGATGCATTGTTGTGCGGATCAGATCAGGATTATGACCGTGAAACGATTCGATCGATGAACAGCCGTACCTGGTGTTTTGATTGCGACATGCTCTTGTTATGCTGCGCAAATTTCATGAGTGGAAAGTGGAAAACCGTTTTGTACACCTTTACACAACTTTTTTCCTAGTCAAGATACAGCTTCCAAACTTGATACAGTGATGGTGAAACACGCTTGGAACATTTTCCTTTTTGATTGGATAGATTTCGTTCAGTTTGAGCTGAGTTACACGAGTTTTCCACCCTGTGATGGGGAAATTTCCCTCCGAAGAAATTAGCGCAGTGTTATTCGAGTTGTTTCTTCGTGAACCTTCTGAAATATAGCTACCATTTGAATGATTTTTGGGAGCAATTCTCCTCTTTCCAAGCGCGTATCTGAAGCTCACATGCGGTAAATAGGCAGTCTGCGATTGTGACCTACAATCTGACCCCCTGAGATACACGGCAGTGGCATACGGTAGTGAATTTGGAAGAGCGGGATCAATTCCGGCTGTTTTTGCAGAGCCCCTCCCTGCCACTCCTTTCTGAATCCACTTATGAATGTTGTCGATACACGCGCACCCTGAGCCCCCTCTGCTTCTCTGCCTCTCTCCATTTCACGTGCTCCCTCGCCCCCTTCCGATCCCTTTTCTCGTTAACCGTTTCTGACAGTATGAATTGCTCGCGCGACTTGTCTCTGTACTCTCTCATATCCGGACGATCTCTCTCTCTCTCTCTCTCTCTCTTCTCCGAAATGTGTGACGCGATAATAAGCGGCGGTGGCTATGGGAGTAGGAGGACGGTAGTTGTTGTGAGTAGAGGAGAAGAGGAGGTAGTGGTGACTGTTTTCGAGAGAGATCAATCTATAGATACCACCTCTCTCTCTCTCTCTCCCCCCTACCTCCTCATTCCTTTTCGTCCTACCAGTCAGCCCCATGTTTGGCACGGTTATCGATGTTTTTGTCGCGCCCTTATGCGGATTACTGTAGGCGGATTACGGTAGCATCCGGATTTGCATTGATTAATTTACGGGGGTAGGTCAATCAATATTCAGTCTACTTCGACGAAATTATGGTCACTGTGTGCGTGCCAATTAATCAATAGAAATCCGGATGCTACCGTAATCTGCGTGCTTGGGGATTACGGTGCTTTCTTTCTATCTGATAGATGGTGCTTGAAGATGGTCCCCTTTTTTTCTGTTGTGAAGGATGATTTGCCTTTTCAGCGCGATTTTTGGTTGCGAGGGAGAGAGAGAGAGATAGAGAGAGAGAGAGAGAGAGAGAGAGAGAGAGAGAGCGAGAGAGATTGGCGTCTTGAACTAGCACCTCAATGTCAGAGGTACAGAAATTGCACGATTCCAAGCCCATAGAAAGGGGGTGATGGTGAGAGAGTGTGTAAAAGTGGGAGAGTCCCTCTCGATTGTGCACGTTCTCTCGCTTCCAATCCCCAACTGATTTTTTTTTGTAGAGATTGCATGATACGGCGTCAATCACGGATTTGGTGTGAAAGTTGGCGCCTTTTTTGCATCTTCTTATTTTTCTTCTTTATCTGGGGCAGCTTTTCGCACCTATTGCCTACGTAATGTGACAGTTTGACAGGCGTCGGCGCCCAGACGGGATTGGAGAGAATGTTTTGATATTGCGAGAGAGAGAGAGAGAGAGAGAGAGAGAGAGATGGATGAGTGATAGTGATAAGAGGGAAGGTGATAGCAGGCAGTGATTGTATATTGGGAGAGACGATTTTAGAAGGGAGAGGAGAGAGTGGGTGGGGGTGAGAGGGTGCAGAGAAAGAGAGACAGGGACTGTCAGGAAGAAGTGAGACACATTTTGAAGATGGCGAGAGGGGGGAGGGGGTTCAGCGTGATGAGTAAGACAGATTGAAGATCACCCCTTTCTATTCGATCTACACTGGTAGTACGTTGTGGAACTTACGTTTAATAATCCAACGAAAATATTACGAGCGTCCGTTTGGGGCACGGTTCAGAACTTTTAGCTGCTTATATTTTCGGGTTCCTAAATGGCAGTTGCGCAACGCACTATCACCCCTCTACGGTTACGATCTTAGCGGCAGAAAGGTTGATTGTAGTCCGATTTCATCGGCGTCACAAATTCTGCTTAATCAGCATATCTTTATTGATGAGGGGCGGCTGTGTCGTGCAAAGGTGGTGTGACGGATGTGCGCGTGAAGTGCTATTATTAGAGAGCGCCTATACTTGGCGCATTGATATAAATAGCCTGCAGCGATGGGGGAGGGCGAGAGAGTGCGGGGAGATGAGAGAGCGGATGGCCGCTGCTCTAAAAATAGGAGTGATCAGAGGGGGGAGAGAGAGAGAGAGATCACTCTCGGCGAGTAGTTTGATGACGCTGCCCATCTGGGGGGAAGAGTATGCATTCCGCTCCTCCCCCCTCTCCCTATCTGGAGAGGAACAAGTACCGTACCACCTCTGCAATATCGATGGGAGTCCTGGATCGCCAGCGAGTAAGGATACGGTAGCACACGTGAGTCGGCGATGTCCTCTTTTGAATTTGGGGAAATTAATTGGTTGCCGCGCGATTAGGATCTAAAGTATGAGGCGCGGGCTACCTTGAGAGCGCGGTTGTGTTCGCAATGCGATACATTTGGTGTGAACTTACAATTCAGTTGATTTTTCCCCAGTCTGTGGAAGGAAATGGGAGTGAATCATTGATCAAATAAAAATAATTAAAACTGTTTTCCAAACTGCGGGCCTACCGCTCTTCAAAATTAATTTAAAATAATATGGCGTGCAGCGAATCAACTATGGCATTAGCACGCTCCTTGACACACGGCCCGTTGTTAGTACCATTTTTTCCTTTTTTCTTTCTCTTCTTTCAGTAACCGTCCTGTCAGAGAGAGAGAGAGAGAGAGAGAGAGAGAGAGAGAGAGATGGAGTATGCCTGTCGTGTCCCCATTCATTGCATCCCTCGTCATTCACGCAACCTTTTGGGTTTACTACCTCTTGCTCTCCCAAGCCCGCGCACAAAATGAATTGGACGGGGAATGAGAGCTCTAGAGGTGAGGAGGAGGAGGAGGTTGTAGACACATAGTGGGAAGGTAGATCAGAGGGACAACGTGAAACCCAATATCCGTAGGAGGTGGGGAGGGGGGGAGAGGAAGCAAGTAGCGCTTTTGTGTGTGCTTGCTGCTACCACAATGGCCCGTTGCTTAACCTTTCAATGTGTCGCTCTCTACTGCCCGCCTTCTCCCACCTCTTCTCACTCCTCTTTACCCTTCCTCACAACTCCGCAACTTCTAAAATAATGCGCGAAACGAAAAGTCTATTAAAACGGTCATTCGGTTTCTTAGACCATATATCTTTATCGCAACAAAGTATATTGTGCGAACCTAGCTACTGGTTTTTATGTTCGCACAATTTACTTTGTTGCGATAAAGATATATGGTCTAGGCAACCGAGTGACCGTTTTAATAGCCGCAGCTCCCCTATATACCTTACGATATACCGCCTCTGCACCCTCGCTGTGCTCTTCGGTATTACTCGCTCCCCTCCCTTCTTATGCCAAGCCCCCTCCATCTCTCTCCTCCCCCACTGTCTGTCTTGCTTGCGTATGTGTTTGAGAAATTTGCGAAGTTGAGAGAGAGAAATAGAGAAGGAGTAAGAAGTTGTCAGAGAGACGCGCGTTCACTGATCTACCACTGTCTTTGCTACTTTGCTACTCGGTGGGGACCCTCTCCTCCTCTGAGGATTAGACTTAGAGAGAGAGAGAGAGACGCTTTACGCAACTGATTTCAGTGTTGAGCTTTGCCTTCTCGCCGGGGCTCTGCAACCCCTCCTTTTCTCCTACATTTACGTCCCCTTCCCCGAAATGTGCAAAAAATAGTGTTCTCATTTTTGCGCACAATATTCACTCGTTCCTGATCCCTTTCTGGAAGTTGATCAAATTTGGGTGTAGCTCTGACCAAGCAGGTATAACGATGTTTTTGGCCGGGTGAAAATATATGTCATCGAACAATGTGTAGCCTGATCATTGATTGCCAACTCTTTCTCTTCTTCTCTTTTCGAAGCCCTTTCCCCCTCTCCATCTTATTATGTGGTGTTTATTAGTCACGCTGATAGTGCTTTTATCGCCAACAGCGTCAATTCCATCCGTTAATTAATGTTGTGTCTAATTATTTAGACGTCTCGGAACTGCATTTTGGGAACACGGAAATGTAAGTGTCGCAATGTTCTGAAACGTAACCGAAACAAATCCTGGGATTTTTTGTCGGGGTCCTAAACGGAAGTTTCACAGCGACCTGGCGCCGTTATTTATTGATTGGTGTGGTGATCGATAGATCAGATGGGGTGAGAGGCGGAGCTATTATAAGTGATGGATGTGTTCATTCATTTCACTTGGCGTTTCTCTCTTTCTCTCTCTCTCTCTGAGGGGTTGGAGGAATGGTGAGAGAAGGGAGCGGGAAGACTGCAGTCCTAGAGGAGAAGGGGACAGTTGGTTCGGTTCGAGAGGGGAGGAAGGAGGGTGTTGTGAAAGAGAGAGAGAGAGAGAGAGAGAGAGACGAAGAATAAGAAAGAGGGGAAGAGATCAGAGGAGAATGACGTAGTCAGATCAGCACAACGATGGAAATAGCACTGCATCGGAAGACGGGGTCTTAGAGGGGAAGGAGAGAGAGAGAGAGAGAGATAGAGAGAGATAAAGATAATGGGGCAGTGATATTGGGAGGTTGACATGATGCGGCGCGGTTTCTTGTGAGTGGCCATTCCACGGTGTGACACTACTTGACGTGAGAGGTTGCTATTCTAGGACACCCGCCTGTGCCCCGGAGAAACCCCGCCCACCATTTTACGAGCCGTGATTTTATATGCGCGAGAGTTGACTATTAAAGGGCTATTCCGGGACCAGCCGATGCTGGGTGATGGTGGTTTGGCATGGTTGTGTGCAGCGACTTGCGTGTAGTAGTGGGCACATCATTCCACCGCCCGGTCAACCTTACAGAAAGGCCTTTGGAGTGAGAGAGCGTGCGAAATCGAGAGAGACCCTCTCACTTTTGCACTCTCTCTCGCTCCAACCCTGGTCTGTATGTTTGGAATCATGTGTGGGGTTTTAGAATTAGTCGGCAGACGTTCTGAAATTTAGAATAGTGTGGACATCATTGTAACATTTATCGTTTCTAACTTTTCCAAAATGTATTTGTAGCACTATTAAACATAGCCATAGATGTTAGCTTACTAATTCAATTCTCCCCTAGAAGCCCTGAAAAGTTATCATGTACTTTCCATTACTTGCCATTTCATAACTTTTAGAAAGATGTTTGAACTGCTTCCAAAACATTGGTTCCAAAACTACCTGCCTTCTCTCTCTCTCTCTCGGTCTCTTTCAAAAACATGGTTCCAAAACGTCGGCAACAATCATCTTTGAAAGCAAGCAGCATGATTCACTTCCGCGTCGTGTGCTGTTGAAATATGATTGCTTTCTGAATGTGCCCCCCGCTTCGTAGATTACAATTCATCGTTTGCCTTTCTGATCTATTTCTGATGGGGAAGGAGAGAGAGATTCCTATTGGAAAGCAGAGTGATTGTATCACTGTGGCATCGGTTTTGGCCTTTTTGGAATAGCATTTAAGGAACTAAAATAAAGATTTAGTCGCTGAACGCGCTTTTTTCGATTTTTTTCGCGCTTTTTTTCGACCTAAACGGAAGTTCCAAAGCGTGACATCACTCCACTCTTGGCCTCAGCATTTACTGTGGGTACCGCAGCGCATAGTCCCCTCGAAACTACCCCTACAACTAACTCGGTAACTACCTTCTTCCATCTCTCTCTCTCTCTCTCGGTCTCGATAAGATCTCCTCCTCTTCTTCTCTCCTTTCGCGTTCGCTCCTCCTTCCACATTGAATTCCAGCACACACACAAACACATACGATTCTATCTTCCCTCCTCTCCTCTCCCTCATCCCCCTGTTTATCTGTGCCGCGCCCCGTGAATATCCTATTTTGGCCCCGCGCTCTCTCCGAATTTTGATTTACAAAAAGGATGAAATGTGCATAGGTAGTGGGAGTAAACGCGAGAGTAATATTAATTTATCTACCTCGGGGCGCAATAACAGGATTTTAAATTTGACAAAAATGAGGGAAAAATATAGGGTAGAAAGGCACTCTCAGGAGACATTCAATGGACACATTCAGTCTCCGGAGTACCCCCCCCCCCTCCTTTCCGTAGGCTTATTTGTTTGCTTGTTTTTGTTTAGAATATTTTAATAGTTTAGTAACAGCTATATGTGCTATCGAGATGCGTACTTCGGGTGTAAGAAGCTATTCCTTTTTTACACTTTTAACACCAACGCTTTCGGTAAATGTGGATAAAGGTTGCCGAATTTTGACGATGGCGGGGTTCAATTGGGCTCCAGCAACGATGGGAGAGTGGGGAGGAGAGAGAGAGAGAGAGAGAGAGAGAGAGAGAGAGACTTCGTTTGGCTCCCTCCGTCCTCTTCCATCTAAAGAAGTAGTCACTACTTCTTCCCCCCCTCCCCTTGAATAGGGGGCGCTCTAAACTGAATGGGGACCGAGAGCGCTTCTCTCTCTCGCTCTCTAGTCCCTCTCCTAATTTCCTGCTCTCTCTCTCTCTCTCCCTGCCCTTCTCTTGAAATCTGCCAGAACTCGGCAAGTTGTCTTCTTCCTATTCTTCTTTCTCCCCGTCCACCCCTCACCACCTCTCAAAATGCGCCGCGTTCAATAGTCGATTGTACTTATTTTATGTCCTGTCCCGTCATTTTGCAGCACAAATCCTGCAGCACATCCGCTAGCAATGTCGGCATGCTTGCTCCATATCTAAGGGTTGAAAATACGTTCGGGTTGTGTATTAATTTGGCGCGTTCCTTGGCTGAACGGTGGGTGTTTTTCCTAAAACAATAGCATATCTGTGGAATTTGCACGTTTATTTGCCCATTGTAAAAAAATATGTTCGCAACTCCACCACTGCGAATGTTGTAAAACTGACCTTTGAATTCTCAGTTTATACACTCTTTGGTGCAGACTATTCACTCCGTCTCTCTCTCTCTCTCTCTCTCTCACTCTCTCTCTCTCACTCCCTCTCTCTCACTCCCTATCTCTCTTTCTCCTGTCTCGTAAGTCAACTTTCTCCTTCCTATTGAGACCGTGTGCCCCTGCCACAACCTCTCTATTCAAATAGCGCATAGATGAGGGGAGTTGGTTGGTGGACGTAGAAGAGCAATGGTAGAGAGAGAGAGGCAGTTTACGACTTGTTGAAAGAGCTCTCTTGTCGTTGGCTATTTCGAGTCGTGGTATGTTGCACACACGTGTGCTGGTTCGCTGGTTTCCTGTGAGAAGAGGAGAGCGAAATGTGAGACCTTGTGATATCTTCATTTCACACACTATCTCTCTCTCTCTCTCTCTTCCACCGGTAACGTGTGAAATGAAGAGATCCTGGGTTCGCTTTTATATCTCCTACCTTTGAGCACGGCCGAGTTTAGGCACCAAAAACGCCCGTAAATATCAGTGTTTGGGTTTTTTTGCGGCTCGGGCTCGGTTCAGAGGGAAGAAAAATCGAGGATAGCCATATTGGTGGACAGTTTACTGCTGTTGAGGTAGGGTTACCCTTTGCCTACCCCCCCCCTCCCCCAGAAGATGGGCGCCTTGTGATCTTTGATCGCTGACTGCTCGCGCGGTGATCTGATGATTCAGTGCCCTCTGAGACTGTAAGCGAGTGGGCGGAGCCTGTTTGTTCCGCTCTCTCTCTCTCTCACTCTCTCTCTCCGTTCTGACCGCGATAGTGTGTAAGCGCGGGTGGGGGCTACTAGTGCTACTGCGCACATTGAGGGAGAGAGTGCACAGAGCGGTGGTGGAATCCCCCCTTATCCACCCGTCTCTCTCGAATTGACACACTCTCTCGCCGACTGTCTAACCGCCTGAGGGCTCTTCCTCTCTCTCCCTCTCTCTCTGTTCTTCTTTGCCACTCTGCGCCCTCTCCAACTCCCCCGCTCTCTCGCCCCTCTGCCTGACAGGGGATATGCTTTGTGTCTCTACACAATCTCTCTCTCTCTCTCTCTCTCTCTTCCGTGGAGCCAATTGAGCCCCTTCTTTCTCCGCTCTCTCTCCTCTCTCTCTCCCTGCCTCCTTCTCCTCCTCTTTCTAAACTCAATCGATGAGCCCCGGCACTGCCTCTATGCCTCCCTCCTCCCCTCCTTCGTTTCGCACTCTGGGGGCCTCTAGTGCCCTCTCTCTCTCTCTCTGCCCTTTCTCTCTCTCTCTCTATCTCTCTCTCTCCCTCTGTTGTTAGAGACAGCCCCCTCTCTCTCCCCCACTTCTCATCCGAAGATATCGCAGTGATATTGGTTTTTTGTGCGCTCTCGCTTTATCTTTGTCGCGAAATGAGTATTATTCAACCACTAGAAGTGCCCGTTGACAATCTCTTTATAAACGTGTATTTGATTCCTTCCATGTTTCTCTCCTTTTCTATTCATCGCCTAATAATTTCGCGTTTAACCTATCGATATTTTAGAGAGTGATATGACCTTTTTAGAACTGCAGTTTAGGAACCCTCTACATGCTCTTTCTAGGGAAATTCTATTTTTTTACATTTTTGGGTTCCTAAAGAGCAGTTCCAAACATGCCATCACAATTTTACTCCGACTGATAGCGCTGACTCTTGTTTCTGGTTGTACAAACACACTTTGCTCTCTTATCTCTAAATCGCGTCGATTTACCGCTGTCTCCATCGTCTCGTTGATTATTT
Source organism: Pristionchus fissidentatus (assembly GCA_036245785.1). NCBI lineage: Eukaryota > Metazoa > Nematoda > Chromadorea > Rhabditida > Neodiplogasteridae > Pristionchus > Pristionchus fissidentatus. The sequence goes on from BTSY01000006.1 coordinate 3,578,975, forward strand.
GTATTGGAGTTTGAAATTTGGGCAAATAATGGGATCGTGTTCTCTTCATTTCACGCACTCTCTCACCTATCGAGGGAGTATGTGAAATGGAGAGAGCATCGACGTACATTTGCGAACACCAAATCCACCCCTGTACTCGTTTGAAAACCAGAGGTCTGGAAAATTCAATAATTTGCCTGAATTTCAAACTCTTCAAAAAAAATTCTCGAATTTCGCGTTGCCTTATTGCTGTTATTTATGTATTTAATCACGTATTTATATATAAAAATTTCTGTCTTCAGGGTGCGTGCTTGATTGTAAGCGAAAGCAAGAGAGAGAGAAGTTCCATCTCGGACCACTCCCCACCCTTCAAACTCGGGCCTTCCTAGCCGGATTATCGATCGATCAGTCGTCGTTTCCCGCCTACCGTACTTTGCTACTACAGTACACCAACCAGTCCCAACCATGGCCAAGGGTAATCCCATCGAAGAACAGAATGCCGTGAGTTTTATTTCGATGTTTTTTTTAAAAATAATTTAAAAAGTATCTTTTGGAAATGATTTGTGTTGTACTACAATTTACTTTAGTTTCAAGCCTTTCAATTTGCATATTTTATAAATAATATAATTTGTAAAAGTACTTATACCGGGGCTTATCACTTTTGTAAAACGGAGCTTTCCTAGCGCAAATGCGTGGTAGGGTATTTAGAGGAGGAGGATAGCGTGTTGGTAAATATGATGATGGTACTAGGGAGAGAGAGAGGTAAAGTTGTAAGAAGATTATAGTGGTTGTGGTGGAGCAGTACCAGTAGACTGAGTGGTTGTGAGTGAGATTGGGGAAGGTTGAAAGAGGAGAGAGAGAGAGAGAGAGAGAGAGAGAGAGAGAAGAGTGTAGATGATCATCAAGAAACAGCAGAAACAGGGATGGGAGAAAGAAACACATTGTCCAATTTGAGGACGTCTGAAAGAGACAATTTGCCTATGGAATAACTAGAATGTAAGTAAGTGGGCAACTGAGTTATGACTATTATGCTGTATATGCCTAGATTGCGTGCACATTGAAAAAAAAAACTAAATTTTCAGCTCTTGTAAAACATTCTGAAGGTGAAAAAAATACCTGCTGAAGGCTACCGTCACCTTTAAAAATAAGCAGTGGATCAAAAAGACTGGGATAGGTGCACCCCCTTATCTGATGTCTTCTATCTAATGGGAGAACGGGGTGAAGTAGATGGGGGAGAATCCTCCCACGGCGACTAGGGGGGAGGTAAGAACGATGCCGTGCAGTGACTCGATTAATGGAATAGGAAGACGGGAGAGAGAGAGAGAGAGAGAGAGAGAGAGATGGGGACGGGAATGGACTGAGCAAGGAGAACGAGGGGATGGGAATGAGTGAATGAAATATAGGGGATGCAACGGGATTCATCATTTTCTCCCCCTTCTTCTAGCCCCCCTAGTCCTCCCGCCCTTGAGACTAGACTAGTCGACGGCTGACGGCAGTACGGCGACTCCCACCCCGACTGTATAGGTGTACGGTAGAGCTACTGCGGCTTCGGTAGGAGACTACGGTAGCACGACGCACAGGGGAGTATGGCGGCAGAGGTGAGCGGGGGTGAACATTGCCACGGGTACTGTAGCACGGCATTCTGGCGGTCCTATATGCAAATTGGGACATACAGTTAGAGAGTGTGAAAATAGCATGGAAATGGACGATACTAGTCCCACCTGGAGTTCAATTTTGGCATTTTGCCCAGAACGCTGTGTGTAGATGGGCGAGCATAGGAGGTCAAAAGGATGCGTTGGGGAAAGTCGAAAATGTTGGTTGGGTTTTTCAAGTATGGACATGAAACACTGAAAATGTGGGTTGGCTTTGCAATTTTTTCTTTTTTTCTCAAAGTCCAAAAATTTGGGTAGGATTCTTCAAAAATTTACCTTGAAAGTGCCAAAATGTGGGTTGGCTTTGTCGTTTTTTACGTACCTTTTGACTTTTGTGGGCGAGCATGGTGCTGTAGAAGAGGTGGTGTGAGGGATGATCCCCCGGTGTTCGGCAGCACTAGACGGGCAATTGTGAAAGGACATTGGGGGAGAGTTTCGATGATGCGTTGTTTTTTTATTCGAATACCTATCGAATTAATCATGTAAAAATACGCCGCCGCCGGAGGGGACGTGTGATTGAGTCAGCCAAGTTGATGCATAAAATGGTTGAAATACACAATCATTCAATCACTCGTATTATAGAGGCGATAAAACGATATACATTATTTTACCTATTCATTATCATGTTTTATTCCAATTGTCAGTTGAAGCACAGTGCCTGGCTGGTTATGACTTTGGGAGTCGATGTGTCATAATGATTATTATCAATTACTTAATTAATTAAACATTAATTAGCTAATTACCGTTAATTGCTGCAGTTGATGGCGAACGGGTCGAAGACGACGGAGGGGGTGGAGCAGCCGGAGGGCTTCGCCAAGTTCCTCTACAACAAGGAGAAGGGCACAGTGATGGGCAGGACCGCCAAGTCGTGGAGTGCGTTGGCCAATTTTATTTATTTAAACAATTAAAATTTAATTTTTATTAATTACGCTGATATTTATGCGTGTTGTGCTTACCAAATTTGCCTTGTACCTGAAAAACCAACTCTCATTGAGCTGCATTGACGGGAAAAAATGGTGAAAGAAGTTTCCTGTATGACCACGCCGCGTCGAATATACAAAGCGTAGCAATTTTTTGTGTGGATGTTCTTGCCAAATTTCGAAAGCCCCGCCAAAATTTTGGCATTTTCCTTTCTGATTTTTCGAGCTATGCGCTAGTTTCATGTTCCGGGTTGTGTGATGAGCGGAGTTTCTTGTCGTTTTGCTCTACTTGGTGTCGATAAAAGGTGCGCATAATCGATGCTGGGATGGCGTGAGGGAATGCATTATCCTGCTCTAGTGCGGAGAGATATCTTGTGCAGAATTCACTGAATGTATCGCAAACTCTGACAGCACTCTTGGCGAAATAGCGTATTTTTTTCTTCAAAAAAAAACAAAATAATACGTTTTATTTATCATGTTAGGCGATGCTAGATTTAGATTTAGGAAAAAAAATAATCTAGGGGAATCATTGAACTTGTTTTACCCAGGTTGTCTTCATACGTTCTATTAGAGGTTTTAATTCGGTCCGGGTATTCGGGTAGAGACCGGTTCTTTTGCCAATTAGCGCGGAATGAGACAAATCCGATATCCAGAGTCGAAAATAATTCACTATCCGATATCTTTTAGCGCAGATTGTCAAAGGGAGTCAAGCTATTTAGCTCTACGGAAATATCAGAAACAAGGACTTACAGTTCCAGAAATCATTGGAAACCATTCACCAACCAATCCTTATGAGATTCATAGGCGAAAATGTTATTGCTTCTCAATCAGGGTTATGTAAATCACCAATTGATCTCTGAGATATCGGATAGTGGGTGTGGGAAACAATGAGATGTCGGATTTGGCCTCTCTCTCATTCTGAGAGGCGGGTTTGGAAAGTGTCGGATTGTATCACTTTCAAAACTCTACGTTCTATTACGTGCGAGGGTCGTTTCTTTTTTGGTTATTGTTTTTTTCGTTGGATGTTGCTTATTTGGAATGAATGATGGTGAGACGGGCGGGAGAGACACAACACAAGACACATTGACAGTGTTGTGTGAATGGAGGAAGAGGAACGGAGAGAGAGAGAGAGAGAATGAGAGGAGACAAAGGATTCATCCTTCCCATGTCTTTCTCTCTCTCTCCTTCTCTCTCTCTCTCTCTCTCTCCCTCTCCCTCTATCTCTCTCTCACTCTCCCTCTCCCTCTATCTCTCTCTCACTCTCTTTCTCTCGCCCGCTCTTCTCTCAAACTGTTGTGTTTATCTGTCTGAGAAATGGAGGAAGGAGAGGAGAGGAGAGAGGGAGGGGAGTAAGGGGAAAGAAGAAGAAGAAAGTTTTGATGAAGTCTCCAGAAAAGAGAGTTTTCACAGAAAGTGGGGGACTGTATAAGGAAGAGGGGGGATATTTCTGAATCGGGGCAAATATGGGACATTGCGTGCTCTAGCTTTGGCAAAAATTGACTGGGGAGTGGGAATTTTAAGACAATTTTGAGACATTAAAATTCATTCACACTTGGTATTAGAAAACACTGATTTGAAGTAGCATAATTTTTTTTTATAACCATGGTTATTTTAAAGAAATAATATAAAATTGTAATCATAATGAGGAAAAACTAAAAAAAGGGAATAATACTATCAATAATATTATTAATAATAATAATAATAAAATAATAGCAAAAAAAATGTAATTTTGCAGTGCAAATCACCGTCTTCTACATCATCTTCTACACGCTGCTCGCCGGCTTCTGGGTCGGCTGCCTCGCCATCTTCCTCAACACCCTCGACCCCAAGGTGCGGCGGCGGCGATCTTTGTAGTTTGGAGTTTGGCCTTTGATCTCTGATCTTTGGATTTTGAAGTGTTTACTCCGCTGATCGATCGGTAGTTTGTTGTCGCCTTGTCGTCGCCAACCATCCTTTATTGACAACGGATTTTTTTATATTTTTGGGGAGTATGTGAGAAGAATTTGAGCTTGGGTAGCTTTTTGATAACTGTCCAAGGTTTTGAAGTAAAAATCGATTGCAGGTTCCCCGCTTCTTCGGCAAAGGCACGATCATCGGCGTCAATCCCGGTGAGTGGCATACTGTAGCGTGTGGGGCTGGGGCTACGGTAGTCGTCAATGGGGAGCGATTGTGAACTGAAACTGTTGGTGGTCTACTGTAGCGTGTGGGCTTATGGTAGCCGACGGGAAGTTATTGCGAATTGAGGATTTATTGGTATTTTTGTATGTGGCCTACGTTAATGCGCGCATATTAATTTTTTTTTGCGAGCTCTGCTGAATTTCAAGGGGAATATATATCACGGAGTAGCTTTGTTTGAATTTAGACATGCTACACATCGTGTGATTTTGCGCGGTTGCTCTAGTTATCCTCTTATTCTTGACTTCCTTCACTTCTTGTCGCCACTTTCAACATGAGTTGAAATTTTTTCTCATCCCTCTCTCTCTCTCTCCCTCTCTCTCTCTTTTTTCCCCGCTCCCATGGGAGACGACAGGACACACTGCCTGCAGAGTGGTGACACGAGAGACGATCGATAAAGAGAGGGGAGATGGTAGTCTAATTTTCGAGATACTGTAAAAGTGGGCTGGGTACGGTAGCCCTACAGTACAGTCCGGCCGCTCTTTGGGATCGGGTCTAAACGACTAGCCCTCTTTTTTGACAGACTCAAGCTGTCAGGGTGAATGATGGGTTTCATCATTTTCTCCTTTCTGTCTGAACTTGGAAGAAGGAGGGGAGACGGAAAACTAGAGGACATAGTTATCTCTCTCTCTCTCTCTCTCTCTCTCTCTCTCTCTATTACTCGTTCGTTCATTCTGTTTCCACTTCTCCTTCCGTCCACACTCTGCTTCTCTGCTGCGCTCTGCCGCTCCTCCTTCCACACCTCGTCGTTTCTCCATCTCCTCCTTCTCTCCTTCCGACGGCGGGCCGACGATGACGTCACACGACCATGGTCCACGGCGGAGAGGGGGCAGCGACGCAGAGGAGGATGAGGAGAGAAGGGAGGGGGGGGGGGCTCCCCCTCTCTGATCTCTCTCTCTCTCTCTCCTATCCATCGGTCTTAAGATGCGACTTTCGGTGTGTATGTGTGAATTGGGCGCTCGCGTCGCAGAGGACTACTCGCGAGGGAAGCCTGAGAGAGATGGAGGTTTGAGAAAACGGAATTGGAGACTTTCAAATTGCGAACTCGACTGAACTTGTGTGGGTGAAAACGAGAAGTGATTCCCTGCTGGTACAGAGAGTATTGGAAAGAGGAAGGCGGAGAGGAGTGAAGGAGGAGGAGGGCGCATGCATTTGAGATGCAGTCTACGAGTGGAAGAGAGTGGCGACGATGCTGCGAGTGTTGCTGTTGTTGTTTCTCTTTACGAGAAGGGGGAATGCTGCACGAGTGACGATGACGAAGTGCGAAATGTGAGACCGCGGTCTCTTCATTTCGCACACTCTCATCAATCGACCGGTGTAGAGAGTGTGCGAAATGAAGAGACCGTGGTCTCACATTTCGCACTCTACTCCAGAGCACTCTCGGAGCATTATAGGCGGAGATTGTATGTGCAAGCATGCGATCATGGGCAGAGTGAGAATGCTGGCTGTTCACCAACTGTTCCTTCTCACTCCCTTCACCTCTCTCGACGCTTACTAGCTGTCTTCTTTTTCTTCTTCTTGCATGACTCGGGGGAGAGAAAGACCCAAATTGCCCCGGGCGTGAAGAGCGGATCAGAGATGAGGGCAGGACGGGTGATTGGGAGAGAAACAGCGATGACGTCACAACCTTAATTGAGTAATACACTCGTTATCTGTGTACTGATCGTAGATCAATCAGAGATCATGGCGTACTCAGAGGAGGTGATGACGATGGGAGAAGGACGGAGAGATAACACCCCACTGATCCTTCGATCTCTCTCTCTCTCTCTCTCTCTCTTCCCAGTTACAAAGTGTGTATGTCTTTCAAAGCGTTCTCTACTCTATCTCTCTCTGTATCGACTACTGCCCGTCCTTCTGTTTGCTCTGTATCCTCTTCCTTCCCTCCCCTCCCTTCGACGTCTATCTAACATTGGCGATGATGATGACGGGGATCGAGAATAAGGACGTCACTGGGGGAGAGATCGATGTCTGACCTACGGAGACACCCCCTCGATGGGGGATCAGGGGTTACGGTGGCTTGACAGTACTAGTTGAGAACCCAACACTGATTTATGGTGACCTCCGGAGGTGTCCGTTTGACACGATGCCAGTATGCTGCATGTTCCAAGTTCATCGACAATGAAGTTGGCTATATGTGGTGTTTGGTTCAAGGGGGTTTAGGGAGAGGATAGTTTGGAGAGGGAGTGGGTCCTCTTCTTCTTCTTCTTCCTCCTCCTTTCCCCGAATTGAAGGACTCCCCTCTCTCTCTCCCACGAAAGGATAGGGGAAGATGCAGCGAGCTGACGTCAGACTCGGCACAGAAAGAACCCGAAACCCGGAGAGACGGAGAAGAAGGAGATAGGGAGGGAAGTGAATCGGAAATGAAATGGGCCCGGAGGCTCCCTCTCTCTCTCTCTCTCTCTCAGCGGCCGTATCCATTCCAGAAGATTGCACTACTTGAATCACATCTGGGAAACGTTTAGTGTGCGGCGAAGGGGGGGGGGGAGGACTGAACGAAGGGCGTCCGTCTGAGACGAGGAAGAGGAGAAGGAGGCCATCTATCAAGATGAAGAAGTAGAAGAAAGGAGACTCTCTGTCCTATTTCCTTATTCCTCTTCCTCTCCCTTGCTCTTCAATCAACCGATAGCTCCCCCCATGTGCTAGAGCGACATGGGGATCTCCCGATGCAGTGCGAGGGTTGACGCATATTATGTGCTTGACGCATGTGAAGTGTGCTCCGGAACGCATCCTAGCCACGGCGCGCTTGATCCGTTTGTATGTGGCTCTCTCTCTCTCTCTCTCTCTCTCTCTCTCCAGTCTGTCTTTGTGGCGTCTCCTCTTCTTCTTCATCATCATCATCTTCATTGCCTCTCTCCTCCCGTAAGCTGGAGTTGTACGTAGGAAGGGGGAGGAGGGGGAGAGAGTGAAGAGACGAAGGGGACTTAGCCCATTCACAAACATGCACACACATACACACAGACAGAAGGAAGGAGGACAATGATGTATTGAAAAAAGTAGGGGGAAGCCGACTTTTTGTTATTTTCAAGAATAATTATTCTTGACGGAAAAAAATCGAATTACCAATAAAAATTGTTCGTGCTAAGTGCCGCCGTAAGTCACGCCGTGTTTACAGTAAAGGCAGCTCCCTTTGGAGAAGGGGATGGGAAGGATTATGGTTATTGCTGGAATACACATGAGTGTGTTGTAGAGGGGATGGGGTGGTGAGTGGAGTTTGGACGAGGGAGGAAGACGATGGAGTTGGGGGCAGAGAGAGAGAGAGAGAGAGAGAGAGAGAGAGAGAGAGAAAGAGAGAGAGAGAGAGTGGTCGGCGCCACTCTTGTCCGCTCTATACATGAATAAAGAGAGGGGCGCATCACTGTGTGTGGTTGTTTTGTGTATCGAGTTGTTGGTCGAATGCGGATTCGGAAATGGACAAAAATGGGTCTGAATGAAAGCACGCCTTTTTTTAGAAAATTGCCTACGACAATTATGAGTTCACGCAATTTCAAGTCGTTCGCAACCGGAAGCGGAAATGGGGCAAAGTGGAGTGTGTTAGGTGCGATTATAAAAATGCGCGAGAATGGAAAAAAAATGTCCCGCTCTAAAAAAATGGAGTCTTAGAAGGAGTGTAGTTTAAAAAAATATGTGGAACATTTTTTTTTTAGAATAGAAAATTATTTGGCCCATTTGCAGGTCTCGGCTACCAGCCATGGATCAAGGAGCGGCCCGACTCGACCATGATCAAGTTCAACCTGAAGGATGCCGAGTGAGTGTTGTGTCTACCGTATCCCCCCCAGTTATCTATCTGACCCATTTGACCTATCGTAACCTCATCCGTCCTCCTTCTGAAACAGCAATTCGACCCCAATTCCCTGCAATGAATTATTTTAGATATTGTATAAAATGATTATACAATATAGTAATTAAATGATTGAAATTACCGTAATTTAACTCTTTCCTCTCAATTCAGCTCGTACGCGCCCTACGTGCATCAGATGGAGTCTGTGCTGGAGAAGTACGCGAACACGAATGGGACGCGCGTCTGCGTCGGCACCCAGAGCAACGCTGACGCCGCCGAGGGAAAGACTGAGGAGGTACGGTAGAGATTACGGTAGATGACACGAATGATTACGGTACCTAGATGAGAAGCAGAAGAACTGAGAAAAAACACGAAAGATGGAGGGGGTTACGTTACGGTAGCACGCGAAGATGTACTGTATAGATGGAGGAGAGTTTACGGTAGTCAAGGCAGAATATGTGGGGGATGCTCTGCGTTGTACGCAGTTTTGGGTGATGGTTCTGTTTTTTTGCAGTCGTGCAAGTTCTCGCTGGATGAGTTCAACAACAACGGCTGCAGCGCCAAGAACGGATACGGATACAAGGTTTGAAATTTGAATTTTTACCTTTCGCGCGCTTATCTAAGTTACAATCGTCTCAGCTGTCAAATTTTGCACTAGACCTTTTTTGTGGAAATAAATGGCGGGAATATTGAATTTTCAAAAATAAATTGTAGGAAGGCTCGCCGTGCGTGATCCTCTCTCTGAACCGCCTCATCGGCTGGCGCCCGACCGACTACGAGAAGGGATCCGTCCCCGAGCAGGTAAGGGAGTGGCGTAGACACTACATTTACCCGAGCCGGGTTTGAGTGGTGTTTGTGCGGAGCCGTGAATTAGGTTGGGGTTATTAATAACTTATTAATAGTTGTGGTTTGCAGGTTCAGGGCCGCTACAAGCCCGGATCTATCGCCATCCACTGCGACGGAACTGTAAGTTTTGCTGGCTTTTTCAATAAAAAAAAAATTCAATCATTTTACATAGTTATTTGTGACTGATTTAGCCTACAAAACAGATCAGTGTACTATTTATTATCGCAGAAAGCGCATGATGTATGATGTGCCTAGTGATTACAAACAAAGTTACTCCCTATTCCTCGTTAAATACTTTCCAAAGTCTACTGAATCGTTGCAGAACAACCCGGACAAGGAGCACATCGGAAAGCTGAAGTACATCCCTGCATCTGGCATCGACGGCAAGTACTACCCCTACCAAGTGATGGACAACTACCACCAGCCCATTGTGAGTTGCAACACCAATTATTTAATCTTTTTATAAGTCGTATTAATTGTATTTATGCAAAGCTTATGGATTTTAGTGTTTGCAAAACTGATAGTGATCAAGGCTACGTCTCATTAGAGTATAATGATGCATTGCATATTTTCACGTGGGTCTCAGTGTATGTGCAAAAACATTTCAATTGCGTTAAAAAAATTATTTATTCTATTCGTTGTAAATTTCTCTCTTGTTCTGCAGGCGATGGTCAAGTTCGAGTGTTCGAGTCTTCTTTGGGGGTTTAAAAATGTATTAATCATATGTTTCCTAACATCTCACCCAAAATCGCCCCTTGGAGAATAAAGATTAAAGATTAAAGTAATTCAGGCCATGGTCAAGTTCGAGTCGCTGCCCCGCAACCAGGTGGTGCTCGTCGAGTGCCGCGCCTTCGCCTACAACATCGAGCACGACATCACCGCCCGTCTCGGTCTCGTCCACTTCGAGGTCTACCTCCAGGTATGGTAGAGTCTTCCTGGGGATACGGTAGCCTACAACGGGGACACGGGGTACGGTAGTCTTCCTATGGGGCTCCGGGAAGTGGGAATAGTACGGTAGCGATGAATTTATCGAAGAATACGGTAGATATAACATAGAGTAGAAAGTATATTGTAAATTTTCACGGATTATGTGCATACGGTAGTGCCATTACTGTAATAAATGATTATCGATTGGTGCTTGCAGGACAAGGATGTCGTCAAGACGAACGCCTAAAGAGGAGGAACGATGATAGCGGCGAGTGGAGCGGACGGTCGACTACAGTAATCCCACCTCAACTACCGTATCCATCAACTATCGTGCCCCGCCCCACACCCCGCCGCGCCGTCCTAGTATACAATAATCGTTGCTTAGTGATTATTGATTGATTTCCTTCTTCTTCTTCCTCTCTGCTCTCCACTTTCCGTAGTTTGGTTTCCCCAATTGTTTTCTCTCTTCCTACTTTCCATGCTCAGTATATGACACAATCGATCATCTCTCTCTCACTCATTCTACGATAGCGCTTTAGCTGTTACAGTAACCAGTATATAGTTAAATTGGCATCTATTCCTCCCACCTCCCCCATCCTACCGTAACCCCCCGATAGATATATGTGTAGAGTATGCTTGATGACCTACCGTACCCCCACCGTTCTCACTCAATCTTGTGTTTGTCGCTGTCGGCGCAATGGAGGCAAGAGGTGGGAAAACGCGTGCGCACGATATTGGCAGGGATTCATTTCACTGCCGGCACCGTGCGCCGCCCTTCCTCTTCCCCCGCCCGCAACATTGCGCCGACACGATCTCCCCCCGAATGCGAGTACTGTACCCCCTCTCTGTCCCCCGCGCACTCCCACCGATTCCGCATCGTCGTCGGCTTACGGTAGCTCGCGCGCCGACCATCCTACAGTATGCCGCTACCAAGTCCGACCGATGTGCAGTAGTCATAGTAGTGGATGCTGACTCGGTAAGATCGATCGATGGACGACGCGGATATGGTATCTCTACCGTATCCAACTGCGGTCGACGTGGGACACTGCTTTCTCCCCTGCACCCATTGATCGTTCGATTACCCGGTTTCCGGTTCTTGTATGTCCCCCTCCATCGTTACTTTACTATGTTTCACACACTCTAGCTTTCGGCAATTTTATGTAATCATTTTACCCGGCCTAACTGTTCGTTGTCTCATTTATATTCAATCAACAATCAATATTCTTATTTGTTTTTTTCTTTGAAACGCTGCAAAATTGACCCCCGCGTGTTAGGATGTGTTCAAATTGTGTCTTGGTTCCCGCCCGTTATGCTTCCTCCTACCCCTGACTATCGATCGATTAGCACTCGCTGCCCGTATACTGTACTCCGTCGTAGAAATCGATCGATATTTCTCTTTTGTTCTTCGGAATAGAAAGTGCAGCTACTACATTGCAGTGTTGTTGCAGAAAAGCCCCAGTAGGTAGTGTGATCGTTTCTCACCACGAATGTCTAGGGTGTATACGGTATATCTCGTTCCAGCCGACTACAGTATACCTTCCTCCCCACTCCCGCCCCGCCCACCACACACACTCCATGCCCCCAGAACACCACACCATCATCCTCTATATTGTCATCGATCAATCAATAGTTGATACCGTAGATGCTGCCTACCGTAGTCCTCCTGGAACACGCTCTCGCTCATTTTTCCTGATTATCGATCGATTGATTCTTCCTGATCCTGTCAATTTCACCCCTTCTCAATTGAGCTTTCGCGTGTGTGTGTGTTTTATTCACCCCCTCTCGAGATTCCTCATTTCACCCCAATCGATAATAGATGATCCCGTCCCCCCTTCGTGTTACCGTAATCACTTTCGGCTCAGGATTTCCTCGTGAGCGCGAAATTCAAATTATAATACTGCCTCAAGATTCAAGAAAGTCTCTTCTCCTCTCTCACTCTCTGCTAACTCTCACTACAGTAATTTTCTACTACAGTAATCGTCTCACACAAGAAAACACTCCCCCTCTTGCATGTAGATTCACATTCTGTGCACTTTTTAGTTATATCTTGTAGTCTGTGTCTGATCATCCAAACGCAAAACAATCCAATTTCCTCCCTACCCCAACACCATTGCTCTCCTCTCTTTATTCCTAGTTATTGGTCAATTTTGATTTCGAACACGTGCTTTTCAGATTACTTTCTTTATTCCTCTTTTTTGTGTAAAATCTCGCCAACCACATTGTATTTGGTCAGATTTCGTAATAAACTTCAAAATGACATCCCGAGAGATTATGATATTACACAATCACGACATTCGTTCATTTATGAGAGCAAGAATCCAAATTATTCCTATTTAAACAGAATGGACTGCGTGCGAGTATAATGCGAACTGCGCTTCGACGATTCATTTCTAGTCTGTTTCGCACACTTTCTTCGCCTACCGGTGGATGAGATATAAATGTATACTGAAATTAGGGAAAATTGCACTGCAGGAGAGAAATGATCGGTTTCTCTCGGTAATCGTAGTCAATAAAAGGAAGAGTAAATACGGTAGGGAGGACAGATCTCATTCTCACGCCCAGTGAAAAGAATGAAAAGAATGTTGGTCGATTCCCGAGATAATTGTAGGTGTTAGCTGCTCGAAAAAATAGTCAGTACCAGTTTATTATTCCATATCATATACAAGGGCGGGTGGGTTATTGTATTCTAATCAATCGATAATCTACTCTGAGGGGGCGGAGCATTCAAGCCTTCATCGCCTTGTCGAAGTGCTTGTCGACCTCGGCGAAGATCTCGTCGACTGTTCCCTCAGCCTTGATCTGTAAACAAGTCAATAATCGATACCATAATCTCCAATTCTCAGCCTGTATACGGTAATCCGACTTACAGTAATCTTAATACACTACTACGCACCCTTTCGGTCTCATTACCTCAACAGGACTGCCCCACTACAGTAATCGCAATGCATACTACCGTAACCCGAGTGCCCCGCTACTATAACTGCAATGTCTATTACCGTAACCAGAGTGCCCGCTACCGTATCCCTCCCCGTTGGCTACCGTACCCTAGCCAGCTTTCTCTTCTTCTCATAGTGGGCGACCACGGGCGCCGTGGCCTCGTTGAAGGTCTTCAGGCGCAGCTTGATCGTGTCCATGTTGTCGTCGGCGCGGCCACTAAAAAGAAGGAGGATTACGGTAAGTCGATGGATTACGGTAGGCCATGATTACGGTAGTTCTTCGAAACTACGGCAGCTATTCGACATTGCGATAACTTTTTGAGAATACGACAACTTTTCGAGACTACGGCAGCTCTTAGAGACTACAGTAACTCTCCGAGAGCTCAAGACTATGGTAGCCGATCGATATGTACCGTATACCTGGTCTCGGCACGCTTGAGCAGCCGCTTGACGAGCGTCTCCTCGGACACCTCGAAGTAGACGGCCAGCTTTGCGGGCATGATCTGTACAGGGATACTGTAGACTGAAGGCTACCGTAATCTCTATACGTACCTCATTCTATATCAAATACTGCCGTACCTCACTATGCATGTCACCGTAACTACCATATACAGTACCTCTTTTAAAATAAGAACTACAGTACGTCATTATAACTCCGATGAAACCGTAATCCCGTTCTACCGTACCTCGGCCTCAAACTGATCTCCCTGCGCGACCTCTCGCGGGTAGCCGTCGATGAGGAATCCCTTGCTGCCCTTGGCAACCTCCTTGAGCATCGCCTCCTTGATCAGATCGAGAACGACAGTCTGTAAGGAATACGGTAGGATTACGGTCGGAAGGACTAGTGGTCACAGTAACAGACGATGAGCTACGGTAACAGACTACGCGGGGGATGCAGTAGGAGAAGGTGGGAGTAAGTCAAGGGATGAGATACAGTAATCCTACGCACTGCAATAAAACCAAAAACGTACCAAGGGAACGAGCTGGCCGGCCTCCATGATCTTTGTGAGCTGCGCGCCACGGGGAGAGCCCGACTTGACCTGAGAATCAATGGTATGCTACAGTATCTTCACTACCGTAATCACCCATGCTACCGTATACCTCATCGCGCAGGAGATCTCCCGACGAGAGATGGGACAGGCCGTACTTGGCGACAATCTTCTCGCACTGCGTGCCCTTGCCCGAGCCGGGACCGCCTGAAAGAGTACTGTATCATCCGGGATACTGTAGCGCCGGGTTACTGTAGGACTACCGCACCAACGATGAAGAAGATGGGTACGTTGGCCTTCTTGAGGGGAGCGAGGTCGATGGTCTTATTGCTGGACTGAAAAGGGGGGGGGTATCGATCGGACAGAATAGGGTAGCTCACCATGGTTTACTGTAGCTGGGGCGAGTAGGTGCTAGTAGCAAGTAGTCAGCAACTGTAAAAAGGGGACTGAATTATTCACGTTGCATGATGAAAAGAGTGGAAAATAGCGAGCGATGATACGACTTTTGAAATAGGTCGAGAGAGCAAAAACGAGAGACGATTATGAGAGGCACGAACGCGGAACTGACTCGGTAATCGAATCTGGGATCCCTGGACCCCGAGGATCCAGAGATCCCCAGGAAGATTCCAAGGATCCCGAGTCCTAAGGTGCCTAGGATGCTGAGATCCCCAGGACGATTCCAAGGATCCTGGGTCCTTCGGTGCCTAGGATCCTAAGCTCCGGAGGGTATCCTCAACTCACGCCAGTAGGGGCGACTGCTCGGGACGGGGTAGGGGAGGTGAAAGTAATGGGAATTGAGGTTTTAAAAAAAGGTAAAGGAGTCAATGTCATGTCAAGCGATTTAACAGTAGCAAGCTACCACGCTTGATGGGGCAAGCCGGTAAGCCAGCTGCAACTCTTACCTGCTTGTCTTTTAAACCCGAGAAACTCCTAGGATCGCACGTAGATTGGAGATTTGCTAGTATCAGTCGCGTAAACAGCTACTTCCTAATAGGTCCCGATAATACGTTGGAGATTACTGTAGCCGATCGAGGACTGAATATTGATCTAATCAACGGCGTATCTCGATTCGACATATCCCGTTCTCTCGCCGTCTGATTGTTCTCTCCCCTCTCCACACTCTCTCGTCAGCGCCTCTTTACATCGCATTCTATTTATCTCAAGCCGCGTAGCTATCGCCGCTGCCCGAAAATCGCACGTAACCACTTTATCTCGCGTTCTGTGCTCTCTCACTCCGCCGCACTCTCTCTCCTCCTCTCTGGTTTACGAAAGATAAGGAGATTGGGAGAGAGTACTCACGCGACCCACGCGTCACTATCACGCGCGCGCGATAAACATACAGAAAACAACAACCCACAGAGCGCGGCCGGATCGCGAACGGCAATTATAAATGTTCACCCCGCACGGGTAAATAGATATTCGCGCGCACACTCTGTGGGGAGAGAGCAGAGATAGAGAGGAATGGCAATCACGGATAATCACGCTGCAACACGAACGATGGGAAAGAAGGGGGGAGAGGTGTCAAAGATTCTCTTTGTTATCTCGAACTTTATTGTCGTATTGTTCAGAATTCTCCTGAAATTTGGTCTGGGCGGTGCAATGTGCGAAAGTGATAATGCGAGCACTCTCAAATTTTGCAAGCTCTCTAAATCCCGTAAACTTTTCCCGGAGATGTGGCTGGGCTGTGGAGAGAAACGATTTTGATCTTTAGATTAGAAAGTGGGTGTTTACAGGTAAAGATTTAAAAAAAAGTATAATGAACAAAGAAATTACAGCGCTTCATAAGGATTTGCCATTTTGTGAAAGTGTAAGTAGGTGATTTTTACAAGCTCTCGTGGTTTTGACAGCTCCCTGGAAGAATAGGCAGTGAGAAATTGTGCGAAAGTGAGAGAGCGCTCTCGGTTTCACGCACTCTTTCGCTGCTGACCCCTTTCTGGAGGCTTGGCTGGGTTTTTAAAGGGTCGCATCTAAACAACCCCTCAGGCTTTTACTCAGCCGTATGGCAAGGGGTATCTCGCTAGTCGGAAGGGAGGCAGGAGGAATGGGGGAAGATGAGCAGAGGGGGATGGAGCCAGACACGAATTCCCCCCCCCGTCTCTCTCTCTCTCTCTCTCTCTCTCTCTCTCTCTTTCAGAAAGCACATCATCACACTCAAGAGAGATATCCCCCGCCACAATCTGTTTGGAACCACCGACAAAGTGTTCTGGGAAAGGCGCAAATTCCGACAAATCACAAGACGCAACGTGGGAATTTAGAAAAGTAGGAATTTTAGCGGGAATTTAGAAAAGTAGGAATTTTAGTGGGAATTTAGAAAAGTAGGAATTTTAGTGGGAATTTAGAAAAGTAGGAATTTTAGTGGGAATTTAGAAAAGTAGGAATTTTAGTGGGAATTTAGAAAAGTAGGAATATTAGTGGGAATTTAGAAAAGCCGCAAAACCCGAAAAAGCACGGATGTTTATTAGCAACTTGCGTTTAGGAGCTAAAGCGAAAAAGCGTATCTCTGTAGATAGTTCCCAAAAACTGATGTTCCAAAACCATCCCGAAAAAACGGAGAACTTCATGAAAATGGCGCTAAAAGCAGTGAAACACTGCACACAGAAAAAAAATGTATTACTTTTCATACATGCCATGGACGAGGAGAGGAACCTAATCCATGAAAATGTATGAAACTTAATACATTTTCATGGATTAGGTTCCTCTCCTCGTCCATGGCATGTATGAAAAGTAATACATTTTTTTCTGTGTGTGCTGGCACTTCCGTCAGTCTCATTTCTTCGCCACTTTCTTTCCTCGTTTCTCTGTCTTTTCTCTTCTATGCCCTGAGGCGTGTGTGTGCCTGGAATCGATTCCCTCGGGAGACCCACTTTGCGGACCATTTCGCAATTTTTTTTTTCTAAAACCCGGATAGGACTTTGCGGTCAGAAAAATCAACACGGCGAGATAGCATAAGAAAGTGAGAAAGCCGCGACCAATTCTTGCACATACATTATCGGGAGAGACGAGTGAAATGCTCAATTTAAATAAAAAGAAAAAGAAAGAATTGTAAAAAGTGGGTGCAATTAGCTTGCAAGAAGAAACAAATACCGATTTTTGTGGGAAATAGCAAATTTCCTATGATGATGAAATAGGAGTTTGTCTTACAAATTGCAAATAATTTTGGGGACTACACACACGATTCATTAGTGGCGCTTCATTTCCGGTGCACTTCCGGTTAGGAAAAGAAGATGCGAAATGTCGCAAAGCTCTGACGCAAAACGGATGGGGCATGATTGGAACCAGCACGCTCCAGAAAGGGGAAGGAGTGAGAGAGTGTGGGAAAGTGGGAGAGATTTCCCGGGTAGGAGGTCATTGTTTCTTGTGGTTCATGAATCATTGTACCCCTCAAAAAAAGGAAGCTGGAAATAAGTACTGCTGAGGCATCGAAACTCAGTATCCGGAATTATGCACGGAACGTAAAAAGGGGTCGGATGCGAGAGAGAGAGAGATAGAGAGAGAGAGAGAAGAGAGAGAGAGAGAGAGAGAGAGAGTGAAAAAGAGAAACGCTTTCTCATCCTTCAACCTTTTTTTGTGGAAAGGTATCGTAGAGGGAAAATTCTTCCTATTCCGAACAGATACTAATCCAGTGTTTGACGAATGAAGGTTTATGTGGAATTGCGTCATGGATAAATCGAATCGGCTGATTTTTTGAGAGAGTTAATATAAAACAATGTTGTGGAATGAAGGAGAGAAATTGCAATAGGGGGTACGGTAGCAATCAACGGTCGTTACTGTAACAACGGTTCGGGTGAGGAGACACGGGGGGAGACAGAAGCACATCATTCGAAACAGAGTCGGCATTAGACTTTGAAAGGTAACTAAACAACTACACGCATAACAGGGAAATTGACCACTTTTTTGAAGAGAGATCGCGGGGAATGAAGAGTGTGGGGGTGTAATTTCCCTCTTATGCGGGTAGTTGTATAGTTACTTTTCAAAGTCTAGTCGGCAAGTTACATAGCGAAAGAGAGAGAAGAGGAAAGAGCGCACCAAACGAGAGGATCAGACAAAGAGAGAATCTGCCCGGTTTATATATAGGGGCCGCAACGTGATCTTCCATTTTCATGCTAATTGAAAGAAAATGTGGTCAAATGAACCGCTAAGGTCTCAATAACATCATACTTTTTGCCGTTTGTCGATAAATTATATAAGACTAGTGCATCTAAAAAAAGTACCAAAAATAGTCATTCAGCGTGTTTCTCCATTTTCGCTTGCTACTATGATTGTTAAACTTACTCAACCAAATATATACGTACTCTGACAATTTCGTCGCAACATGCCACTCAGTACACATCTTAGTTCATTCTAATTTTGTCATTATCACGAATGGGAGATTCTGCCATTCTCACACAGGCTAGATTTGGCAGATTCTGCCATTCTCACACAGGCAAGAATTGGCAGATTCTGCCATTCTCACACGGAGGAGATTTGGCAGATTCTGCCATTCTCACACAGAGGAGATTTGGCAGATTCTGCCATTCTCACACGGAGGAGATTTGGCAGATTCTGCCATTCTCACACGGAGGAGATTTGGCAGATTCTGCCATTCTCACACGGAGGAGATTTGGCAGATTCTGCCATTCTCACACAGGCGAGATTTGGTAGTAAGATATGTACAAACAGCAACATTTATTTCATCAATATCTTTGTAAAATTGATAACGATTGGGCAAATTGGGGGCAAAACAGACATGAGACTATGAATATTTCAGGGATATTGTGTCCTACATTTCTACGAAAACAATCGACTAAATTTGGTCAGAATTTTTCCTACCTCGTAAAAATCAATTAAATAGAAAAGGTTACAGCCTATCGGAAAATACTTGAAGGGTTCGTCTAAAGCGATGATAGGGAAGACTATCAAAGGAGGGTTCTTCGGCAATGCCAGTTCTTCTCCAGTCGTTCTTCAGCTGTCTCCCACTGAAGATCGCCGAACTTGGATAAACCTGAAAAGTACACCTATTTCCTCGTTTATGCGAAAATCATCCCGAGACTAATCACTTTTCTCGTGAAAACTAGCGGGGTTGTATTGAGGTTAAATGCACTACGCTCTATGCGTACACTACGCTCTATGCGTACACTACGCTCTATGCATAGTTCTGGGTGCGGGTTCGGTCCAGGGGGAGCTCGATAAGTGGCTCCAGGTACGGTCCAGGGGGTGCCCTGTAGCCGGCTCCAGGTTCGGTCCAGGGGGAGCTCGGAAGCCGGCTCCGGGCTAATTTAAAGCTCGCAGTATGCTAGGGAATGTTAATCGCTACAAAGAGTACTGGCTTATTCCGTTGCAAAAGGCTCGTGAGGCTGAGAGCGATCGAAAAAAGTTGCCACTACGCCAATTCGTGGCTCCGTGGCAACTTTTTTCGATCGCTCTCAGCCTCACGAGCCTTTCACAACGGAAACGCAGGATACAGTGCGTTCAGAACTTTTAGAACACTTTCAGAGATGTTTCCCGTGATTCCCTACGCCCTCTGAATCTTTTTGGAACTTTTCAAAATTTTCAATTTTTCACGTTAAAACTTGTTAGAACACGTTCAGACACGTTTCGAACATCGCAAAACACTTTTCCTGCGAACCCCTACGCTCTCTGAATCATTTGGGAACTTTTTGAAATTTTCGATTTTTCACGTTAAAACGCGTTAGAACACGTTCTGACACGTTTCTGACATCGCAAAACACTTTTCCTGTGATCCCCGACACTCACCGGTGCGTTTGGAGAAGGTTCGAAAATTTCGATTTTTCATGTTAAAACTCGGCAAAACAGGTGAAAACGTGTTTCACGGTACTCAAAAACGTGTTAGAACGGTTTCTGGCACTTGCGAAAAATGCGGCAAAAGGTTTGCCCGCGGCGGGGGTCGAACCTGAGGGCCTCAGATTCAAAGTTTGGCTCGTAACCCACTTGGCTATGGATTTGGTTAATTATATTTTGTAAAATTTGAAAGGTATTCTGGTCGGTTATCATATGCAAAAGGATCTGAGAAGATTGAGTTTGAAGCGATTTATAGCGGAAACACGAAAACATCCGTCACGCGGTTAAAACTCGGCAAAACAGGTGAAAACGTGTTTCACGGTACTTAGAAACGTGCCAGGAGCACTTGCGGCACTTGCGAAAAATGCGGCAAAAGGTTTGCCCGCGGCGGGGGTCGAACCTGCGTCGGTAAAAAGTGTGACCGGACGGAAGGAAAAAAAACGGACAAACAAACAAACAAACAGACAGACAGACAGACGTTAGCATTTTCTAATATATAGTAACATTCAAAGAATGACAGTTTCTCATTTATACGTCACAAATATACTGATAATGACGTGTCAAGTAATTACGTTTGATAAATCGTTTCAAATGGATCAAACTAACCAGTGGAGTCCTATTTGAAACGGAGTAATTGAAGAAAAATAGAAGAGCAGAAGAGGTGTCGACCGCTCAGAATGAGCGAAGAGAGTCAGTGTGAAGAGGACAATCACAATTGTTCCAGGCAAATTTGGTAATTGGACTATGCAAAATCATCAATTACACCCATAGTTCCATTATCCTCTTCACACTGACTGCCTTCGCTCATTCTGGGCGGTCGATACCTCTTCTGCTCTTCTATCTTCCTTCAAGAACTCCGTTTCAAATAGGACTTAACTGGTTAGTTTGATCCATTTGCGACGAATAATCAAACGTATTTACTTGACACGTCATTATCACTATATTTGTGACGCATAAATGAGAAACTGTCATGCTTTGAATGTTTTCACGAGAAAAGTGATTAGTCTCGGGATGCCTTTCGCACATATAAAACGAGGAAATATGTGTACTTTTCAGGTTATCCAAGTTCGGCGATCTTCAGTGGGAGATAGCTGAAGAACGACTGGAGAAGATGAGATAAACGGAGGAACTGGCATGGCCGAAGAACCCTCCTTTGATAGTCTTCCCTATCATCGCTTTAGACGAACCCTTCAAGTATTTTCCGATAGGCTGTAACCTTTACATATAATTGATTTTTACGCGGTAGGAAAAATTCTGACCAAATTTAGTCGATTGTTTTCGTAGAAATGTAGGACACAATATCCCTCAAATATTCATAGTGTCATGTCTGTTTTGCCCCCAATTTGCCCAATCGTTATCAATTTTACAAAGATATTGATGAAATAAATGTTGTTGTTTGTACATATCTTACTACCAAATCTCGCCTGTGTGAGAATGGCAGAATCTGCCAAATCTCGCCTGTGTGAGAATGGCAGAATCTGCCAAATCTCCTCCGTGTGAGAATGGCAGAATCTGCCAAATCTCCTCCGTGTGAGAATGGCAGAATCTGCCAAATCTCCTCCGTGTGAGAATGGCAGAATCTGCCAAATCTCCTCCGTGTGAGAATGGCAGAATCTGCCAAATCTCCTCCGTGTGAGAATGGCAGAATCTGCCAATTCTTGCCTGTGTGAGAATGGCAGAATCTGCCAAATCTTGCCTGTGTGAGAATGGCAGAATCTATCAGATATGGTTAAATGAAATTATCATTACTGATAACTGCTAAACTTTAATCCAAATCATGGCATCTGTCATTCTCGAAGTAACTGTGCCAATTTAATTCCCAACTTCAGCAAAAAATTAGAAAAATGAATGAATTTGGTACTATTTTTAGATGCACTAGTCTTATATAGCTCGAAACGGGACGGTGCTGGGGGGTGATGGAGGAAAAATAAAGGAGAGAGATTAAGTAAAGATGACAAAACACATGATTTACAATTTCCAGAAAGGGGTCAAAAACGAGGGAGTGTGTGAATGTGAGAGAGTCCTTCTATATGCTTCTCACGCTTTGACGCTACTGCAAAATGTTGTGAAGCCATACCTTCTTTTCCTCCGAAAGCAGCCCGGAAATGAAGTGCCCCTAATGAATCATCTGCTTTCCATGAAATGATCCGGATCTCCCTCTTCAGCCCTCCAGAAAGGGGTCAGGAGCGAGAGAGTGAGAGAAATCAAGAGAGTCTCTCTAACAATTCTTGCCCCCCCCCTCCCTCACCACTTTCCGGACACCATCATTGGGGGGGGGGTGGTAAGCTGGAATTCAAATCTCGCGCGCTCTTGACAACCATTCTTCCCTCTCCATAGCAACCGAAAGGCCGTTGGCACACATACATTTCTGACACATACTACCCCCTTCCAGGGCGCCAATCCGTGTTTTAATCATCTCACACGTGTGACGCGGACGCGCGGCGATGCGGCTGAAGGTGATCCAGGCGGGCGTGGCGCGCCACGCGGACTGCGTGAACGCCGTCGGCTGGAGCAGCAGCGATGAGGTAGGGATGACGCAATTTCTCTCTCACATTTCCACGCTCTCTCGCTCCTGACCCCTTTCTGGAGACAGTGGAGTTATGCGAATCGTAGTGAACAGTCTCCCGAATGAATCATTTCCTTCCATCCCATCACGCTCCCAGTAAATCACTATAGCAAGAAAATAAACGAAATTTAGAGGGTGTTTAAAAGTGAACGGATTTTCGCGCCACCTAGAGATTACTGCACTGGTGTTATTACATTGCCTGAGCACGACACAAAAAGGCTTCAATTACCTAATAATCCAATGAAGATTGCATAAGGATGACGCAATCAGGTGCTGTCGTTCGGTGACGATCAGCGCTCCCTCAAGTGGAACATGATCAACCTCGAGGCGGCCAAAGCAGCCGACCTACCGCAGTCAGTTGTCGATTGATAAATGAGGACACCGTATTTGTCGAAACATTATTATGATCGATACCGCAAGCCCAGGGGTTACGGTAATTTGCAGGGGCTTCTACGCGACGTGCATGCACTTCTTCCCGCGCGGTCTGTCCAAGCAGAACGACGTCTTTGCGGTGGCCACCACTGACGGTTAGTACGGTATACCCGCCGATTACGGTATAAATCGATAACTGATACCGTGTCCACATTTGGCAATTATCGATTCGCCTAGAATGAAATATCTAACGGCATTTGCAATATTTCTGACCAATTTGGTGTCCTTGTGAATCATGATTACAGTAATGAATCGATAATCGTCGATCAATATCGCGCAGGCAAGCTGCACCTCTTCTCGCGCACCGGCAAGATCGACCGCAGCGTCGAGGCACACAAGGGCGCCGCACTGTGCGTGCGATGGAGCGCCGACGGCACCGGCATTCTCACAAGTGAGCAGATACTGTAGTCGCGATGCCGCACCGCGTGAGCGTCGATTAGCCGCAACATTTATCACTATGCCGAAATGTTTCCCTATTGGTAAACACATTATGTGGCTTTCCTGACAATCCTAACATAGTGGAATGCGACATCATCGGAATTCTGAACAAATCGCAAAAACAAAAAAAATGGAGATTGCATAGTGATGACGCAACACTTCGCTTTCAGGTGGCCAGGATGGCACGATAAAGATGTGGTCTCGTCAAGGCCTGCTCCGATCAGTACTGGCAACGTTGCCCTCTCCGGCCTACTCGTGCGCCTGGAACGGACATGCGAATAAAGTTGAAAAATACAATAAATATTTTAAATAAATATAAAATCACAGATTCTCTACACCTGCGGCGAGTCTGCCTACATCAAGAGCTTGAAGATGCAGGTATCAATCCACCTCTTTGCGCCAACCTCTCGTCACCAGCCATAGCTCAGTTGGTAGAGCGGAGGACTGTAGATCCTTAGGTCACTGGTTCGAATCCGGTTGGCTGGAATTCCTTTTGCCGAATTGTGGGGTATTAAAACCAATATTCCAGGTGGCTCCGCTTTCTTGGAGGGCACACGACGGCATCATTCTTTGTGCCGATTGGAGCTCCGTCTCGGATTTGATTGTTACTGGTGGAGAGGATTGCCGGTTTAAGGTACTGTAGCTTTTCGCGAGACACGGTAGGATAGAAGTTACTGTAGATACAGTAGGAATTCTATTTAGGCAATGTAGCGATTCTTTACATACGATAAGATCGATTATTTACACGGTTTACGCTTCATCGTGTGCAAGGCCAATTTGACGAAACCCAGTATTGTGTTTTCACTGTCTATTGCGTAGTAATGATGTAATCATCTCCAGGTGTGGGACTCGTTTGGTCGTGTTCTCTTCACTTCTTCCCTCCACGAGTACCCCGTGACGTCACTCTCATTCTCACCCGACGGAACACTCTTCGCTGTGGGATCATTCAACCTGCTCAGACTGTGTGACAAGGCCGGAGTCAGTTTGCGATTTCGATTACCGCATGCTGAATTCACATGAAAAAATTACATTTCCGGAATTCACATTTCCATGAAAACACCGCAGCATTTCTAGTTTTTTTTGGATTTTCTTCGTGAATCCGAACAAAAATACACATAAAATGATCTAGAAAAAAATATTGACATGTTATTAGACAACAAAAAATGCCTGAAAAAAAAATGTACTCCTTGTGTGCAGACGATGTATGTGAAGGGGATTTTCCAGTTAACTAGTGATGATGCAATCTTAGTGGGCGCATTCACTGGACATTCTCTCCACTGGCTCGCTCATGGCTCTTTCGTGGTCGCCCGATGGCACGCAGGTTGCTGCAGGCACCGCCGAGGGACACATGGTGCACGCGCACATCATTGAAAGGTACGGTAGACATGGTAGGGTGGATACTGTATTGACTGATTCTCGACGAGTACGGTACAGAATTAGACTGTATGGTGATTGGGCGGCACGCCATTCGATGTGAGGGGTGTTTCGATAAATCCTTCCTTGTAAGATTCGATACATTTAGATGGAGTACTGCATTGATCAATACTCTATTCAGACGCGTCTCTTACCGTAACCTGGACGTAGTGCAGACAAAGTGGAACGCTGTTGAGGTACGGTATTCGATAGAAATTAGCTACCGTAACCCGCTTGCAGGTCAGGGACGTGAGCAGCGAAGTCGCGCACGAACTGCTCGAAACAAAGTATAATTTTTTGTTATTTTCTAAATGCAGTTTTAACGCAAATTAGTCGGTGATAAAATTATTTAACTAATAAAATGTAACTTAATTAAGAGAGCGCGTCACTCGGATGTGCATCAACTTCGGGCATTTAGTGCTGGTGACCACGAAGCAGTGCTATATTTATAAGTGAGAATATTATTGCTTGTATTATTACACTAATTGGCTAGGAATGACACAACTCACGGAGAAATTCGAAGATGATTTTCCAAGTTTCGATGAGTGTTCCAATTTCTCCGTGAAGAGCTTACCAATTGCCTAAGAATGATGCAATCCTTGCAGCGATCAAAACTGGAACACGCCCGTGCTGGTTGATCTTAAAGAAGGCGCCGTATCGGTCATTGTGCAGACGGAAAAGTGAGTATGACAAGGGTAAATTAGCGGAGAAAGACAACCCAGCCTTAGCGCCTCCCACTCGTCGATCTCGTGGTGTAGTGGTTATCACATCTGTCTAACACACAGAAGGCCGGCGGTTCGAGCCCGCCCGAGATCAAACATTTTGCCGGATTTTTAGAAGTCTCTTTTGTTTAGTTCTTCTCGTTTTTGAGTCCGTATTGGATAGTGCTGACGCAATTTGCAGGGTTTTCTTGCTTGCCGATGGCGCCGGTCTCTATGTATTTGGATATGAGGGACGGCTGGTGTGCGAACTCAAACTGCCCAATTCAGCCCTGGGATCGGGACATCATGAGAGGTGAACCGAGATCAAAGATCAAGTGTAGATCATCAATTAAATGGGTAGAATGAAATCAATCACGTACAATTGAAATGAAACTAAATGATGAAACAAACATCTTGTGTTATACAACCCACGCATAACATTAGCTTTTCCATTTTTGCTAAAAAATAAGATCGATGCAACAAGTTATTTCCGTAAATATTAGAACGGTTGCGCTCTCGGCGGATACGGTAGCCATCGTGGACAAGATCGATCCGAGCCAGATCCATGTCCTAGATCCGCAGACGTCCAAGAACCAGGGCGACGGCAAGATCAGTCATACGGTAAGCAAACTGTACCTGGAAATTGATAATTTAATACAAAAAAAGACAAATATGAGAGATTAAAGATCACTCTGTGCAGGGGGAAATCGAGGAGATCTGCCTGTCACAATCCGGCAACCTCAACAGCCGGCTGCTGGCTTTTATCGATTCCGCAGGTATGTGGCTAGTTATCGATTGAGAGGACTACCGTAATCCCCAAAAAGTGATCGATCATCCATTACAGGTAGTGTCCACGTTGCGATGATCAAGACGTTTGGCAAAGTCGCACGCGTCGCAAAGTTGGGTGAGACGAAAATTACAGAAAAGCTTTTCACCACGGCCTATTTCAGGATCCCTCGTGCAGCGAATTTGCTTTCACGACCAATGGCCGATGCTTGCTGGACTACAGGTGAATCTGGGAAAATGTGGCAAAAGAATTCGCATCGGGCAGGATTCGAACCTACGCGGGCAAAGCCCATTTGATTTCGAGTCAAACTCCTTAACCACTCGGACACCGATGCACATGTGGGAAAGCCTCTGGAGCATTCCTATAACGCACACAAATAATGCAAACCCGTGGAAAAGAGCCACTGGCTAGATACTACGTGAAAGTGAGATGGGCTCTAGCACACTTTTTTGCTCCCATCCCACATGATTTTAAGTCACTCTTAAATGCTCTCTCACTGCAATCCCCTTTTACGGGGTTGAATGATGTGGCCCAATTCCTGGAGCTGTGGAACCATTTGGGCCGTAACTCTGCACTTCTACAGGAGGGTCAACTCGTAGTTTGGCCGGCGCCATCGATCGTTTTTGACCATCGTGACCTACTTGAGAAAACGACGATAACGAAGAAAGTCGGCCAGCTCGGACGATTCCCCGAGTTACTCAAGTAAGCAGGGGGAGGGGAGGAGCCGTGCTCATTTTTTTCCCAAAAAATAACTATTTTTTCGAAGGTGATGGAAAAATGATACTTCTTTAGTAAATTCAGTGTAATGAATGTAAACGATGCAAAATTTGTATAAATAGAAGGATCGTACTTGAGATATTTCGGTTCTAAAGACCCGATCGATCGGACAAAGTTGTTCCGACTAGTTCCAAGAACAATTACTGTTATAAGAAATCATTTTTGCGGGAAAGTGTCGTAATATTTCGTGAAAACGTGGAAAATGTAAAGAGTCGCACGAAAACTATTTGTACCTGTAAGAGACGTCTTGAAACATGCCTAAACATTTTCTACCGTGTTCTATTACAATTTTAAAATTTATCATGATCTCTCGCCAATCATTTCTGCGTTTAGCGCGGAATAGTAACGGAACGTTTTATTATTTCGGCGTATGTTTGTGAATTTGTTCTTACATGTGTCTGTGTGTCTGTCCGTCCGTTTTATATTTATTTATTTATTATATTTATTTATATAGTTTTATAGCCACTGTCGACCTCGAGTAATCGCGATGAACGGAAATTAAATTACATAATTCAAATAACAATTATTTATTGCACATCACGTCAAGATTAACACAAAATGGGTGAATACAAAAAAATAGATTAGCAAAGGACAACACAGCATTCGAAATCAAATCAGCGAGAACGAGTTAGAGAAAGAGAGAGATGGCGAGAGAGCGCGTCAAATGAGAGAGTCAGACGACGAGAAATGTGCTTGGCATGGTGCCAACGGGATGCTGTGGACAAGGGTTCTTTCAATCAGTTGTTAATCTGGCCGAGCACTCTGGCCAAATCGAGCTTATGACAAGGCCGATTATTGAAATCCACTGGTCCATTGTATATTGCCACTACACGCTTCTGCCGGCCACTGCTGACAATCAGCAGATGGCTGTCTCCGGTGTCGAGGAAGTACCGAACATCGCCGTACCAGTGCCTGCTCTCCTCGAACCAGCCCACTGGTAACACGGCTGCATAGAGAAACATGTATGTCATATATGGTTCGTGAACTGCGTTTGAATGTTATATGCAACATACTGTATGACATTTATAACATTTAAACACAGTTCAGGAGATATATATATATATATATATATATATATAAAATATACATTTCTCTGAGTGCGTGACGTCAATCAACTTGTCGGCCTCCTCGCGCAGTCCGACCGAGGCGAGGAAACTATGGCAGAAAGTATTGGGCACAACGAGAAGGAGAGCTCGTGAATTGGAACGAGGGCTCGAACGAAGGATCTGAGAAAAGACAAATGATCTGACTCTCTCAATTCTGCATGCTCTCTCGCGCTGTCTGACCCATGAGAGAACCCTGATCCAAGGCCTGGGCCTGATCCACTATATACGTGGGGTTTCTTTTGCAGGCCCAAGTAATTCAACAATTCCATGTCTCCATACTTTGGCCATCATAGGGACTGAGATGGAGGAGGTGGACACTAGGGATGCAAGTTCGGTTTTCGTATTACGACCCTCTCAGCGAGAGATCGGTAATACGGCTGATAAAGGGGAGAGAACCAGAGAAAAAGAGACGCCGTAATACCGAAACCGACTCCGAACGGGCAACCCTAGTGGACACCAATTTAAAAGCTTGAAATGGAACCTCGACTGCGCGGCTAATCGTGGCTGTATGTGATAGATTGGCCGAGATGTGCACGCTTCCGTGTCCTATTCTTGCAATAGCCAGCACTTCCTCGTCCGTTAATCCCGCGAAGTTACCACACTGGAAGGGAAAGCCATTAAGGGGAATTACGTTACCCAAGTTTTCCCAAGACATGCAGGGCACGTTGTTCATAAATTCTCTTTTTTATATATTAGTTTGGCATGTTCAATAGTAATTTTGGGTTTTTTTTTATTTTTTCTACCCCTAGCGAACGAAAAAGGGCAATAAGTTGTAGAGACGACTGGATGAAAGCCAACTATTTTGGAGAAAAAACCTGTCAAAACATGTTTTCGATTAACACATAGATTTCTAGGGGCATTTTTTTATTTTAAATAAATGTGTTTTCTTCCGACATAGTTCCGAAATAGGACACCACTATGAGCATTGCACGCAGAGAAAAATGTCTAAACTTGGGGGATCTTATTGTTTAAATCTTATATTTAAAACATTTTCTTAATACTCCCAGGATTTTCGGGCTCGTATATAAAACGTTTTTGCCCCGTGTGTGGTACTGATAGTATTCCGATTTATAAGAAATTTTTGGGAAACGCCATTCTGTATATAATATCCCGGGATATAAGAAAAATCCCGATCCTGAGAACCCGATCTCGAGATCCGAGAGGTATCCCGGGATATAATAAAAATTATACTTGGTCCCAGCAGAGACGACTCATCCTGGGCAGCTGA
Source organism: Pristionchus fissidentatus (assembly GCA_036245785.1). Lineage (NCBI taxonomy): Eukaryota > Metazoa > Nematoda > Chromadorea > Rhabditida > Neodiplogasteridae > Pristionchus > Pristionchus fissidentatus. The sequence continues at coordinate 3,608,403 of BTSY01000006.1, forward strand.
ATTATCTCATTGAAATTAGGAGCGAAATAATTTGCTTCGAGACGATCGATATTCTTCTTCGAATGATTTAGAAAGTTCATCAAGCTGCAAATACACATATATTTTTCAAATTTGTAAAGTCAATAATCTTTAAAATTCAATTTTCCCATTTACTAGGCTATCGCATGTTCTAGCAAAAAAATGCTCCTAACTTAGTCCTTAGAGAGAATTCGACCTGTTTTCCATTCAACACTATGTATAACTATGTATATGTATAGCTATGTATATGTATATGTATATAACACTATGTATAACTATAGCGAACCTTGGCTGATTCCGTTTCTTCAAATCAACGACGAATGTTCTAAAGTCGAACAGCGCAGTCACGACTCGCATAACTGACTCCGCAACCAGTCCAGAGTGCTGAAACAAGCGTAGTATTTCCTCCTTTTCCACTGCACAGGGCACGAACTCTCTAACATTTACCAATCTAGTGCACACAGAAAAAAGGTATTACATACGGCCCATAAGATCAGGGGGTTCTTAACAAAATGTCTTATATAGGGCTGACTCATAAGTTTTGCACGATTTGGGTTGCTAACTTCGGTCTCTCGGATTTCGGTGTTGTCAAAATACATCCCCTGTAGTCGGGGTAGGTTGTGGCGGGAACACATTGTAACAACATCCAACACCAGGATTATTATTCCCTATCCGAATGTTCGAGATTTAATAAGAAACATGATTTGATAAAATATGAAGAAACTGAGAACTTTTTTCTTCGAATTTAGTTGACTCATAGAATTTTTTATCAAAAGTTCTACCTAGAATAATTTCAAGTATTGTATGTCTTCTTTCAATTTGTGGAAAGAACAGACAGCTGCATTGCTTATTCCTGAAGTTCTGTTTCCCCAACCACCAGTACTCCGCGGAAAATAATGGCTTTATGAATTCAAATGGTGCTTCTCAGTGTGAAGTGATCGAGATCCCATATTGTCCGTTATCTTCACTAACACTTTAACTTCCTGCAACAGTGGTTCGTTTGAGGTACGCATGTCCTATGTTTTTCATACTTAGAAAAAGCGGAAAAAACGGAAATGCGCTAAATTTTACTAAAATCACTTATTTTCGTCCTTCGTTTGATGGTGTGCCCTATCCAACTATGTGGAAATAAATCAATGCCCTGTTTATCAGTTGCACTAGTAGTCATTCTCTGTAGAATGAGCTAATGAGCGGATCAATAGAGGCCTTACCAAATTCGTAGCATTTCGCGAAGTCTGAATTTCGATAGTTAATTTCTAACATTTTATGGCGTCCAACGTGTCTCAGCAATAGGATCAGTAGACGTTAAATGAATAATACTTTTGAAATGCCTAAGGGATGTATAATAAACGAGGATAGTATGGGAATTCAAGTCCCCTTGGAAACTCCACAGAGACAAATGTGGTCAATTTCTAGATATGCCGCGAGACAATTACCTTTTTGATGTAAACTTTCTGACTCGCGCAATGAGGTAACACGGTGCTTGCAGTGTTTTTACATTCAACTGAGATCACCCTATTTAATTATCACTTGAAAGGAATGGTATCTCGATCCACCGGAGATATGCAAGCTATTGAAAGGAACTGGTCGATACGGACTCTGACAACTTTCCGACCTTCTCTCTTTCATCAATGTGTGAAATGAGCAATAGGGTAGTGGGCGATAAAAAGATGAAGACTCATTACATATAAGTATACTATACAAATATTACCTGCTAAGTTCTAATGGGAGTGTTAACAATTTTTCTGAAATCTCGAAATCGTGCAAAACTTATGAGTCAGCCTGATATATAAGACCTTTTTGTTAAGAACCCCATATCTTATGGGCCGTATGTAAGACCTTTTTTTCTGTGTGTGAATTCAACTGTCTTAGATAGTTGGCCAGATAGTGCGCGTGATGAGGAGAGTAGAGAGCGGACTTTCTTGAATATAAGTGAGTCCAATTCACTGTTAGAGAGTTCGCGCGCTGAGTGTATTCGCGTCTATGAGTTAAAATCATACGAACAGTCCAAACGACAAAAATCTGGCGACCAAACTCGCGAATGTAACTGTATTGATGAAAAAAAACTCACACAACTTATGAGAAGCTCGTCGGTGATAATACGTCGGAAGCCTAGCCTCTCACGCTTTTCGCTCATCCATTGTTGCAACGTTTCCAAATGATTCTGGCTGTCCGTCCTTTCCATAACGAGGTTGCAGTAGAAATACACGACCAGCTTGAATTGCTCCTGAAATACGGTAATTGATTGATAGCACAAGTATAAAATGATGCGCTCACAAAATGGACTGCTATGGAATCTATCTTTCTATACGTCGGCGTGTACTCACAATCAGCTTTTTTTGTTATCTCGAGAGGCACCATGATAGTTTTCTCGAGGTGTTTTTAAGATATTGTCGAAATCATTTACCTCTCCAAAACGCAGTTCAATGCGCTCAACAGGGAGATCACTCTGCTGAACGGCTTCTCTCAGCGTTTTGCTGCATGCTCGAACTGTCTTTCGGTCGTTCAAACGGAGATTGTTCAGAATACGGCGAACGCTTTCCGTTGGCAGGGCTTCTAGGGTCAAGTGATGGGTCTGGTAAAGACAATTTACATTCAAAAAATAGTAGCTCGAGTGCTGACATCACTCGAAATAACGTTAATTCGAGAAAGAAAATGAACTTTTTCGAAACATCGTCGAAACGCTTCGTGGTTTTCACTGTAGTCGTTCGTTAAAAATTGATAATAGCAGAACAGACCATTGCTCGCGACGAAGTTGTGGGACGGTTATTGAGGATGAGTGCGAGAGATGAGTCAGCGAGCCCTTGTTTGCTGCCTGTGTTTGCTGAGAGATTCAGCGTCATTGCGCTCTTAGTGATAAGCCCAAAACCCAAAAAAACACAAAAAATCTCTCACTTGCCAACACTTTTTATCCCGATTTTTCCATGGATTAATCATCATTGTGCACGTAATCACTGAGTCGTCACTCATGCAAAAATGACATGTCCCATTAGAAAATGCAAAGGTCTGTCGGGCTCTTTTTTAAATTTGTCTCCTCTACCCATTTCGTTAAAATACTTTTTAACGTGTTTTGGAAATTTTCGAATTTCTACCAATCAAACCGAGGAGTGTCATATATGATTGGAAAATGTTATGCAATGTTTTGTAATGTTAGAACACGTGTCAAGATTTCAACACACACTTTCTTGCGCTGTAAAAGGCAAATGAGGCTCAGAGCGACCTAAAAAGAATTGCCACGGAGCCACGAAGTGGCGAAATATTCGCCTGTACTGTGTGTAGCGATTGTTGCCAAGGCATGAATGCCCCCTGGACCGAACCAGAAGTCGGCTACCAAACGGTCCCCGGATCGAACCTGCGCCTAGAAGCAGCACATTTAACCCCCCAAAAAGCACGTTATTTATCAAAATAATTCAGCTGAAAAAGGAAAACTGTGCGCAACAGGGGTTGTCAAAAAAATCTAAAAAAAATCACCAAATTAAGAAAAACAATGTAGAAGCAACATTATAATTGCCTAGTGATGACGTAATTTCATTTTCAGCTTCACACAAAACTCGATTCTGCTGCGTCGGTCGGATGGGTCGCTGCTGCCGTCAGCATTCTCGCCTTTTCCAGCAGGTACTTTTAAAGCTAGGATTTTAAAAAAAAACAGAATGGGCGCTGACGTGCACCAGCTATCTCCAGATTGTGACATGATCATTACTTCCAATTTTATCATTAATATTTGTCAGCACTGCTCACCCATCTCGAAGAGTCCAAGTGGGACAATGCAATCCGGCTGTGCAGGCACATGAATGTACGAAGTTTATCGATCTTTTCTCGTCTTCAATCTTTATAGAGGGAGGTCGGATGGCCACAATTTCCAAGATGCATATCAAATGATTAATGCACCGCTCCTTTATCAAAAAATATTCCGAAATGCCTTGCTTCCTGATGGCAAGCCTTTCCGCATATTGCAGGATAGTGATTCATACTGCTCCGGATGTGATTATTGTAAGATCATTTCTGATTTGTGATGCACTATTGCCAGGACGATGCTCTCTGGGCGATGCTTGCTGGCCTCGCAATGCAAGCTCGCAATATCTACGCTGCCGAAATCGCGTACGGGTCGCTCGACGAAGTAAGAAACGGCATCGCAGGCCTACATAAAAACGATGCGAATTGTACATTGTTGAACTTGTTTTAGATCATGCCAAAGTTTTTTCTTGAGTATTTTAAGTGTCTTTTTCAATGTTCTCAAAATGAGTTCTGAAAGGTTTTTGTTCCCAGATTGAGAAAGTCGAGTTTCTTCGGGATATTCGCAATGAGAAGGACAAGGACGTGAAAGCGGCCATGATGACCATGCTGAGTGGGAAGGTAATGACATCAGTGTTTAATCAATCAATACATCAATAATTTGACAAATCCAATTTCGAACACACACATTCGCATGACGAAGTTTGTGGCAAGTTGAGTCGCTCACTCGGTTAATATTTGAAGTATACCTATTAGTGTGCAATATGTGAGACCAAGAATTGCACACTCTGTATGCCGGTCGATGGATGAGGGAGTGTGCAAAATGGAGAGATCGTTTCCTAAAGCCCGTGCTTGCAAAAGTTAAACTGAACAAGCTACAGACGGCCGAGGCTGACGTCATTCTGGAGAAGGCGGGACACGCCTTTCGCGCACTCATGCTGAACGTCACCGCCTTCAAGTGGGATCGGTGGGTGTATTATGAGTTCACAAACACTCGTCCAAAATAATACAACGTTCCGCTCCTAAACAACAGTTACGGCTGCGAGGGAGCATGACAAAACGAGAGACACGCCGAGGTATAGAAAGAGAGTACACCACCGTCCATATCATGAACGTATCATTTTAAAATTGTAATAGTGAATCTGCTGACCCAGCGCACAGAGAAAAATACTGTGTCTCCCTGACCCAACACTTGGTATAATCTAATGCGTACAATGCATTATGCATAATACAACATACATGTTGCTGTATGATCGATTTGGAGAATGCATTTCCTCGCCTATATCGCCATAAGTACGTGCCTTGCAGCGCGATCGAAATTGCGATCAAGCACCCCGACTTGCTGGAGGTGGTCATCGGATATCGACAGCGATATCTGCAGGTATACTGTAACACGCAAATAGATAAACCTAGCGTGCGCTCTATAAATTATTTTTCAGGAAATGGGCCGACAGGAGACTATCGACAAGTTTCTCAAGTATCAGAGTCAGGTAGGTCGATAGGTCATACAAACATTTTACGGTAGATCATTACAGGTTGAGATAGACTGGACTCATATCAGACAAGTTATTGCGAATCATCGGGCGAAGGAGGACTGATGTCGATCCTGATTGTCGGATGATCATCTTTTTGAAAACCATTTCAAAAGGCGCTGATCATCGCGGCTTGTTGTTGTCCTTGCGCTAGGTTCTTTCTCTCTGATTTATCACTGTTGGCTATTTCTAAATCAAAATATCGCAAATCGAAGTGTGGTCCTTAATAAACTTGAATTAAATTTAACACAAATTGGTTCGTAATTTTTTTTCTCAAGAAATATAGATCTCTTGCCCGAAACTAGACTGTGACGTATTCATTATGCAAGAATAAAACGTAAATTTTATTCGAGAGATGGCGCCTACTCAGTAGTGCAGTGTCTCTCGACGAAATTAGAGTTTTAAAAACGTGCCCGGATCCCTGATTTGTTCACACTCAGCTCGGAGGATACAGTGCGCGAAATAAAGAGATTCGGACTCGTTTTTAAAACTCGAGGAGAAATTGAAACAAATCGAATCGAAGCTCAGTGTGACTAACATGTATATATATCAAGAGTGTGTATTACTATGAATATATTATCTCAGTTTAAATTTGTGAAGGTGAAATTCTCTCATTACTATATATTTACAGAAGGGCGAAACCTAGTTCATCAGTTAGCGATCAAAATGACTCGGGTACTGTACAACTGGGATACTGTCTGGGAAGGGAAAGTCATCGATTAGGGGGCAAATAGCACTAGCGAGGAGAGCAGGAGGACATTTGTTATGTGATCACGAAATGAATTGATGGAGATGGCATTTTGATACGGTAGTACAACGTGTACTGTCAAACAAGGACCGAATATCGATTGGGTTGTGAGGGGGCGCAGTGAGAGGAAGGAGAGATAAAATTGCAGTTGGAGCGAATCGATAATTGAGTGTATGATACGGTAGGGATGGAAACGCAAGTGGGCGACGAGAAACAACGACTAGACTTAAGAGACTAAGACATCCGATAATCGCGTTGGGAAGAAAATGGAAAACCACGAATACAGGAAAGAGACTTTGAGATGCACAGAAAATTATTCGATAGTTACAGAGAATGGAATAATTCAGTTTTAGCTTGAAACTAGCACTTCATCCAAATGGGGTTAAAATCCAGAAAATAATCGGTTGAGGTTGTGAAATGATTTGTTGCTGCTATCAGCCAAGCTGTCACCTTGCATACTGTAATGGGAACTACTAGGAGAGAGTATAAATGACTAGCTGGACAAAACGCATCGGGTATGCTCTTCTATGGCCATTATTTTCCGAGGGGTACTGTAGCATCGAATCATGGCGGCGGGTACGGTAAGAGACGGCGGTCACGGGGATGTTTCGGCTGTAGCGTGAGGTAACGTGGTGGGGGTGCGGTAATGCATCGGGATGGGTATCGGGAGGAGCGGCGGTCGGTGTGTAAAGCTATATCGATAGAGCGAAGAAAGCACGCGCGACGAGGAACGAAAGGGCACTAATAAGACAACGCGGCAACGAGGAGTAACGAGGGGAGATCGGTAGACCATGCCAAACAGTGGTCCCGCAGCGACCGTTAGGCGTGCCAGCGGGTTGCGGAAGTGGCTAACTGTCAGGAAGACATCGGCTCTGAGTCATCGTGCTGCATCGTCATTGCCTGAAAGCAAGACAATTGATACCGTAGTCTAAACGCTATCTCTAAGATCTTCCAAACATTCAAGCCTCCGTAATAGGGTGGCTGATAGCAGTACAGTACTGCAGTGCACTTGAGTCACATGTGCACTGCAGTACTCGATTTTGAAGAAACCAGATGTATCGATACACTTGGAAAAGCGAGAGTGATGTACTGAAATGCACTGTGCACTGCAGTACACGCTCTCCCACAACGCGTCGTGTACTAGCAGCACACAGTACATTGGCAGTACACGGCGCGCGTGTACTGCAGTGCATAATACGTTTCAGTACACCAGTCTCGCTTTTTCGAGTGTATCGATACACCGGTGTACTACTTAGTGCACGTACTGAGAATGCACTGTGTATCGATACTGCACTGATTTCGCCACCCTACTCCGTAAGGGAGTAAATCTCCAGTCCACGTTCTAATATTTCCTAGAACTGGGAGGCGATAATAATGAATCGATACTACCGTGTTCGGCGTAACGTCAGACAGTAACCGTTTGCTCACCCTGAACTGCGCATGAATGACCTGCCACTGCTGCTCGGATATATTGATCGGCTGCAGTCCACCTGAGAGCACTGGCCAGTACAGCTTGTGACAGGCAATTACCTCAAAGAAGAAAATATAACACACTGGTCGATTGACGTATCTCAACAACGCGCTGGATGCACGCTTACTGTATAACTGATTGAATTTAATATACTGAACAATCAACAACGAGTAGGTTGTACTCCGTAATTCTCGTCATTGTTGAATTAACTTGATTCTTCTATGTATGGCCAAGAGAGGGACGAGAGAGAGAACATCAACTTTTTATTGACAATCAACAACTCGTCGTCCACAGTACCTTCTGTATCGTCTCCTGGGCGGGGTTGGATGGGAGTGCTTCCAACGCCGCGTCGCTCACTCTGCACTCGCGCACGTCCACCGTGTCGCCCGGCGTCATGAGCGCCTGCAATGAGACAACTCACGAGATTTTCCTAACTTAGGTCTCCTAAGGACGCCTAACGTATGCAGGTCCTCTAATGACCTTAGTGCTCCTAAGGTAAAGGAGCAGTAGGAAGAAAACTATAGCGCTTGAAAGCGAAAAAATCGGACGATCAGGAAACGCGTCATCATAGGTAGTATCTAATTTTCTCCATTTCTCCCTGCCCTTGATCAAATGGTGGTCAACCGATAAACGCTATTGCAAGGTTTAGACTAATCAATATCGTGAGCAACTACCGTACCCGCACACACTCCTCGGCCGACTCGGCGATTGTGTCCAGGTTGTAGCCGCCCTCCATTGCCAGCACGACTTTGCCGCCGGCCAGTGACATCAACGACCGCGTCATCCAGCCAAAGAGCTGCGGCGAGACCTCGTACCTGCAACGAGACGGGTTTTATCTTTCAATGTTACAACTCATATAATAGCCAGGTATTTGCAAGTATGCATAAACAAATTATGTTGATTTCAAGAATGTCAAGAAGAGTCCTGTAGCCAATGTTTGACTGCTTCACAAACAGAAGCAGCTATATAGCTAGGTGCATTTTCGTACAAGCTGTGTGTGTGGTGAACACAATTATCAAGTGTACGTACCCTCCGAGTGCGTGTGGGTGTCCGCGGGCGGCGTCGAAGCCGGCAGAGACGAGGATGAAGTCGGGTCGGAAGGACTGCAGCACCGGCTGAACGACGACCCGCCACGCCGCGAGGTACTCCGCGTCGCCCATGACACCACCCGAGAAGGCCACGTTGAGCGAGTAACCCTAAAAACGTTCGTATTATTGGAGGAGCATGAACAATGTTGAGTTGGTCAGTTCTGCCTATAGTGTTGACATTTTGCTTTTGTTGCTTGGGAGGTGCTATATCAAGCTTTGGGTGCCTCTTTTGCTCATAGAACTATTTCAGCGAATGCTACATATTATGTGAGAAATAGGGCTCGCGACGAGTTTGCACGAATGCTTAAATGTTGTTCAATTCAAATATTATTTAATTCTGATGAAACCTCGTTACCTTGCCCTCTCCCTTGCCAGCATCCGTGACAGCGCCCGTGCCGGGGAAGAAGTTTCCGTTGTCGTGTCGATGCACGGACAGATAGAGCACGGACGGGTCGGAGTCGAAGGCCGGCTGAGTGCCGTTACCGTGGTGCACATCCTGCAGGGTATTATTTCACTCGCACGCTCGGCAAATAGAGGCATAGTTGGGGCTATCCACGATCATCAGATAAACCGTACCATCTATTGCATAAACAAACTATCAACAACGAGCTTACCCAGTCCACAATTGCGATCTTCTTGCACTGCTCGGGGTATCTCGCCTGCAGCGCTCGCGCCGCCACCGCCACGTTGTTGAAGTAGCAGAAACCCATCGCTACCTGAAGATAACATATGCGTTCTATATGCCGGAATCAAGAGGTTATGCATTAATCGGCCCTTTCCATTGTTTGAAATGTGGTTCAACATGGGCAAAAAATTCCACACCTCTCGCTCTGCGTGATGACCGGGCGGTCGGATGCATGCGAAACCGTTGCGAACCTGAAAAATTGTCCATCATTTTGTTATCCTTTCCTCGTGTTACTTTTAGCAATTCTTATTCGCACGTTTCAACGATTCGACAAACAGGGGAGAGTGAGACGGGTAAATTAACCGATAATCCACATTCCACAGTACCTTTCCCTCTACGACGGCGCTGCACAGATCTATCAGATTGCCGGCAGCAGCTCTTGCAGCAGCCGCAGTCGTCCGCTCGTTGTAGTATGTGTCCGAGTCAACGCCGATGCCACCGCAGCCCAGCTCAAATCAACCATCGTTAAACCGACCGCACAGAATGTATTTGCTTGTTTGCACCGAGTATCCAATCGAATGTAGCTTGTTATGATCTAGGAACAAATTTCCGCGAGAGACGCCTTCAGGGGAAATCATTCTTACCTGTACGAAGCTCTTGACGGGCGCTTCCTGCCTGCTCGATGATCCTCCTCCGCTGCCAGCGGGCGCCACTCCGAAGAAGTCGACGTAGGCAGTTGAGTGCACGCGCTTCAGCTCGTCCAACGTCGCCGCCCGCGACTCGACTCGCAGGCATCTGCACAACGGGACCATAGAGTAATTCTGGGTTTGATTACATGCATCCTCGTACCCCGCATGCCTTCGTTGCATCACTTCCCTCTCTAGGCTGAGCATCGGCTACAGAGGGAAAAGGACTGTTACTGCATATGAAAAGCATAGCGTGCTATACTAGTCCTAATTCATGAACAGCCCCCCAACCGCGTATGCAGTTGTGGCTTCTACAGTGCACAATGTTCTGGTGCCTCAAGGAATGTAAGGCAAACGAGCAACGAGTGTCTTTCCCTAATTGGGAAAAGGCGCCCAAGAGCCGCTGTTCGGCGCCTTTTCCCAATTAGGGAAATACACCACGTGGCCGCTTCCCTGACAATCCGAACATTGTGAGTGCCGCCCAACATACCTCTGGGTGAGTCCGGCCTGTTCCAGTCTCGTCCACACGCTCCTAACTCGTCCTCCGTGCTCCACGTGCGCCGTGGCGTCCTCACAGTGGCAGGCGTGCGCCGCCATCGTTTGATCGTATGCCAGACCCGTGGGAGGATTACTGCAGGGGAAGGAGTCAATCAATAAGTTTGAAGCAGTATGGATGCTTCCAACATCAATAGGTGTGTAAACATCACCGTAGTCTTTTTTTGGGAATCATACTTGTGTTCATTCGGCATGGGTTAAACATAATGAGAAATGCGCTACCGATAAACTGCTATGTAATTAGAATAAACTAACCTCTCTACTCTTTGCGCTGTTCCGGCCATCGCCTCCTCCGTCACTGCTTGCGACGTCGAGGGCGCGGTTGCCGGCGCGGCCCCCATTGCCGCTGAGACGGCGGCTGCAGCAGCATCGTTGCTGCTGCAGCCGCCGCTGCTCAGCTGCAGCAGGTGAGCCGCCAGCGCGGCCACGTCTATTGCTGGTGGTGGTGGCTGTGCTCCGGGTCCTGCAGTGCTGCGGAATCAGCGGGTAAGCAGCGCGCTGCGCGGCGCCCGCGCGCCGTTATAATTACCTGCTGAGGACGAGGAGGAGCCGCCACTGGGCGCGGAGAAGGCGCTGCCGCCGCCGTTGCGCGCCGCGAGTGCGGCGAGTGCGGCGGCTGTGCCGTCGTCTCCCTCCGGCTCCTCGCGCACGAGTGACTTGCGGCGGAGAACGAGTTCACGCAGCTGCTGCTTGAGTAGTGAAGGATAGCAGGGAAGATTTGCCGTGCCCAATGCGGCGATTCGAGGATCCAATTGCATCTGCAAGCTCGCAATCATATTATCAGGTTATGAGCTCCTGATCTGAACGGTTGTAACTACAGTTCTGACTCGAAGCAGTATCAGTGTTCTATCGACACGGTTGTCGACTATCCCACTCCGTCGCCCTCTCTCTCTCTCTCTCTCTCTCTCTCTCTCTCTCTCTCTTGCTACCTTACCCTGTTAGCATCCAGCAATTGCTGTTGTTGCTGCTCCACGTCGACGGAGTTCGAGCTGCCTCCCAGTCCCATCTGCTGCTTGAACAATGAAGGAAGGGAGAGGAATGAGGAGAGATTCGTTCCACCTGCAATACATTTTTAAAACCTAATGTCAATCTTATTCCGTCAGTCCTGGATATAAAATGCAGCGACACCAACCTGCTGCCTGTGCTAGTAGCTGCGCCATGTCTGCCTGTTGCTGCTGCAGCAAGCTGCCTGCTGCAGCGGCCGCAGCCAGATTAGGCAAGGAGGGAGAGGGCATCATGAGCATCGAGGGCGGGAAGACGATGGTGGGCGGAGCCAGGCCAGTCGATGACGACGACGTGTCCGAGTCTTGCCTGCAACCAATCGATGTTATATCCGAGACTACAGAATTAGAAATTCACAAACACTCGTTCAAAGCTAGAAAATGTTCCGGTCCTGAACAACTGATATGCGAGAGAGCGAGAGACTAGAAAGAGCGTACACGAACGAGTAGACCATATCATGAACGTATTATTTTAAAGTTGCAGTTACTCAGAGTAGTCTATCGTACCTCTGGAGATGGCCGGGATGGTGGAAGTTGAAGGCGGAGTTGGCAGAGTGGACGGGACTGTTGCCCTTAGACAGCAACCGGGCGCGAATCTTCATTTTCATGTTGGGCTCCGAGTTCACCTGAGATTCATTCATTATTATATATAGCGCATTTCTACTTAATAATATTCATGATGGAATAAGAGAAAGATCGTAAACATCAATAAATAGAAATTAGCCAACTTTCTTGTTGTAAAGATATTTCAGCTGTTCTTTTCTTATACTCTAATGCTTATTCATCTGTTTCATTCCGAGACAATCTGACTGTTGAGTTTTGATCTCGGATTGCTCACCTTTCGCAGTGCAAACTCTCCTGCTTGTGCCATAATATTTGCGTCGCGCTGGTGTCCGCTCGGCACGGGATACGGCTCGAAGTGCGGTGAGGGTCCGGCAGCCTATAATATGAATAGTTAAAGCAACTTTAAATATGCTTTGCTAGTTTTGAAATTGAATTTACATGCCCTGTTATGCTTGCATAAGCTTGTTTCTCTAGATGACTCATTCGCACGAATACCCCTGCGTTTCTCTAATACAATTCGCGTCAATTATGGTAAGTGAAGTTCTGAGAGATACACATTAGAGTCGGCGCATTGCTATTGATAGACTAGGGAGGTAAAAAGGGAAGCAGGCATGAGTAAGAGTGATTAGCGGGAGCGAGATAGAGATCGGACATGCAATCGGCTAATCGAATCGGCGAGGTTCCGCGAGGCGGGGCGAGTGATTGCGGATCACAAATCGTTTGCTCCCCTAGGCTAATGATAGCCTCCGCGTATGCTATTTGGGACGCGCGCACGTTGACGTCTAGGTGCACTTATAGTTGTTAGATACGAATTCAGGTCTCCTAATTTCGCACGCGTAATACTCCGTCAGCTTCCTAAATAAAGAACATCGAATTAACTCGATACGATTTTTGCTGATTCTCTGTGATTCCATAAAAGGAATTGATTTACAAGATTTCGTAGAGGGGACTTACATGCGATCCCATGTGTCCGGGCGGTGTGCGCGAGGTGCCGGCGCGCCGATGGCCGCTGCCGCCGGCGGTGATGGGGCCGCCGCCGGGCGCGGGCGCCGTCGTCGTCGGCAGCATTCCTGAGGCCGGTCCAGTGAGCGTGGCCGAGGGCGGGCCTCCCCCGTCGGACGAGTCGGTGCTGCCTCCTCCGGCTCTGTGAGAGGGGCACCATTCACGCTGCCTACACTCGTCTGTCTGGGACTGTCTTCACGAGAAAGTGAGCTTCCATCGCAACAGAACCCTTTAATAGGGGAACGTAGGCGCCGAAATACACAACTAGTTTTGGCTAAGTTAGCTCAGATATGATTACAGTAAACTATTCTCACCTCTTGGAAATGATCATCATCTTGAGTCGGTCTTTCGTGTGCTGCGAGATTGTTTGAGAACTGCCGGAGAGCGACCGAGTCTCCATTGTGAGTCTGCAAATTGCAATGTATTAATACATTCGTGAACTTTAAAAAATATGAACTGGAATACATTTTCAGCACATATATGCATTGTTATCACTATTCAAAATCATCCAAGCGGGCAACAGGTTTCCCTTCCGCGAATCATCTAAACAGGCCACATATGCGTAGCAATAATCCCTATTTTCATATATGCCACGAAACTTGGGCATCCCACCATCCACGTGAGCGGAAATATTATTCGCAAAGGTCAGCTGGGCAGACATTCGGCATAATATCCGTTTCGCGATCATCTTTTTCTTTCTCTATCTCTCTCTCTCTATCTTTCATGTGAATAGTCACTCACCCAAGCTATTATTATACTTACTATCATTTGATAGTGGGGAATTAAGCGTCTCAATACACTATAGGCAAATATCAAGCGTAACGAACATTTGGTCTGCAACGTCCTCACTATAAAATCAATACGATTACTAAATTACACACGATACAGCAGTCTATAGCGCCCCTACTATTTACAGGCAACGATATACTCACGTGTTCTTAGTCATAACTGTCAACAGCGGGGCGCAGCGGCGGCAAAATATCGATCGCCACAAGCGCGTATTTCCGGTTGGGCGAGTGGTCGAGGCGGGCGGGCGTATTTCCGGTTGGGCGAGTGGTCGAGGCGGGGGGGGGGGGTAGATCAGTATAACTCTCCTTCCGTCCAAATGACGAGTTCCTCTTTGCACACACCACCACTCCCCCTCCCTTCCCCCCCCCCTTCCCCCATTCTCCTCCTCCTTCCCTCTGCGTGCCTGCCGTGGTCTCTCACGCGCCGCTCCGCTCCCTCGCCCGCCCCGCTATAAATAGTTTCGTCCCCATCTAATAGTGGCGCCCCGCCGATGGGCGCCTAAATATAACACCACCACCACTTTCCGTCCTCCTACATTTCTCCCCCAACCCCTTCCCGCAAAATGTCAATCGACCATGCTCTACAATCGAATGTCGCATAGCGTCCTGCCCCTCATATTCCTGCCCCTCTATTTTAGACGTTTGACGATCTCTGGCTCGGCCTTTCTATTTAAAGAAGGAGTGTCAGCAAAAATAGGATGTGGAGTTTGTGATATTAATCGCTTACACCTATGAAGGAAAATAGAAATCCAAAGTTTGGAAGGTCTATCTTTTCTCCGAAGCGAAATACGCGCGTGAAAAGAAGCTACAGTACTCAGGGAAATCAGGTTCAAGTGCCGCGCACGCGTGTGCGATTAAACAAATCTACCGGCCAAATTTCTCTCTCGTGTCGAATTTGCGTGCGCTTTCTCCACCGCTGGGAAGAGGGGGGGGGAGGGAGGATTTGCACTCTTGCTAATTTCTGCCCATCTGCATACGCGCATTTGTCTAGACAGCGAGTTCCATCGCAGACGTCGGACGATTGTTCTTACAGTATTCCACCTTCCTTCCTCAGGGTAATCGTGCCAAGATATTTAGCTGACACTCCTTCTTTAACCATCGTTGTGTCATTTCCATATATATGCGCAGCTAGCGCGTTTTCCCTCGCTATATCGAGACTAAGGACTGCGCGGGAGTGGGATACTCGTTAGCTTGCTATTTCTGGCGCTTGCACTTTGGGGGATACACGGAATATAGGCATGTACACGTTGTCACAGCGCACGAACGAGATAATTTCCGGCCCCCGATAGGAAAAAAAAACAACACTTTTATTGCGGGCGAAAACAACACTTTTATTGCGCGCCTAAGTCGATGTTTCGTCGATGTTTATATTGACCGCTGAATTCCCTCACACGCTCATTTTCAGCACAAAGTTTGGCATAATTGCGGCTAGTATTAAACAAAGGAGGAAAAGTGCAGCCCATTAGTGCAGCCAAAGTACTACGCATAAGGCGCCTCCATGGCACAATTTTAAACGTGGAAAGTCCATTACTGAAATAGATTCTGCGCTTTCGCAATGTTGTGTTTTACTAAATTTTGCACGCTCAATATTTTTCACGCTCTCACGCTATAATTATAATTATGCGGTAGCAAATTTTATAATGGGTTACATTCAGAGAACAATTACTTCATCGCATGCGTAAAGTAACTAATTACTTCTGTGGTAGCGCCTTAGAACTCCAATCAAAGTAATCGATTAATCATTACTTTTTCCTCTGACTGTGTAGTCCCGCTTTCTCGGCAAGTAATATGTTAATATCAGTATAACGTTATCAGACTCACTTTCTGCTTCGGTTCTGTGGCGGGGTCGAGGCTGCAGCAAGCGCAGCCGCTGCAGCTGCTGCATGGGTCGACGAGACGCTGGAGCCCGTCGAGGCGACGGATGTCGTCGGCGTTTGGGGCATGCTGCCGCCCGACGACCCGCCCAGTCCCGCGCCCGTCAAGGAAGAGGTCGAACCTGAAAATTCTAGGTTACTGTAGAATGGGTTAGTTTACGATGGGCTACTGTAGAATGGATTACGGTATGATCTCTGTTTATATCTACCGTACCGTCACGAGGGAAACGGCAGCCACAATAATAATAGAATGTGCGGGACAATAGCGTTTGCGAATGCCAAAAATAGATTTCCCATCTCGATTCGCGTGTGACCTAGGCAAACAAAAATAACTGTGTGGAGCCACATCGCACTTGAGCCGAACTTTGGTATCAAAGCGGGCAAATACAGTAATGTTGTAGTCATTGTCGATGCGGGGTCAAAACTCTCTTCATTTCACACACTCTTTCGACCGGTGGATTGCGAGAGAGTGTTTAACGAGAAGAAACTGACCATTCAGCTTGTTGAAACTGAAGCCAACATGATAGGCACGGCGGGACCGTAATCTACCTACCGTAATCACGGTGACTAGGCGATGGGAGCGGATCGTCAAATGAGCGAGTCGCTCGACTGTTACTATTTCCGTCTCCCCCCCTCTTTCTTCCTCCCTTTCTCGCTTTATTGTACATGCAGTAGTCGCTGCAGTAGTATATAGTAGTAGTGGAAGGGGGAGCGGAGTATCTCTCTCCCCCTCCCTAGTTGGCTGCATTTATGTTGTATCCCGTCCCCTTTTCTTCGTTGCTATAAATAGCACACGCGCCTTTCTTTCTTTCTTTCTTTCTTTCTTTCTTGCAACAGTGTTTGTGCTGGGGGTGCGCCCGACCCCATCCACCCCCTCTCTGCATGAATAATGACAGAAAGCGTAATCGGATCTCTCTCTCTCTCTCTCTCTCTGCTAGCCATCTCGTCAGATTTAACATTGATAACAAAGGATGATGGTGATAGCACTCATCGACACTCTGTGTACCCGTCGGGAAAGACAACAAGTCTCTTCGTAATGCACAAATGGTTCCAGAACCTAAGGGCGTCAAGCGAGATATGCTCTTTCTTGGGCTCTGAACGGGAGTTTCCATTAAAAAAAGATCGGGAGCAAGGAACTCCCCTTATCACCCATATCGACCATATCGACCCATATCCCTACATATATATATATACCCATACGATACATATAGATGACATATGTGACCCATATCGGAGGTTGGACATCATGCGACTGGCGTCAACCCTTCGTCACGCCTTCTCTGCCATATCCGACTTCCCCCCACCTACTCGCCCGTTCTAAGACATCGTTCCTCGTCTTCTCTCCTCTGACGCAGTTACGCATGCATTTGGAATCTAGTAAGCCTCCAGATTATGCAAGAACCTAAGAGTTTGAACAACGAGAAGTAATGGTGCGTTTATTGTCGCCTGACCCCTCAGGTTGAGCGGTCAGAATCACAATTCTGACCCCTCAGAACGACCATTCTGACCCCCCAGAATGACCATTCTGGGGGGTTAGAATGATAGTTTGGGGGTCCACCTCGTCTGAGACCCTACAATGACCGCTCTGACCCCTCAGAATGATCATTCTGGGTCAGGCGATAATAAACGCACCATAACAAGGCGACGCCAGGTTTACATCTCACATATTTGAAAGTAAATATGTGTTTCCAACCATTCTCATAAATATATATATATATATATATATCAGAGAGTAATCGAAAATTTTGGGAGCTGTAAAACAACTTCAACCAAAGTCCACTGCTCATAACGCTCAAAGAATATTTCACCTGGTACTGAAAAGTATTCAATCAAGTGCAGAAAATGTCAGATTTCCCACGTACGTCGATGACCATCTGCTTACGTGCGTAATTGCGCTTGTCCACATGTGTGTGTATAAAGGTGTTCCATGTCAAGCGATTTTACAGTAGCAAGCTACCACGCTAGATGAGGCAAGCCGGTAAGCCAGCTGCAACGTGGGATTACGTAACCCAAGCTTTCCCAAGGCATCTAGGGCACGTTACCTTTCGCAATCAAAGTTGCTACCAATTTACCGCCCCGGGGATATTTTTACTTTGGCAAAACACCGAACTAATAATTTCACTCAACTAAAGCCGGAAAATGCGGAGAATGTCATATAGGATCTCAGACATGTCGAAAATACGTATTCAACATATGCTCCCTCTCACAGAAATGTCATATATGTATAAGATATGAGTCACATGTATCTAGACTATTTTCATACGAAGACACGGATATACGCTCACTCCTATTTTCCCTACCTCGACTCATATCCAGACATGCTTCTAATCCAGACACCCTAGAATAGCATTTGTATTTCCAATTCAGGATAGGCATCCGGGAATAGACAGATATTCAACGCAAACATCCATTAACCGCATGAATCAGAGCCAAATTTTCCGCAGTTGATGAAATGGGCAAATTCGTTGCACTAATGCGAGTTAGCTCCTCGCTGTTGCCGAGTAGCTCAGTCGACATTATACTGCGGAAATGTCTTGGGTGAAATTTTACTCTCGAGTGGAGCGAAACGCAAATAACTCAGTTGAACGATATCTCTCCAATAAAACGGATAATGTTCCAGGCGCGTTTACTATTTCTGCATGATATTGGCGCAGCATTAGACGAGGGTGACATTAAACAAATTGTTTACGCTAACCGATATAATGTCGGATGCGCATATCAGAAGCATAGATATTGTATTATGATTCTTTCTCCCCTCTTAGTTTGCCGAACTTTGCTTTGTCAAAAACGCAATCATCATATTATCTTAGGTGTTGGGTAGCTTGCTCAAAGCAGATATTCCCCACATGATTCCAAACCTACAGACCAGGGTCTGGTCGAGAGAGTGTGCAAAAATGAGAGAGTCGCTCTCGATATCACACGCTCTCTCAGTCCAAAGCCCTTTCTGTAAGGTTGACCGGCCTGTGGAATGATGTGTCCCCCCACGGGAAGCCCCGCATCATTCACATGTCGCTAATATCGGAAGAACGCAAGCAGGGACTGGCTCATGTAGGGTATCCTCCACCCCTCCCGGTGTATTAATACCCTCCAACCCTCCGAAGCCGCTCAGCAAGCAAAGATTTGCAAAATTTCTGCAAATCTCTCAGCCTTATACATCAAAATTGCCGCTCGTCATGCGAGAAATGGTAGTAATCTATGAAAGTTGCTAATTTTGACATGTTGCGCTCAAATTGGTGATTGGCGCCGCATGATCAAACCGCCACCTTTTAGGAATTCCGGAACCGGAAATGAAATGCGAACTCGCGGCGGCGCTAATTCAATACCGCGCGGTTAAGTGAGGAGCGTAGGAGAAGACGAAGTTGGTAATGCGCAGCAATGGACGGAATGCACTTGCGTCCACATTCCTAATTCGACCGTATACTTAATTAGCAGAGAGGATCGAGAACTGACTTATTAAGGAGGCTGTGTGCGATCCACAAGAACTCTTTCAAGTCTCGCAAATCGCTTTTACGATGACATTTATTTTATGATAGTTAAACTGTTATAGTGTAGCGCGCGCGGTGGAATGCCTTGTAGATGTCAAATTAATTTAGCACTTGCCGGTGTCCATGTTTTCCTGCTGCTGCTGTAGTGCAGCAAGGTACTGCTGCAGCTGCTGCAAAGATACCGCCGGAAATTGCGGCGCAGCAGAGGAGACTGGCGGCACTGCAATTGAGTAGTAGATAATGATGCACTTTTTTATTTAATTTTTTAAATATACAGAATATCACATCATCTCCTCTTCAAATCTATCCCCATTCTTATCTCATAAGTAACGTTACGTCTGTAGTAAAAAAATACGTTACAAACATCATAAATATAGTTTTTTTTAAACGAATAAAATTGCCGACCATTTGCTGCAGCTGCAGCAGTCGCGCCTCGCAGCAGCAACTCCTGCTTCTGCTGATACATCTGCAAATAATATTAATAATAATAATAATATTATTAATAATAATAATAATATTAATAATAATAATATTATTATTAATAATAATAATATTAATAATAATAATATTATTAATAATAATAATATTAATAATAATAATAATATTATTATTAATAATAATAATTATTATTATTATCATGTCACGCAATGCTAATATCCATTACTAATGTAACATCTGCAAATGGGAGATTTATTATTTTCCTCTACCCGACTTCTTCCAGCCAATTCCCACCCCTACTACAAATCTGCTACTACTGCCGCCGCTCGTTATAAATAATCACACACAAATCATAGGGGAGAGAGAGAGAGTGAGAGAGAGAGAGAGAGAGTTGGCAACACAAATCACAAATGTCGGGAAAGAAATTGGCGGGACGGAAAATAAGGCAGAGTTTAGAGAGACCACGCGGCTATTCTTAGAGAGGCGGGCAAGAGAGACGGAGGAAGTTTTCTTTCTCAAGACCTTCTATAGGGTCTTGTGACTTGGCACGTACGCAGAGAGAGAGGGAGAGAGGAAGAGAGAGAGACTCGCGGAGGTCCGTGAGTCTAAATGGTTGAGAGCTAGTAGAGGCGACGACGAAAAGAACTGGCGCAAAGTACCGGCGAAAACAGGCACATACGTGCGATCAACGAGGCTATGAATTCTTGGAAAGGCCATATTGAGAGAGAGAGAGAGAGAGAGAAGTTGGCTCCAGAATAAGCGAGAAAAGGTGGGAAAACCTCGTGAGAAAGCTAAAAACAGCTTCGAAATAGTGGAAAGCGGAGAACAGTTTGGTGAGAAATTCAAATATAATACAGTCTTAATTTTTATAATACAGTCTTAATTTCGCGCAAACTACACACAGAAAAAAGGTCTTACATACGGCCCATGTCTTACATAATGTCTTATATATAAGACCTTTTGTTAAGAACCCCCATATCTTATGGGCCATATGTAAGACCTTTTTTTCTGTGTGTATCATGCGTGTGAAATGAAGAGGCACTGTCTAAAACTCTGGCACTGTCTGAGAGTATTAAAAGAGGTGAGGATTTTGTCAGAGATCGCTGAGTTAAATAATACAGAAAATACAATTAAAATTATTGATTAGAAGGAATTGTTTGAGCCTATATGAATGCCTAAAATATTGCTAGGTCCACCTGCCGCCTCTCTCTTTCTCACGTGAAGGAAAGAGGAGAAGGGAGGCAGAGAGAGAGAGAGAGCGAGAGAGAGAGCGAGAGAGAGAGAGAGAGATAGAGAGAGAGAGAATACGGCGCTTTCAGTCAAAACAAAAATTCTAAAATAACCACGGCTTCTGAGGAGGAGTGAGTGAGGCAAAATATAAACCCTAAAGGAAATCAACGGGAGGAAAATAGGAAAATAGAGGGAGAAATGACAAACAGATTAAATTAAAATAGAAAGACTCGAAGCCCATTTTACAGCCTATACCGATAGCCAATGTCATCTCTGTTTTTTTATAGATATAACCTGGGCCTTGTATGCACCTTTGTTTTTTTTCCCTGTATGAATCAATCAGGCTGCTAAGGAAAACATAACAGACACAATATAAAGCATGTTGCGTTATTTGTTTAAAACTGAAATTTTCAAAGGCAGGAAATGCTGGGTTCCTCATTCTCAGAAGCAGCGCATCTAGAAGACTCGCAAATATTGGAGCGCTAGAAATGCAACAAAAAATAGGCGAGGGAAGAGAGGAGAGAGAGGAGAAAGAGAAAGAGAGAGAGAGAGAGAGAGAGAGAGAGAGAGAGAGAAGAGAAAGAGAAAGAGAGAGAGAGCGGCATATTCAGGATTCCACAAAACATTGGAATCAAGCGGAGGTGTTTATTGACACAAAAAGGAAACAAAGACTATATTCGTGGCAGGGCCAACGTGCTATGCTCGCTTTGTATACCATTAGGGCTAGGAAATAGTCATATCATTTTATCATGATTTCCCTGCAGCTCGGATATTGAGTACACACAGAGAAATCCTACATTTTATCATGATTTCCCTGCATTGGTAGCTCGGATATCGAGTAAACTTGAGAACTTAGATATTCGTAAACTATCTAAATAGTTTTGTCAACACGTGGGAGAGGAAAGAGAAAAACGATCTTTGCTATTGAGAAACAGTGCGCAACAACAAAAGTATACTTTCGATTTTCAAAGAGCGCGCGAGCTGAGAGCGTTTGATCTCTTCCCACGAAAGAAAAGAACTGGAAAATTTGTTACTCTAATTTGTGAGAGAGCTCACGAAAGGGACTAATTTTTTTTTCTCGCGATCTCTAATAATTTCCATCTTTGATCTCTTCGTCGATCCATACGTTGATAGGGTTTCTTTGAAAATAGAAATTATAGCTGTCGTGTGAGTAGAAAAATCAGAAAACTCGTTATTGAAAAGATCAGAAAGCATGTGGGAAAAGAGAATGATAATAACATACACAGGTATAAATTTATGGATAAAGAGACAAAAAGGAAATGTATGCTACGGCAGGCATGTTGTGGCATGATGTTGTGCTGCTGCGGCCAAATAAAGCTGATTCTTTCCTATCTTATCGCAATCTCTCTCCCTCTCTCTCTCTCTCTCTCAGGCGCAGAACCTGAGGGACAGGAATAGCACCAGGATTACAGCAGCTGATACGAGAGATGTAACGGGCGCAATCTGGTCTCTGAATGTCTAGAGTTCGCCGGGGAAAACAAGTCCCAATCTGATAATAATAACTTATCTAAGCCCAAGGCGCAACAAGATTCGAAATTTGACATGAAATACGACATGGGGGACTCGCCGAAATTCACTTTGGTCTTTGACGACGGGGTGATTTATCAATTACCTCGATATAGTAATTGAAAAAAAATTAGATATTTTAATACAAGGTAAATAGCGCGCGTGATCAATGGAGTGTGAAATGTGAGACCACGAAATGAGGGGATTGTCGTCTCATATTTCGCACTCTACTGATAAGAAAGCCAGACACACAACAATATTCAGAGATTGAAGAGCTTCTAATTGTATTCGTAGGCACGGAAAAAAAGTGTCCTACATGGTCATGGGAAGAGAAATTGTTATTCTACATGAAGATACACGGCAAAAACCAAGGCCTCGAAGTGCTTTTAATGCTGCGCAAATTTCTTCGGGTGCAAGGTGCAAAACAGTTGTATGCATCCTTTCATAACTTTTTTCCAAGTGAAGCTACCACTTCCAACAAGGTACAGGGATTGCAAGGCACGATCGGAACATTTTCCTTTTTGATTGGAGAGATTTCGTTCAGTTTGAGCTGAGTTACACGAGTTTTCCACCCTTTGATGGGGAAATTTCCCCGAAGAAATTAGCAGCATAAATTGAACGCATGGAAAAGAAATAAACGCGATGAGATCATTGCTTGTATTTTTTTTGATTGTATGCCATTGAAAACAAGCGGGAGCATGGGAGTTGTATGAATATGGAGTAAATCGCAGGGAGTTTGTTAGTATCGCACCCGTGGAGAGAGAGAGAGAGAGAGAGAGAGAGAGAGAGAGAGGAGGCATGGAAGCCCCATAGATGAATCAATTGGAAGAGAGAAGCGAGGATGTAGGTGATGAAAGCAATACGAATCATAATGCAAATGAGATATGAAACGTTGCAGTATTGTGTTGAATTATTACAGTTATTAATACATTTTCTTGTATTCGCCAATTATTTCACCATTTCTGCTCTAAATATGATAATATTTTCGTTTTCATTTAAAAAATCGTTTAGTCTCTGCGAGAACCTTCACGCGAAGTTAAGGGATGTGACGAAACGAAGGGATGTGACGAAATGAAAGAGCGGGGGGGGGGATGAGATCTCTCTCTCTCTCTCTCTCGCTCCTTCACGCCGCCTAACAAGACCATTGCTTTCTTGTTTTGAAGCAAGATTTTCGGATTTCTCACGTTTAGCAGTCTAGAGAGGAGATGCGGCTGCAGCAAAATATGAAGCTGCACAACTAAATCGATCACAAGAAAAATCCGCAACCATTTTTGAAATGAATGGACAGCCACTCTGCAATATGGATAGCACGTGTACCACATGATTCCAAACCTACAGAAAGAGCACCCAGAATGAATATACTTACTATTGAGTATATTCTATACTGAGATATGACACCGAGTATATTATATACTCAATATTGAGTATATTCTCTCGTTTTCGCACGCTCTCTCGACGCACGAATATACTCAATATTGAGTATATCATATACTCGGTGTCTCATCTTATTGTTAGTATATTCATTCTCTGTGAGGGGCCAGGTGAGAGTGTATGCAAAAGTGAGAGAATCCCTCTCGATTCTACACACTCTCTCGCTCCAAAGCCCTTTCTGAAATGTTGGGGCCGGCCTGTGGAATGATGCGGTGCACATGTAGGAACCTACATACGCTTTTTACAAGAAAACTGTTACAAGCTAGGAAAACTCTTTTTCACATCACGCAGCTTGATTAAGAGTCTTTCATCTCTCCCTGATATCATTTACATTCAGAAGAAAACATATACGAAAAAGGATATTACGAAACGAATCTTGGACTGGATATGAAATGGGGCAGTCTTAGTTGCTATGACTGACGATTTATTGGGTGGAAGAAAGAAGAAAATGGGGGAGAAGAATGGGAATACAAATAACACAATGTTGAGTGGCCGCTTACTCACTCGGGCGACTAATGAAATTAGCTCGGCGATCTCTCTCTCTCTCTCTCCCTAATGTTCCGCATTCGTCGCAAAAAGGAAGCCACACCCATGATGTCAATGAGCGAACTGCGCGATTACTTCGCCACATGTTTGTCTGTTGGTAGTGCTCACTTGTCTATTTATTTGATAAATAGACAATTGAGCACTACCTAATTGCTGTCACACCCCGCGAAGGGTGTGACAGCAATTAAAGAAACGAGTAAGAAAAAATATCTAAATATGGGAGGAACGTGGGGAAGTATCAATAGAAAACTAGAGTTGAACTTAAAATGGAGAAAACGTTGAATTTTACGTATAGGAGACGTTATTTTAAAAAATTGACGTTATTTTTTACCAGTAGCTATGATTGTACGTTTTGGATAATTCGTTAAGGGACTTAAAACAAGCGCTGCTTCATGTTTTGAAACGTATCTATTACTACAAACAAATTTAAGATGAGCGTTATAAACGAAAGCCCGAAATGATTGAATTATAATTTTTTTTGAATTTCCAATAACTCGCTGAACAACAATACCACTCAAAAATATATTCTAGACCAAATTCCCAGAAAATATACGAGAAAAACATGCGGCTCTGACGCGTAATACAACACTGCACGGAAATAAGTCTGGCGACCGTATAATCGCCGACCGTATATTAGTAGTCTCGCGACCGTATATTAGTCACCTTCGAAAATGTCAAGAAATCTGTTGTGAATATTCTCGCTACAAATCGCGCGAAATAGCCGGCTACTATTATCCTAATGAGAATTCGCTAGAGTTCTCAGAGCGGGAAGTCTCCAACTTTCCTTACTCTGGAGACATTGTCACACTGAGAGAGACACACTGAGAGAGCATGCAAAAGCGAGAGAGCGGGAGAGAGAGATAGTGAGAGAAGATCTCTCGATTTTGCATTCTCTCTCAGCTGGAGACAATGTCTCCAGAGTAAGGAAAGTTGGAGACTTCCCGCTCTGAGTACTTGCTAAATATAGACAGGCGCCTTCGCGCAAACATGCTCGGATTTAGACATTGATACATCCGGCAAATAGGGGATGTTGAAGCCCTCCAAGACTTCTTCGAAAGAAATTCTTATGTTTTTCAACGTCGCCAGAGCTCCCATTCGATTTCCAGTTAACAAGAATAGCCTCTTGAGAAAAAAGTGGTGGACTAAAAAACTACTAAAACCTCATGTTTTGGACAACGTTAGTGTGAGTTATTGCCAGTGTCAAGTGCCTTTTTGCATTTCCATCTAGACTGCGTTTTGCGTCGAAACTACCAAAGAAGATGTCTAAGAGATCCCGCCAAATTTATGCGCAGATTTGAAATTAGCATTTGAGAATCATCGAATAATTTTGGCTGCGTGTAAAAGCCTCTTTATTTGAAACAAATAAAAAGTGTGCTAAGAAAAGGTGCGAAAGCGGTCGAGATCCCCACCAAATTGGATGAATAAGAAACACAAGCATGCGCGGAGAGAGAGAGAGAGACCAACGGAAGATCATTCTTCCTGTTTTTGAGAGTGAGCGACTGTTAGAGATAGAGATGGTGTTACTATGTGGACATAACAACATCCGGACACGTCGCGCGCGCATACATTCGTTACAAGTTAATTACTAGTTAGGCACTTCCGGGACCACTGATATCATCACACTCTGACACAGCATTCGAAACAGAGTCGGCGAGAACGAGTTAGAGAAAGAGAGAGATGACGAGACAGCGCGCCAAATGAGAGGGTCAGACAACGAGAGACGTTCTTGGCATGGTGCCAACTCGATGCTGTGTCTGATAGAAATGTCAGGACACAAAGGAATCATGTCCACTTAACTACAAATAAGATGCAGAACAGTGACAAATATGTGAACATTGCTACTTTGTGCCCTGATTCTATATCAGGCTGTTGCAAAAGTCCTGTCGTTTTTTGAGCGTCCACTTTCGCGGGTTATCTCGGCACTGTTTCTTTTTGTAATGTGCCTTCCAGTTTACAGTAGAAGGGGGTCCATACCTTCTCTCTAAAGCATGGTTATGATTAGTCCCATCTAGTTCTCTGAGGGAGAAATACGAATTGTTTTGTTAACGTCCCTCACCCCTTTTGGGAGGTAGTTTTGTTCGTCTTCCTGTCTGGCTCAAAGTCACTCGGATTTGAACGTCATGTGGATAAGAGTCATCAGTCATAAGCAACCTCTTTGCACGCTCTGAAAAGTCGGACTCTCGATAGTCAGACTTTTCTCAGGCCGAAGTGGACCGATCCAGAAAATCCTCCATCTGTATTTTAACACTCTGTGCACAGAGCAAGAAGCAGATCTCTATAAAATCATGTGCAAACTGGGCTACACACTAGGAGCCGACTTTACCACTATACATTGGGGAGTTCTCGAAATTGGAAAGAAGAAAAATATGTGACGGTTGATTTATTACGAATTCTCGGATCTAGTCATTTTTCTGAGGGTGGATATGTCTTTCATTTTCCTAATTTTCCACAGGGCCTTCAACTGCCTGGACTATATGGTGACTGGGGGTTATGCATGGGTAAAGTGTGAAAACGTTGTACCCTAACACCAGTGGGTTGATGCAGATTAGAGGGCAGACGATGTTCCCAAACACAGTTTTCGGTAGTCAAAAAATGATGTTGTGAAATTCGTGGAGCACCCGGGGCGCTCAGTACTGGGAGCTCCTACTCGAAGGCACCGCTATCATGGCACAGGTGTGCACCATTGATGTATGATAAGTCAAGATCAAAGTCGATAAGAGACGCGAATTGTGGGCAAATGTTTACTTCCAACACTGCATCGCTGGATCCCTTATTGCGAGGGCGACCAATTCTGAACTGGCGGCGTATGGAAGCGCCATTCTATTCCATCCTTCTTAGTCGTCAGACATTACCCTCTAAGAAAATAACTTGTTCCCCACCATCACCAACTTCCTCAGAGAACAGCACTTCAAGATCCGAGTTGATATCGTAAACGAGTTAACCGACTTCTTCAAATTATAGACCCCGGCGTTCTATGAGGGTGGTATCCATAAGTTGCGCGAATTATAGAGGACTACTAGTGGTGTGAACGTAGACTATTCCCAAGTTCATTGGTTCATCTTTGAAGATGGTAGGGATAAAGATGTTCGTACCCCGAAACGCGACAACACTTTTGCAACAGCCTAGTACACTGCTTTCAGAGTTTGGAGAGCCATAGAGAAAAAGGGGAACTGTCGACCTCTTTTTGCTGTTCGAAAGTAGCCATTCCGTGAGGTATACGTGACTTTAAGAAGTCCGAGTTCTAGCCTTATTTTCCCTGGCTCGCACTAAAGGACAGTTCAATTCGCGTGTTTGCCGCAATTGTGGGGGTGTATTTACCATGTCAAACTATGGCACTTTGTGGACTTTTGTTTGTCAGTGTTTTTGCAAAATCATTGCAGTGCTCTTAAAGACTTATTTTCTCTTGATTCCTGCAAACTATCAGTTCTGAAAGGGTTCCTCACCACGTTATTGCAACGCTCTAGGAAGGGGCAGAGTGAGGGTTCGTGCTAATGGGAGAGAATCCCTCTTGATTTTGCACGCTCTCTCGGTCTGACCCCTTTCTGGAGGTTTGAAATCATGTGCTTTCCGTGATCGCCGCTCGCTCGTTTCCACATGTCACTACTCTGCATCATTGCATCCTTGTATGGGAAGAGGAAAAGGAGTGAGAGAGAGAGAGGCGAGAGAGAGAGAGGCGAGAGAGAGAGAGAGAGTAGGGAAGTTGGATGAGGGGCTAAGAATAGCAGAGTGGGGATGAATGCTTTTCCCTCACTGAGATAGAGGAGGGGGGAGGAGAGAGAGAAAGAGCCTCTTCGCATATATATTCCCTTCATCTGATCGATTGCTACAGAGCGAGAGAGAGAGAGAGAGAGAGAGAGAGAGAGAGAGAAGATGCTATTTTTAGCTCCATCGGGGGGGGGGGCTTTCCGCTCTCTCACTCTCTCCCGTGCGCCTCAGGGCTGGTCTCTCTCGCTCTCTTTCTCTGCGCTCTCTCCAATTCGCACAATCTCTGCCCTACAAACACAGTTCGATGTGCAAAGGAGAGAGAGAGAGAGATTCACTCACTCAAACTGCCCCGGAAGGGATCGGAGGAGGGGGGAAATGTTCAGAGGGGTTGGGGCGATATAGAAAGAGAGCAAATATTGGGGGAGGCCCGGCGGGGGGGAAATGGTGACCAAAATAGAGGCGATATATGGCAAACCAGATCGGGAGATGGCAAAACACGCGATAAACAACGAGATAGCGGCGAAATTTGGCAATGCTCCGATTAAGTCAAAATTGCATATCATTGACAAAATGCTATTTAACATAAGCTACTATAACTTTTTATTCCTATTCAGTTCAGTATGTTCCGGTGAACGTAGAAATCTGAATTTGTGCGCTTACAAGATATAAGACTACGCATGTGCACAATGCGAATTCAAAGTGACATTCCAAACTCTCAATAACACTGAGGAAAATGCAGACATCACGAGAAAATTTGGAGAGAGAGAGAGAGCGAAGAAAAACAAAGTGAGCTGAGAAAGAGAGAGACCTGTGGCGCCTTAGGGTGCGACCAGCCATATTATGTGTGTTTGTACAAAACCCGTATTCTGCGTCCCAAGGCTATGGGCAATATTACAGAGGCCCTAATTAGGTGGCGACTATTACAAATACACAAGAATTACTTCTTTTTTTTCAGAGAATTGATCAGTTTCTCTGAGTGACTCGTTGTTAGATTGCATTGTCTTCCTACTGAATTCGTTTTTAATTTAACTTAATTTGAGCCGCGTTTCCTTGTGATCGCATAAATATATATAGAGAGAGCGTGTAAAACCTAGAGGGAGGTATAGAAAAAGAGGATAAACCAGAAAAGCATTTCGTGAACGGACCATTCTAAAACTGCAAAATAGATGGGTGAAACAACTATACGTATTGGAACTGCCGTTTTGCACTCGAAATTGTAAAGTTCTGAGATGTGCGCGAACAAGTCGTGGAAAAGACTGAAAGGGCTCCTAAACGGCAGTTTTTTTAAAAACTGCCGTTTAGCAGCTTTTTCAAAACAACGGGACAGATGAGTGCGTTAAGAGGAGCTCGTGGGTACGTTGAGTGTGCATGAGAGAGAAACAGAGCTATTAACAGGAGAAAGCAGGAAAAAGTGGGAATGATAAGCGGAGCGTGCGACGAATCGTAATCGGCGGCGGTGTGACGGCACCGAGGTGGTGTGCGCGGGCAACTGTCCCGAGATTGAAGTCATAGTGAGGCAAAGCGCACGTGTTATTATCGCTGGCGCTAATTGAGTGCGTTACGCACTAGGCAAGTAAAACCATAATTGTCTTAACAACAAGTAAGGAGAGTCAGGTACTTTCTTGTTCCTGCCCCATTCTGGAGAGGTGTGGAATAGGGTTCTCTTATTGGAACTGATTCCGGAATCCCAATAAGAGGAACAAATGAACTCAGACCGCGATGGTGGTGAGAGAGAATGGAAAATGAGAGGGCAATGGAATTCCAATGGATTTCTAATGGAATTCTTTTCCAATAAGAGAACCCTACTGTGGAATGATAGGCTGCGCTGGCCAAAACACCTTAACAGGCTGGGAGGGTAGAGAAAAAGAAAGAGACGGGCGCAAAAACAAGTTGTCACGCTCTTTCCGCTATCGAACAACCGCACATTATCCCAAACCTACAGACCAGGGTTAGAGCGAGAGAGTGTACAAAAGTGAGAGAGTCCCTCAATTTTTAGAGCAACAGACAATTCATCTAAAAACTTCCTTTCTCATCGCACATTCTCTTTTATCAACACCTTGCCCGATGATATTTTCTCCCTTTCCTCTCCCTTGTTCTTAAAATCGCTATCTCCTTATCTTTCTATTGAATATCTCTTGTGATCCTAGTGATCTTCCTCTCCCTCTCTCTCTCTCTCTCTCCTCTTTTCTCTCTTCTCCTTAGCTCCGTTCGGGTCGCCTCGGAGGCGCCGCTTCTTCTACTTCGCTGCTCCCCGATCATCGTTGAATTGTCCATGTCGGTTCCGAGCTAACGGCTAGTGTGTACTCGCGCATTTATTGTTGCGATAAAGATATATATATATATTCGATTTCACACGCTCTCTCACTCAAAAGGCCTTTCTGGATGGTTGACCGGCCTGTGGAATGATGTGTCGCACATACACAGAGCGCGAAGTCTCCAGCTTTCCTTACTCTGGAGATGTTGTCTGAGAGAGCATGCGAAATAGAGAGATGGAGACATCACCTCTCCTAATAACTGGGGACATGAACACTCCAGAGTAAGGAAAGCTGGAGACCTCGCTCTCTGAGTATACATAGGCACGCGCAAAATGGGGTGTGAAATATGATTACGCAAATGGTGGCAAGCACTGAATATGGATCGCACTATGGTTCCGTTCATTGCGCACTATCATACACAAAACACTGTGAAGAGAATGTTCAATACAGCCACAAGGATGAGCGGAAGATATCAAATGAACTGTTAGGATGATGTGGAGAGACAGTGGTAACACAAAATTGTGATCAAATCGAGAGAAAGATGAGGAAAGGGAGGAAAAGATGAAGAGACAAGAAGAGGTTAAAGAGACGCAGCGAGAAAGGAGCGGCCGACACAAGAGTGAAAGAGATGGGAGCGAAAATAGAACACATACTTCCGGTGGTGACCCGTTAACTTGGGGCGGAACCGAGCCCGGGAACCAGGAACCGGTACCAACCTGTTGGAGTAGTGCCAGGCGCTCCTGGGCGTCGTCGTCGAGCACGAACGGATTGCGCTCCGAACCGTCCTCCATATTGCTTCTGAAGGCGGCGGACTAGGGGAGAGGGGGGCAGGCACCACGACAACACAATCTCTCTCTCTCTCTCTCTCTCTCTCTCTCTCTCTCTCTTGGTCTCTCTCTCTCTCTCTCTCTCTTGCGGAAGATGAGGGGAGAGAGGGGAGCGAGAGAGACACGCTCGCTCTAGCCGTCTCTGTGTCCCTGAGCACGGGAGACGGCCGATACTCAGCCAGCCGAGAGGGAGAGAGAGATAGAGATAGAGAGAGAGGGAGAGGGAGAGATAGAAAGAGAGAGAGTGAAAAAGGGAGGGGTAGACGGCCCCAAGCGAGAGCTGCGGGTGTGTATGTGGGTGTTTGTCACAAAAGCGAACCATTGCGGGAAATCAGGAACAGGCAACCCGATGATACGGTATCCACACTCCCTGATCGTAATGATTCTTTCATATCACACCTCTCACGAGAGGGTCGGACCAAACTTGGCACAGGTCGAGATTTCGAAATCGATTTTTTTCACATTTTCAGGTGTCATTAGGTCCAACTAGGATCCCTGTAACGTGTTATGCCTCAGAAATAATTCTTCGTCTTTCTGTGAAAACTTGTTTCTTAGAGCTAGGGCTACTTTTCTGTGCTCTTTTAGGCTGTGCCAGTAGTTTTTCGATAGATGCCTTAATTTGCATATGAACAAACATTCCTTATTTTACAAAAATCCACTCGAAAATACCTATTTTTTATTTCACCAAAGTCTCCGTCTTCTAACAAGGATTCGAATGATATGCTGATGCTCCCCCAACTCGGGAGAAGAGGTCGCATTTCATACGATAATATGAAATATTTACTGATTCTATGCAATTTAAACCAATATTCGAACCCCTCGTTACGAATGACCCCGCATTCCATTGTTCTCGTGTTCACAAAGCACTCATTTCGTTCGATTGGAGCGGTGTGTGATGTCAAAATTAGGAAAATTGCTATAGATTTCACATTATCGTATGAAATGCGACCTCTTCTCCCGAGTTGGGGGAGCATCAGCATATCATTCGAATCCTTGTTAGAAGACGGAGACTTTGGTGAAATAAAAAATAGGTATTTTCGAGTGGATTTTTGTATAATTAAGAATGTTTGATCATATTCAAATTAAGGCATCTATCGAAAAACTACTGGCACAGCCTAAAAGAGCACAGAAAAGTAGCCCTAGCTCTAAGAAACAAGTTTTCACAGAAACTAAGTTGAACACCCGTAGCAAAGCATCAAAGTTCACGGGCTGCACCTTACAGTAGCAGCATCTAGGCGAAGAATGATTTCTGAGGCATAACACGTTACAGGGATCCTAGTTGGACCTAATGACACCTGAAAATGTGAAAAAATCGATTTCGAAAATCTTAATCAGTGCCAGAAAAATGTGATTTTGCCCCGAGCCTCTCGTGAGAGGTGTGATATTTTCCGAAAATTTTCAGATATTTACATTGATATCATCATCAAAAAATCCGAAATTTCTGTTTGACACAGTCCTAAAAAATACAAAAAAATACAAAAAAAACCGTGTCATCAATCCTTGAGTTTAAAGGGACCAGGCAACGTGCAAAAACAGATTTTTAATTTTCGTAATTTTTTAATGAACTTTACTCACCATGATCTAATGAAAAATGAAGAAAACAGTAAATTTTTAGCATTTTTTTGCAATTAGTTATTTTAATTTGAAATTAGCGTCAGGAACGGTGCGCCGCCTATTTCCGAAAAGACAGAAAGCTATTTCAATTGGTCGGATGATTAGATAATGCAATAAAAAAGAGGAACGCAGGAGTTTTTGCCACTCCCGAAATCATTGCGCTCAACCAAGGTTGATAAAAATGTCTGGTTTTAGAGAAATGAATTGTGGTGTAGTCGCTACCGTAACCTGTCTTTAAGAAAAGGTGAAACTTTGAAAATTCATAACTAATTTCAAAAAAATCATGCGGTTTTTAACATTCTTCCGGGAACAGAATTTTCTTTTATTTAAAAATAACTTATTTTTCCACTTCCTGGTCCCTTTAAAGATAATCTAGTTGAATAAACCGTATGAAAATTTGAGATTCGTTTAGCTTTTTTCTAACCAAATCCAAAAATCGAAATGAAAATTCAAGCTCCGAATCTAAATCTACGAGCCGCCACTTTAGAACAAATAGCGAAATGAAAGCTTTATCGCAATGAGATCGATATTCGTTAATTCTCCGTTTAACGGCGAGATCCATCCTCGAAGAAGATTCCTCCGTCGAGAGCGCAGTACTTGGGGCAGATTCCCTTCTCGCCGGATCCTCCGGACTGTCCATCGGAACCGTTCTGTCCGGGCTGTCCGTCGTTTCCGGGGGCTCCGGGAGCTCCGTTCTGTCCACGGCCTCCATTGTTTCCGGGTCTACCGTCGTTTCCGGGTCTGCCGGCGGGTCCCTGAGGTCCCTGGGATCCAGGACGTCCGGGCTGTCCGTTGGGTCCAGGAATGGGGCGGCTAGACTGGGCAGACTTTCCGGGGGCACCGGGTCTTCCGTCGTTTCCGGGACGTCCAGCGTTTCCGTTGTTTCCGCGGGCTCCGTTCTCTCCAGGGTGTCCATCTTCTCCCTTCTGTCCAGGGGCACCGGGCCTGCCGTCGTTTCCGGCGGGTCCAGGGGCTCCGGGAGCTCCGGGGCGTCCGGCGGGGCAAGGCTGGCAGGGAGGAGGAGTCATGGGCTCGCAAGGGGTGCTGGGAGGACGTCCGGGGTTTCCGGGCTGGCCGGGAGCTCCGGGGTGTCCGGGAGTACCGGCACGTCCGGATGTTCCCTGGGGTCCGGCGGCTCCGGGCAGGCAGCATCCGTTGCACTGAGCATCCTCCCAGTAGGCCTGACGGGCGGTTCTGTTGTGAGAGGGCATGGCCTTCATGGCGAAGACATCGGACCACACTCCCTTGGCGTGCGACTGAAATGGGCTCGATTAGACGAGATACAGTAGTACGGCGGGTTAAACGGTAGGTCAGACACCCGCCTTGCATGCATGGAGCTCGTGGAGAGTGGCGCTTCTCATGTGGTGCACGTAGTTGTAGACCATGGGAAGGGTCACGGCGATGGAGAGAACCGCGACAGCCTAAGATTACTGGTTAAGGAAAGTTGTGATGGTACTGTTAAACCGATTGGTTATTGTATGATGTTACTGTCTAATAAGTAAGTAACTCACGGAGAAGGTAACTGCTGCATAGCCGACAATGCGGTATGCCTTGACCTTGGATGCCGACTCGGAGTCCATGACTGTCCTGTCATCTTGAGACGAAGCAACCCTTTTATAGCAGTCAGCGGCACACTGTAACAGTTTCATCGTCTCTTACCATACTCGCCGTCTCCCAATCTCGCGCACTATCTCGCCGTCTCTCAATCTCGCGCACTATCTCGCCGAGAACGTTTCTTTTCTGATCATTACACTGATAGCATTCGAACGCGCTTACGCGAGTTTCGGCGCAATGCAGCTAGCAAGTTTTGAGTGTCATGGAAACATTTTTTTATGCAGTCTTATTTTAAAATTGCCGTCTTACTCCCAATATTGAGATTCGCATTACAAGCTGAACTATAGTTAATTAAATTGTACGAACTTCCTGGAACACCATCCAATTATCGAGAATGGTATGGATAGTATATTATTCACAATTGATACGATTGTTCAAAAAATTTCGGGAAAGGAGAATGCAACGTACCGTAATTCGAAAAGCCCTGAATTGCGTAATTGATTATAACGTAAATCTGTCATTGGATTTGCATTTTCCATCATTACTCTATCGAACAAGTCATTTATTGAATTAATAAACAATATTTAGAAAAGAATAACATAAATAAACAAAATTCAATAAAATGTATTTAATTATTCCACGCATAAACTGAGTGCACACACTTGCGCTGTTTATTGGACCTTTCACAGCTCCAATTCTGCAGCTCTCTTCTGTCTCTTCAAATTGCTCCTTTCGATGAGCACTTTCCAGGGCTTTTCGGGCGCTTCCGAGTGTCTTTCGTTATTTGCGTAACAACGTCTTTGCACGCCCTGCCATGTTATCGCGTTACCATGGTGATCCGAGTGTGTTATCGATTTGTAAGCGCCGTTCTTCGTCTATTCAAGCTGTTTTTCCTGTTGTGCGCTCGCTTGTTCCTGCTTGATGACTGTAATTCCGCTCTTTGTATTAATTTTTAAATTGAAATTCGTGGTAGCGACGCTCTTTTCGTTTCAGGCCATGCCCGAGTTCAAGGTCCCCGCGCTGCCCAGCTCCGGCCAACCCGTGCAGCTCGTGATGAGCCAGAATATCGAAGTGGGCAATCGAGTAAACGTCCAAGCAGCCTCACACAAGTTCGTTATACTTAATAATTTATTGCAAGAGATATGAAAAAATGTGATAATTAGTGAGTTTGTAGACAACGTTGTGCGAACTCGTATCTTCGCTGCAGTAGATAACGTTGTACCCCTTTTATCTAAATGATTCAGACTTAATTTCGAATTACAGAATGGAAATCGACTTCGAAATGCCGTCCTCCTCCCGATCCATTCCAGGTGAGTATTTGCGATCGATATTGTACACTTACCGTAGTTTATTCGTAGATACCGTATTCCGTTCCAGCCGACCCCTTCACAATCGGAGGCTACACCGCCGCGCAGTACGCCGGTCTCGAGTTAGTGAACGACCTCAACCTACAATGGTCAGTTGTCGATTATCATACATTCCCGTAATCCTGTTTCAAATTTATGTTTTGCACATTCTCATGCTCATTATGCAAGAAGCAACCCGTACATGTAGTGCACTAGCTCGTTGCTATATTCGATAGCATTTGCATCTATTCAGTATTAAGTATATCTGTAGCAATGATAGTAAACGACGGTAGCGTGTTCAGATTTGAAAAAAAAATCCCGAAATTTTGTGTGGCTTCTGGCTACCTTTTATATTTTAGTATACAACTAGCGGGGTTGTATTGAGGTTAAATGCACTACGCTCTATGCGTACACTACGCTCTATGCATAGTTCTGGGTGTGGGTTCGGTCCAGGGGGAGCTCGGTAGCCGGCTCCAAGATCGGTCCAGGGGGACCTCGATGGCCGGCTCCAAGTTCGGTCCAGGGGGAGCTCGATACCGGCTCCAGGTTACATTGAAGCTCGACTTATGTTGTGGAGTGTTAATCGCTACAAAGAGTACTGGCTTATTCCGTTGCAAAAGGCTCGTGAGGCTTTTGCAACGGAAATGCAGGATACAGTGCGTTCAGAACTTTTTGAACAATTTCAGAGACGTTTCCTGTGATCCCCTACGCTCTCTGAATAATTTTGGAAGTTTTTGAAATTTTTGATTTTTCACGTTAGAACGTGTTAGAACACGTTCAGACACGTTTCTGACATCGCAAAACACTTTTCCTGTGATCCCCTACGCTTTCTGAATCATTTTGGAACTTTTCGAATTTTTCGATTTTTCACGTTAAAACTCGGCAAAACAGGTGAAAACGTGTTTCACGGAACTCAAAAACGTGTTAGAACGGTTTCTGACACTCGCGAAAAATGCGGCAAAAGGTTTGCCCGCGGCGGGGGTCGAACCTGCGTCGGTCGGTTTGCTAGTCCAGCGCGTAACCCACTTGGCCATGGATTTGGTAATTTAAATTTTGTAAAATTTTAAAGCAATTCTGGTCTATTCTCATATGCAAAAGGTTCTGAGAAGAGCGTGATTTTGAAGCAATTTATAGCGAAAAAACGAAAATTTTGCGAACGGAAGGAATCACAAAAAAAAACAAACAAACAAACAGACAGACAGACAGACAGACGTTAGCATTTTCTAATATATAGTAACTATAAGTTTGATATTGAAAAAACGTCATGATACAATGATAAAACATTTTTTTTCGTTTCATTATGGATTTAAATTAACTGTTTTATATGTTTTTAAAATAATTTCAGTCCAATCTGCCGTCGTCTGCTCGTCGACCCTATTACCACCATCTGCAATCACACAGTGTGCACGCGCTGCTTCAATCTCTCATCGATCGATGTGAGTACTACCGTAATCCGTTGACTCCTACCGTACTCCCCCGCAAGCTTGTACATGCATCTCTAATATTATTTATGCGAGTCGAGTCTCACCGATTTTAAGCGCGTAGTACCGTAATCTTACGACCGTTCACAGCTTCCGATGGTATACCGTAACCTACCGTATTCCGGAAGAATCTATGAACTCGTTCTTGTATACTCTACCAGGCAGCCCGAAAATATATACCAATTTCTAATGCGAAGTGGGCACATTCGAAAAAGCGTACTTGGTTATGCTATGTTGGGCACTTATCGTAACCAGCGCGCGTGATGTAGCTACAGTAATCCCAAATTCCGGCATGTGTTCAGAATCATCCAGAGCCGTGTCCGGTGTGTGGGAAGCAGTTCGGGCCGTGCTCTATCTGGTTCTTCAACCAGCTCAACTACGATCAGGCCTGCGCCGACATCCATAAGAACAGGATGGCACTCATCGACAGCTTCTTGTCAGTTCTCTTACAACTTGAAAATTATACGTACATACGAACATGAGTTACTGGTGTGCAGTCTTTCTATGCCTCGGCGTCCCTCCTGGTCTGGCACGCTTTCTAGCCATAATTTGTGTGTTTAATGTTTTAGACGAGGCTTCGCGAATGCATAAGAATGATTTTTTTTCATAATATTCAAGGATTTTTCTAAAATAAGCCTTGAAACTGCCAAAATGTGGGTTGGCTTCGTCGTTTTTTGCATACCTTTTGACCTATGGTTGGCACAAACAAATTACCTTTCAATCATAGATCGATTATTCTATGGATCTACAGTAATCCCCTGTCCATTCACAGCGCGACACCGATGGTGCGCGGCCGCTACGACTGCGCGTCGCAGCTGCTTGAAGTGAGAAACCCGATGGAGGTGTACGATCTGTTCAGGTGGGTACTGTAACGCATCGTTGTAGTACGGTGCTACAATCAATCAATGATTTTTTTTAAATACGATACTTTTCTGTGCAACTTCTGCATGTGGTTTGTTATACCGAACATACCAGAACTAGATGGAAAATGGTCAGATAGAGGTTTTTTTTAGAAATATAGCCTGCACATTTCTAGATCGTTTTCGAGAGGGGATTATTTTTGGTCAGATAACGAACCTACCATAACCTATATCCACGACTATGTTTTTACAGAGACATCTTCTGGTACTACAAGAACCCGGAAAACGACCAGATGGTGCTGCGAACGTACACGTGAGTGCAACTTAATTTAATGGTTTTACATACACATACATGTAGTTATTTCCACAAACATCACAAAGTTTATGAATCGAGTTGCTGTAATCCATAGCGGTTTCGCTCTCAAGCGCATTGGTTCCCCAATATATGCGAAGACCTCCATTTAAATGTTCTGTTTTGTGTACATGGGAAAGTTGCTACATTTGACCAATGTGTTATGTGCAGACACACGTTCCTGCGCTTGATGGCCGTCCGCCTCAAGAAGCGCATCAACGAGCAGATCAAGCGCGTCTTCCAACTCGAAGTCGAGCTGGGGGTAATTATGCTAATTAATAATACATTTTTAATTTTTAATTATTTTAAATGTGCATAATCCTCGGGTGTGCGGCTTGTAGCGCTCATTCCTTTCCACGCGAACGTTGTGCTTTTGATGTTTTTCTCCATTCGCAAGTAATTCATAGAGTGCAGTAGCACGCACCAATCATGCAGGCAATCAACGAATTTTTCACGAGTCAAGGTGTTATTATATTTCTCTAATTCACGCTATGACGAAAAAAATTAAATTATAATTTCAAATTAAAATTACTTAAAATATTTAAGTTAAATGATTTCAGCACGTGATCCGCATGAACAACGACTCGGACGCGGCGCTAATGGCCAAGTTCCTCGACGATTTCCCCGATCGAGCAGAGCACTCGAGAAAGCTGTTCAGTGATCCCGTGAGTTTGGGGTGGGGGGAATGAGGGTTTATGTGATTGTTGCATTCCGAAATGGCTAAATCACATCCCGAAAATCGTTTAATTTTTTTATTTATTTCGTTAAATTACCCTGAAAAAAATGTTGATTTTTATTGCTGGTTATTGAACGAGTATTCGGTGGAATCATCGTAAATATATATCACATAGGCTAGGAAATACGAACATGTTGGCTCTGTTTGTGCTTTGTATTGTATAAGTTCGCTTACTGATCAATTATCGATCGTCTTCAGGACGCTGTGGCGGAGGAGGACAATGCGCAGCTGCGGTGCACGATCTTCCCTGACGCATATCCCGAGAAGATGGTGCTGGCGCATCTGCCGTGCAAGCGCGAGCCGGCCGCAGTTGTGTGCACCGTGCCCGAGGTGGGTTACGGTAGTCAGAAACTGTAGTCGTAAAGAATGAATAAGCACAGGTTACGATAATTCCATTCTCGTAAATACTACAAGAATTTTTTTTAAAAGGGGTTGTCCTCTGCCGGGCCGGTGGGGTAGGCAGCCTACTATAGATTTTGTAGTCGTAAAGAACGGTTAAAGCGAGATACGGTAATACGAATATATTTTCAGTCTCTGCCCATCAACCATGGCGATGTGGAGGTGACTTCATCCGCACCCGACGGCTGCGCACCGGTGAGTGGCTTATTTTGCAAATTAAAAAAAGGTGAATTAAACATGTTATTATACCCTTTAGATTAGAGGCTCGATCTGACTAAACGGCTAAGTATATGCCAATTTTGATCATTTTCTCCTTGTATAACTAGGAAACAGATATAAATGGTCGTAAACTATTTCTAAATATTTTTTTAAATGTCGTCTCACGGACAATACGGTTAGATATTGCGAAAACTATAAACTGGTCAGATTTTGCATATTTTTTTGTTTGTTTCTCATCTACAATAAATCAGTAAAATATTCGTTCTCTTCTTCAGGAACCCCATGTGTTCTTCGTGCGATCATCGGCAGCTGCTGACGCGCAGAGGGATGACGAGGTAAGACTCTTTGAAGTATATTTTTTTTTATTTTATTATTTTTTTTTACAAATCTAGTGTACAGTCCCGGTATTTACGTAGATGTACCGAACA
This sequence comes from Pristionchus fissidentatus, assembly GCA_036245785.1. Classification (NCBI taxonomy): domain Eukaryota; kingdom Metazoa; phylum Nematoda; class Chromadorea; order Rhabditida; family Neodiplogasteridae; genus Pristionchus; species Pristionchus fissidentatus. Next base: position 3,648,520 of record BTSY01000006.1, read on the forward strand.
TTTATAGTAAACTTCCTCAACAATGTATCGAGAGTCCTTCTGCTGTTCTCACTTCAGTGTATTCCGTAAATTATCGATTATCTGTATATCTGTCAGATGGTAGATGAGCCCTCATCCTCCTCCGCCCCTCCCTCCTCAACTTCCGTCACCTCTCCACCCCCTCTGACACTGAATCGCTTCTTCAAGCGGCCGCTCCGCAAGAAGAACGATGACAAAATGGACGACATGGACGTGGACAATGGTGAGTGCGCGGCATTTAATATTTTTTCTCCAACGGGCGAAATGGGGGATATGCAGTTATCTTGACGTGATGGTGGATTCTTCGGCTCTGGATCGAACACCTATGGTGTTGTGGTGGCGGAATTTCATGTGCGGGCACCAGGAAGCGAGAGAGCGTGAAACGTCAGAGCGACTGCGATCCTACCTGGTTACCAAACCAATTGATTGGTTTGGTAACCAGGTAGGATCGCAGTCGCCAAAAATGGGGATCATGGGGATCCCTAATTCCTTGTAAACAAATTGAGAGATTAGGTAGCGCCTCGGGAGCGTTTACAAATTGTGATTATGCTCGTCACCGATTTTTGATAGAATAAAGTAAAAAAAGGTTTAAAAGAAAAAGGGTAGGAATATTATTTATTAATCAATTAAATAATTAATTACAGATCCGCCTTCCGAGGGTGGGAGTGCCGCGCCCACCATCACCGCCTCGTACTCGTGCGGCGGCGCCCTCTACAACTACGCCAAGGTAATTAGTCAATTGCGTCATTACTACGCAATCGGGACCATGATATAGTCGCACTTGGGCGACCGTGAGGGAATTCTTGTAGCACGTATAATGCTATTGCAAATTTAAAATATTACGTTCCCCTTCAAGTACTGCCTGTGGTATGCTTACTGCCTACTTTTCTCGTTTTCGCATACTCTCTGTTTCTGTCGTTTATGCCCAATAGACGTAAAATTCGCAGTTAGAGGTGATTGCATAGTAATGATCAAATTGTTGCAGCCGTCGAACTGCCCGAAGGTGATGGAGTCGCACGCCTGCCTGCACAAAGAGGTAGAATAAAGTATTTTATAAAATTAGATTGGATAATTGCATAGTGTTGAGGACAGTGGTCTATAAACACCGGACGGATATTCCAGTCTGCGTAATGCCTAATCATGTTATCCTGCTATCAAATAGTGTGCTAGCAATGGCGTACTGTTTTGCTTATGCTACCTAATAAATTCAGTATTGTTGTTTACGCATTATATTATGTAATATTGTTCCCATTCAGTGTTGCAACTGCGCGCTGGGCGTGGGCGTCCAGCAGTACTACTCGGTGTTGGAGGGGCCGATTCGAGAGAATGTGAGTAGGCACTAGGGATGGCTTCGCAAGAAATAACTCTCTTCATTTCCCACACTCTCACACAGCTCTGACAGGATGAGATGTAGTGTGTAAAATGATGAAGGCATTTCTGGCGAAGCCATCCCTACTCTGGTTTTTTTGCCCCAATGGGATCCCAATTCGCTACCCAATGGGGCAAACATCAAAGGCGCCGCTGGGATCCCAATGGGAAAAAAACGTTGGAATCCCATTGGGTAGCGAATTGGGATCCCATTGGGTGGAAAACCAGAGTACTTGGCACACATTGATAATTTGTTTTCGATTTTTGATTTGATATGTGCGGTGGTAGCAGTTGACTACAAGTTCTGGAAATCGCGTCTGGATCTGACGATATATGTAAATATTAATATTAATAATAATAAATACAATTGTTAGGACGGCGCCTTCCCGTGCTCGCTCAACGCCCCCGTCTCTGCCGGCGAGAGCAGAGGCAACAAGCGGAGAGACGACCCCATCTGGGACCCCAATGTGAGATTATTGATTTTTATTTTTAAAAATATGCTAATGAGCAAAAATGATAATAGCTGCATGTCTAATTAAAATGCCTGCGTGTACATTCTCTTTTATCGTTTCTTCGTTGTGTGACACAACTTGTGTCAGACAAGATTTAATAAATGGCCTCATTTTTCAGTGGAATTCGACGGTGGCTCTGTCCAACCACTCGTATCCCATGCTGACGACCGAGTTCCTGCAAGATCGAATGACGGGATTGATCGAGAAGCAGGAGGAGGAGACACTGCTGATCTACGAGAGATTAAGAGACGGCATGCTCAGAGGTACGGTAGACGATCGATTATATGAGAGGTACGGTAGATTGAGGGCGATCGATTAATGTAGTAGAATCCACTCACTGAGTGAAAATAAGAAAGAGCTGACAACGCCAACGCCAACCAGTGTTAAAGGGACCTGGTACTGCAAATGAAGTGAATTTCAGATTAAAGAGAATTTTCTTCCGATTAGAATGCAAAAAACCGCATATTTTTACGATTTTTTGTATCTCATTTTCGGCTAGGATGCCCCGGTACTACTGTGTTTAGCTACTGCCAAAAACGGGATCTTTGAAAATTCATAACTATTTTTTTAAAAAATCGTAACAATATGCGATTTTTTTTGCGTTCAAATCGGAATAAAATTTTCTTTGATCTGAAATTCGCTTTATTTGCAGTGCCAGGTCCCTTTAATTTCGAACGCATATCGAACGAATTCGATGGTACGGCGAAGAGCGTGTTACTAATGGAAAACAAATCAATCCGATTCACTTGTTTGCCCGAATTTTAACGCTAGTTTATCGATTTTTTTTCGCAGGCCATATCGAGCAGGCGGGCGAGGCGGCGTACGCGACGGGGCCCGGCCAGGACACCTTTGTCGCCACCGGAAGTGTGAGTTGCGTAGTGATGATGCAATTCCGTTGAAGCTTTTCTAATATGAACACGCGCTCACAACAAATCGGCGGAGATGATCTTTGATCTCTTTTAATCGTTGACATATCTGTTCAGTTTCTCGAATCGGCCTCTCGCTTCCTCCGTCTGGAGAAGATCACCGAGTTTCCCTACAAGTACGGCCACTGCGTCTCCACGTAAGTAGCTGATCTTTGATCTTTGGCATTTGGTATTTCTTTTATTAACTAGCTAACGTCATAGGTCAAATGGGTTTCTCGCAGATATTTCGTGCAAAAATGCCTAAAATCACGTGCCGAAGTGCATATTGCCTTATTTTCGATAAATCTGTCAAAAAAGAGGTCAAAAATGCATGAAACATTCAAATATTTCGTCTGCCGACATGGTCTGGACGCCATGCAGAAGTGCCTATCCTAGCCAGCGATACCCTATTTGACCTATGGCTAACGTAGACTTTGAAACAGTTAATGGTCGATAATGTGTGGGCCTACAGTAGGTGATACATACCGTACCCCTACTCTATGAATTATCGATTGATCGCAGTCTGGACTTTGACACGTCGGGTTCGCTGCTGGCGATGGGTGGCTCGGCCAAGTGCGTGCGCGTATTCGACTTTGAAGATCAAGTCAAGGTGAGAGAGCAATCGATATTTCACAATATTTAGAAATGAGCATTTTATATGTTGAAACGGTTGCATTATGCAGTTTTTAAAAAAGATTAACACTTCCTTTCATGTTCTGTCTCTTTCCACCTTCATTTTTGTGTGCATTCAATTCGATGACGTAATAAATTAACAATTAATTAAATCCCGGTGTGTCAGGAGTATGAGAAGTACTCGCTGCTGACGGGAACGAACGCGCTGTTGGAGATTCCGATGGCGAGTAAAGTGAGGTGAGTCTACGGTGGGATTACGGTAGTGACGTCATCAGCACGAGTACGGTAACCAACCAGAGAATGCTTGTGATGACACATTTTTTTTGTTTGTTAACTGCTAGGAAATCGAAATTCCGGCCCCTGACGTTTACAGTATGGTCTAGTCTCTGTGCTGAATCGATAATGAGTGCCTGCTCTCGTTACAGTAGTCTTGCGTGGTCGCGCGGGGACCCGCAGCTGATGGTGATCACGGAGTACGATGGACTGTCGACGCTTTTCGATGTTCACTCGATGAGCGAAGTGAGACGACACAAGGACCACAACCGGTGAGGGGGGCTACAGTATTCTTGGCACGGTGCCAAGTCGATTGTCGTTGCGAGACGGGGGTTATTGTATTTGAAGAGCAATTAATTGGAAATCGATTGCGCTCTCAGACTCCATTCCCTCTCACAAGGAGTCTGCGCTCCTTTGTTTGGAATTCTGCTATCAATTTCAATAAGGGACGCCTATTTGGGATCCATTGTAGCTCCGTGCGTTTTCGAGAATCTATTGTAAATTGTGGGAGCAATTGCTGAATTATAAAAAAAGTTTAAAAAATTAAAATACAGTATTTGAATGCAGGAGGATCTGGGACGTGGCGTTCTCTCATGATTGCACGAGGAAGTTTGCCACCTGCGGAGACGATGGAAAGGTGATCTTTGATCTCTTGATCTGTGATATTTTACCTTTGTCGGCAGTTTGAATAGAGAGGCGAATTGTAGACCTCGGCGCGGCCCTGTTTGTAGCGCGCAATAGCGCTCTCGTCACATTATCCTATGTAGTGTAGTGGGTAGCGTGTCTGTCCAGCGATCGTGGCCACGCTGGTTCGAATCCCGCGCGCGTGGCCGTGATGTTTATTGCCAATCTGTCAATCAGCTGACTGCTTGTGACGAGTAAATCCGGCCTGAGCCAATTTTGCTCTTCTTTTGCAAATTTTTAAGCGTATTTCAGCTACAAAGAAATTGGGCGGAATTGGTCACTGAACTCTGTTATCAAATGCGCGTTTTCTGTAACGGGAAACGTGCAGTGTTTGCACAAGCCTATCCCTCTTCCGCACAAAAAAAACAAATCCGTTTGCAACTTTGATCTGTGGTGCTATCTGTACTATAGTGCCGGTAAGGGCGCACTTTAAAGTTGCCATTGAGGGACCATTGATCCTCATTCCACCTTGAATTTGTTGTGTCGGTGGGGGGAAGTGGTTTCAAATAATGGTTATTGCGTCATGACTATGCAATATCATCGCAGGTGCTGATGTACTCTACGACGGCGGACGCGAGCACGTCGTTCATCAACGTCGGCTACTCGGTGACGTCAATCGAGTTCTCGCCCACCGACGAGCACCACATTGCGATGGCGGTTTCCGGTGAGCAGTATTGCGTCATCACTAGGCAATGTTGTGGAAGCATTAGGAAATATTTCTTCATTGCTAGGCAATTGGCCGCGATTTGCGATAATCGTTTTTTGGCTGTACCGCACGAATTATCTGAGTTACCTTTATCAATAGAGGCCTAGAATGGGAGTCACTTGTCGGCGACTCATTCACCTTCACTAGGCAATCGCTGCCTGAGAACACGAATGTCGTCATCCCTATGCAATCTCCTCTCTCAGATTCGACGGTGTACATCTACGACCTGCGCTTCCCTCGGTCGGCGGTGGTGCAGCTGCGCGGCCACAAGCGTGCCGTCTCCTACGTCCGCTACATGCGCGGCGCCGGCGCCGGCAGCAAGGGACGACTGCTGTCCGCGTGAGTGGCCGTTGTTGCGTCATTACTAGGCAATATACATCAACGTTCAATAGTGACGTCATCGATAGGTAATTGTGGCTGTTCTTTAGACACATCAAAATTCTCCACTTTATAAGACCAGGGTGGAGAGATCCGCCAAAAAAAATTACCAAGGATTCTATCTACCCTTTCCATTTCCTACTATGACACAAATTTATCCCTTCGAGTCATTATATAGTTGCCGTGCGTTGTCCCTAGTGCATGGCCACCCTAGATCTACGGTGAGACACCTGTGCACATCGACTACAGTATGGTTGCAGTGCGATCGACAGCACGGTGCGTGAGTGGGACGTGGGGACGGCGCGGTGCGAGCGCGTCTTCCGCGGCCACACCAACGAGAAGAACTTCACGGGGCTGACGACGAACGGAGGGGATCATTTTGTGACGGGTATGTCTCTATCAATTTTATAAACTTGTCTTACAACACAATTTTTTATTTGAAAAATGGGCGAATTATTGAATAAAGGAAACGTGATTTGAGGAATGGAAAGAATGGTCGGTATTGTTGACATTGTGGGGGCAGTATAAGTAGAGAAGATTGATCTCGATTGTGGATTTGCATGCTTGAATTGGTTGATCTTTGATCTCTTGCAGGCAGCGAGGGCAACGACATGTACATGTTCCACACGGCGTTTGCCTCGCCCATGGTCAAGAAGAACTTCCTGGTGAGTGGTATTACAGTTTTATAAATCTACGTTTTGTTCCAAAATGGCTAAACGCTGATTTTCGTTGTTTACACCAAGGATTCTCGTATTGTTGTGTACATGCATGCTTATAAAGCACTAAAATTCATTATAAAAATAAAGTGAATAATTAATTTTAGCGATCGTATTCTAATAGCGAAACTTTTGACAGCGTAGCACAATGAAAAGATTGGGTGATGGTAAAAGAGAAAAAAATATTGATGGAAAAATAAAATATATATATATATATATATATATATAATATAAATGCTGTAGGAGAGCGCGGACGTGTCGGAGTTGGACGAGCAGCACGACAGGAACGACTTCGTGTCGTGTCTCAAGTGGAAAACGGTATGATAAACGGGAGTACGGTATCGTGTATCGATCGATTTTCATCGGACTGTGCACTAAATGATGACTGTACGGTAACGAGGCCAAATACTCGTGCAGCCCGCCATTGCATCTTCCAAGATGGATGCAATATCTATTTCAATGAGTTGATGTTGACAAATATAGGGCGTATTGGAATTGCCGTGAAGCATAAACGTTTCCAAACGCTCAGAAGCCAAACAGACTCTGAGAATTTCCTGTTGTCGTATTCCTAAAGTGAAATTTCGAAAAGTTATATCAGCGTTGATAGGAGACAATTAACTATGAACTTTGGAAAATTCGATTAGTATTTTAACTTTTCTAAATCGATTCGCAGTACGAAATTGCAGGGCTCGAACATCTTCGTTGCCGGCAACAACCAGGGAATGATCCAGGCGTACAAGGCGTCCTAACTGGATATTTTCCGGTTATCGATTGATTACTGTCACGGTTTGCTAGGCAGTACAGTCTTTTTCTATAGTTTTTTATCCCTTTGGCGCATGTTTCATAGCTGTCGAGATTTGGCTTGTTTTAGCTTGATTTTTAGCAACTTGTACTTAGTAATTTGACATAATAAAAAAATACTAGAGTAGAGTTTTGTAATTATCGATCTGTTTCAATCTTTTCAATCGAAATTGTTTTCGACTGTATTCCGTTCTTTCGATGTTTTAGGAGTTGAGAGATATTGTTGTTTTGATATCAGATGATTTTGGAGTCCCGTGAATGGAACCATGAGCGTTTTGTAAAGAGAAGTGATCTTGCAATAAAAAAACAGGTAAATTTGTAAGTTTCATAGCGAGCGCATCTTTGCAAGGCACTAACGGGGTACTGTAATCATCTATATTTTTCCATCAACGTCCTTCCGTAATAGCTGCTCCACTGATTCGCCCGCCGACGTTTCGGCCCCGTTGGTAATATTTTACGTCTACGCTACGGCGTTTGACGGACGGATACGTGTGATGTATTCATATTCATTCATTTCTGTGCCCAAATCTCCAAAAAGGGGTCAGGGGTGCACCAGGGTGAGTGAGTGTGAGAAAACAGAAGAAAAAAGAGAGTTTCTCTCACTCAGAAAGGTGTAAATCTCGGTGCCTCGGTGCAAAATGCCAATATTGAATTCGTCATTCGCATGCTATTCTCGCACTGTCTAACTGTCGATTTCTGTGAAAAAATTAATTTGCATATTCAAGTTTGCCTCCCGTAATTTCCAGAAAGGGGTATTGGGTGGGAGAGAATCTCTTTCACTTTAGAGACTCTCTCACTTTCTCTCGTCACTAACCCCTTTCAGGAGGTGATAGCATGACGATGCGATGGATACATTTCAGATTGGAACTTGGTTGGTAAATCTTTTTTTTTGGAAAAGAGGGATCATTCTCGGTTGTCATACAGTTGGCAGTGCTAGACCGCAACCCCGATCGAGGAGCACTCTTGCACCTTCAGAGATGGTTAGGCAGAGTAATCATCTCCCTGCAGCCAGCAGGAGTCGAACTCGCGTGATCACGCATGCGATGCTAACTCGCTACCGACTACGCCACGGACGCAATCTTGTTGCTGCAATTAATTTACATATTCATGATTGTGCTTAATTCCATGGAGTTTCCACGGAGTATAACAAGAATTTAATATTTTTTCTTGTTTGCATGTTCTTCTTTGTCTTTGTCACTTTTTTTATTTTCGCACGCACTCTCAGACACGGTTTTTGGTTAATTTTTTGAATGCTCTAAGGAACAATTTGCTGGGACAAAATGTCCCTTCCTCCAGCTTCTAGAAGCACATGATTCTAAACCTACAGGCCAGGGTTAGAGTGAGAGAGTGTGCAAAAGTGAGAGAGTCCCTCTCGATTTCACATACTCTCTCGCTCCAAAGGCCTTTCTGTACGGTTGGCTGGACTTCGATCACAGAAATCGATTGCAGTTGACATTACAATGGCCATCAAGAGCTCTTATCAGATTGTGCCCTTTCCCAAGAGTTGGACCATCGACCACTGTCTGACTCATGGTTACACTGTCTTTCGTATCTTAGATACATCTTTTTAGAAAGAATCGGCCCTATATTTCTCCTCACATTCAGTCGCAATTTTTGTCGCATCTCTCACTACTTGACTGCGGCTCCTGCCTTACTCAAGAAAGTAAGTAAGAGTGCTAAATCAGAGCCACGTAATAGAGAGTTAGATTTATTTATTTATTTTATCAAATATATTGGTCTAACCCTTCATTGCATGGCTGTGATTCAGCACTCGCACTAACCACAGCATTAAACTAACCAAGTATTCCCCCTTCGTACTATAGAAAGATGACGCAGGTCCAAGAGACACAGCATCGAATTGGCACCATGCCAAGAAAGTCTCTCGTTGTCTGACTCTCTCAATTTGCGTACTCCCTCGGCGATTCTCTCTTTCTCTAACTCGATCTCGCTGTTACTCTTTCGGAGGCTGTGAGAGATGGTACTGCCGTGTCTGGGGCCATTCTCCTCTCGACTGAAGATGAGCTGTCTGCCCGAAACGTCTCAATAAAAAGTTTAAGTTCTCTCTCTCTCGTCCCTCTCTTGGCCATACATAGAAGAATCAAGTTAATTCTCCTCTCGTTAGTTTCCTCTCATTCGTTCCCTCCTATTTAGGCCCATCGTTTTGTACATCTCCGGTCTGACTCCCCGTTCGAAACCTCTAACGCACGACAATTGATCTGGGCTCTTTGTTCATTCCTTTCATTTTTTTCGACTTCCGTTCTTGTTTCTGCTTGCCATGAGAAATTGTGCACACCATTCTACAGCCCGGTCAGCCTTCCAGAAATTGGTCTGGTCGTGTGAAAGAGAGTTGCTCCACTTTGGCTGGATATTCGGAATTAGAGTGCGCAATGGGAGACCACGGTCATTGCGCACACTCTCTAGACCGGTCGATAGACGAGAGAGTGTGCGAAATGAAGAGACTCACACATGACAAAGCGGTCTCACATCGCGCATTTTATTCGGAATGATGACATACCCTGTTCATTATCCAGCAATATGTCTATTCGTTTATCAGAAACTGCTCGTTCACTGATATTTCGTAGAAATGTTCTTTCGTAACTGAGACTCTTTTCAGGATTTCCGATCTACACTCGGATTTTTTCTCGAGAATATGTTGAATTCAAGATGAAATTACAACAAAACAAGTGAGAACTCATTATATTTATTGCCAGCATAAATTCGGCAACTTTTTCTTTATATTTTTAAAAAATCTAAAATTAGTCTAAGTTGTAGCCTGCACACTTGTAAACAGTTACAACAAAAGAGTATCAGTTACTGAAAGATGTAGTCAATTCAATTTTCAATTCAATTCAATCTATCTCATTTACACTTTTAACTTCTTAACATGTGGATCAGATAGACATCGGGGTGTTTTACAATGTTGTGAGCTAAGAGAGCTAAACAAGTAGCTCAATGTAAGGAGGGGGGAATCAATGTAAGGGAATGTAATGCATATTCACAATGAATATGCAATGGACAACCGATTTGGATCTCGCGACATTTAGGAAATGTCAACATACCTTTGCCCTAGACCTGGTGATATGAGAGAGATGGAGCATAGAGCTTACATTGACATTTCGTTTTGTGAGAATTTGTGAATAGATTATACCTATCTATTAAAGTTAAATATGGTGTACATTTACGTGACTACTACCTTTTTACCGTAATTTCGTCATAACTAGTAGTTATTAAAAATACTCTTCCTGCCTTGTGGTAAATCGATACATTTCGGAGATGAGTAAAGGTGTATTGATAAAAATTGAGTGATAGTCGTGTCAACACACACAGAAAAAAAGTCTTATATGAGGCCCATGACCCTCTAAAAAGTCTTATATTTAAGACTTAAGTTCTTATATATAAGACTTTTGAAAAGGTGATGGGCCTAATATAAGATTTGTTTTCTGTGTGCAACGACTTCTGCAGTACGCATAAACCAGGCTGTGCGGAAAACTTTTTCGCAAAATTTTCCGAATCGATAAAAAGAAAAAAACGGTAATCTTGAATCGAGTGATATTCGTCTTCAGTTCGAATGAAGACAATTTCGAGGGCGGTAGCAGCTGTATTGATCCTCGATAGCTGTGCGTCGGCACGTGTAATGCCTCTCACGCATCTCTCGCCGCGATTCCTCCAGCAGCTGCCCGACAGATTGGTGGACGTGTCGGACAGACTTGCCTAGAGCTCCGCCACAAGGGAATGATCGCGGAGATTGAAGTGAGTGGCGTGGCGCGGAGAGAGTTTTCCGATTTAGAATGCAGTTTGTCTCTTTTACAGTTTCTCCCTCTCTCGTCGATACGCAGCCGAGAGAGGGAGGAAATGGGAGAGAGACTGCGTGTGATGGACGTGCATTGAACGGTGTTTTCATAAACAGGAAAAGCTGATGATGTACATCGCATCACTGCCACCCAGAATGAACTTACTGTTGAGTATATTCTATACTGAGATATGACACCGAGTATATGATATACTCAAAATTGAGTATATTCTCTCGTTTTCGCCCGCTCTCTCGACGCGCGAATATGCTCAATATTGAGTATATCATATACTCGGTGTCTCATCTTAGTATATTCATTCTCTGTGTACCAACCTACCTTGGTGTGTTTCCAGGCCGAACGTGAACGGTCGCTCAAGTCCTCGTTTTCGGACAAGAATTGGGAACAGCACCCGGCGACTCATCCAGACACCGCCACCAGAACCGAGATCTCGTCCCCGTGTACGCTAACACGCTTATCTGCTATGAAAATTGCGAAAGATGTACTCGCCTCATATTATCGGAAGTTTATTGAAATTTAACTTCGGAATAAAGTAGCTAAATTACTCAATTTGTATTGAATTTTGAAACAAGACTTATCATAAGAATCGTAATGTACGATGAATATCACTCATTTCTGTGCCACCGCCGCGAAGGGCGGTTGGTATTCTATATCCAACCCATCAGACAACATGACTAACCCCCTTCCTTACACTAAGAAAAGTTGCCTTCTCATTCGCACTTCTAATAGGCTAGTGTCCCCTCTCCTTTCACAGGGAGAGACGCACAAAGAGAGAGAGGGAGAGAGAGAGAGAGAGAGATAGGCCTACGAGACCACGTCTGGCCCCTCTGTTGTAATAAACGCACCAGAAGAAAGGGGATGAGAGAGATAAAGAATCTGTTGCCACTCATAGGGGGGAAGAGATTTCCTTCTCACTCACTTGCTGAAAACTGTCAAATCATCCATGTCCGATCAATCTTCCAGAAAAAGTGTGAGAAAGAACTTTGGGAACTTTGAGAAGAGTTTTTTCACTTGTGCAAACTCTCTCGCACTGCTCTCTTTCTGTAGGCCTTAAATCAAATGCCGCTTCCACATCTGGCGTGGTGCGCCACTGATCTCAACTAATCTACTGTGAAGTACCCTTCTCTTTGCGATAACAGACGTTTTCTGAGGATTAGCACCCTCTGTTCGGAGCCCGCTCTTTCTATCGATAATCATTGATAGATAAATCGCATAAACTTTCTAAGTAGCTCGACTAACCTATCCTGTTCATTACTCAGTAATATGTATACCAGTACATCAGAACTCTGCTATTTCGTATACTTTCAATTTTATTCAGTAATGATAATTGATATGTTTCAGGATTTCCGATTTACACTCGGATTCGTCACTTTTCTCAATTGCAAGCTGATTTCAAGAAGATATTTCAGCAAAGAGGTTAGAACGACTTGTAAATGTTGTTAAAGTTATGATCGAATAAATGAAACCTGCACCACGCACTTGAGCTAAGTAAGTTGGTACTGAACATACAATTTGCGATGGAAACACTAAAAAAATATAAAAATATATATAACTGCTAGGAATTTGGATTTTTTAATATGCGACATTCTTGTGCAACTCCAAATTAGAGACTTAACCGGTCACATATAGTAGCGCCGGAAAGTCTGGGCGCACCTTTACCTCCACCGGTAACTTTTAAACAATACGGCTCAAATTTTTAAACAATATACAAATCCATCAGTGAATAAGATGCTGGTACTGTCACATACAGAAATTTAAATCTGTCGCAGAATGGTCACGAAACTAGATACCATTTTTTCAAACAAAAAATATTTCAAAGGAACCTATTTCCACTTTAGCCTATAATTTTTGAGTAGACAATTATTTAGGAAAAAGGTTTCAAATTGCAGTGATTTTCTTCTTTCGGGAAGCCCTGCTGTAAAATCGAAGCTGGAAAAATTCATAACTCCGTTTACACCATGTTTTTGAAAAAAATAAAGAGACGGAAGGAGACGGCTTATGTAATGAGAAAGACGCAATTTCCAAAATCATGGCGCGCCGGTCGAAGTGGTGTAGTGGTCTAAGGCGCCCTCCCAGTTTCATCCCGTTCCACACCGGGGTTCGATTCCCGGTTGTGCATACTGCCACCGCCTCACCAAGGCGCTCGAATGAGTAAAGATCGGTAGTGGTGTAACCACGAAGGTAACTAGATCCGAAGAAGAGATTGGGCCCTCCGGATTAAACTGGCCTATTATGCGCTGGCCTTAGCAGTGACTCCCTCAGGACTTGGAGCCCAGATAATGGGATGCCTTTACCTTTTACCTTTTATGCAGTGGTGAGCGACCTCCTCGGATCCGAGGGGGTACCCCGATTCCAGAAAAATAAAGTGCCCGTAGCTGCTCAATTTTGGCCAAATTGAAAATTTCGCGGCCCCGCAATTCCTTGTCTCGTCGAACACTACACTATACACGAAAAGTTGGTCGAAAAATATTACATATGAAGCTCGTAGGAAATGCACATTAGCATATTTCGCAATAGCGGCACCCCGATCCGAGGGGGAGCGCTCATCACTGCTTTTATGGCTCTCCAAGAATACGATCGCTTAATGCAAGGAAAAATGCTGCTGCTGCTAAAAGTTAGGCATCGATTCTTGGGTGGCTTAGAGTGCTTAGGCTGCGCAAGCTGCTTAGGATGTAAGTTCATTGTATTGTGACATTCAAAAACTCGGCAACGGTCTTACGCTCATTAGCGATAGCGGGAATTTGAAAATATATTCAAAACGATAGGAACGGAACAGAAAATCAGGAAATGCTTTGATCGGCTGATTTCTTCTTTTGTATGATATTTTGGGCTCCTCTGCTAATTACTATGTGATCCTATTTCGCTGCACTGCTTTCTCGAAGCTCTGCTAAACAATACTAGAGTACATGAATAGTTTGCACACAAAAGTAATCCGCTAAATTATTTTTTTTTTAAATACAATTTTTACAGATTAAAAAAGTAGATGTTAAATTGTCTCAGCTACCTTCTCCATCTGTTACACAAATGCTACCATTCTTCTGCATAATCTGTTCGTTCTGCGTCCATTTAGCATGTCGGTTGTTTCTTTCTAATATTTTGAGCAATATCAGGATATGCTTTCGTCTGGTGATCTACTTGAAGAGGAGAAGCAATGGTTCCTCAAAGTCGACTCTCCTTCATGGGTGTAAAAGCGTCTGGAGAAAAATGTTTGCATATTATTTATAGAATGATATTAATATACTTATTTCCATGCCCGTTCAACTTTATGTGGCTAAAGAGGCAGAGCTTCAAGCCCTTAAGAAAGTGAAGTGAGTATGTCGTACTGCATTTATTCTCAAGTGTTTATGTGTTCCTCCTTTTGTTCCTGATTTCTGGCCGTTCCCGGGAACGCTCTGTGGAGTGTTCCCGGGAACAAGAGGAACATGAACAGGAACACAAATATTGTCTACCTACGTCAACAGAATTGCAATTTTTATCGCCATTTTTCGCAGAGAACCAGTTGAAAATGTCTTGGTGAAATTCTCGGATTTGAAGTGTTCGTACTCACCGATAAAACGAGATCGCAATTCTGTCCGGGAACGTTCCTCCGCAGGAGGAACAAGACCAGGAACACGAAATTCATGAGTTATGCAGTGAAAAAGGAGTACTTTAAAGAATTGTTTTTTACTTATATGTCCAGGTTGCTGAGGAAAAAATGATATTGTGAAAAGAGGAGTACAAAGGCGCAAAAGCGAGAGCAGAAACACACGAGAGAAAAAATATTTATGCATACCAAATTATGTATGCATAAAATATTATCTAAAAATCTCTTTTATAAACATTTTACAACGACAAAAAAAATTACAAAGGAGAGATTCTGTTTTATGCTTTTTTGCAGATCTTTATTGAACGAGAACAAAAATCAACTTAATGGAAGAACTTGAATCAGAATTGGCGACAGCTCTTACAGATAACAGGTATGAACACCTATGTATTACTTGCAATAATGTCCTACTAGAAATACAATGAGAAGAAAAAATCTTCTTAAAAACCACTAAGATCATTTCATATAGTCTTCTCAAATCCAACGAGAAGACGTGCGCCGACTGCAAGATCTGTCCATTTGCAACTGATACGCAGGCAGTATTTATCAACTGCGGTCACTTTAATTTTACCAAATCACTGTGTCACCCTGTTGTGACATCGCACACATCATGTACACACTCACTATCTATGTATAGTAAAACCACACGTTTCATATTTGTCATGATAAATTATTACTACTGATGCTACAAGTGTGCCGGGCCGAATTGCACATTTGCCACCAGGGCAGCGACACTTTACCAAATTTTAAGGATCTCCCGAATTTATATAAAAGTTTGATTAAATTCTAAATAGTCTAACGGCAATTTGCATTTTTTCCTTCAAAAAAACTAGAAAATTGTCGATCTAATTAGTGAACAAACTATTTAAATGTGACTCGATTAAATGTGCCATTTTAATTGTTTCGAAATAGTCAATAAGCATGTTTCCCATTCTTTTGACAAAATAATATGGTTACATTGTATACGGCAATCCTCTATTTTCTCGTAATCGAACGAACTCACTTCTTAATTTGTTTACAAAACTTTGTTTAAAAAAAGTGTTACGTCGGAATTAAGTTGCTAAATTACTCAATTTGTATTTCATTTTGAAACAAAAAGATACATAATAATCTTAATGCGCGATGAATATCACTCATCCGTGTGCCACCGCCGCGAAGAGCGGTTGGTATTCTATATCCAACCCTTCAGACAACATGACTAACCCCCTTTCCTTACACTAAGAACAGTTGTCTCTTTCGCACTTCTAATACACATCATTCCACAGACCGGTCAACCTTCCAGAAAGGCCTTTGGAGTGAGAAAGCGTGTGAAATCGAGAGGGACTCTCTCACTTTTGCACACTCTCTCGCTCTAACCCTGGTCTGTAGGTTTGGAATCATGTGAATAGGCTAGTGTCGCCTTTCCTTCCACACGGAAAAGAGCACAAAGACACAGTTCCCAAAGCGTCATACTTTCTTCTCTCACAGGGAAATAAGTCTACGGCTCTAGACTTATGGGCTGGACAGCGACGACTGCCAAAGTCTAACCGCCTCGCTCTCCTGCCTCTATTAGGCTTTGAAGTCGTCGCTGGCCAGCTTAGACTTATGAAGTCGTAGACTTATTTCCCCGGGAGCTGTCTTTCCTTTCTTATGCAGCTGAAGATGAAGAAATTTGACTCCTGTTTTCGAACTGGCACAACTGTTTTCCATCCTTAGTCTCTCTTTGTGAGCCATCTCCTTCATACAAAGAACGGTCTCACTCACACTTCTAATGGATTAGTATCCCTATCGAAAGAGGGAAACATGAGGGGTCGTGGGCTCTTTATTCCTCACACTCTCTCACTTGCTGACCGGTGGAGAGAGAGAGCGAGAGAGAGAGAGAGAGAGAGAGGCCTACGAGACCACGTCTGGCCCCTCTGTTGTAATAAACGCACCAGAAGAAAGGGGATGAGGGAGGCAAAGAATCTGTTGTCACTCATACTTAGGGTTGGCCTCGTCAGAGAGAAAATGAGATCTCGAAACTGTTGTATTCAATTATCTCGCTAGTTTCGAGAACAATGGGTGGGTTTCGAGATCTCGAAACTCCCCTTCATCCTAGGTATTCCAGCCATTTCGCGCCGTCTATTCTTCTCAATTTCTCATATCTTCTCGATAGGTTTCGAGATCTCGAAACCAATTATCGATCATTTCTCATTCGAGAGCATTTATCTTAGTTTCGAGAAAAAGAGCGGTAATTTTTCTCACGAGGCCGACCCTAGTTTGATGGCCTCATAACAATACATTATTGCAGACTTTCCGATCTACACTCGGAATATCCCCATGACTATTAGATCCAGGCTCAGATCACGTGAGTTTTTTTACAAAACTTCTTATCAGATGCTTTGAATAATTATTATTATAATTGAGGCAAACCACTGCTCAAAAACAGAGAGTTGTGAATGGAGAAATTAATCGACTGGAGAAAGAAATAGCAGAAGGAAAAAGAACAGAAAGGTATATAGAAAGAAAGGAAAGGTAGAAAGGTATAAGAAAGGTATAGGTACACTCATATTTTCATAATTGTTAAGAAATGAAATTGAAAAAATACCCATTCAAAAAAACGTGATCTGTAGGGAGCTATGATCGAGGAGTTCTATACAAACAAATTGAAAGAGGATTGGAATCCAATTTCAGCAACGATATATTAGAAGTGATTATTTGTACGAGTTTGCAATGCACATTTTTAAAACCGTGAACAACAGTGAACATAATTGCCCACGTTGGACTTGAGGGGCGAAATACAAATAATTTAGAAATTTTCTTCTTTTCATTCTTGATTCACAAATGTGCGCAAATATGAAACTCGCAAGCTTGATCTCACTAAAAATTGTTTTGAATAAATGTAAGGTTAATCAAGTCTCTTTCTATTTACAGATGAATCGAGACAACGAATTTACAAATTCCGGATTCCAAACAACTGTGCAGTAGTGGTGACAAGAGATGCGACAAGATACATAACGCAAACCAGTGTTATTTCTGGTCAATGGCTCTTAATCGTTCAAAGAAAAAGGACGCCACTCTGCAAAATCTGGATCGGACGATATTCGTAAACTTTAAGTAAATATTTTTTATTATCATTATGTGTAATTCATTCAAAATTCTAACTCGCTTTTCAATTCATTCACTCGCTTCTCGTGGGCCCCGCCTCAGGGCGGCGGCCAGTTCCCTTCTCTGCTCTCATCCCTAGTTCTCCCCTCCGTCTAGAATCAGTAAGTGTGTCGATAAATGTGGGCTATAATATCTTATGAGTTTATGCGCACGGGATTGGGGAAAGACGGGCGATCCTCCCGGTTAGGACCATGGGACCGGTCGCTAACCTGGGTAGGACAGCATTTAAAAACAACATGACCTCGATATTCCCTGAGCCCTGTAGCTTGCGTATTTCGGTTCGGAGGAAAGGTAGCGATCTCAACTTATTTTGGATTTACGCTATAGTAAAGAGGAGGAGGCAATATCAAAATTTTCAGATCTTATTTCTGCTGTTTCTCCTTCCTTAAAACCCTCCTTCTAGTCACACCCATATATAGATTGCCCTCTTCACTCATCTCTCAAACGAGCAGTGTCGGCAAATCTCTGTTCCAGTACAACCAGAGGAGACCGCTCAATGAATCTGCATTCCTAACAAAGTGCACAACTTCGTTTCTGTGGTACGATATTCAATTATCACTCTTTTTCAACTAGTATTCATTATTATTACACGTTCAGACAAGTGTAAACTGTTTCAGGAGTTCACTGGAGACATCAATGTCGGCAACGTCCCCCAACTGCGCACCCTCCTCGACCAAATATTTGGAGAGAAAAAAATCTTATTTTCACTTTTTTGTAAATGTCAATTATGATGGGATAAATAATTCGAAATTTTCACCCCTTTGTCACTTTCATGTCTTTTTTCATTTCCGATGTACAGTTCCTATCCTTGAAAACGTCGAACTTTCTTCTGTTTTCTCTTCCCCTTGACACAAATCTATTTCTTCCTCATTTCGTTTTCCGTCCTTATTTTCTCTTCATGAGTCAATCGCCTCTTCTGCACAAAGAACACAACACTCCCTCGCCCTTCTAATAGGTTACTGCCCCTCCCCCATGAAGAAAGAAGGAAAAACATAGGGAAGATTCTCTCCACAGAGTGCAAATTTGCTAGGAGAACGGTTCTCCAACGGTTTGTTTCTTAGAGGACGGATCTTCAATATCCCCATTCCACGCTTTATCACGTTGGGATGAGGGTTGAAGAACCGTTTTCTACAAATGTATCCTTGGAGAATGGCCTCTTTGAGTATTTGATCTCAGTGTCCAGAAAGGGGCCAGGGTGATAATAGCGAGGGCGATTTCTTTCACCCCCTCCCCCATTCCCCCACAATTTACCCTTGGTGTGGTGCAAATATCTTATCTTATCTTGTCTTATGGCATGCTCTCTCTCTCTGTCCTGTCTGGACTAGTGATGCTCTGTCCAGTTTAACATCTAGTCTACTTCTCGATCTTAACTTGTTCGTCAGTAGCTTCGCCACTCTCATTTTGCATTCATTTTCTTGCATAATAAGACCGATTATTTTCAGGATTTCCGATCTACACTCGGATCCACAAAGTGGGAAACTATTGAATTCAAGAAGGTTTCGCAGCAAACAAGTGAGCATTTCGAATTTTGCAGGGCTCCTTTGGAAAACTACCTCCTTTCGCAATAATATAAGAGTACATAGAATATTTGTTTTAACGAACAACAATATTTCCCTTGCAGGAGTGTCTGAGCACTGTCTCTACCCTTTTTAATATTTTTATCTCATTTATATATCTCATTGTATTTTTCCAGTATCGTTTCGAGGACGCACGCGTGCTACAACAGCAGTAGTTTTTCTGTACAGTGAATTCGGTTCATACAAGGGATACTTCAGGAACAACGATCTAATGCGAAAGCACATTCAAAATAATCATGATCTCTGCAAGAGCGGTCAGTGATTTATTCTACTCTTTTAGTACACTTTAAACGGTTTTTTTAATTAAAAAATTATGGCATTTTCCTAAATATCATTTCAGTTCCTATGTTCCCGATCTAGCCGCTACGAAGAAGGACTCCGGAAATTAAGACAGTTATATCCCGTACTCTCCATATCATTTTGTAAACTGTAATTATGATTTGACAAATAATTTTCTATCTTTATTTCCTTTCTAATTCCACTTTCCATTTTTTGCGTTTCCGATTTTAACAGATCCCATCTCCGAAAGCGACAGACTTTATTCTGTCTATTCCTTTTTTTCCCTTGGCACATCTATGTTTCATCCTCATTTCATCTTCCTTCCCTCGTCTCTCTTGTCTCTCATGATGAACCAGCTCCCCCATACAAAGAATAGTCGTCTTCTCACGCACACTTCTAAGGGGTTTGCTCTTTGAATGGAGGGGCACATGAAGAAAGAGAGGAGTAAAGAGAAATAGAGTCTGAAAATACAGAGGAACTCATATCGAAATAGTTGGTCTGTCCAACCCTATGCTTTAATGGGTCACGTACCATCGGGATATCCAACTTCTTCATCTTAACACGACCGTTGAGGGAGATAGAACTGGAGGAACAACAAAAATGACTCCTCGACTTAGTTACAACATCAGTTCGAAAAGTAGATAGTTGTTCTTGTTTTCGAATTGTGTTTATTTGTTTTTTTTTCTTTCACACTGTCTAGTCAAGCTTTCCAGTCAACAGTGAGTTTATTCATCCCATCAATAATAGTTTGCGCATCCTCCGCTCGGACAAGGATTGTACGCCCAGAGGTAGAAGCTTGTGTTTCCCGGAGTGATGAAACCATCGACCGGTCCAGTACCGTAGTAGTGCAGAGCTGAAATCATCCGATATGGCAACAACAAAAATTTGCACTCCTGAGAGTTATATGCTTGGTAGGGCAAATTTTAGTTTCCGATCGGTCTCTCTCATCATGCACACGATTTACGGGATTTTTTTCAAAGGGCAAACATTAGTTTTAAAGCTAACCATTCTTTCCGGATTTTCCATTGGTGTACTCCTTGATGGAAATCGTGGCGCCACAGCAGGTTGACGTTGCAACCATTCCGAACGTCGAACTACTGTCCCCGATGCCATCCCCACACCACTTATCCGTCTCGGAAAGTACGAAATTCTTATCTGAATTGATGGCATAAGCCATATTTATAAATACATTTCCCAAGTCAGTAAATTCCGAAAATTTTGCTTAACTGAAGACAATTTAAAATTGGAAATGGACAGGCCAGTAGTAGCTCACTGGTTTTGCACAAAAGCCGGAAGCAGTCTTTCTCGGGACATAGCTCGGTGGCAACTTTGTAAGCATCTTTTTCGGTCGGTGATCGTGTTAGATCAATCATTGCGTATGAATAAGTAGGGGTCACGGGGTTTCTCGCTTTAGCAACCACAGGAGGCAAGATCTCTGTTCTTTTGAAACGTCCGCATCATTTTATAACTATAGATTGCACCGTTCCCACGTTCAATCATGATTCCTTCGAGTAGATCGAAGATTAGGCCGCCAGTGTGCGCCAGATAACTGGGCTTGTTCTCCCTCGTCTTATAGAGCATCGACGTGCCCTGCCCAGGTATAATTACAGTTAAATACTCACAGAGAAAACATACTAGGAATACGACATCAAGTTGGCACGCCTATTAGTAGGCGTGCCAACTTGATGTCGTATTCCTAGTATGTTTTCTCTCTGTGTATGGGTAAAGTGTCCGCATACGTTCTTTCGATAGTACAAGACAAGTGGACCCATTGATCACCCGACCGATCGCCGTCTCGTTCTCCAAGAGACTCGCGTTGTCACCTAAAATCAGAAATGCTAATTGTTAAACATTATGCCAAATCAAACATCCGTTTCTTGTCCCCCATTCACAGTTAACTCTCTTGTATGCGATACTCTGACGGAATAAATAAATAATGAATGAATGCTTGCAATTAGCTTTCTGATTAGTGAAGCTCTGCTGCTTGCGAAATATACAATGGCTTTAGCTTGATGCACGCTTGAGATATAGAAAGTTACCCTGAAGAGCCCTCAGAAAAGTGAGGGTCCCGTCCGATCCATTGTAGAATGCCTGCGAACACTCGGCCGTCGTACAAATTCGCGCTTCTCGATCGTAGCTGAAATATTAACTAACAGAAGTTAGCATTTTCTAAAGTAATCACAAATAAATAAAAAAAAGACTTTTTTCGGAACATGTCTTGATGAACACTGAAAATCTATTTAAATTATCATCAATTGAATTTGGTTACAATATCGATTGCTATGTCAAGTGTACTACAAGTCACATACGGTTAAAACTACAATAGGTATGACTGTTTCGCTCCCTTAGCGTCAAGTTTCTGAATGGGGATCCAACACACATCGCCAGAGATGGACCAACCGAAAGGCGATGCATCGCCCTTGGCAGCTTCTGAAGCAGACTCCCATAGTTTCTGCCCGCTCCGTCGTCGGATTGGAAAAAGAGAGATTCCAAGTGAGGACGAAGTCGTCCTCGTCCAGAATACGCTTGATGAACTGAAAGAAGAAACTAGGGCGGCAATCGAGATTCGAGATTCGCCGTGCAATATTTGAAGCGGGGAATCTGCCATGAGTTGGGGAATCAAAGGCAGTTGGGGAATCAAAGGCAGTCAGAGAGGGAATCCGAGTTCTTACCGTTTCCGGTTGCTTCTTCGCAGAGACAGCGCTCAGTACGAAGACGAAAGGGATAAGCGACCAGACCGGAGAGCGCATCTCGACTAACTGTGAGACTCATTTCAATGTCAGAGGAGACGGCACATCCGGGAAGGGGCGCCGGGACCACAAGGTCGGTAGCCATGACAATGTCACGAATGTTGAGTGGCGATGAGCTTTTAATGTGACATCCACTGTCTGGGACTACGCTATTGAGAAAAAAACGTATCCACTTTTAGATATAGAGGAGGAGGAATAATAATAATAATAATAATAATAATAATAATAATAATAATATTTATCAGTGTCGCTTTAGGGGCGCTGGATTTAGAAATGATCGATGATCTTCTTGAGGTTGAGGAGGAAGAATACGCAGCGGAAATATATTGAGTGCACAACGTGAATTTGATGCTTTGCCGATGGCTACCGTCTCTTCTCTCCAGAACATCATGGCGTACCTAGAGTAAGGAGGAAATGCCTGGCTCTCTCCATTCCACATGTTCTCTCTCACTGTCTGACCGATGAGGGAGTGACTAGAATGGAGAGGGTAAGACCATTACTCAGACATGGATAATATCACAACAAGCGCGGAGATCGTGGTGAGTTGGACAACTTACGGTAGTTTGCTCGTTTCAGAATGTCGATTTCCCCTTTCTCACTGCATCGAGCGCATTCTGGATAAAGTCATCCTTGTATTGTTTTGCTCATGGCACATGCTGATCTTCTAGGGAATATTTGTGATGTGTGTCAAGAACAATTTATTTTAGAGTTTGTAAACGCATGATCACTTCACTGTTCCAAAGGTACACAGAGTACAAATACATCGAATGATCCTGTGTCTGACTACGGTACACTGCGTGAATTGTATGGCTTGTCTCTCTCATGACATCACTCAGCATTGTTAGGATCAAATCATGCCAGAGGGTTCCTCTCGTCATATAAACCACGACCTTTTCGCGTCTTCCCTACACTCAGATAAATGTATGTCATATATGGCTTCTGAACTGCGCTTGTATGTTATATATAACATACTGTATGTTATATGTGACATACAAACGCAGTTCAGGAGCCATATATGACATACATTTTTCTCTGTGTATATTACGATAGACTCATTCACTCCGTACCTATATTGTCATCGTGTAAATTGATCCCGAGATTTCGTATTTGAATCATTGTATCGCCAGTTCGATGAGCCCTCTCCTCCTTCTCCTCTTCATGTCAACTCCAGCCTTCTCTGGCCCGTTCAAGCCCATTTATGACTTAGTTGGAGCAGCTGTGAATGAAGGAAAGGCCCAACTCGAATTTCCCTGGCCCTGGACTCCTCGCATACCGCTTTGCTACAGTAAGTGTTATACGGTCGTGATTATAAAAGTTCAGAAAAAAGTTCCACTTCTTGAAATAAAAAAAACAGAAATACTGTAACAATCTGTTCATAGTTAATTAATTACTAAAATAAGATTCCAACCAATCAATATTATATTTTCAGAGCCGGCGGACGACTTCATATTCAGCGAATTCGTTCAAGATTTGTTCGCTGACGAGGCCGGTTTCCGGTTCTCGCAGATCAAGTTTAACAATACTTCGAAAGACGAACCTGGCCTTGTATTTACGCACCTCGCGCCCAAAACAATCGCCGCCATAGAACCGCATCTCGGGAAAATGAGAGATTTATTAGAAAAGACGCTTGACAAGGCGTCTTGGGGCTTCTTCGCGTTGGTACGTACTCCTTCCTGTAATTCCAAACCTGCAGTAATACCTCTTGATTTCACACGCTCTCACTCCGAGCCTTTTCATATAGGGCTGGCCGACCCGTAGCCCCCAAGTTGGCATCAAGTAAACATCAAACCCGGGCTTGATACCAACTTGGGGAACGAGAGTGTCAAATGAGAGAATCAGACAACGAAACATAATTTCCCCAACTTGGTATCTTCTTGGCGTTCCCCAAGTTAGTATCAAGCTCTGTCTCGTTGTCTGCTCTCCCTCTCATCCTGACACACTATTTCTTATGAAATTCCCCAAAATGTCATCAAGCTTGATACCAACTTGGAACTCAGCATTATTCCTAATACCACCTGTGCACACCGGTGATGACGTGCCTTTTTTGCATGCATATATTTTCGTTTTCAGTTGTTCACGCGAAATTTCGCCCTGATCATGGAGACTTCCCATCTCGCCGAGCGGCCTGTTGCTTATGATGAAGCAGTCGCCATTGCACACAACGATGTGAGCATAGACTTTTTTTTAAGAATCCATTTTCCCTGCCAGCTACATCTGCGCACTCTCATTTTTTTTGCAAAACAGCAAACTGAATATCGGATTTATATTTGAGTGCTCCTTTCCTCTCACACTGCCTGGCCCAGGAAAGCTACAAAAAATGGCAGGCATTGTGTTCTTCCTTCAGTCGTCATCAAAAGGGAAATATAGCATGAAATGTAAACGACCATGTAGTGCATGTGAAATGCATCTATCGAAATAGCTCACTGACATGTTCACCAGTACTGTAACACCATCTCCCGATTGATGATTGGTTTTTCAGGTTGCAACCGCGTACGCAAAGCTTCCTGCCAAATCGAGAGAGATAATCGACAGATTCTTCTGTGTGAGAAGAACTCCAGTAGATCGAACGAGATATGTCACCCAGATTCTTTCGTGGTACAAATATATGGTTTGAGATTGTGCGAGGTTGCAACGAATAAAATTATTTTGCACTGACCTATTTTCTCTTGCGTGCATCCTCAAATATAAAGGCTTCTATATTTTATATTTTATCGACGCCCGAAGGCGCAACGGAATAATGTGTGATTACACGAACGATGTACAGTAAATAAAGACTCTCTATGGGAAGTATCGTTTGGGAGGGGGGGGAGGTTGCAATAGGGGCAAATCAGTGTGTAGATCAATCGTCGTGGTCCCATCTGTCATCGTCTGGTCGTTGTTCTCTGTGTGGACTGAGAGAGGAGGGATCCGAGAAAGGGGACTCGGGCGACCAGGTTGACTCATCTCCGGGAGCAGGCTCAGTGATCTCTAATAGGAGGGGGTGAGGTTGGGAGGGGGAAGTAATGCAATGCAAACTAACGAAAGGTATATTTGCTAATATCGTAATTACTATAATCAAATTCACGTAAACGACTCTTGTAAACATTCATACTAGGTGACCAGTGTATGTAAGGGGGAAGAGTATTCAGTAGCATAGCAACTCTAAAGGGGAAAGCAATGAAATCGAGGCGTTGACCTAGTACATTCTATGTGCACACCAAATGTGTTCGTTTTTTTTCTCGACACTTGTTGTGGGATCACATCGTCAATTGGGATAAATGGATCTGGAGATTTTCGCCGTATTTGACGCAGTATGACAGCAAACTGAGAAAAAAAGATACGTCGACACTAGCGCGACTCTATTACATTTATAAAATGATACGATCAAACAAAATGTCGAACTGAGACTTCCTGTGTTTTCCGAGACGAGAGAGCACGCAAAAGCTAGAGGGTCGCCAATGTTCCTGTATGGTAAACAACGGAAGCTCGTTATTCGGCTTTTTGGTATAATCGTATCCTTTTATAAATGTAATAAATGGTTGGCGGATTCAGCGTGGGTCTCAGCATGGAAGAAACGGCTTGTTTCTCGTTATAAGAGTCAGAAGGAGTTGCACTCATAGACTATAATCATTTTTCTCATATTGGACTCAAAAACATTTTGCGGTCTCTCTGAGATGTTCCGATACAAAAAACGTAGAAGCGCCAAATCGCCAATCAGAAGCAATACTTCGTACTGTAGGATCATCTTACCATACACTCAAAAACACTCGTCGTCTTATTTTGTAGCATGGTTATTGGTTTGCTTACACTGCGTCGTCTTTATGGCTTGTCTCTCTCATGACCTCGCTCAATATTATTTAGGATCAAACCGCACCAGGGGACTCTCTCTCTCCATACAAGCCCAAATTACCACACACGTTTTAGCGTCTATCCAATATTGCGACTAACAAATTTATTCTTTACGTCTTATTTCTTCGCGGAAATACCAAGACTCTTATTTTTAGCCAAGTTTAAAGATCCCCTCCCCCCATAGCCCCACTATTACAAATTTATTCTAGAATCAGATCGATGCGTCCTCTCCTACTCCTTCTTCTCATCTCAACTCCCACCTTCTCCGGCCCTCTAAAGCAAGCCTTTGATTTGGTTATAGCGGCTACGAATGAGGCTCGACTTGAATTTCCCTGGCCGTGGACGCCTCGCATACCGCACTGCTACAGTGAGCGTTAAACGTCAAGGATTATAAAATTTCCAAAAAAAATGTTTTAACTTTAATGGAAATATCGAATCATTCAATTGACGCCATAGATTAGCCCTAGTCCTCTTCAAGTCATTGAAATTGGAAACAATTGATTGCATTTGAAAACATCAACTCATGATTAATTACTTACTTAAGGCAGATTCTCTCCAATAAATTATCGTTTTCAGAACCAGCGGACGACTTTATATTGAGCGAATTCGATCAAGATTTGTTCGCTGACGAGGCGGGATTGCGATTCTCGCAGATCAAGTTCAACAATACTTCCATAGACGAGCCCGGCTGGGTCTTTGAGAAGCTTGCGCCCAAAACATGCGACGCCATTGGCCCGCACATCGTGAAAATGAGAAAATTAATCGGTAGCGCACTCGACGCTTCGTCCCGTGCATTCTACGAGATGGTATGTGTGTCTACTTATAACTAGCGCGGTTGTATTGAGGTTAAATGCACTACGCTCTATGCGTACACTACGCTCTATGCATAGTTCTGGGTGCGGGTTCGGTCCAGGGGGAGCTCGATAGGTGGCTCCAGGTACGGTCCAGGGGGCGCCCTGTAGCCGGCTCCAGGTTCGGTCCAGGGGGAGCTTGGAAGCCGGCTCCGGGCTACATTAAACCTTGCAGTATGCTAGGGAATGTTAATCGCTACCAAGAGTACTGGCTTATTCCGGTGCCTTTCCTCACTTCCTCATTCCGTTCCGTTCCTCATTCCTCATTCCGGCTTTCCTCATTCCTTTCCTCATTCCTTCTTTCCTCATTCCGGCCTCACGAGCCTTTCACAAAGGAAACGCAGGATACAGTGCGTTCAGAACTTTTAGAACACTTTCAGAAACGTTTCCTGTGATTCCCTACGCTCTCTGAATCATTTTGGAACTTTTCGAAATTTTCGATTTTCACTTTAATTCACTTTAAAACGTGTCAGAACACGTTCGGACACGTCTCTGACATCGCAAAACACTTTTCCTGTGATCCCCGTCACTCACCGGTGCGTTTGGAGAAAGTTCGAAAATTTTGATTTTTCAAGTTAAACCTCGGCAAAACAGGTGAAAACGTGTTTCACGGTATTCAAAAAAGTGTTAGCACCACTTCTGGCACTTGCGAAAAATGCGGCAAAAGATTTGCCCGCGGCGGGGGTCGAATCTGCGTCGGTCGGATTTGAATGTCGCGCGCTTTAACCACTTGGCCATGGATTTGGTGATTTATATTTTGTGAAATTTTAAAGTAATTCTGGTCACCTATCATATGCAAAAAGTTTTAAGAAGATAGAGCGATTTTGAAGCGAAATATAAGGAAAATGAGAAAAAAATCTGGACAAAAAAAGCGAACAGACAGACGTTAGCATTTTCTAATATATAGTAATAGCAATAATGGTGCAGGACAATGGTACAGACAATGTGTGTGCATGTTTGGCACAATTCCATATTTATTTTCAATTGAAAATGGGGTGGCGACTGGGCCGTAACACGATCCGGAGCTTCGTTTCAGAAAAGATGAGACCCTTTCAGTTCTTCGATCGAACGTATTCCCTGATGATTGAGATTTCTCACCTGGCGGAACGTCCTCTTGCTTACGATGAAACCGTCGCCATTGCGCATAAGGAGGTGACACATGATTCCAAACCTAGAGACCAGTGTTAAGACGAGAGAGTATGCAAAAGTGAGAGAGTCCCTCTCGATTTCACACGCTCTCTCACTCCAAAGGCCTTTCTGTATGGTTGACCGGCATGTGGAATGATCTTCACTACAAGCGTTAGTACAAGCGTTAGTGGTCAAAGTCGGAAGGACTGTTGAACAGAACATTTTCCGGGGCTAACCAGCAAATTCCTATGTCTGGTCTCATTTGGAAACAACGTAACTTTTTGACCGGTCAACCCTAACCCTGTCTCCCGATTGATGATTGGTTTTTCAGGTTGCTACTGCGTACGCAAAGCTTCCTGCCAAATCGAGAGAGATAATCGACAGATTCTTCTGTGTGAGAAGAACGCCCGTGAATCGAACGAGATATGTCACCCAGATTCTTTCGTGGTACAAATATATGGTTTGAGATTGTGCGAGGTTGCAACGAATAAAATTATTTTGCAATTGTTTAATTGTTTGTACATCTAAAGCAACTCGAAACGTTTTGCGGACTCTGGGTTGGACTGAACATGGAGTCTTTGATTGCCTCCCAAAATAAGAGTCACTAAATGCTTACAGTAAACGTGTAGAATAAGTATGAAAATGTAGACAAAATCAGCGTTTTAATGCATCCAGCTTTCTTTATCAGATATGGTTAGGGTTTAATCAGAGATCGGATTGGAGCAGTGTCTAGCCTGTCTATACTCGTGGAACGACTCGGGCTCCAGGGACCAGGGGGAAAGTACGGATCCGAACTTCGTATTGGAAATTGCCGTTTGCATCGGTAGTCTGGTTCAACTCGGTGAGTACACGCTGTTCATTAGGCCTCCTCTGTCTTCCCCTCCTCATCAGTAGCTGGGAGCCACTTTCAATGTAGATCTGAAAAGTATTTCTTTTTCAAAAAAAATATTTTTGTTAAACAGTGAGAGCATTGTACAGTAGCACATCGTTTCGGCACAGTCCGTGCGGAAAAGGATTAGCTTTTCGTGCAGGCAAAGAAAGATTTCGATAAATACCGTACCCTGGATGTGGTTACGGTAGTGCGCAAGGCGTCCGCGTTTCCGGCGAGCTGCGCGCGGTTGACGCCGAATACGTGCTGGGCGAAACGGTCGATCGCATCGTAGCCGGCCACATTGATCATCAAATCATCAAGGTCCTCCATCGATTCGGCAAGCTAAAATAATGATTATCGTACTCGATACCGTACCATCTACAGTACTCAATACCGTACACGATACCGTACTCGCTACTGTATCGTGTACGGTATTGGGTATAGATGGTACGGTATCGAGTGCCGTACCATCTGCAGCTCAATGAGTTCATCATCTACAAATTGCACTCGCTCGTTCGACCAAACTTCCATCATTCTCGGGCTTGCCACAAGCATTTCTCTCAGTTGTCGATAATTGAAAACCACAACGTCGTGCACACTCTGTAATTATGATTGATAAAACAACTTCCCAGTTCTGAATTTGTATGTTGTCGCACCCTTGTGGTGTACGATAATTAAAATAAATAAATATTGTTCATAATTTCCTGGAAAGAATATGGGATGATAATTGTTGTGTCCCTGTCTTGTACCCGAACACAATGTCTGCGTGGTATCGGTTTATCCACGACAATAATGAGAGAGGGGAATCAATAGTAAATAGAGAGAAGTCACCAGTCTCTAGCCAACCGGGAGACTCGACTGACTCGAGAAGAGGCGGGGCGAGGGAGAGGGGAGAGAGGAAATGTTTGGATATTGAATTGAATTATTGATTATTAATTTACTATATTGACTCTGCGCTCCTCCTTACCTCCTCTCCATAGAGATGAAAGTGGGACCCGATTCTCATGAGAGATATCGTCTTGCACAGTTCCGATCGATAAGTCTCAGAGAGCAGGAAGATCTGCAAAAATGTTCAATTTCAAATTCGCTCGAGAGAGAGAGAGAGAAAATCGATAATTGAATACTTGATTTCACTACTCCCCAATGATGCACATTCGCTAGTCGTTGTGGGGTTGGAATTATGTATATACCACGTCCTCCCCCTTCACTGAACTAAATTGGAGACATAATAGGAACGGACATTTTCGATTCTGAACATCTCAATAAACCGAGCGGTCGCTTGTCGCTGCAGCATCTGCAGCGCTCCGGCTGCATCGAAGGTCTCCGACCGACCGAACCTCGCCAGTTCGACGACATTCGCGCTCACCACCTGCGAAAAAGGACTACTATAGTTGATACTGTATTTCCCAGAGTACTGTAGCAACTGCTGACCAGATTGTGTCACAGCCGATACATTTTTCGGCACTATGTCGAATGAGAACCTACTAGATAGGAACTTCTGGGGAAAAATGTAATCTAAGAGTAAGTTTTCTTGGAAGAAAGATTTTTCCGGAATAATTTTTTTCTTTTTTATCTTCGTTGATGTACCGGGCTACTGTAGTAACGATGAAACTACAGAACTCCATAGTCGGAGTACTGTAGTTTCTTTCTTTTCGCAGCACTCACTGTAACATAGATGCAATCTGCGCCTTCCTCCTCGTCCTCCTCTTCTCTCATCGCGGAGTCGATCGACATTCTCTCGATACCGTACAGTTTCTTGTTGACTCTAGCGCAAAGCCGGTCTCGCATGGAAAGATGCCCGAAGACGCAGTGCAGGATCTCGGCCGGAAGGTTAACGAGAGACTGAAGTGATGGGATACGGTAGCGAGACAGACTACGGTAGTGCAAGGAAGAACACTAGCGAGAAATAGTTGCATCACATGTGTGTACTTTCAAGTTCTCGAAGAACATGTTGAATTCCATAGAGAGTACACTAGCGAAGAGTACGTATAAAAATAGGATAGCGAAAGGGAGTACGGTAACGATACGGGATACGGTAGCCGATCTTACCTTCTCCTCGCCAATCGATTGTCTGTAGCCGTGCGCCGTCTCCAGTCGTTCTTCCAGAGCGACTCGGGCCTCTCGTGCCTGTAATCGATTAGAAGGTAACGTACTCCTACCGTAATTGCGAGGAAAAACTACGGTAGTTGTCTGCACCTCTTCCATCATTTTCCTCGCTGACTCTTCTCGCTGTTCCAGTGCGCGCACCTCTACCTCCATCTGTCAATCATACCGTGTTGACTGATACCGTAACCTCCTCTCACGTCTTCTATTGCTACGGTAACCGCGTAACCTGCCGTAGCCTCTTTTCCCCATCCATCATTACTACAGTAACCACAGTGGCATATAGTAACTTCCTTTTTGTCCATTGCTACTACCGTAACTCAATTGGTCTACCGTACCCTCCTCCTACCGTAACCTGGCTGACCTCGCTAATCTCCGTCTGCCGCTCCTCCGCAGTCATCGTTCCTCTCCTCCTCTCTTCATTCGATTCGTAGGCCTCATACAGATTCTGAGCAGGCATACGGTAATGCGGGAGGTACGGTAGCTCAGAACGATACGGATACGGTAATGCAAGAGGTACGGTAGCTCTTCAGGGTACGGTAGGCGGTGAAACGACTGACCATGGCGCCGCCGGCCACTCGCTGCGAGAAGAAACGAGCAGAATGAGAAAAGGAAAGGAATTGAAATGGAAATAAAAAGGGGAGATTCTGAAATCTGCACATTAGAGTTGTTATTTGGAATAATTTTATTCGCGAATAACTCTCCACATTCACAGTCACAACTCGGTCAATTTCCAAAATCTCCTGTAAATTACTCACCAAATCTGTCTGTCACATGATTCCACACCTACAGAACAGGGTTAGAGCGAGAGTGTGCAAAAGTGAGAGAGAGTCCCTCTCGATTTCACACGCTCTCTCACTCAAAAGGCCTTTCTGGAAGGTTGACCGGTCGGTGGAATGATGTGCAGGGGTCAGGGGTGAGATAAACCTTCGGAAAGGGATAAGGATAGGAATGTGCAAAGGTGAGTCCCTCGCGAATTCACACGCTCTCGCTACAAACCCCCATCTACAGTAGTTGCCGCCCTGTGGAATAATGTGATGTGAGATACTCGAGCATCATATTATCATTCTTTATCGGATGGCCATAGTCTACAATATCGATTGGATAAATAGATAATGAAGGAGTAATTTAGTAACTGGAAGTCATTAGAATATGCATACTGCAGATGGATGGAGAAAACTAGAGTTTCAAATTCGAGTAAATAATTAAATTAGATCTCTCCATTTCGCACACTATCCCACTGATCGGCCGGCGAGAGACTGTGCGAAATAAAGAGATCTAATTCAATTATTTTCCGGAATTTTTAACTCTATCAGAAACGGTGTATACACTTACAGATCTAGTAAATTACTTTCGCGTTTTTGCTTTTCTGCTGTCAGAATGAATGGATAATAGATAGAAAGTAACGAAAGGGAGGAGAGTAAAGTACGTGTGCTGATGCATCAAAGATCAAAGATCAATCAATCGATCGACAGAGAGACAACCGGAGAATGGGAGTAAAGAGGTGGAGAGGGAGAGCGAAGGGTGGACGAGTAGATTTAGAAGGCCAGCACTGCAAACACAACAAATTTATATAAACAATTAAAATAAATTAAATTAAATATAAATTTAAATAATCAATTAATCAATAAATCAATAGTCCACCTGTCTTAGTCTCATCGGCGAAGAAGCGGACGTCAAAGTCGGCGTCGCCGCACAGCTTGCCCAGCATCGGCTTGATGTCCGATTGTTGGAAGCTGTAATATATTATTTATTTATTTAAATTAGTAAATCGTAATTAATTTGATGTTACCCAAACAGGAAGCACATGTGCATAGACCAACAAGATAAGTAACCAAAATTCCAAAATATTGTCGGAGTATACTATTTTTTTTTGCTGAAATCTAGACTTTTTTCCAATTTTCACGCTAGGAATGTTATCTGTTCGAAGA
The DNA here is from genome assembly GCA_036245785.1 of Pristionchus fissidentatus. Classification (NCBI taxonomy): domain Eukaryota; kingdom Metazoa; phylum Nematoda; class Chromadorea; order Rhabditida; family Neodiplogasteridae; genus Pristionchus; species Pristionchus fissidentatus. Next base: position 3,681,350 of record BTSY01000006.1, read on the forward strand.
CACGAGTGGTGTGGGAAAAATAATATTATTATAAAGAAATAAGGAGAAACGTACGGCGCGGGCACGTTCTTGGCGATGCGCGCCAGGCTCTTGGCGACGTTGAAGCGCACGTTCGGCACGTGATCCTCCGAGAGCTGAACAGAGGCACGATTGGATTACGGTATAGCTCGATCGAATAAAAGTCAACTAGAGATACAGTAATCTCTTCGATAATCAATCGATAATTGACGACACGTACATCCTTGATGATGGGCATGATGTCTCGCACGACCTGCTCCTTGGAGAGCGCCTCGCTCAGAGTCGCCGCGCAGAATAGGCACGTCATTCTGCAGTAACAAAACATTCGCTTCATCGCATTTGCGCTTTTCAGTTCTCGATAAACAAGATGAATTTCGTAGTACAGTACAACAACGAGTAAATATTTCCCCCAAGGTATACGGTAGACGAGCTAGGGCAGGTTACCGTTCAGGCTAGGGTACGGTACCTGTGGAGGTAGTTGGTGTCCTTGGCGAGCGTCGACGCCTTGGGGATCAAGTTCTTGGCGGCCCACTCACCGCCAAACTTGAGCGTGAGCTCCTTGAGGATGCCCGTAGACGCCTCGCGAATCGCGTACACTAAAAGACAAAGAGAATTAGTAATATGTTTCAGAATGCAACATTAATTGAAAAAACCATACTATTATTTTTGCAAATTTAATTAATTAAATAGTCTAATTACCGTGGTCGGTGAGCCAGTTGAGGCAGAGGCCGAGCAGCTTCTCGTCGAAGAACTCCTGGCCGAGCTGAGCGGCGAGGAGGGGCATGAACTGCACGATCGCCAGTCTGCAAACAAAAATAAAATCAATCTTATTTCTTTAAAACATTAGAATTCGAAGACATTTAGGCTCGGAAAACTAGAAGTTGGACATTTGATAATCACATCATTTCACACTGTCTCCTAAAAGGCCGCGAGAAAAAGGTTAGTGTGAAATTTAGTCTATATCATCTGTCTCTAGTAACGTCGATAGCTCGAATAATCCCATAGGTCAAAAGGTACGTAAAAAACGACGAAGCCAACCCACATTTTGGCATCTTCATTTTCGAAACTCCAACCCACATTATTGGATTTTAAAAAAAAATGAAAAACCAACGCAAATTTTCAGTGTTTCATGCCCATTTTTGAAAAACCCAACCGACATTCTCGATTTTCCCGAACGCACCCTTTTGACCTATGAATAATCCTATCCGCGAGAGAGAGAAAACCAGTATTCGCGAATAGAATTACCTAACAGCATTCGTCTCCCCTGCCCTCACCTCACTCTCCACTTGCCGTCCTCCGCCAGCTCCACGATGGCGGGCAGCAGCGACTGCGTCAGCTGCGCCGCACCGATCACGTCGTTCACCTAAATATTTAAAAAATTTAAAATTATTTATACAAAAATAAATAAATAAAAATATTTATACATCCATTAATGCGTTGCTAGCTTGTCGAGTAATTGCGTGAAGAAGGGATTTCATTCATTTTCAAACGAACAAAACAAAAATTATAGAAGACACCCAAGTCCTCGGTAAATTATTTTGAATGACTTTTGAATTGTTAATTTTAATTAAATTAAATTCAGCCGAACCTTATTTTAATGAATTTTGAATTGTTAATTTTAATTAAATTAAATTCAGCCGAACCTTATATTTTAATGAATTTTGAATTGTTAATTTTAATTAATTAAATAAAACCACACCTTATCCAGCGAGGAGATGATGTTGAGGCGGACCTCGGCCGTCGTGTCCTTCAGCAGCGTGATGTAGATGGGCAGGAGGTGGGCGATCGTGTGCTCCTTGCCCACCATCGGCGCCAGGCCCATGATGACGCCGGCCAGCTCCGACTTCACGTGCTGCAAAAAAAAGGTATTTCGCGTCGAAATCAACGTCAGAAAAAATCAACGAAAAAACTGTTCAAGTTGGTCAAAACTGGCGTGAGAGAAGATTATTTTTTACTACTTTGTATTGCTTCAAAAACATTGTACGGTCGATGAATCAATCCCCTCTGGATATTCTCTGTTCTCCCCGTCCTCACCTGGTTGGGGTCGTTGACGAGCTCCTTGATGACGGGCAGGAGCACGTTGATGATCGACTGCTCGCGCGTCGCCAGAGGGAGCGACTCGCAGAACTCTGAACAAATCAATCGATATTTAAGCAATTATTGGGACGTTATTTTCACGTCATTAGTCCTCATAGCCGCATCAACCACCCACCATTTGAGACTGATTTGATTAGCGCAAGCATCACAAAACACGGCATTTCATCATCATACGGCAAATATTGTTGTTATATTCATAAGGCAAATATACATAATAATCATAGGTGGGCACAGGGTACCTTGACTACCGCCTGCAGGGGGTACGACTACCGCCTGCAAGCAAAATCCGGAAAAAAAATCACTTTTTTCACAGGTAAACACCTAAAAAAAGTACTTTGGGGGTCATATGACGACCGCCTGCAGGGAAAAATTGTGATCGGACGACCGACTGCACAAAAGTTGGATTTTAGCTGCCCATCTATGATAATAATATAAATATATAACGTACTGGAGATCTTGGTGGCGGCGGCCGACCGCACCTCTCCCTCGTTGTCCTTGAGGAGGTTGGAGAAGGCGGGCAGCAGCTCCTCCTGCGTCATCTTCTCACCCACAGCCTGCGAATCGATCGAGAATTAATCAACCAATAAATAATGCATCCCACCAGACAGTAGTCGCCAAAGGTATTACATTTATAAAATGATACGATCAAACAAAATGTCGAACTGGGACTTCCTGTGTTTATCGAGACGAGAGAGCGCGCAAAAGCGAGAGGGTCGCCAATGTTCCTGTATGGTAAACAACGGAAGTTCGTTATTCGGCTTTTTGGTATGATCGTATCATTTTATAAATGTAATAACAAAACCCACCATCAGGAAGGCGGGAACATTTTCATTGCCATTATTTTGCATAAGAAAACCTTCCATTGCTTGTAAATATCATTATTTTGCATATACGTTATTAATACATTCACTCCCATAATCTACCTGCTGCAGCTCGGTGAATCGGTCGGCGACCATGTATCGCACTCTCCAGCTCTTGTCCTCAATGAGCGCCAGCATGGACGGCTTGACCAGATCCGCCTTCTGGTCCTCCGTCACCAGCGAGGCGATCGACACACATGCCTCCACCGCCAGCAGACGAACAGAGTCCTGCACGGAATAGCACGGTCAGGTACAATACGGTAGGAAAAGCGATTGATATTGATCGAATCGTGTCAGGAACACGAGCGCAATCAATAATCACAACCTCCCATCGGAAAACAGCATGGGTGACGTAGGAAAAGTAGTCGATAATTAAAAGGTCCTGCGCGGAAGATGGCAGTCAGGATACGGTAGGACTCAATCGATAACTATGTACAGTACCTGTTCGTCGACGGCCAGGTCGATGAACATCTGGTGCAGCTCGTCGACGAGGAAGTCCTTCTCGAACACCTAAACATAATCTTGATAATACGGTTCCCATGGGGGATACGGTAGCCGGGATCACGGTAGCTGACGTCATCGTCTCTCCCTCACCTTGGCAAACTCGCCAAGCTTCGACGCCGCCGCGCGTCTCACCATCGGCGTGTCGTCGCGCGTCAGAGTGCGGAACATGCTGAAAAATATAGAGCGTAACCGTAATATCCAAGACAAAATTACAGTAATCCTACAAGGAGTAGGGAGTACGATAATATGCTAACTCTCACCTTCTCAGCTCGGCCTTGAGGGCGGGGCTCACGCGCGGGTACGCGACGGCAAAGAGGCCAGAGGCGGAGGTGCGCGAGGTGAACCAGTCGCCTGCAGTTATTTGTGTTTCTCCAAGTCATTTTTTTTAAATAAAAGACTATTCATTTTAGAGTAATTGGCCTATCGTTTCATTTTGCTCATAGAATGTCATCTGGCATTCAAAAGTATCGCAAAACCTTGACATATTACGCGGACGCAGGCCGTTTCAACAGTGACCGACTAGTAATATTCATTATTCGATTAAATCATTAAACGGTAAATTACAGTAACCCACCAGTGGCGAGTCTCTTGAGCATGGGCACAAAGTGCTCCTCGAGGGCTGCGACCGAGTGCTTGTCGGCAATCTTGCGCAGACTCTCGACCGCCTTGTCCCGCACCACCGTCTCCTCCACGGTGGCAAGGTTCTCAAGCGGAGGCAACAGGCAGTGCACAAAGTCCGGTCCGCCAACCTAAAAGGAAATTTAAATATAATTATTATACAAATTAATTTAAATTTAGTTATAATGAGAGAAGGTATGGCACTATTGCGAGATTGGCACTACTTTGGCACTGTTGGTAATTGGATTTTCCCACATCATTCTCCAATGAAAATCTACTGACAAGAAGTGTGCGCGAAAAACATAATGAAAATTGCGAAAAAGATCAACTATTCCACCTTTTTCGACGCTTTTTGACCCATCCCAAGGAATTGTTTGTCAGAAAGTGATGGGCTTTACAAACACGTGAACTACTCGGGGTTTGCATATTTATTGAGTGAAAAAGGCCTCACCAGCGGTGTGAAGTTGCCCAGCTGCTCGGCGAGCACTAGCAGCACCTCGTCCTCGTCGTAGATCGTGTCTTAATTAATTAATTAGGCTTAATTAATTAGGTAATTGGCACTTACCAGTCAGGAACTGGATGAGCTCATTCCTCGTTCGCTCCACGCCCAGAGCGAGCGCGATCGACGACAGCTTACGGATCGAATTCAGGCGCAGTTGCACGTCCTCGTTGCGCAGCTCATCGATGAGCACTGCAATTATCGATTTTAGAACCCTAATTAGCGAGTAATTTCATTAATTAGCGTGTAATTAGCTACTTACCGGCGATGGGGTAAAGAGACTCGTCGGCTGCTCCCTCTTCAACAACAGCGGCCATTATTCTCACTGAAGAAAAAATTGTTTTAATAAATTATGCCGTTTTGTACAATTTCACGGTCTGGGTATGACGAAAACAACGCGACGCGGCGCTCGAAATACTGAAGCTATTTGAAAGGTGCGAGAGAGAGATTGAGATGAGAGAGATAGAGGGAAGCCTTGGTTAGCGTCCCCTTATTGATTGACATACGAGGCCTCATTGGATAAATACCGTATTAGTCAGGACTTAATAACGAGATGCATAGTCAAGAATAGTCAACTTGTAACAGATGATGGATGCGATGAAATGCAAAATATGTGACGTTTTCCGGCGGGGGAGAAATCAATTCCCGACAGCAGAGGAGCGAGAGGGGAGAGAAAACGACAGAAACAACTCGTAAACGATAAGCGAGGTGGTGACAGCATTAAGCACGCCTGAACCTATTCGAAAACAGTGTGGAGTTGTAATGATTCATGAAATTTCGAAACAATCAATACGCTTCTAAAGGGCGAAAGACTTTAATTCCGCGAGATAAGCACGGATCAAAAATAAGTTCATCTGATTCTGCGGATGCTATACAAGGTATCAAGCAGAAATATAAACAGCAACACTCACAGATAACAATATAAAAAGCGTTTTAAAAAACGGGCGGCAATTGCGTTAAGGCACCCTAGCAACAGTAAATGCTCGTAAATGTTTATCTCCCGTGACGAAAATCCTATAGCTGAGTGGTGAGTACTGTAAGACCAATATTCAAACTGTCCAATCGTGACCAAAATTTTCTAATCAATAATTAGTGATTTTAGAAATGTTTGTGTATTTTCGCTTCTGTCCTAATAGAACCGTCATTCCATCTCAGCACGAATAGTCGTTTGCTTTTCTCGCTTGCTGTGAAAATTCGCTCGTCCCCGTCTATATTAGATTGTGTTTATTTGTGTTGGTTTTCTATCCAAATGCGTCAATAATATTCAATCCATTGTCTCATATTGGCTGTTGCAGTTGGGAGTGAGCCGGCCGATAGTAATGGCGTCGGGTATGAGCCAACTGGCGGCGCGACTTCTTCCTAAGAGCGGTGCTTCCACCACCTTCCGCTCCCTCAGCGCGGCTGCTGAGAAGAAGCCAGAGAAGACTTCCTACGGAAACCTCAAGGATGAGGACCGTATCTTCACCAATCTGTACGGCCGCCACGACTACCGTCTCAAGGGAGCCATGCAGAGAGGAGATTGGTAAGTGTAACGCTCTTTCTCGAAGTATAACATTTTTGGCTATCACTTGCTTTCTATTTATTCTTGATATATGTCTTGCGATTTGATTCCCTGTTTTACAGGCACAAGACGAAGGAAATCATTCTCAAGGGCCAGGACTGGATTCTGAAGGAGATGTCCACCTCTGGACTGCGCGGTCGCGGAGGAGCCGGTTTCCCTTCCGGAATGAAGTGGGGATTCATGAAGAAGCCCTTCGATGGCCGGTACGTTTCTCTATTAACGATTATAATGTATTTAATATCAGCGTTGATGACACACCTAAAAAATGTGGAGTGTTCGTTTCATTTATTTTTTTCCAGTCCGAAGTACCTCGTAGTTAACGCTGACGAGGGAGAGCCGGGAACGTGCAAGGATCGCGAGATCATGAGACACGACCCGCACAAGCTCATTGAGGGCTGCCTCATCGGAGGTGCGCGGGACTGACTTTAAATTTAATCTTTTCTCAGAATAAAATGAAAGAATTGGAAAGTACAGTCATGTCAAATTGTCCAATATATCAGGAGTGGCAATGGGCGCTCGTGCTGCCTACATCTACATCCGTGGAGAGTTCTACAACGAAGCCGTCATTCTCCAGGAGGCCATCCACGAGGCCTACAAGGTAAATTTTAAAATACTATTCCGAATATCTTCTCTTCTCGCATTCTCTGTGAAGAAAGTGTTCAAAACATGACGAATTACAAACTGTGATACAGTTATTCGCGGCGTGCCACTCAAATATTTAATGTAATAATGATGTTTTCATGAATTTAAATTTGCAGGCGGGTTTCCTCGGCAAGGACTGCCTCGGAACTGGCTACAACTTCGACATCTTTGTCCACCGTGGAATGGGAGCGTACATTTGCGGAGAGGAGACGGTGAGCGTCTTGATCGTCTTGGGCATCATCGATTATTATCTCCCTTTTCTTAGGCTCTTATCGAGTCGATCGAAGGCAAGCAGGGCAAGCCCCGTCTGAAGCCGCCTTTCCCCGCCGATATTGGTTAGTTGCGTCATTTTTTAAAGGTTATGTATTCATTTTATAATGTTTAAAAATGTTCTATTATTAAAAAAATATGCTTATCTAAAAATCGATAAAGTTGTGTTTTAAATCATATTTGCGTACCGTACCCCTCCTTTCTCCTCAGGTCTCTTCGGCTGTCCCACGACTGTTACCAACGTGGAGACGGTCGCCGTCGCGCCCACCATCTGCCGCAGAGGAGGAGAGTGGTTCGCCGGCTTTGGAAGGGAGAGAAACAGGGGAACCAAGGTGAGGGGGGGGAGGAGAGATTGTGACTTGTTGTTATTTCATGTCTCGCTTAATCAATTGCTTATGTTTTTTTTTCTGATGAGCTCTTCTAGTAATTCGGACATTAACTTCGGATACGCGTAATTCGTTGTATTGCAAATCGCTGAAATTGACGAATCTAACTATTTACAACAACACAAATCAACTTATATTAATACCGCCGTTGCAGCTGTTCTGCATCTCTGGCCAGGTGAATCACCCGTGCACGGTGGAGGAGGAGATGTCCGTCCCGCTCAAGGAGCTCATCGAGCGCCACTGCGGCGGCGTCATTGGCGGCTGGGACAACCTGCTGGCCATCATCCCCGGAGGATCCTCGGTTCCGCTCATGCCCAAGTATGCAGATTATATACCAATCACCAACTGGTTTTAAAATTTCATGATAGAATGATGACGTTTAGGTTAGCCTGAATTTTTTGAAAAGTATGTAGCCGAATGCAATTTTTTTCACTATTTTTTTCTTAATTTAACAATATCTTTGTCCATATAGGAGCGTGTGCGACGACGTGCTGATGGACTTTGACGCGCTCGTCGCCGCCCAGTCCGGACTCGGAACTGCCGCCGTGATTGTGATGAACAAGCAGGTATGATCGGATACTGCTTTCGCGTTTACAATAGGGTGGCTAACAGCGGTACGCGTGCCGCAGTTCACGGGAACGGAAATCTGTTTTTAAACATAACACACATGACGAACTTTTCAAAGACGGGATAATTCTACCTTAGACGGTGTTTACTGTCGTTTTCGCAGCATCATCTCACTCTACCTATTAATAAAGCGCCGATGTACCGACGGTACATTCTTGTACCTTCGGTTCACGTGTGCCGTTTTCGCCACCCTAGTTTACCAAAATCGCCCTCGAAAAAAAATTGAGCTCCAGCAATTCCGCATTTTCCCTCGTTCGGCAATTTTTTACGGCTCATTATTGTGGCTTACCTAACAGTAAGCCGAATGAAAACTCTGCGCACACTACTGCATTTAATGGGATTGTATAGAAATTTGTAATAAGTTGTTTTTTTTCTAATTATTTTCTTTCCAGACCGACATCGTGAAGTGCATCGCCCGTCTCTCGCTCTTCTACAAGCACGAGAGCTGTGGACAGGTGGGCGTCCATTTCGTGTCCAATTTTCGCAACCAATTGATGATATTTTTCCGAAATCGTGTCGTCCTCTATCGGCTACTATTCCTTGTATCATAATACTCATTTTTTTTTCATTTCAACAGCCGCTATCTGAAATGTTTTATCTTTTAGCCAAATGTATACGAATTAATAATAGCAATAAACGATTGGATATTGATATTGCAGTGCACGCCGTGTCGCGAGGGCTGCAACTGGCTGAACAAGATGATGTGGCGGTTCGTGGACGGCAAGGCGCAGAAGAAGGAGATTGACATGATCTGGGAGCTGAGCAAGCAGATCGAGGGACACACCATCTGCGCCCTCGGAGACGCCGCCGCTTGGCCCGTCCAGGTACGGTATCAGGGTCAATCAATGATTGGTTTCTTAGAAATCAGAAAAATTCATTTTTAAATGTAAAGCGGAAAATGTTATCATCCTAGCACAAATATCGTCATTTTCTCAGGGTCTGATCAGACACTTCCGGCCCGAATTGGAGGCGAGAATGGAGCAGTTCCACAAGCAGGTGCGTTTTTTTTATGAATTTTTTAATTTTTTTTGGTAACCTTTTGACCAAAAAAAACATTTTTTTACCAAAAAAATCTAATTATAAGCGAAAAGGTGCACTGAAATTTTTTGTCCATCTCTCCTACCGAGTTCTCAGCTGGGTCACCGGGTGGAAAGTGAAACTCAACTCATCTAATAACGGCTTTCTCTCATCAGGTTCTGGAAGAGAAGAGCGCGTCTGCATGAGTCCGGGGAGTCTGGCCGTAGAAAGAGAGTATAGTAGAAGCCTCGACCAGTTCTGTTCTTCTTCTTCGTTAAATTGTCGATACGATTATGCCAATAAAAAGAGTGTAGAGCTATTGGGCATGTGAAGTGCGAGCACTCGAGAGGGAACCAAGGGCGGCGGCCTAGAGATTGCGACTTTCACTCTCGTTCATTTTCCAATTTCCCGAGATCCCGGATCTAGCGGGGAGGGCGCTAACGGCCCTCCCTCTCTCAGATCATTATCCCGCCCCTCTCCCTCCACTGTACAGCCAGTCCCTTCGCAATGAACGAGAAGGGAGAGGTGCTGTGTGCGCCCTCGGGACATGGTCCCGCCAAGAAGAGGACGTCCCTGAGATTCGCCGCCTTCTGTGCTGTCACCTTCTCGGCAGTATCGGTACTCGCCTGTGTTATCTCCCTGCCCCTCGTGTACAACCATGTGCACTCCATCCAGGCGTACATGCAGAACGAAGTGGATTTCTGCAAGGTGAGATGGATATCAATCAATTTCGCGTTTAGCTTCGGTTTAGTGATCCGAAAACAAAAGTTGCATATTCTGTTGGTTCTGAAACTCGTCTAAAAGAAATTCCTAATTTTTAGCGTGTTTCAAAACGAACCATTTAACATTTATTTCTACAATCTTCAGTAGAGTACACCTAGCAGTCGCGTTAGCTGTCTTTGTCTTTCGAATAACCCATAAGGATAACATAGATTGATAGTCCAGATTCAATTCAATTCCCAATTCAATCCAGTATGCCAAAAAATGCTGAAACATCCTACTTATTATCTACCGTAACCATGGCGGGTTGTCAATACAATACCAATACCAATAGTATTGAGCCCCTCTCTCTCCTCTTTCTTAGTGACAGCCGGCTCTTCAATAGTATTGAGAGTGAGAGGAGAGAGAGAGGTCAACCTCAATAGTATTGAAAATCTCAATAGTATTGAATTCAATAGTGGTTCAATACTAACACCAAAACAAGAAAATATTGAGATTTTGCAATCTGATTTTCATCGTGTTAATTATCTTACCTTTCAAGTGTTGCCTGACTCTATTGATTCAATCAATCTAGTAAATAATATGTTTTTGTTAATGAACTATATATGTGATATATGGCAATTTTAGTCTTCTTTCGGTGGTGATTAATTATTTGTGAGCTTACAATACTTCTAAAAGTGAAAATAGTCTCACTACTTGCTATCAGTAGTTGCGCGAATGTCAATAGTATTGAGAATTTCAATAGTATTGAAAGGACGCGCTCTCTCTCAATACTATTGAGGTTGACCTCTCACTCTCCCCTCACTCTCAATACTATTGAAGAGAGAGGAAAGGAGTGCGTGAGAGGCTCAATACTATTGGTATTGAATTTGCAACCCTAGTTCTTACCGTAACCTTCCGTATTCCTTCCATTACAGACTCGTTCCCGCGAGATGTGGCGTCAGATGGCGTCCGTTCACGTTTCCAGTGGCTCGGCAAAGCAGCGAGTAGCCCGTGACACGGCCTACGACGCGGCGCCCCTTACCACGGGCCAGACCGGCCAGGCACCCGGATCCTGCTGCCAGTGCCAGGTCGGCCCGCCCGGCCCTCCTGGTCCTCCCGGCAGAGACGGCCGACCCGGCGCCCCCGGTCGGCCCGGAAACCCGGGAGCGCCCGGTCGCGACGGTACCCTGCTGCCCGGCCCACCTCCCAAGCCGCCCTGCCAGAAGTGCCCGCCCGGTCCTCCCGGCCCCAACGGACCTCCCGGACCCAAGGGACTGCCCGGACCGCAGGGAGAGGCTGGAATCGCAGGCAAGGACGGCATTCCCGGTCTTCCCGGACCTCCGGGACCGCCCGGACCCCAAGGACCGCCTGGAGACGCTGGAGAGAAGGGAGCACCTGGAGAGCCCGGAAAGGTCATCAACGGAGCTCCGCCCGGTCCTCCCGGCCCGCCTGGACAGCCCGGACCCCAAGGACCTCCTGGCCCTCCCGGCAAGGACGGTCAGCCTGGCAAGGCCGGACCTCCCGGCCCATCTGGAGATTCGGGAGAGAAGGGAGCCGACGGACTGCCCGGACCTCACGGACCTCCTGGACCCCGTGGTCCTCCCGGTAAGCATCATTATCGTGTCCAATAAGTCTAGAGGGTTTCGAAATTCTAGGGGAAAATAGGACGGGATCTCTTCATTTCTTCGATGAAGAGATTTCATCCAATCATTTTCAAGATTTTCAAACTACCAATAGGAAGCGGTGAACAAGTGAAAACGGGAATATCCTCTATCTCGTCCCTAATCACTCTCACTAATCATACTCAATTTAGGTCAACCCGGATCGTGCGACCACTGCCCCCCTCCCCGCACTGGGCCCGGATACGTCAGACGTTGATGAACTGCAACAGAATACACTCCAGAAAGGGGTCGGAGGCGAGAGAGCGGGTGAAATCGGGAGGGTCTCTCTCATTTTCACGCTTTCTCTCCTTTCTGACCCCTTTCTGGTGGGTTGGAACGATGCGTATTGTAATAAAGAGATTCATCTCAACAAGTAACATCGACATCTACAGCGAATTACCTACAACAAATATGGTCACCACTTTACAATAACAGATTGTGTGAATTTCATTCGATTTCATTCAAAATGATCGTTGCCCGAGAGCCAATCTATTCTTGTAAAGCTGTACAAAACATGACACAACTACAACACTCTCCTATTATCGGTAGATCTGAGATACCTTACATACCCTATATTGGAGAGAATCACCGACAAGAATAGTGCACCGATGAGATAGAGCGATCGATTCTTCTGCCGCTCCTTCTCGTATTCTTCCTCAGGGTTTCGAAAATGGCCGGAAGCGGATTCGCTCCTCCTCTTGCCTGCAAATATACCATTCTGAAAATAAATAATCAGCAGGTTACTGTATTTGTACTGCAAATATAAGCAGCGTGTTAAAGTATTTGCTTGAAAAAAATATCATCTCGAAAAAAATCAATCATCGGGTTACTGTATTTTTCACGGAAAGAAACCAGCTCGGAAATCAATAATCAGCGGGTTAGTGTATTTTGCTTACAAAGATAGCAGCTAGAAAATCAATTATCCGCGAGTTACTTATTATTTTCTACAAAGATACCAGCCCGAAAATCAATATTCAGCAGATTACGATAGTTACCTGGACCCATGTACATCTCGTTCCGGTCTCGCTGCAGATCGATAATCTTGTTCTGCTGGAATCGAGCACCCGTCGCCTCCACGAGATGACCATCCTGAATTTGAAGGGGATTTCGGATAATCGAGAGTAGGGTTCTCTAAACGGTTTTCATACCGGTTTGCCGTTTTTATTTCCCCTCTCATTCTATGTTTAACGCTACTCACAACCACTGGACAGTTGCTTGGTTCCACCTCTCGTGCGAGATAATCAGAAATGTAAGGGTGCGGAATCAAACAACTGACCGCTCAGAGGAAAGCGAGACCGGTGGAATGAGGATTACGGCGTTCCGTATTCCGTTTAGACAACCCTAATCGAGAGATTGCTCTTGTGAACTCTCGAGAGATCGATCTTGTCTTCCCCAGATTTGCTTCGCCACATCTCGAGTTTGTCTTTTCATAAATTAAATTCGTAGGAGGTGAAAGTGAGAGAGTTGACATTGACGCTGAACTTCACAGATAGAAATTTCACTTTTGCACCACGGGGGCTCAAATGCGGATAAAAAAGCGGTCCGAGAATAAGCTGCACTTACTACGGTATAATGCTTGATGTAGTCCACAATTTTCATCGCAATACCGTAGTAAGCTATGTAAATTTTACGCATTGCGCTCGTGACCATTATCTGTTCATTTCTCTTATAGAGGATCTGAATTTTTGAGCCCCCGTGTGCACACTACCCTCTCCCATCCTTCTTTTGGAAATTAACGTGAATTGACATAAGTCTCAATCGATTCAGAAAATTAGAGAATCGTGCGAATTCCCAGAATACCAACCTGTCCCAGTGAAAGCCGGCGCTCCTCGTCGTACTCTTTTCGCTTGCTGGGCTTCCGCAGAATATCGTACGCTTCTTTCACCTGGAAATACGAGATTTTGAATACAGCTATGTTCTATTACCAAGTGGTTAAAGCTTCCAGAAGTGGGGAATAGTTTTTTATCCCAGTAAATCGATCATGGTCCCTTTCTGGAGGGTTTCCTTGGTGTAAACAATGGGAAATGAGATAACATTAGACCCAGAGTGATCCAATCGCATACCTCCATGAACTGCTCCGTGATTGTACGCGAACTCCACTTCTCTCGTTCATGCTCCTTATCGACGCCTCTCGTATCGGGATGCAGTCGGGCGGTCAGCTTCACGAACGCATTCTTAATCTCCTCCTGACTCGCTGACGCCTCGACTTCCAAGACTTGGTACAAGTCCTTCCTGCGACCGAGATACGACGCAAACCGGACAGCCGAACACCTCAGAGCCATCCCATGGGAGCTGCAGAGAGCCTGGACCTTTCATCAGACAGGAAAGAAACGACACAAAACAGAAAGAACGTTATTTCGATCAATAAAACGAAAATACAGTAACGTGGTGTGAAAGGTGAACAATGAATCGTTTAAATATCAAATTGATTTTAAAGCATTGCTAACGTACGCTAACAATCGTTGCAAGAGTTAAAATCATACAGAATTTTGCGTGCTTTTGGTTAATAAATTCTATAATTTTTCTTTTTTTCACATTATTTCACAATAATGGGGATTCTACGCTTGAATTGTATTACATTTCGTAATAAAATCCTTCCACTTTTGCAGTATATCATTTATCTAAAAGCACAGTTTATGATCACATTTTGGTATGAAATACGGTATTCCAATCGTGCAACTGTGTAAAAGTCAAATCAGTTAAATTTCGAAATTTTTTTCTTTAATTGATCTTTAAAGCTTTATGGATATAGGAATAATTCCGTAATTGTTCGGCAATCACGTTCGCGCTGTTGGCCACATATTCATCGCTCGTCTAACTGATTCCGCCTATCAGATCATGGCTGCCCAAGTGACGGAACGCTTCCACGTTCTCGCTCAGTTGGAACACTTGCAGTCGAAGTACACGGGTACTGGCCACGCCGACTGCAACCGCTGGGAATGGATCACCAATCAACACAGAGACACGCACGCTTCGAATATGAGTAAGTCGATTGCATAAGAATGACTGCTTGTAGCATCTGCGCACAGTATTGCATCAGTATTACTGTTTTCTTTGAAGGCCATCCGGGAATGCTCTCCTTCATCTCGGTTGTGGAGAACGAGTCGCGTGCGCGCACCCGATTCAATCTGCTAAACCGTATGGTTCAGCCGTGCGGACCTCCCCTCGAGAAATCGCCTCTCGAGGAGTAACGCAATACCGCCAATCTTACCGATCTCATTTTATATTTATGCATGTTCCGTGCTTATGTTTCAAACTTGTACATGATAAACCATTCCTCGCATTTCGAGTGTTTATGCGTGTTGGTTGATGGTCGTTTTGACGATCCGATATCTGTTTGGTTGATTGACGCCTCCTAAGACACCCCTTTGCAGTCTGGGCAATTGAAGCACCTTGCTTCTATACAATGTCTGACGCAGGAGCCAAATTGAGCAAAAAGTGAGTTTGCCTTCTTTCCTCCTCCCAACTTAGCGAAATGGGGAGTTACTGCGCGCATTTAGGTGACTTCTGCCCAACTAGAGGGATGCTTTCCGTTGGAAGAGTTGTTTCGAGAGCGGTTTTTGCCCGGCCCACCTCGTTCCAAGTCCGTTTGCTAGCGTCCAAAGCGAGAAAGTGAGCGCTCACTCTCTTCGACCTTTTTTTGCGCATGGGCTGATGCTTAATTTCAGCGAGCAGAAGAGGCTGCAGAAGCAAGCTCGTCTGGAGAAGGAGAAGGCAGAGAAAGATGCAGTCAAGGCTGCCGCCGCGCCCGCTGGACAGAAGGTTCGTCGTTTTTGCAGTGCTCTAAATGAATAGTGTTTTTTTTAGGTCGAGAAGGAGGTCGACCCCTCCGACCCTCAGGAGTACTTCAACATGCGCGTCCGCATGATTGAGGGAAGACGCGCAGAGGGAAAGAGTATGTTTCTATGTCGCATTTCTGTTGATATAAATATCAATTTATTTTTGGTTAGCATGATAGATTAAGCATTCTTTCAGACCCCTTCCCGCACAAGTTCAACGTGTCCACCTCGCTGACCGATTTCGTCGAGAAGTACGCTCACGTCAAGAACGAGGAGGTGCTCGAGGACGTCCTCGTCAGCGTCGCTGGTACATTATATTATATTAACGAATCTTATAAATGTTAATATCTCAAGGATTTTGAATTATGAAACTCCTTAAAAAATTCACTATCTTCTTCAGGCCGTGTGTTCTCGAAGCGCGAGGCCGGTGCCAAGCTCATCTTCTACGACATCCACGGAGAGGGAAAGAACCTGCAGGTACTGATGATTGAAAAAAATTTAAACTTTTAATTGTATTGTGTGT
Organism: Pristionchus fissidentatus; assembly: GCA_036245785.1. Lineage (NCBI taxonomy): Eukaryota > Metazoa > Nematoda > Chromadorea > Rhabditida > Neodiplogasteridae > Pristionchus > Pristionchus fissidentatus. The sequence goes on from BTSY01000006.1 coordinate 3,697,114, forward strand.
AATGGTGGATGCGTTAAGGTGCTCGCGAATGCCAAGTACCACAAAGGCGAGGATGACTTCACCACCGTCCACGGAAGAGTCAGACGAGGAGACATCGTCGGATTCAGAGGTGTGCAACGTTCTTCTTATTTTTTCTCTCTCGTTTATTGAGGTTGCCTTTCATCGTTTAGCTTTTTTAAAAATATTTCTGAGCAGACAAATTATCCCGGCTATTCTCAGGTCACCCTACTCGATCAAAGGCCGGCGAGCTGTCGATCCTGCCCGTTGAGACTGAGCAGCTCACGCCCTGCCTCCACATGCTGCCCCACACTCACTTCGGACTCAAGGATCAGGAGACCAGGTAGATCAATTAGTTTAATTCGCAATAATTAAATATATTTTGCTCGATTACATTAAAATATTTTTTTCTTGCAGATACCGAAAGCGTTACCTTGATCTGATCATGAACCCGCAAGTGAAGAACAAGTTTGTCGTCCGATCGCAGCTCATCACTTTCCTCCGTCGTTACCTCGACAATATGGGATTCCTCGAGGTTGGAATTTCAGTAATCAATTTATCGAGTTTTCGTTATCCATTCATTGTTTGCAAACTAATCAATAACCTCTTCTCAGGTCGAGACGCCGATCATGAACATGATTGCGGGAGGAGCGACTGCCAAGCCGTTCATCACTCACCACAACGATCTCAAGCTGGATCTCTTCCTCAGAATTGCCCCCGAGCTCTACCACAAGGTTGGTGGCGATCGATAATGATATTCGAAACATTAAGTTACTTACGCCGTGCACACAGTGCTCTACTGTATGGACCACTTTACTTAGGAAGAGCTGTTTAAGATGTTTTCATTATTATCTTCAACTGTTCCTCCTTGACTCGACTGATAGTGTGCGCTCAATGAGAAGTTGTCAATTTATAGTATTGTAAAATTGATCCCTGTTTTTCGTTCCACTCATTTCTCAACCAACTGGGAAAATAAGCGTGGAATAATTAGAGGAGGCATATTTTTTTGAAAACTAAAAAAAGTAGTATACTTGCAGATGCTCGTTGTCGGTGGTATCGACCGTGTGTACGAGGTGGGACGTCTGTTCCGTAACGAGGGCATCGACATGACGCACAACCCCGAGTTTACCACCTGCGAGTTCTACATGGCGTACGCCGACTACGAGGACGTCATCCAGATCACCGAGGACCTCCTCTCCAGTACGTTACTATTTTTTTTAAAATTTTAATTTCTCAGATTTAAATTAAGAAAAACAACTTTGATCGATGAAGGAGTATTTAAAAAAATTCCAAATGATTGCTGAATTGCAGAGATGGTACACTTCATCCATGGCAAGTACGTGATCGAATACCACCCCAACGGACAGGGAACCGAGCCCGTGTACAAGGTATGTGGATGGAAACGTCGAGAATGAATATTAGCTACGATTGTTATAGTTTAGAAAACAAATGAAATTGTGGCTTTTCACGAGGCAAGTGGGCATGCAAAAATGTAATCATATTTTTTTGCAGGTGGATTTCACTCCTCCCTTCAAGCGTGTCAACATGTGGGATGGACTGGAGGAGGCGCTCAAGTGCAAGCTGCCCCTGCCCAGCACCCTCCACACTCCCGGTAAGTGTACGGTAGACTACTTACCATCAATGATATAATTGCCTCAGAGGTCAAAAAGTAAAGAAGCATGAACATCTGGTCGGGCAGATTTTTGTTATTTTTATGGTCCACCGAGCAGGTTTCTACATTTCTGGGGTGTTTTAGGAGACCCTGACGAGCAGGTTTCGTATTTAGGGGTCTAATTGATCAGGCATTTATTTTTCGCGCCCGCCTTCGACGGGCAGGTTATTTTGAAATCTGCCCACTTTTTGACCTATGAATTCCGTCATCTGTATGATAACTGCGGCCGCAAGTTTGCTCTGATGAACAACTAATTTTTATATAAAAATCTTAAATTGTTGTTGAGGTAGTAGAAATACAGTTAAGTTGATCTATATCTTCAGAGGCGCGCGATGCTCTGGACGCGCTGTGCAAGAAGCACAATGTGGACTGCAGCGAGCCGAGAACGGCCGCCAGACTTCTCGACAAGTTGGTGAGTATAGATTCGTGTTACCGATTGATTTAAAAAAAAATGTAAAGCATGATGCCTGCCAGCGGTTACAGTATGCATAAGAAATAGTGGTATGGTTGGTTGTAGGTGGGAGAGTTCCTCGAGTCGACCTTCATCTCGCCCACCTTCCTCATTGGCCACCCCCAGATCATGTCGCCGCTCGCCAAGTGGCACAGGTGAGGCACATTATTTTTCGACCCTTTCTAGACTTTAAAAAAAAATCAATAAAGTGTGCCAGACTCCCTGTAACGAGCAATCGGGCCCCAATGGTGGAATAAAACTAATGAGGAATACCGTCCCATCTTCATCTGAGCACGATTGCCTGACGATTGAATAAATATATTGATATATTGATATTGATTGATTAACTTATCGATGAGCTCTGCTCTCTCAGATCGATCGAGGGTCTCACGGAGCGCTTCGAGCTGTTCGCCGTCACGCGCGAGATTGCGAATGCGTACACGGAGTTGAACGACCCCATCATCCAGAGACAGCGATTCGAGCAGCAGGCCAAGGATAAGGTACGCGTGTTTTCTCCTCACCCTTTTTACCCATGTACTTTATGGTAAAATAATATTGTTCCTATGGTGTTCGTTTAGAAGATGCAAAAATTTGGTTCGGAAATGAATAGTTGATAAATTTGATTCTTCGTTGTACCTTTTTGTGCTGTTTTCTCGAGGGATTAAAAAATTCCAATCCTGTCATGAATATTAGCAATGGCATCTATTAATGCGTGCAGGATGCGGGCGACGACGAGGCGCAGTGCGTGGACGAGACGTTCTGCAACGCGCTCGAGTACGGTCTGCCGCCCACGGCCGGATGGGGCATGGGCATCGACCGACTCAGCATGATCCTCACTGACAGCAACAACATCAAGGTGAGGGAGCGGTGTGTGTATGCGTGTGTCTCTGGAGCTTAGGGTAGAATTGAAAAAAAAAGTTGCGTTATGAGGAAAGTGCCATTTATCCGGATATTGATTGTCGAGCACACGATTAAATATAAATATTTTGGAAAAATATAAATATTTTCTAGATGTTAAAATGCTTATTTTGCAGGAAGTGCTGCTCTTCCCTGCGATGAAGCCGGAGGAGAAACACGAGTCGACGGAGAAGGACGCCAAGGAGACGACTACTGCATAAGTCGACCCTTCCCCTTCTCTCCCCCCCACCCTCATCTTTCGCTATCACCTAAGCTCAATTTCCCCTCCTCCCTCTACCGAGTGAGCTTACTTGGTCTGAAGCTTTCAAACCTGTTTTGTTCCCTGTCTCTTTGTTATCTATGTGTTAAGTTTTTTTGTTGTAGCGAACGAATTTGGGACTGCATTATGGATTGGATAAATGTGTTGTTGCTTCGAACTGTTGGTCTGACAAATTTGTTGGCGGATCTCCGATATGAATTTGCAAGGATCATTAAATCAAACGGCATTTGGCATTTGTGACATAAATGAATTTATTTGCACACAACACGTATGATGAACCGGAAACAGGCATCGAGAATTTGTTAGGAATCGGAAAAATGTGGTGGGAGGAACCGTTGGATCGTAGGGAGAATGCACAATGAAAAGGGGAAATGGCACTCGTAAGTGGAAACCATGATCACGTTATTGGTTGAAGTATACCGTATTTGGCTGATGGTACTGTAGAACGGGTATGGTGGGCAGCGGAGGCAGCGGATTGCTGTAGGCGATGGTGTCGATTAGGGGCGGGGCCGGGATGAGTATTGATTGGAGGCGGAGTCGAGTGGCCACATACCGTAGTGAGGGCAGACGAAGGAGGAGTCGAGTCGAACGGGAGTACTGTAAGTGATCTACCATCGATCGGTAAATCATAATGTAATTATAAAGATACTGTGTATATCGCAATAAGCTACGGAAGTCAGGACGGGAGAGATTACGGTAGGATCTGTACTACCGTAGTCGAGCTACCGTATACTCACGTCATTGGGGTAGGTGGTCCGGCAGTGCTCCACGAGACTGGAGGTCACACGGTCCCGATGCATCGCCGTCTCGTGCGGAAACTCGAGCGACGGAAAGTCTGCAAGGGTTCTAACAGCAATTACTTTGGCTCAAATTCCGTGGGCCGATTGGGCGCCACGGTATTCCAAGAAGTGGTAAACTGTAGTGATTACGGTAGGGGTGGTTACTGTAGCTTAATATTCTACCAACCAACGATAGAACAAACTACGAGCGGGATACTGTAGGATGATTACGGTGGGAGCGATTACTGTAACTGACCCGGATTGAACAGCAGGATGAGTCGGAGTGCGCCGAGCTCCATCTGGTCGAGTTTGAGCGCGTGAAATTTGATGGCAAGCGCGATTATCGATTCGAAGATCTCGGACAGTCGGAGTTTCTGTAACGAAATTAATATTTTTTTAAATCAATCAACAATAAAGATTTTGTAACTTTGTGAAACGTTGACATGTGAAACTCAAACAAAAAGAAAACATGAGAACAGCTCGGATAGTTCTGTAATGCAATTAAAGAAAGAGTATCACGAATCTCCTGCTCCATCATTCCTTATCTCATACAGTAGCGGACAAAAGTCTTCGGGCACTTTTTATATCTGATACAACTTTTTAACCCAAAGAGGCTTTGATATGATATGGTAAGACCATGTACCAAATCTATTGGAGATTACGATGCAACTATTGGGGGATTGCGAAATCGTTCAGTAATTGCGTCGTGATGACGCAATCGATGCACACTTTTTTGAAGTGCAATTATTCTTACATGGATTTTTTCCCGCTCGTCTAACTTTCAGGATGTTGAGACATGGCCACGACCTCCCTAGAAACTTTTTTTCAAGTTGCTGCGGTGCCGCTACTTGGCTGCAGCCAAGCTGCAAAATGGAGACCTGAAAATCATATCTCGCCGTTTAGACATCGCCCAGACCCGATCAATGCACCAAAATGATCGCCATCATGACTATCGATCATACTGAGAATATGGTCGCGGTAGGTCACCAATTGCCCTCAGGGCACGAAAAAATCACTTTTTTGCATTATTGTGGTCTGACGAAGAGGAAGTCTATAGGACGTGCTCGAGAGATCTGGTTTGGACGTGGATTCGGTTGAGAATCTATGAGAGAACCGATTCCTAGCTGCAATAAGCGTTTCGATTGGACTCCTGCCCGCGACGATCGATTTCCGGAAAGACACTGGTTTGGACACGCCCATTTTCTGCCCGTTGACAAGGTTCTGACTTTTGAGTGTATCTCGGTATTGAGTTAACGGAGAAGGCTGGCAGACCCATCAATGGAATCAGCGTGGCTGGCTCTATAATCTCATTCACAAAATTTCATCATCACTATGCAATATTGCATCATCCTTAGGCAATAATCCTCAGAATTATGAAATATTGCATATTAATGACGTAATTTGTGCTATAGAGTGGCGGAAATGTCAAATATATTTGATTGGAATTTATTCCACCATTATTCCTTGACTAACCGCTAAGAAAACGCAAAAAATAGGAATATTGCATAAGGATGATGCAATATTGCATAGTGATGGTGAAATTTTGTGAATGAGATTATAGAGCCAGCCACGCTGATTCCATTGATGGGTCTGCCAGCCTTCTCCGTTAACTCAGTACCGAGATACACTCAAAAGTCAGAACCTTGTCAACGGGCAGAAAATGGGCGTGTCCAAACCAGTGTCTTTCCGGAAATCGATCGTCGCGAGCAGGAGTCCAATCGAAACGCTTATTGCAGCTAGGAATCGGTTCTCTCATAGATTCTCAATCGAATCCACGTCCAAACCAGATCTCTCGAGCACGTCCTATAGACTTCCTCTTCGTCAGACCACAATAATGCAAAAAAGTGATTTTTTCGTGCCCTGAGGGCAATTGGTGACCTACCGCGACAATATTCTCAGGATGATCGATAGTCATGATGCCGATCATTTTGGTGCATTGATCGTGTCTGGGCGATGTCTAAACGGCGAGATATGATTTTCAGGTCTCCATTTTGCAGCTTGGCTGCAGCCAAGTAGCGGCACCGCAGCAACTTGAAAAAAAGTTTCTAGGTAGGTCGTGGCCATGTCTCAACATCCTGAAAGTTAGACGAGCGGGAAAAAATCCATGTAAGAATAATTGCACTTCAAAAAAGTGTGCATCGATTGCGTCATCACGACGCAATTACTGAACGATTTCGCAATCCCCCAATAGTTGCATTGTAATCTCCAATAGATTTGGTATATGGTCTTACCATATCATATCAAAGCCCCTTTGGGTTAAAAAGTTGTATCAGATATAAAAAGTGCCCGAAGACTTTTGTCCGCTACTGTATGTTTCAATTACTCGGTCGTCTCCTCCTCCCCCCTTATCCCTCCCTATCATTTTTGAATTCCTGCATTCAGGGTCAGTTTGGCACAGAGCCAAACGCGAATAACTTTGTTCAAACTTATCGGCTGAACATGCGGTTAGCGGGGCTCTTATCTGGAAACCGATTACCATAACCCGACAGTGAGAACTCAGTTGACCACATGCTCTTGGGACACCATCTTTAAGTAATTATATATTTTCAATTTTTTTTCTAAATTTACGACACGATTGTTTGCAGTAGGTAGAAAAGCAAGAGTGAACAAGGTCTAGATCTTTCGCCAAATTCGCTACAGTATACAGTCGAACTGAGGTTACGGTAGGCACTCGATTACGGTAGGTACAGTACCTGTGCCTCTGCCCTTCCCACACTGTCCGTGTCGCTCAGCCAGATACGGACGGCGCCCGATCGATAGACCATCTCCAGCAGGATCAGCTCCGTCCAGCCTACAGTATTTAACTCAGCTACAGTATCCTGGCTACAGTACCTGACTTGTAGTATCTTAGCTACTGCACCTGCTGTGAACACTCGATGACTAACTAGTGTGCAAAAAATGTTGTAAATTTCTCTGAGCTCTCTCACTCTCGCACACTCTCTCGCCCGATCCTGAATATTTTGAAATTTCAGGGATACTGTAGCGTACCGTAGTGCAGCAACGTTGCCTGCTCTCGTGCGGGCAGCGAGTAGAAGGCGGGAATGCCTGCGGACCACGTGCGCAGTCGCGCCAGATGGAAGGCGGCCAGCGACTGGTCTACCGTATTCATCGATTGGTTGTTTATCGGTTGATTCATCGATCGCGTCCCGCCGCTCTTCACGAGCGATGACGAGGACTGCCGACAGCGGTCTGTTTGGCGCTCCTGATAAATGTGACATTAATATAAATAAAATAAATTTAGATCAGGTAATTTAAACGAAATTGATTAAAAATGTATGATTATTTTTTTCACAATTATCGTATTTGTTGGAAATTCTGAAATTCACGGAATGAGAAGCGAGAGAATCGGAAAAAAATCAGAGTCTCTTTTTTTCTCATCTTCGACCCCTTTCTAGAGATTCGAACAAGTCGTGGAATGGTGCGCGCGCAGGATAAGCGCACGCTGCGTGCGCGCAGCAAACACGCTAACCTCTTGCACCGCATCCCGCCGCATGCCCATCTCGGTGCACTTCCGATAGCGGCAGAACTGGCAACGATTGCGCTGCCTGCAATCGATATTTCCATTTACCGTACTCCTCTTCTCCCAGCTACTGTAATCCGAAAAGTGGGATTTTTGTCAGCAAAACTATTACCAATTTATTTTGTATTCAAAATATTTTTGTGCATATTTCAATTTTGCTAATTAACTAATTAAGCGTTAATTAATCAATAAACCTCTTATCGATGACGCAGCTGCTCTGGTGTCTGCATGCGTAGGCGAGATCCTTTCTGACCGTCCGCTTGAAGAAGCCCTTGCAGCCCTCGCAACTGAAATTATGCAATTCGCAACCTCCAGAAAGGGGTCGGGACGAGAGAGTGTGCAAAAGTGAGAGAGTTCCTCTCGATTTTACACGCTCTATCACTACCGTACGGTCTCCTGTATGGTTGACCGGCCTTTGGAATGATTTTTTAACTAATATATTCTTTTTATTTTGCTAAAATTCTTTTGTTTTCCAGATTTGGGAAATTTTAAATTCCCAATAAAATATTTTGCTTTAAAGAAACCACTTTTCCATCTTCTCGTGCCTCCGACAGTCGCTTAATTTTGCGATAATGAGTATTCGGCTTTATTTCTTGCTCACTGACTATCCGATTCTACAGTAATCCCAAGGAGATGCTACCGTAACCCTTACCTGTTGCTACTTTTAACCATGCGTCTAAAATAATCGTTTCACCTCGTCACTCCATAGTGCTTGCCGCTGGCTCCATCTCCGCAGATCACGCACAGTACCTTAATTTCAGTTAATGATGACATACAATCGATAAATTGTTGGCGATCGAAAAATCGATAAATTGTTTGCAATCGATACCTTGGGCTTGCTGGAAGCGTCTGTGGAGCAACTCGCCGTGTCACTGCCGCCACTGATAATTAATTTATTAATTATTAGTTAACAGTTATACACTACATTTCCATTATAGAATTATCAAAAAAAATGTTTGTTCTGTTGAAAAAAATCTAAGGAACTTCATAATGTCGTATCTGGTTCCCGGCACGGGTACCGAGCCCAATTACCGAATCCGGTTTCGGGCTCCTGGTACCATATCGATCACCGTACCTGGTGCAGAACATGGGTGGTGGGGCGTGGTGCGGGTGCAGTTCCGCGCTGCCGAAAAGGGCATCGGTGAAGAGGGGAAGGGCGACTCCGAGTGGTAGGTCATAGGAGGAGGAGGAGGGGAGGGGAGGAAGAGCCACGGTGGATACTGTAGAGATACGGTAGTTAGAGGGGATACTGTAGAGATACGGTAGTTAGAGGGAATACTGTAGGGATAATGTAAAATGTAGTCACAAATAATGTAGTCACAAGACATACTGTGAAGGTACTCTAGAAAATACTGTGGAGTGGATACTGTAGAGACACCACAAAATGAATGAATGCAATGAATAATTAGTGTGCATCAGACCGCAATTGATCCAGAAGTGTGCAATAGCCAGAGGGCACTATCACTTCCACACACTCTCTCGCTGCTGACCCATTTCTGGAGTGTAGCCCTAAGTGGTGATGAGACAATTGCGACAAACGTTTTCTCATTAGTGGTACGGCGGCTAAAACTGGGGGGCAGTTTGGTGGTTGGAAACTCTTTGAGGGGCGGAAGAGGGGAGAAGAGTGGATAGATACAACTCTACATACTCTACTGCCTCGATAGTACAGAGTGGCACAGTGAGAGTAGATAGAGAGTAAGAGAGTGACCTTTTCCTTCCCCTTCTTCTTCTTCTTCTCTTCCACCCACCGAAGATCGGAGAAGAGATGAGGAAGAAGAGAATGCGCTTACTTTGCAAGAATAAGTTACCCTAAACAAAAGTTTCGTAAGACTTAGGCAAACTTAGCTTAGGCAATATTTTTTGAATTTCGAAAATAGAAAAAAAGCCATATCTCGGAGAAAAGTGTCAAGCAGTAAATGCAAGCAAAGTGTAATTCGATAAATTCACGAAAATCAGCATAATACAATTTGTACAAATTTGGCATTCCGCAAGCGGGACGTGGAGAAATTCCAAAGATCAGTCATGAAAAAAGCCAGTTAAACGCGGAATTTGTCTAGTAAAAAAGTTTGAAACAATCATGAGATGCAGGAATGAAGTCGGCAGAAATTATGTAGACTAATAAGCTCCCCCTCACATGATTCCAAATCGACAGACAGGGATGGGGGTGAGAGAGTGTGCAAAAGTGAGAGAGTCCTCTCTATTTCACACGCTATCTCACTCCAAAGGCCTTTCTGGAAGGTTGACCGGCCTGTGGAATGATGTGCCCTCCTCATGTTCCTATCTACTAGAGTTGTTAGATCGAGTAATTCTATTCGCGAATATCCCTTTGCTCTCACGAATATAATCATTCGATCTAACAACACTATTTTCTACCCTTTCGACATATGGATGGAGGAGAGCACTCTTAAATGCTCCAGTTACAATCAGATTTTGCAAATTACGTTATTTAAAAAAAATACGGAGGAAGGAGATCTGGGAACTGATCTTACCATTTACCGTGAAGTTGCAGGGGGTAAAAAGGGGTGCGTCACCTAATAGAAAAGACAACAATTGCTGAAAGAGAGAGAGAGAGAGAGAACAGCGGAGAGAGATGCAGAGAAAATTGTGTGTTGCATTCGGTGCCAGGTTGCGAATGGCATGAGAAGGAAGGAGAGAGAGAGAGAGAGAGAGAGAGAGATCGACGGAGGGGGGGGAGAGAGTATTGTGTTATATTGCAGATACAATTGGACAACATTGTTGCTCTGCATAATAAGCCGGTTTTAGAAGGGTTATGGCGCTTTTGGGAATTTCCGTTTCGGAGCCCTCGTTTCGGAGGATTCATTAAGAGCGAGATTCAGAGCATTCAAAAACTTTTATGATGTTACATAAACATATTTTGGGATTCCTAAAGAGAAGATCCGAAAAGATCACCATTACCGCTAGGAGCCCACCATGGCCAAAAGCTCTCCAGAAAGAGGTCGAGGAGGGGTGGGCAAAAATATCTCCTGCCCAATTTTACACACACTCTCTCTCCTGACCACTGTCTGGAGATTTTACATCGTAAAATCACCCAGATCAGGTATTCGTCCCAAAGTACGACTAGAAATCTCCCGGCAGTCTCTAGTGCAACCCAGCAAGGTGCTACTATTTATTACAAAATCAGCTACCGTATCCCTGCTACCGTAGTCTCGTTATCGATCGACTTACCGTTCCAGTGGCTTGCGGTCGGGCCGGGATTCATGCCAATCCACGGCTACTCAAAGAGGAGGCAAGGTCGACTGGGATGACGAGGGGGGGATACCGGTAGAGAGAGAGAGATCTCGAGATACCTGAGAGTGGAGAGAGAGAGAGAGAGAGAGAGAGAGAGAGAGAAAGATGCTCCCGACCAGATAAGTGTGTGTTGCCCAGGGGAAGAGGGGGAGCTGCCCATTCAACTTCAAGGTCGAGACTCGCGGAGAGAGAGAGACACGGAATTATGCACATTTATTGCAAGAAGTTTGGATGAGAAGGGGGCGAAAAGAAAAGAGAGAGAGAGAGATCGAATAAGAATGAGTGTGTGGATGTGGGAGGCAGGGGGAATACAGGGGGCGAGAGATCTAGGGGGAGTACCATCTTAGAAGTGGTTGTTTCAGAATTTTTTTTGTTTAAATTAAAATTGAATTGAAAACTGTTACAAGCCTCGGGAGATAAAGCATCAAATATATCAATAATGTACAAAAATACAGATAGTTGGATAGTAGGCAGTATAAGGTTATGTACAATGCATCCAGGCAGAGTCGATGTGGTGGTGGAGGGAGACTACGGTAGGGAAATTTCGATTTTCGATTAATTTATCGATTACTCCGTCGATTCTCGTGTAGGGCGCCTGCGATCGGTCGATTTTGCTGAAAAAGATGATGAATAAATGGATAATACGGATGCGCCGCGTAGCCAAAATATACGCTAAAAAAGCTCAAAGTTGCCAAGGGTACTGTTATTTTTTGAGCTCGTTATGTGAGTAATGAGAAGGTCAGTAGCGAGAGAGCGCGTAAAATCGAGAGGGTCCCTCTCCTTTTCACACACTCTCTCGCTCGCGACCCCTTTCTGGAACTCACTGGCGACGTCCCATGCTGCCAGCAGGGAGGGAACGGGCGGCGGCGAGGCCATACTCTCCGAAGTCGAGGCGGTAGACGACATGGACGATGTGCCTGACAATTAAACTCATTAATATAATTAATTAATTAAATGTTCTACATTATGTTCTAATTGCACTTAATCCCACGTAACGACAAGTAGGCGTAGGCAATGCTACAAGAAACGACGTACAAATAAACGAGTATCAGAAAGTGTATCAACGGCTACAGTATCGTTATTTGACCACGCAGGAGACGAATCAATAATCTAGGACTACAGCATTCAGTCGATCGATATCTCATCGACTACAGTACTCACGTCGCTTGACGCCGACGGGTCTCGGGTAGAGTGCGAACGAGACGTGCAGCGTCCAGTGGTCGACGCCCGTCTTGTCCATCTGCAATATCGATTAATTTGGGGATACTGTAAGTGTGAAATATTGATAAATTTGTGGTTGGTTACTGTAGTTTTGTAATATCGATTGGTATGTGGCCGTGAGGATATACTGTAGCTGTGCAACACCGATTACAAATTAGCTGCCAGGTTCATGTAGTTTTGCAGCATTTAATAATTTTACTTTCGCAGTGAAGATAATACAGTTCAGCAGTTGATTAAATACTGGTAGGTTACGGTAGTTTATCCTTGTACATACCTTGTCTATAGCCTGCTCAGCTTCCGAGATAGAATTCATCCACACGAAGCCCGTCCTTCAATGTTTTAATATATTGAAAAAAAATCGATGGTAATATTATTTATTAATTTAAAAAAACTCTTCCACAATTGAATCAGAGGGTTGATAATGTGTATGCAAGCTAGTCCCCTCCAGCTTTTTCCACACTCTCTCGCGCCTGTCCCCTTTCTGGGGGGGTGACATTTGAGCAACCGACACTTGAGCAACGAGCCATAACTCACCAAGGAGTGAGCCTAGCGCTATGGGAGTGGTACCATTGTGACCAGCATCAGAAAAAAAAATATTTCGTAATTAATGAGATATTAATTAATTAATTATGAAATCTCAATTACCTGATGCTGATCACAATGGTACCACTCCCATAGCTCTAGGCTCACTCCTAGCTGAGTTATTACCCGTTGCTCAAATGTCACCCCCTCCCCCTTTCTGGAGGAAGTGTCATTTCGAACGCTCTATCACCCGCCTTCCTGTGTTTAGCGGCGGAACGCTGTACTATGCCGCCTTGGTGAATTTGCAATGCTTTTGTGTGTGAACGTGAGAGGCTGCCGTCTCTCACTTTTCCCCCACTCTCTCGCCCCTGACCCCTTTCTGGAGCCTTTTTCAATCACCTTCGTCTCGTGTCCACCTCGCATCCTCTCACGGCGCCGAACGGCGTGAAGATGCGCTCCAGCAGCTCGTCATGCAAATCGACGCCTCTGCAAAGATCAAAGATCAAAGATTATTCTGTTTTCAAAGCCATGCCCCCCCCAGAAGCCTGGACAGATACGTGGGCCTCGTGAGCAACAGGAGCCCGATCGGTAAATATGGCTCAGTGGACAAATCCCAGGGACATAAAACACCAGCACGAAAATCAGAAATATAACTACACAAAAAGAAACACCAGCTAAATACAGGGAGTTTGTCAAGGAACGGATAATTCGCCTACAATTTGACTGATGACAAAAAAGTTGCAAAAGTTTAGCCTCGTAGGGGGCTCGAACCCCTGACATTCAGATTAAAAGTCTGACGCTCTACCAACTGAGCTAACGAGGCCACGAGAGAAACGCCGCTCTCTTGTTCTGTAGTATCCAGCCGTCTCTACCCCTGCATTACAGATGAATAGCATTCTTTACAAGGGGGTTGCGATTTTTTAAACACTTCAATTTAATAATATACAGAATGATCAATTAGCCATTTGAAAAATCAATAATTGCTCACTTACCGTACATAGAGCATGGGCGACGGTCGCGGCTCTCGCTTGGGTGGATCGGCACGAATGGGCGGTGAGAGCAGCTGTAGAAGATATTTTATTGATTGATATTTGATAATCATAATTATTGATATTTGAATGAGACGGTAATGATTGATATTTGAAAATCAATATTAAAAAAGATAATTACGGTACATGAACGCAATCCATCCTATGTGCGCCTCACGTGCAAGCACCAACGTCTAGGTGAAGGAAAGAGTGGGTTAGCAAGGGATTACGATAATGTCCTACCGTACCCCCTCATCGCTGGTAGTCGACTCCTTCCTCTCCGTGGACAGCCGTCGGTCGACGATCTTGGCCCGCTTGAACTCCCGCCTCTCACCGACCTGCAATCGATAAATTACACTTGTATACCGTAATTTCGACAACTCCGCTATCATAATCTCTACCTTGTTCAGACTGAAGGCGCCGGAGGCAATCTTCCGCTTCAGCTCCTCAGTGTTCGAGGCGGCCTCCTCGATTTCTAAAACCAATCGATAATCATGTAGAGTTACGGTAGCCATCAATCGATAATCGCGCACTTTTCTTCTTGAGATCCCTCTCCATGCTCTCGTTCGCAGCCAATCCACTGGACGCCTCGAGCCGCTTCTTCTACAATCCATATTGCGATTAACCACAGTAATCAAATAAATTGAATACAGTAATCCCTTGAGCATCGACAACTGACCAAATTCTTGAGTCTCTCCTGCATCTCCTTGAAGCGCTTCTCTTCTGCTGTGAGAGACGTCGGAAAGACGAACGAATCTCGCATCATCTTACTGTAACTCGACAAATATACTGAAGTCCGTATCGTCAAGATTACTGTAATACGCTATCTTCGAAAAGAGACATCGTAACAATCCAAGGTATAAGAAATACTCTACCGCAAACCAATACCGTAATTTAGCTACAGTTTTTTGTGCCATCCATATTCATGTAACGTGGTCCGATTTCAACGGATACTATATCCGACGTGCTATCGACAACTGAACATTGAACATTTTATGCAGGAACAAGGTTGTAAATCTTCATGGCGATATTCTGACTGTGATCTATATATTTCTTCTCGACAAGACAATAGTGAAGAGGGCGGTGATATATAATCAATATTTTCTGATCTACCTACCGTATACAACGCGTGCATCTCCCGCGCGGAAAACCTCATTTGGGGGGATGGGGGAGCAGCTGCATTTGAGGCGGGTTGATTAAATTGTACGTGAGAAAGACTAAAATCACGCAATGGGAGGGAAGCTGGTGAAAATCAATCGATCAATTAATCAATAATACATACCGCATAACCCAAACAATCTACAACAACAAACAATAATAATTGAATAAGTTAGTACGGTATGGAAGCGACTTTACGGTTGACACAACCTAAATTTAAAATATAGCTATTATATATTTTCTTTAAAAAGAAAAAAAGAATATAAGGAAAGGAAGAAAGAAAAGGCATTCTAGACAAGACAAGTTCAGATTTTCGGAAGATTCGGGTAGAAATCACTCACACATCGCTCCTAAGCTCCAGAACGGGGTCAAGGGCGAGATAGTGTGTAAAGGTAAGAGAGGCTCCCTCCCACTTTTGCGCACTCAATCGTCGCTGACCCCTTTCTGGAGGCTTGAAATGATGTGGCAGGGATCACTCGTACACATTGTAGCCTAGCAAGTCATCACAATACAAACAGGAAAGAAAGAAGGAAGGCGCGACAGTTAATGCAATCAGAGTAATTTCCCTCAGTATGGTTTTGGATAGAGCAATAAGCACACGGGTGGGTGCGAAAGAAACCTGTAGCTGACACATCTACTCTACTCATACACAAGAACGAAGCGAAAATGTATTACCGTAATCTACAGTAACCGAGGGCGAGAGAGAGGGCGCAAAAAGACAACCGGGTAGTTGTACCGTAATCTGATAGTAATCGATTGTGATTGATGTTGGTGGAGGCGGGGAGAGGCAGGCACTACTACTAGGACCGACGAGAAATTCCAATTATCGATCGATAGTACTGATCTACCGTAATCAATTATCGATTGATCGATAATCACGACATGGGAGCTCCGAGATGCTTTCGGACGTTCTCGTAGACGACGTAGCTGATGCTCACTGCGGGTATCACCTGAAAATATTATTATATTTATTTTAATCGTAAAATACACAATTAAATACTTATAAAGGGGCTTAAAAAGACACTGTGAAATAAATTGGAGTCAATGTTTTTTTTATCGTACACCGCAAGGGTGCGTCAGCATGAACAGAAGTAATCGGATAAAAATGATTTTAATAAAAGCAAAGATTTTACGCTCTCTAGAAATAAGCAATATAAGTTTTATTTAAATTTGTAAAATGTAAAAAAAAGGTGTTTCGCACCTTCATGAAATTGGGTGTGATGCCTCGGTACAGCCCCGTCAGTCCCTCGTTCTTCACTATGTACCGAATCTGGCCGGTCATAGTGTCCGGTTGCGTCGGGTCAGCGGAGATCGCTGAACATTCAAACATTATATTGTTTTTTTGGTTACAAAATTTTTAAAAAATCACAGAGTTCAAAGTTCTGAAAATTCAACATACAAAACAGGGCGCCTTTATGTAAGCCAGAAACCACGCGTTTTTTTCAGAACAAACTACCCTGTCGGTTTCGCGTTTCAACCAGAGGCAATCCGTCGAAAGCAGGAACGATCAAGGAACGAAGGATTTCCCGGAACAATCAGTCAATCTCCTTTGTCCGGTCTCATATTTCAGCAAAGCAACTTTTCGACTGGTCAATCCTGGTTTCAACCATTCCTTAAAATGAAAAAAAACTCTCTCACTCACATCTCGCTTGCAGCCGTGTCCGAATGAGCGCGAGCGGGTAGGAGGCGAGCTGTCCAAATGTCGACGAGCACGTGCCGCAGGCTGAGAGAAATAACGGGGGTTGACATTATCATTTCTAATTTTGAAAAAAAGGCAAACTGTAGCAGTCGTAGTACACCTCCCTAACTAATGTGTGCTAACACCGTATTCCTTCCTGTCTACTGTACTACTTACTACCTTACTGCTTCCTAGGTACTACCGTAATCCTCACCCAGCAGCGCTAGGACGCCCGGCTCGGTGGCTTTCGAGTGCTTGCAGTAGAGCGACTTGAGCGTCTCGTAAATGGCCAGATCGATGCCCGCGTACGGTATGATCCCGAGCAGATTGGGCACGTATCCCTGAAGGATATTGATTGATTAGAGAGCTCGGACGACTACTGAAGGACAGGAACCAGCTCAGAGAAAATTTTCCACAAAGATAGAAATGTGTATGCATGTTTTAGGGCATGCCAGGTTGTTTAAAAAACACTACAAAAAACATATTGCTTTAAAACAACATCATATTTTTCATCACTTCCATAGACCAAAAGGTATGTTCCAGGGAACAAACCCTGCCATCATTTCGGATTTGCGCCTGGTTTAATATCTCTGCTGCAGATAGATTTTTACCAAGCGTATGCACATTTTTCTGATGTAATCGGGCATGGGCTTTCAGCTAAAAACAAAATTGAGAAAAAATATTTTCAAAAATATTTTCGAAAATATTTTTGAAAATATAAAATTTTGAAAAAAAATTTTTTTTTCCACATTTTGAGCGCAAGATGGGTTTGCAAGCACCAAAATGTGATAATTGATCCATTTCAAGAGTGACAGACTAAAAATAAAACATTCTAAATTATTCATGGAAAATACGATTTTGGTCTATGATTCACTTCCCCGTATTTGTTTCGATACCTTGTAAAATGTGGACAGTCCTTCCTTGCGGTACAGCTTGACCGCGAAATGGCCGAGGCCCTTGTGCAGCTGACCCGTTCGACGGAGCGCCAGCCGCGTCTTGAGCACCTGTAGCAGATTACGGTATTTAAACAACAAAATACTGTTCTTCTCTATCGTAAACATACTGTAGTTTGCATTTCTGGATAGCGTTGTGAACGGAGACATCGCACGATAGCATAGCCTAGGTTATTCTACACTTTTGACACTTCAATAGGCATTTTACATTTCCGTGCAAGCATTATTCCATCCACAACAGTACCAGCTGATTTTTGTCCTAGCTACAGTATACACTTCCCACTACCTACAGTACCCCTACAGTACCTCCATGGGGTATATGATGGTCTGCGAGATGGCGCCGGCCGACGATCCGGCCACGAACCTGCATAATTACGAAAATAAATTATTTTTAAAAATGTATAAATAGTAATTATTAATTACGAACCGCTCGTACACCTCCAGCTCGTTGCTGCCTTTTGCCCGCTGTATCAGCCGCTTCATCTGAAGAGGTGATACTTTATTTAAAAAAAAAACTGGTAGTACAGGATTCATAATGTTTATTTCTTTACAACGAGTGCATAAAATAAGCAGCTCAACAGGACTGACATCACATCGATCTCGCGCAATTCTATATAACAAAAATACAATTCTGTATAGCAAACATAATCATAGACCAAAATGGTATGTTCCATGAAGAATTGTCTGCGTTTGTTCCCAAAATGTGTTATGTTTAGTCTGTCACGCTTGAAACTAATCGATTATCAGATTTTGGCGCTTGCAATACTCATCTTGCGCTCAAAATGTAGAAAAAAAAGAAAATTTTATATTTTCAAAAATATTTTCGAAAATATTTTTCCCAATGTTGTGTTTAGCTGAAAGCCAATGTCCGATTACGTAGGAAAAATCTGCAGCCTGCAGGATATTAAACCAGGCGCAAACCCGAAATGATGTCTGCGTTTGTTCCCTGGAACATACCTTTTGGTCTATGAACATAATCCTTGAGCACCTACACCTCATTTCACATCAACAAAATATAATACCTGTTCGTACGCCATAAACTTGATGGCGGACTCGGGGGCGATCTTGACGACGTTGACGCCATTTCCGCGCCAGAAGGACTTGATGCCGCCCTCGGCGTGCAGCAGCTTCACGGCAGAGAACACGTTCAGCTTGTTCGTGTGCGACGCGTGCACCTGCATAATAGTACTTCTGTGTTTAGTAGCGGAACGTTTTATTATAATTTCGGAAGAGTGATCGTGAATTTGTTTTAAAAAATATCGTTCGGCTCAGAACACGTTCAGCTTGTTTGTCTGCGTGCGACGCGCGCATCTAATATAATATTAATAAAGGATAAAGAAAGATATGAACATTATTAGAAAATGTATCAGTGTCGCTTTCAGATCAGGGAATAAATATTTATTAGCGGAACGTTTTGCTATTTTGCTCGAGTGATTTTAAATTGCTAACATCCACGTACCTGCAGGTACACCTTGACTCTGTCCAGTGGCGCGGTGCTCGTCCTGCTCATCGTACCCGCGATCGCACCCGCTACGAGATGCTTCCACCTGCGGAGAGATTAAAGATCAAAAATACCATTTTACAATACCATTCAGCTGCCCGTTCATTTCTCTTTCCGTTACCTCAATTAATTGCTAGTCATAATGCCCTTAAATTCTGTTACATATGCCATCATATTTTGAAGGAGGAAGTTATAATATTAAAGATCAACCAGATCAGCGGGCGAAACAATTATTATTATGTGAAAAGGGCTTGAAAGTATATTAAAGTATTGAACAATAAAAAAAGGGATCAAAAATTATCCTAGATAAATCGCGATCATTGAGATCATCTTTCACCTGACAGATGTAAAAATATCTAAGTCTTAATGAATCTTAATTAAATATTCCTCTTAATTAATTTAAATAAAAACTCACCAAATGCCCTTCTGCATTTCCTCCTTCGAAAAGTCCTCCGGAATTTGGCTGTCCTCGCCGATGTCAATAACCTGCAATATTCATATAATAAACGATATAAAATATATTTATATAAAAACAATGTGCAATATTCTTTTAACAAAATCTGTAATTTCCGAAACAATTCCCCCAAATAGACTAGATATTCTAGGATTCTCTAAATGATTAGGAAATTCTATTCGTAATTGCGGACCGGATAGATTTTACCCCGCGAACCGAATAGGAGAGGGGGAGGAGTTATGGCCCGCAAAGTCCGAATCGCAAATGGGCAAAAAATTACAGACAAATTTTACAGAGTGCTCCCGCCGCGGTTTCACGCGATTACACAGTGCCCCCAACATTGGCCAACACCCCAACCCTACAACTTTTCACATCTTGAACGCTTGCATAGTGCCTTGCAATCAGAATTCACGAAAATGCAAAGTGTCCCCGATATCTGCTGAATAGCTAACGCTAAGTTACTCGGCAAATTTTAATTTTAAAGGGTACATTTGTCATACCATGTTATGCTTCCAGAATCCGACAAACTCCTTGGGGTCGGTGGAAGGATACAAGAGCATGTAGTCCTGGAACTCCTTCAGATCGATCTCGTCCGTTCCCGTCTGGTCCATTCTGCAAGTTATTTTTTAATATAAAAATATTTTTAAAAAAATGAATATTTTAACATATCCACCCGTTTAAAGGTATTTTTAACAGGTAAAAATTACCAGCATTAAAAAAGTACTGTGGAGGATAAAGAAAAATCGATAATTGCTGACCACGGGGTACGGTACACACTTAGGTCGAAAGGGTGCGTTGCGGCAAGTCGAAAATGCGGGTTGATTTTTCAAAAATAGGCATGAAAAGTCGAGAATGCGGGTTGGGCTTTCATTTTTCTTCACCCAAAAATTCGAAAATGCGGGTTGGCTTCGTAGTTTTTTACGTACCTTTCGACCTATGGGTACACGATTAGGAATCAATCGATAATTGGTCTCACTGGGAAACAAGGTTCTGCGCCTTCTTATCCGACAGCGGCACGCCCAGTTCATCGCAGTAGTGCTTGATCTCCTTGACGTCGATGAATCCTGAAAATCAGGGGCGATCCAGAGCTACCGTAGCCAATACTACCGTAAGCCCGATTCATCCAAAGATACCGTATTCAATACCGTAACCCCGATTCATCACACTACTTGCTAGAGCAATCTTTACGCCAAGCGCCAACTACTCTTTTCGCAAAACTTTTCTCTAGCGAGTCAGATCAATGCGAATGTTCAACAGTATCCAATCGGTGACAAAAATCGATAATATCTATATTCTACCGTATCCTTACCGTCTCTGTTCTTGTCGAGATCCTGGAAGATCAGCTCGAGTCGCTTCTCGTGCTCCACCACGTACTTGGCGAACTCGCCGAACGTCACCTTGTCCTCGTTCGAGCTCATGCGCGCGAGCAGCGTCTGCACATTGTAATTTAAATTTAAAATTAATTATAATTAAATTACTATATTGTAGGTTCTTTAAAAAATAAAACGTAGCGCTGATGAGGTACACCCCTTATAGTGCGATATAATCGAGAAGTTACTAGATTCATAAGTTATCATTTACCGATTTCGTTCACTCTGGATTTCAATTGCAGTATTAGGTCGGAAGGGTGCGTTGCGGCAAGTCGAAAATGCTGGTTGGTTTTTTTCAAAAATGGGCATGAAAAACCGAAAATGTGGGTTGGGTTTTCATTTTTTCACCAAAAAAATCTGTAAATGCGGGTTGGCTTCGTCATTTTTTACGTACCTTTCGACCTATGATTGCAGTATCAGTAAACACGAAAACGATAGCTAAATGATGTAGACATAGTTATTTTAACTTGTTAAACTTTACACTGACAACGTCAAGTAATCATGGCCTTTCTGTGCTCGCTGATCTGCGGCGTTGTTTACTAGCATATCACTTACACTTTCACATGAGTATAGTTGAGCGAGTGTGCGTATGTACACAACAAACAACAAATTACTAACTACTTAGGCAAAATGGAGTTTGGCACGTCGTGTCGACCATTCTAAAATTAATAGAAAAATACCGATTAGACTATTTTCGAACACTTTATCGGAGTAAAAGCCAAAAATTAACTATAAATATTTTTAGATATGCGAAAATGCTGATTGTCTTCAGAGAAGTACACATTCTGAATATGCGTAAATGAATTGCGGACTATGTTGTTCAATCCTCGCGTACACTTTCGCAATCGACAACAACCAATTACACAGAGAATGAATACACTGAGATAGGACACCCAGTGTATGATACACTCAATATTGAGTGTATTCGCGCGTCGAGAGAGCGTGCGAAAACGAGAGATTTGTAAGTGTATCATACACTTGGTGTCCTATCTCAGTGTAGGATACCTCAATAGTAAGTGTATTCATTCTGGGTGTACGCCTACTTACTACTTCTCCCTAACTTGTGGAACTTACAACTTATCCTTAGTCAAACAACTTACGGGCGCCAATCGCGACGGGATATGCGGCACTTCGGACTTGAGCGCGGCGGTTAAATCCCGGATGTCTATGGTACCGTCGTTGTCGTAGTCCAGCCGCTTGTAGAGATCGCGAATCCTGCAAATTCAATTTTTAAAAAATAACTATTTTCAATTTGAAAATCTTTTTACGCGCCTCCACACCGGCAGATTGACGAGCGTACTAGAAATGCAGAGACGTAAAGACTCATCTTTTAAACTATTAGAAATTGAAAACATATTGCATAATTTTGCAAGATCAGATTACACAGCGAATAAGACGAGTTATTGATCAGGTCTCGTTAATAATAGTACGTTTATCGTCGCCAGACCCCTCCACCTCAGAATGACTATTCTGACTCTTCAGAGTGATCAATTTGAACACTCAAAATGCCCATTCTACCGCTCAACCGATCAGGCCACAACAAATGCACCATAAATAAACAGAGAAATGCACTGACCTCTCCATTTTCTCCGGAGAGAGTCCGTAGAGATTCGCATGTGTTGTGATGGCGGTCTCCACTGGGATCGAACCCTGGAAAGGCGCGGAAGTTCGACTACAGACTACAAAATATGGGTGCACGTGATGTTCATGTGATCCCCGATCTTATCGGTTATCACGCCAATTTGACAGTGCAGGGATCCACCGGCACAAGAGTGATCGAAATTTAACGGCCCTCGTGGACAAGTGACAAGTTGACGTGTGCAGGAATGTTGCAAAGTTGGAGAAACAAGTAACTTACTTGAATTAGGCTGGGCAGTTTGGAATTTGCTGATCCTATAAGCAGCGGCGAGTGCTGTATCCGCGAGTCGTCTAAACGAGTTAATAGTTATTACAGCAAGCATGAGAAGCCACACAATTTCAATCGATGACAACCTTGATGCACAACGCCCACCAAAAAACAAAGCAATTAGCAACACTAAACATTGATTGTTGCCCTTCAGTTCGGTGTGATTCGATTGTGGACCCACACGACGGATGCTCAGAACCGAAATTGGAGCCCACCAACCTTTCAAATCCACAGAAGCATCGTTCTTGTCGTGAGAAATTTTGTCGGGAGCCGACTGAGGCGCGGCTCTATCGGGCATGGTGCGCACTTGGTTATGGCAGCGAAACTATAGGGCCGAGTGGCCTGCAACGAATGAAAGGCAATTGAACAACGAAATTACACTAAATAATCGATAAAAACGAAAAAGACCAAAAATTAGGACAAGTTTGGCACATTGCCAGAACATTAAACTGTTCCGCATATCGCAACCTACTGTAGTTATGCCCAGTTTGCAAAGCCATTTTCATGACCGTAGTGGCTTATTCTGATTTTTGAAGAAAAAAAACTAACCTTGATTATCGATCGTTTCTAAATTACATAAATTATTATTTCGTGCGTATAAGCTCCATCATGGCATAATATTCAATTTTGTTCAGTGCAAGTGTCTTTTCAGAGAATGCAGGCCTCAAAGAGTGGCGGAGCAGGTTCGTCTCTGCAAAACTCAAAGGGAAATGCGTCGAAAGCGTTGACCATCCAAGAGTACAAGCGTCGGCTCAGAGACAACATCCGCTCCCTCAATGATAACTTCGTCAATCTGATCTCTGCTGCGAAAGTGAGTCTAAATGCCTTGTTTCTCCCTCTCTGTTGTTTGACATTTCTTTCGATTTCAATTCTCTTGAAAGGGGAACACTAAGTGATTTTCACGGTTCCCGAAATTTTTCGACACCGAAAAATTGACCCCCTCGCATGCTCTAGAGTGAAACAGAGGTGGCTCAACAATTCACTCCTGACCAATTTCTATCACGCCTCTCACGATACGCTCGACATAGACTTGGCACACAGCCAAATTTTGAATTATATTTTATTGTGTTTTCGGATTCTATTAGGTCCAACTGAGATCCCTTGGAGGTATTATGCCATAATTATCATTCCTCACCGAGTTGCTGCAACTGTAAGGTGCAGCCCGTGAAGTTTGAGGCTCTTTTTCGATGGTTGAACGATGTTTCTGCGAAAAGTTTTGGCTTGGAGCTAGGGCTGAATTTTGATTTCCTATACAACTGTATTATTGGTTTTCCGATTATACCCTAGATTTGCATAATAATGGATTTTTAATAATACTAGAAAATCTGCCCCAAAAACCAAAAATCCCGCTCCATGAGGGTCTGCGCATGACCACAAGAATTCGAATGATACGTTTATGCTCTCCCAACTCGGGAGTTGAGGTAGTGCCGCCATGGATTTCAATTGAAAAGACAGTCAATTGACCATTTCACAATTGATTTCCTTTGTTCATCACCGGTTCATTCGTACCACTCACGGCGAATGAGTCGGCATTTTCTCATTCCACGACCATTTTACCCATTTTTTCCACGCTTTCCATTAAAACATGCCCTCAACTCCCGAGTTGGGAGAGCATAATCATATCATTCGAATCCTCGTGGTCATGCGCAGACTCTCATGGAGCGGTATTTTTGGTTTTTGGGGCAGATTTTTCAGTATTATTAAAAATACATTATTATGCAAATTAAAGGAACAATCGGAAAACCAATAATACAGTTGTATAGGAAATCAAAATTCATCCCTAGCTTCAAGCCAAAAGTTTTCGCAGAAACATCGTTCAACCATCGAAAAAAGAGCGTCAAACTTCACGGGCTGCACCTTACAGTAGCAGCATCTGGGCGAGGAATAATAATTATGGCATAATACCTCTAAATTATCTAAGTTGGACCTAATGGAACCCAGAAACATTGATAACTCCATTTCGAAAAAAATGATACCTGTGCCAAAGAAACGCCATTTTGGGCAGAGCCTCTCGTGAGAGGCGTGCTATAGCGTTAGCAGTGTTGCGTTGCAGATCAGTCAGGAGGATGCCGTCCACAAGTGTCCCAATGGGCGCATGGCCGAGCACAAGACGACCCAGTACGAGATGCGAGTGCGCGCAGCACTCATCGTAAGTTAACCTTAAACTTAATCTTAACTTACTAAGTTTGCTTAACTGCCTCCAGGAAAGGGCCAGAGCGAGTGAGTCTGCTATAGGACAGTTTCTTTGACAAACTCATTTTCTCTTGGCC
The DNA here is from genome assembly GCA_036245785.1 of Pristionchus fissidentatus. Classification (NCBI taxonomy): domain Eukaryota; kingdom Metazoa; phylum Nematoda; class Chromadorea; order Rhabditida; family Neodiplogasteridae; genus Pristionchus; species Pristionchus fissidentatus. Next base: position 3,722,020 of record BTSY01000006.1, read on the forward strand.
ACATTCTGGAGGTTGGACTGGGGTACGATGTATGCGTGGCGTAGTAGTTCCAGGATGAACAAATTCCGTATAATAACTACATTATTCTTTTGCGCCTTACGATCTAATTCAGCGAGCCAATCTGGCATCGCACGTCGAGTTTTCTTTCGGCGATTTAAAAAAAATCAATAAATTATTAATTAATTAAGTATTGCAGGTTCGAGCGTGCGATGAGTTGTCGAAGTTGACGAATGATCTGAAGGAGTTCCTCATCTTGCACGACTTCAACTTCCTCACTGAAGCCATCGCGAAAGCAGAGGTTAGTGATTTACAAAAAAAAAATCTAATTAAAATAAACTTTAAAAAATATATAAGCCTTGTGAAAAATGCACCGTGTACTTTCCAAATATTTCAATAGTAGGTTGAAGGGTAAGCCAAAACGTTGGTTGTGTTTTGGAAATTAAGAAAGACGTGCCAAAACCTTCGTAGGAATTTTCGAAATTCGATAAGATGATTTGAAAGTAGTTGGCTTCGCCTTTTTTCACGTTTGCCCAACCTCTCAACCATGGAATGATGTGATTACTTACGCATCTGAGACTTGCCTGAGCAATTAATATGCGGCGCACATTAATCATAATATTTCGTTTATTTCAGAGTGACTGTGACGAGAAGCTGAAGGTGCAACTCAAGAAGCACAATGATCTCCGAATCGATATTGCCAAGATCGTATTCGATGTGGACAAGGAACTTCAAGAACACTTCTCCTTGCGACCATGATTGATTGATTATCGATTGATTGTTGATTGATACCACTGCTTTACAAGACCACGCATTAGTATATCTGGTCGTGTCGGGAAGTGTTATCGATTGGTTTTCTCAGTTGTTGTAGATTGATAACATATTGTACATTTACGTGTCGATTCATAAAGATCTCCTTTCACGATGGTTGGGATGCAGTACGCAGGTACAGTAGTCCGTACATTTCACAAAGATTGCGGTTATTTACCGTACTGATATCGAATACTAGAGGGCAAGGATACCCTATACCTCTTCCAAGCCCTTCGAGCTAAAGCGAGCCATTCGGGTGACTCTTTCTCTCCATTGTGCATATTCTTTTCATGGTCGATTGGCGAGAGTGTGAAATCAGGGTTCAAAAAATCGAAATTAGGATTTATATTTAAAAAAAATATTTAGATGACGCATCCAATGCGTAATCCGTGGGCCGATTATGTGAGATATCGGGAGGAGAAAACAAAGAAGATCCGAATACCGACTCGGCCTAAAATGGAGATGCCCCAACTGGCTGTGTGGTTGAGAGGACTCGCAGCGGAGATGAGGTGAGCTGTGGGTTACGGTACTCGGTTACTGCAGTTGGTTATGGTAGTCGATTACTGTACTGTGTTACGGAACCCGGCTACTGTAGCGTGGTGATTACTGTATTTTATGGTTGCAGGGACATGGGCAACGAGCATCAAGCGAGCTGCATCCATGAGGAAATTGGCGAGGTTCGCAGGCTTTTTATCTTTTTCTATTTGTAAAATTGTTATTATTGTGCTCATTATGGTTCTTGGCATCCGCCATAATCTGAGGCTCAGATTTAGCACAATAGTTTGTCGATTGTAAAAGGTTTAAAATCGATCGCCCTAGTTTCCGCCTTTTGTCCTCACCATGCGCGTCCTTAAGAATCCCGATTGCGAACTAAATTTCCTCGCCTCAGTAATCGATTCTCAGCTCACTACAGTACCCCTTCAGTTGCATCTTCTCGTCAAGACCCCGTCGTCGTTCGACAAGAACGAGGCGAGGAAGGAGTTTCTCATGGCGGCACGACTCGCAGCGAGGAGGATCGATGTGAGGAGGGAGCAGTGCAATTGTGAGTTTAGAAATCGATAATTTAAAAAAAAGTTAATTTTTAATAATTAGAATAGATAATCTGACTCGAATATTAGTTAAGTATTCGAGTCAAATGCCCACTCTCGGAATGAAAAAAAACTAGTAATAATCCCCTTCCACCGTTCCTGAATCAGCGCCTCTAAAGCGATACTGATAAATATTATTATTAAAAAAGTAATATAATGAATTATATGTAAATTATTTGTTGGTGAAAATATTGATGGAATCCAACAAATTGAGAATTCCGAGCCAATGGCTCAGAGCCATCCTCATCTAAGCACTATTGTCTGACATAAATAATTATATGAACAGAAATAGTAGCGAATACGTGCGTATCTTAAAATTTACAGTAATCCCGCTCACGAGCGCGTCGTGTGAGGATCTCTACAACAAAGCCATCCACATATCCATGCAGCTGAATGTGAGCAAAATTTAAAACTTCATTTTAACTCCTAATAATAGAAAAGTAACCTTATAACACTGGTGAAATTCGGCTGTAATTGAAAGTTTGATCATCAAGGCTGTCTTGTTTAAAAATTGCCGACCATAATTTGTGCAAACTAAAGTCTATAATACTATTATGCAAATGAAATAAATAAATACAATCAATTTTCTCTCAGGATCTGAAGATGGCGGGTCTAACAGCGTTTGAGGCGGCCACGGCCACTGCCGACTGGCGACACAACGGGGAGACGAGTGTGGGATTCCTCGAGAGGGCGATTAGACTGCTGGAAGGAGAGGTTAATAGTCAGGTGAGAGATGTGGTTCATAACACCAAAGTGGCGCTAGATATTCGGTGGAATCCAAAGTGCCGGTCCGCATTTACAGCAAAACTTGAACATTTTGCTTAAAAGGTTGAACATTCCTGGAAAAGTGTCGGCGGTCCGCAAGTGGAAAAATTTGGAAATTCCTACTAGGTATGTTCCACCAAAAGGTATGTTCCAGGGAACAAACCCTGACATCATTTCGGATTTGCGCCTGGTTTAATATCCCTGCTGCAGATTTTTACCAAGCGTCTGCAGATTTTTCTGATGTAATCGGGCATGGGCTTTCAGTTAAACACAAAATTGAGAAAAAATATTTTCAAAAATATTTTCGAAAATATTTTTGAAAATATAAAATGTTGAAAAAAATATTTTTTAAACATTTTGAGCGCAAGATGGGTTTGCAAGCACTAAAATGTAAAATTGATCCGTTTCAAGAGTGACAGGCTAAAAATAAAACATTCTAAATTCTTCATGGAACAAACGATTTTGGTCAGGAATTTCCTAGCCTCAATGAAGGGGTCGGAAACGTGAAATTTGTTTTGTTTGTACTAGAGTTATCTTTGACAACTTTCGATTAATTGATTGACAATTCTCTCTCTCTCTCTCCAGTCGACCGCCTACTTCCACCTCATCCTCGTGTACGCGGAGCGGTGCAAGTGGCAGACGTGCCTGCATCTGCTCGACAACCTCTGGATGATACTCATGAAGTCGCGACAGGGGTACGATGGTTTGTGGTTAGGGGTACGGTAGTTTTCTACTGGGGATACGGTACTGCCTAGAGTGCGTGAAGGGAGACCATCGACTCTTCATTTCGCACACTCTCTGATCCTCCGACCGGTGAAGATAGTTTGCGAAATATTTTTATAATATGAAATATGAAAATATTTTCCCTGAATCCATTATTAAAAATTGGCTCCGATCCCCCTCCCCCTATACCCTTGCTTCCAAAGCAAAAACCACCTATTCGACGACGTCGACGGACATCCGTCTGTTGCCCCCCATTCACAGTTATAATTCTTGTACATGACTCTGACGGAATAAACTATGAATGAATGAATGAAATGAAGGCACCGTGATTTCACATCTCGCACTCTTGTACTGCCGCCTCTTATTTTGCAAATGTATACAAATTAGGCGAGATTACATTTCGTATAAATATGTACACCAAATGAAATTCAAAACAATCAATAATAATAAAAATACAGTAAATAAATAATTGTAGTTGTCTGCTGGTCGAATCGGCGCTCGTCGAGTGCGAGATCATGACCGCACTCATCATCTGCATGCAAAGTGTTAGTTTAAAAAATATTAATAAAATCATTTTACGATTCACGTGATACAAAAATGATTAAAAAATAACAGGCCCCTCAATATCATTTGTTGATTGTCAACTACTAGAGAAATGATTTATTGCGACGCGCAACGAGTTGTAGTAGCAAAGCAGTTTTTTCTCAATGTGCAAATCAATCTACAGTACCCCCCTTTCAGCCGTCTGAGGTGGCCGGTCGGCACAAGTGCATCTACGAGCTGTACAGCAGGCTGCACCCGGTGGAGGTACGGTATAAAACAGTTTATAGTTTATTGCCCACTCGATCGATCCGCTCGAAATACGGTATTATTTTGTCAGGTTCACATGTCTCTGCTGGAAGAAGGCAAGAATGAGGAGGCGGAGGAGTACAGGGAGCAGGTTCAGGTGAGATGCAAACTTTTTGTTTCCACAACGGGTTCGACCCCCGCCCAGGTTAACTATGCCATCAATCCCCCATCGGTAGATTTAAAATTTGTAGAAAAGGCATTGATTTCACAAGGTACCGTTCCCCCTTAAGTATGACCGGCAAAAAAAGCCTGAACTCGTAAGCGCGGTGGTTGCCGGAAGATTAGTCGCTTGTCGACATAAAGACTCCGGTAGCGACTTTACCTTTTTTAATGTGTCCACCCCCTCTCATCACATTTTTTCTTTCAATTAACGGAAAAGGGGGGTGGCTAACGCAAGGAAACACGCGTGCAGCAAGAATGGTCAGACTGCAATACGCTTTCCTCTAATAAATCACAACTATTTATTCCGCCAGGATTATGGGGTTTCCTGCAGATGATTGTTGATGGGAAATTGGTTTGATATACTAATTGATTAATATTTATTTGAAATATGCTAATTAATTTATGTTCAGACTCGCCGGAAACGAAATCACGCGTGGAACGAGATCCCGGAGGAGTGCTGTCTGGAGGAGGAGCTGTTCTGGCTGGTGAAGGACATTGTCTGGATGATCTACTACGGCGAGGTACGGTACCAATCGATAATTCATCATACCATATTTATTCAATATGTGTATCCCATGCTGGAAAAAAAATTGACTTGCACTCGGTTCGGTATCCATAAATAAGTCAGAATTCATCTTAACACAAATCGTGGGTGCATATTCGAGCGTAACTTTCTATGACTCGGGATTAGAACAATTAAAAAGGGATAATTTTGCTAAAAAAAATAGGTAAATTCAGCGAATTCACTTTGAGATTTGCACTAAGGGTGCACTTTAGCCATCAAAGTTACTTGGCAATATTACTCTCGTAGTTATGCGAGAATGTATCAGAATAGACTAGTGTTGGTTCATTGATAGAGTACAAACCACTACTCAATGCAGGGATATACTTTGGCATAGTAATAAGTCATGCATTGCTTATCTTTCGAACATCCGATCTCATAACCTTACATACATAATAACCATTATTTTTATCTTGTATATACTACATTTCTCATATCCTTCTCCTCTTCCCTATTGATCTTTTGCGCCCCATAATGTTTTACTGCTAATGTTTTACTGCTTCTAGTGCTTTCCCAGATATATCATTGCGCCGAGCCGTTTATTTTTTTCATACCTATAACGAGAAAATGCGGATACCCGTGCATTTTTACTCTGAAGTTTACGGCGTAATCGACGTACCCACAGAAGCATTCGCCGAAATTAAAAAAAAAGTGTCTCATCACCATTCTTTTATCGTCTTGCCATTTTCGGAATTGATCTTCTTTAAATTGTTTATATTCTACATTATAATTAAATAAATGTGAATTAGTTTAGGTCGATAATCTTGAAGCGACGCTGAACGACCGAGAAGTCATGGAGACGTTTCCCGAACATTCCAAGAAGGTATTTTGTTTTATTTTTAACAAGATTCCCCTTCACGTGTTCAGTTCCTTTTGTACACTACAAGTTTTCGATTCCGGGGAAGGGGGGGGGGTGTCACAGTAAACCACGACCTGGTCAAAGTAATAGCAATATTGTTTAGCCTTTTATTCACAGATCCAATGAACATGTCGTTTGTTAGAAAGTTTTTGTCGTGATTATCGACAGTCGCTGCATAAACACGTGTCGCTTGCAGCTGATTCCGCTGGTTGCTGCACGTGCTGCAGCCGAGGACAGCTGGATGCTGCCGTACGACCCGTCCCGAGCGCTGCTGCAGCCGCAGCTCGTCGAAGATCCGGCCACCGAGGGTACGGTAATATGGTTCTGGAAGGGGAGTACTGTAGTTTGTGGTGGTGGAAATGCAGTGATCATCTTTTGCAGAGAATAAGTTGGAGGAGGAGGAGAAGGGTGTGCTAGGCGAAGCGACGGGGAAAGAAGAGGAGGAAGAGGTCGGAGAGGAGGACGCATCTCCCGACAGTAGTGAGTGGCTGCTCATTTCCGCATTCTGCGCGGTACCCTATTCTGTCTAGGATACTGTATTGCACACCGTAGACACATTACCGTACCCGAGCACTACTCATTTGAGCGCGAATTTCTCGAATTTCGACAACAAAGAGCAGTCATTTCCGCCTAGGCCCCATAATCTATTTTTTATCGCCCTAATTCAATTGTGTTCATGAGATACATTGAATTGAATTGAAATAGGTGAGCGGGAGGGCGAGCGTTCGTGGCGCATGGGGCGATTCCTCGAGGACAGAGGAGAGGGCGAGGCGGTGGAGGAGAATTCAGAGGTACGGTAACGCATAGTGAGAGAGTACGGTAGAATTACGGTAGCTAATCTAGCTGAGAGAGGAGCTATTATTATACGCTGCTCACGAAAACACTAATGCATACAGTACTTGTGCACTACGATAGGAGCTACTATACGTAGTCCACTGTACTCTCAAAGGAATAAGTCCAATCATGATATGTCGAGACGGATAGTGAAAGTCAATCTTACAATTGATAGTGTGCGAAAAATGAGAGAGCGCGCCTCGTTCCAGCGCATTATTTCTAAAATTTGAGTCTCAAACTCTCCGCTCCTCTACGGTGTTTCATTATCGAGTTTTGTCTCTTTTAAACTAATCTACCGTATTCCACCGCAACCTACCGTACTCAGGAGGCGCCGGTCGTAGTCGAGGCTGCGGCATCAGCGGAGCAGAGCACGGCGCTGCGCACGCGCCGCAAGACGATGCGGGAGCGTATCGAGGAGAAGATGAGTGCGGAGACGGAGGGAGACAAGGTATGGAGTTAAGGATTAAGGATACTAGCGATAGGAGTAAGGACACTATGTATACTGAGAATTAACGGCATAGGCCAAAAAGTGGATAGATTTCGACAGACAAAAAAAATGCCTGATCAAATTGACCCCTAAAACGATGTCACCGAAAATAGCACAGAAATGTAAAAAAAAAAATCAAAACCTGCCCAGGGCAGGCTGCCCTACCAGATTGTCCATGCTATTTTACTTTTTGACCTCTGATTAACGGCATGCAACAGTCGGCGCGGGTCCACTGAAAAGGGATCGGAGACAGTTGAATATTACCAGCTACATTTTGATGTTGCTTCAGGAAATCCAACGAATACGTGACGAAGCGATGATGAGAGAGAAGGAGAAGAGGGAGAGGGAGGAGGAGGAGAAGAAAAAGGAAGAGGACAGGGAGGGAGAGGAGAAGAGAGTAGAGGAAGAAAAGGAGAAGGAAGAAACGAAAGTGGAGGAGAAGGAGGATGATAATGAGAAGAAGGGAGGTAAAAAGAAAGAAGAGAGGGAAGAAGAGGAGAAAGAAGAGGAAGAGGAGGAAAAGGAAGAAGAGAGAAAGAAGGAAAATGAAGAGAAGAAGGAGAAAATGAGAGACCCACTGGGAGCTATGAAAGAGTAAGTATTGTACATGATACTGCCTTAATGCGGTTAAATATTGTTTGAAAACTAAAATAATTTTAATATATGGAACATTTCAGTTCATCCGATGAATCGCCAATCCGGTCTCCTTGAGGTACAGTAACCTTGAGACACAGTAATCTCTCGAGGTACGGCAGCTAATTGTTTTCCGAACGGCTATATGTTTATTTTACATTGTTTAATGCATTTTATAGTATACAAAATATTTATTTGAAAGAGTATATCGATACATTCCTAGACCCTGTCAATTTTACACTTGTTAGTGCTTTCATGTCATAAATCTTTATGCATAATCACTGGGTTGGAATTCAAGGTTGTTATGAAAGAAAATGTGTGCACTAAGAAAACATTTTTTCTATAACGATTCAAAATAAACGAAAAAATTTCCGGTAAGAAAACATTTTTGAGCCATTATTATGAATAACGTAATGCTAGTACCAATAAGTTGTCAGGGAGCTAAGTCTCTATGCTTCCTTACTCAGAATTGATCATTTGGAGCTCGTTCTCAATGTTCTATGGTTTCCCAGCAGTTTAGGTGAAAGCAATGGTTATGCAATGGATGAGTCATCCCCAATGTCATAGTCTTTCTCTCCAAGTTCTGGTTACCATAGCGATTTGTGCGTGCTATTCAGTCGCCTTCCTCCTTTTCTCCTTCCTCCCCTTCCATATTCCCCCTCCGTCTCCGGTCTCTCCTCCCATCCCCTTTTCTCTCCTCCCATCCCCCCCTTCCACTCTCCCCTAATCTATCGATATCTCTTTCTTTCTCCATCTCTATCACTCACCACTACTCATTGACCTGTTTCGACTATCTCTCATCTCTTCTCAATTCCCGTCTCTACTCGCATTTCACACCCTACAATTAACAAAAGGCAGCGACAATTTTCGTGCAATCCTACCCCGTCGAAGTGGATTCCAAGGTGAGCAAATTATAATAATGTGAAAGTAAATAAAAAAAGAAGGGGTTTTGGTAGGCATTATGGGAATAGTTTGGAGTTTATTGATTTGTTTTGCGAAATAGATAACGCGAAGTGCACGACAAGTTCATGTTTCAAGGCACGAAATGGTCATTGATTTTGTATACTAGGGGGCTGGTGTGAAGACGATATTGTTAATTATTATTAATTAATTTAATTGTTTTATTAATTAAAGTAGATGTTGTATTAGATGGAAACGGACGCGCAGTTGTCGCTGAAGATGTTCGTGATAGAGAAGAAGATTGGGAAGGGGCAGTTCTCGGAGGTCTTCAGGTATCTTTTATGAAATTGAGTAAAACAAAACATTTTAAATGCATTTGAAGGAGAAAAAATCAATTTGAGAGTGAAATTTGTGATTTAAATCTATTTACCTTCACCTGAAATGGTATTTGCGAAATTATGAGACCAAGAGTTGTATTTCGAAATCCAGTTTTGTTATGACGCACTTACTTTTCGATATGTCATCATAATAACAAGAGGGTACATTGCTGGCACGTGGCCTATTAGTAGATGACATTTTGGAAAATTGTTGAGGTGGAATCTTCGATTAAAAAACTAGGAGAGTAACGTGGAATGCGAAGTATGATAATTTCAGAGCGAAATTCGAGCCTTCCGAGCCGGGTAATTATCCCGTTCAGAGTGGAGCCGCTGTTGCGCTGAAGAAGATTCAGGTGACTTCTTCCCACTTGTGTTTTGTATGCTATACACCGTATACTCTAGCAAAACCTGTGGGAAAACGGAATCCAGAACAGGACTTTCTCATTTTATAGTAATTAGGAAAACAACACACACTGACAACATTTTGACTTTTTGAGGTGAAATCAACTAAAAATCAGAGAACACTTTCGTCTTTTAGGTACCTAACTTTTGGTCTGTGATCTGTAGTTTGTAGTTTGACTATGGAATAAAAAGAGGTTTTTTAGAGAAGGTTGTGAGTGACACTGCAGGTATTCGAGATGATGGACCAGAAGGCGCGGCAAGACTGCATGAAGGAGATTGACCTACTCAGGTAGCTTATATTGATTTATTGATTACTAAATGACTCGTCAATTATCCAGCATTATACGCATACAATGCTACGAACATTCGAAAATGTATTGTTTACATAAGGCTAGGTTACACGCAAAAGTGGTCATGAATCTTCCTGGTGGTAAAAATCGGGGGATTTTTTGTCCCTTTCAATTCAATTTCAATTCAATTCAATTTATCTCATTTACACTTTTAACTATTACATGTGGATCATTTGACTTTGTCAGGATCGTATAATTTAATGAGTGTAAGATCACTCAGGTTATTGTTCAAAATATGTGCATAATTTAAAAAAAAACTAATAACTTTTATTCTATGCCAAAATTGATTAGTGATTCAAAATGTACGAATGCGTTAGAACTACATAGTGTTGATGCAGTGCCTATTCAGACAGCTGGACCACGTGAACATCATCCGGTACTACGCATCATTTATCGACTCGAATCAACTCAATATCGTACTGGATCTAGCAGAGGCGGGAGATATGAGTAGAATGATACGGGTCAGTCAAAATGAAATGTACAAAATTCGAAATTCCCAAAATTCGAGATGCTAGTCCAGGAAAGATTTGGGATTGGTTTAGTTCAACACGAATTTGACTGAATAATATTTTTTTCTTTTTTTTCTCTTTTATCCGATCATTACTACACATGTTGACGCACCGTGCGGTGTACGATAAATAAATAATAAACAAAATTACGAAGGAATAATACTGAAAAAAACCATATGTGTGACGCCACGTGACTCAAAGGTAATGTCTTGCAGCACTTCAAGAAGGAGGGTCGACTTATTCCCGAGAAGGCGATCTGGAAGTATTTCGTGCAGCTGGCAAGGGCATTGCACCACATGCACAGCAGGAGAATCATGCATAGAGGTCGGACTACAGTATATTCTTTGATTTGTGTGATACAACCGGCGATTATGGGCTGAATTTTTGAACAGGGAGAAGAAAAAAATGCTAACTCCCCAAAGTTATGGAGTAAAAGTGTTCGACTTTCACGGTAACTTCGCGCAGTGTCGTCTATTTCGGTGCCTCGATTATGAATAGCGATAGGAGCTCATTTATGACAGTCTTCATTTGGCACTGTAATGCGGTGAAAACGAGGAAAAATAATAATTTATTTACGAGAAAAAACTGTTGTTGTTCAGACATCAAGCCAGCGAACGTCTTCATCACTTCGACGGGCATCGTCAAACTGGGCGACCTCGGGTTGGGTCGATTCTTCTCCTCGCGCACGACAGCAGCACACTCGCTCGTTGGCACACCCTATTATATGGTAGGTATAGATTATCGATTTTTTTCCGGTTCACTTTTTCTTATTGAGTTGTCTTGCACACGCAACGCAAATTATGCTACTTTTTGGAAAATGTAGATTCAGAAGATCTTTGATCCCTAATCTTTCGCAAATGTTGATTCTTGATTTCTCGTCTCTTTCAGATGTTGAGATTTGATTTTTGATCCTTTTTTCCAGTCGCCAGAGCGCATCCAGGAGTCGGGGTACAACTTCAAGAGTGATCTGTGGTCGATGGGCTGTCTGCTGTACGAGTTGGCCGCCCTCCAATCGCCCTTCTACGGCGACAAGAGGAATCTGTACTCGCTGTGCAAGAAGATTCAGGTACGGTAGAAAAATGGAGTTCGGTAGGGGATTAAGGTACCGACCTATGACATGCGATTTTGTTAAATTCGAGTTGACAATTTTATAGTCAATAAATATCTAAACTCGGGGGGGAAGTCGATCATACATTTTCGTAGACCGATATTTTCTGTGCCCAACCAGTTTATAAATTCGCAAAATCTGATTTCAAGACTCGAAACAGATCTAGAAATGTGCGGGAGATCAATATTAGTGCAAATAACTCCTTATCGGACCAGTTTCCATCAGCTTGAGGTATAGATCTGGCCAGTTAACTGGTCAGAAATTGCGTAATTTTTTGTTGGATGAAATCAACTGGTGGTGTAGATCAGACCAGTTTTACTTATTTTTCCGACCAGTTAACTTGTCAGAAAAAAAAACAGTATTTCTTGTCGGACGACAAGGAGCTGACTGAATATCAATCGCCTCGGTGTTACTGGATGGCAGATCGTCATTATCGATTGATCTGCCTTTCCAGTCGTGCGACTACCCGCCACTGCCGGCGGACGTGTACTCGGAGCAGCTGCGCGGACTGGTCGCCAAGTGCATACTCGCCGAGGCGGACAAGCGACCGAACACGCAGGAAGTGAGACCGATATATTATAAATTCACAAACACTTCTACCAAATAATAAAACGTTCCGCTCCTAAACAACAGACATGGCTGCGAGAGAGACACGCCGAGGTGCAGAAAGAGAGTGCAAGCTCGAGTAGTCCATTTCATGAACGTATAAGTTCAAAATTGTAATATCGTTTCCCTTTTAATTAGCATACCGTACTCCTGAGCTTTTCTGCCATACTATACCGTATGCCCTCGAATACCGCACTCCTAAGCAGCGAATATTTTAAATTGAATTGACTACCTTGCTCAAGATCCTAGAGAGGCGCTGTGGCAATTCATTGTCTTTTACTGTTTAAAAAAATGCCGATACAAACTTCTCAAAGTGACTATTGGCGATATTATGCTGAGCATACGGTATATTTGGCGCACGGTAACCGCTCGATGCTTGCAGGTGCTTTCGCTGGCGGAACAGATGAACGCGCACTTCTCCGGGCAGCCTGCGCAACCCGTGCCGATCTGAGCCTACCGTACCCCCACCATGTGTCCCTACCGTATCCCCGAGAAATACTGTACCCCCACGAGATGTAATGTAGAAATATCCCTATTGTGTTCCCGTACCCCTACGAGATGTACTGTAGAATTATATGTACCGTAATCCTTTATCCTCCACCATGCTCCCCTCTGCAATTTTTTTTGTACCGTACACCGCAGTGGTACCGTATCTGTTCGTACATCTGTGACATTTTTCGAGGCCGAAACGTAGAGATTGATGAATCTATTACACCAAAACCGTGCCTCATTACCGGTGGTGACTATGTAGCAATGCGTTCCCCTATTTTCCCCTTATTTTTATCTATTAATGATAAAATGTTATTTTGCAATCCCTTCAAATCAATCACCAGCACCGGTTTGCACTTCCGACTAACAGTACCTCACGAATGTGCGTAATTGATCAATTGATTATTGATTGCCAGATGGGATTCACGAGTAGAGGATTATCGATTGGAGTGATCTACTCACTCATTCTGTTGATATCGTCGGAGGAGTGTTTGTGGATACAGAAGATGACGAAACGCGATGTGAAGATGAATGTAGGTCACACCAAATTTGTAGGGTTTGAAATTCGAGTAAATAATTGGATGTCTCTGCGCCGGTCTATTTGCGAGAGAGCGCATGAAGAGTTTAAGAGTTTAATGCCGAATTTAAGAGTTTAATAGAGAGGCAAGCAGGAGAGTATGCAAGCGAGAGATTGTGTTAATTATCGCTGGGCAATGCATATTTATTGATTAAAAATCGATTTCATCGTATCGGAATGGGGATAAACTGTAGGTTTGGCTGGAGTATTGCACGCCCATATATACGTATTACATGATTAGCGAATGGCTATGATTATCTATTGCCTGAGCTACCGTATCCGCAGTATGATTATCGATTGCAGGTTGTCGGGGAGGGACTCCACCGTAATCTGCTCGTGTCCGCTCATCTCGAGAGCAACGAGCGATTCGTCGAGTGCCGGCTGTTGTACAGTCTCAGAGTGCCGCAGGGCATGTACTTCGACTCGGACAAGTTAGTACTTAAATCAATTCCATATATCAGCCGCCGTACCAATTGGGGGTCAGTCCCGTGCTCAGTCCCCGTGAAAATAGCACGGGGAATCGAGAGACGCAGACACACTCTACGGGACTGAGGGAGGGACTGAGGATGGGACTGAGCGAGAGAGCGACGTTATGTAAGAGGGAGCAGAGAAAGAGAGACAGAATCGAGAGAGGCAAGTTCCCTCTATTAGTGCAATAAGAAATTTGGAAAGTGTGAAATAACTCGATTGGAAATTGATATATCTATATGTTTGAGTAAGCTATACTCAAGTTTTTAGGACAATATCTCATTAGCAAAGTGTCTAATTAGCACTCGGTTCTCGGTCGATCCCGTCCCTTGTAGACAGTCAGTCCCGAATAGGATTGAGAGTGGTTATGTGATCACTAATAGAGGGAACTTGCCTCTCTCGATTCTGTCTCTCTTTCTCTGTTCCCTCTTATATAACGTCGCTCTCTCGCTCAGTCCCATCCTCAGTCCCTCCCTCAGTCCCGTAGAGTGTGTCTGCGTCTCTCGATTCCCCGTGCTATTTTCACGGGGACTGAGCACGGGACTGACCCCCAATTGGTACGGCGGCAGGATCATGCTTAGGGATGATGTGCATTCTTATCTCTTCTGGCAGTGTATTTGCTTGATAAAAAAAGCAACTTTGTAGTAATAACATTGTTACTGATTAAATGATCTTAGATAGCAACCGGGAAAATGATACCAGGATAAATGCATACCCGAGAACCCTATCGGTCAGGGATGAGAAACTGGCTAATAGCTTTAGCTAATTGTAAGGCTATGAGAGCATAGACCACTCACAGAGAAATAAGTGTACGAATCCATTTTTTTGTGATTCTGGACTACCGCGGGGCGATTTCGAAAGTTTAAATATTGAAAGAATGAATGAAATATGCCGCCTCCTTCCTCCAACCGAAGTCAGTAGGCTTTGAAAGCCGTCGTTCGGTAGAGTTCTGCTTTCAGAGACTTACTTCCCTCACGGGGGCTCAAAGGCCGATAAAAAAGCGGTCCGATAATAAGCTGCACTTGCTACGGTATAATGCTTGATGTAGTCCACAATTTTCTTCGCAATACCGTAGTAAGCAATGGGAATTTTACGCATTGCGCTCGTGACCATTATCTGTTCATTTCTCTTGTAGAGGATCTGAATTTTTGAGCCCCCGTGTCCCTGTGAGCAATGACCCTCCCCAATAAATTACTACAATAAATAATGCATTGTTGAAATACCTTGATGAATAGGAACCATACTGAATATCCTTAATGAAATAATCTATTGATAGTACTGTATGATTATCGATTGATATTACTGTATGAGTGTTACAGTGTGAATTCCTCGCTGCCCAACCACGCGATGTACTCTCGTCACTATTTCGACGTCGAAGCGCCCGCCAAGGACTCCAAGGAAGTCCAGGTACAGTAGTTCCACCGAATGATGGGCTACGGTAACCCTTCCATTAAGGAATACGGTAGTCGAGATAGAGTCAGGTAGGATAGACTGCAGTAGTCCTCCAATTTGCGGGTTACGGCTTGAACTGAAATTTATTGGACATTAGTGGATACCTGATCATCAATCAATCAATTTTATCATGCCAAAATCATTATGAGTGATTCTAGTCTAGGTAGAAACCGTGCACCCGAGCCTGTCAGTATGGACTCCGCCCACTCGTTGACCTTCTATGACTACGATATTCCGCAGATATCGATCGTCTCCACCCGAATGAAGCGCAAGCAGTTCATCATCACCGACCACTTCTCCGTCCCGATCCACGTCCGGTACCATTCGCCGGACGCGGCCGGCGCCGCTACCGTACACCCGCCCCGGCTCCTGATCGATTGCCCCGCCGACTACCGTATCCACTCGTTGCAGCACTGTCCCACGGCGAGCGCCAAGTCCGTGCGCTCCCTAGCCGAAAAATGGGTAATTATCGATCCGTTGACCGTATCCGCACCAGTTACCGTATCCATACCGACCGGCAATCGATCGATGCTGCCTACAGTAGTCACGGTCACCTTTGCTGTAGTTGCTTGCTCGTTGCTGTTCCTGGCGAAATCGCTATTTATTTCGTAGATTTATTGATTTTTATTGATCCATTACGGTAATTTTGAGTGCTTTACGCGCCGGGAATCTCACTTATAATTGTTGGTTTTACCGTCATCTGCCATTAATGTGTTGTACATACGCACGGGATAAATATTATTGGAATTTATCAAAATACGGAAAATGTACGAGGGAAAGCATATAGAAAATTGCTTGATTCCGCAACAAGCCGTAATTACATTGTTCTAAATTTCCAGAGGGTTAAAATGAGTGTTTTCTTAGATCTCTTAGGAAGTTTTCAATCACGAGTACTGTTAATTTCATCTTTTTTTAGTCCAGAAAATCTCAGAGCTTGTGGAGTTCCTCTGCTATCAACATTACTTGCGTCCTCTTTACATAGTTCCATGGTTCACGTTTGACAAGCCTCTTGATAGTAGAGTTTGAAATTCGGGTAAATAATTGGATTAGCCCTCTTTATTTCACACACTCTCTCACCTATCGACCGGCCTAGATAGTGTGTGAAATGAAGAGAGCTAATCCAATTATTTACCCGAATTTCAAACTCTACTTGATAGGAGGCCACATCATTCCACAGACCGGTTATCCTTACAGAAAGGCCTTTGGAGTGAGAGAGAGAGTGTGTGAAATCGAGAGAGACCCTCTCACTTTTGCACACTCTCTCGCTCCAACCCTGGTCTGTATGTTTGGAATCATGTGAGACGTGAGAGAGTGTAATGCTGCGCAAATTTCATGGGGTGCCAGGTGCAAAACAGTTTTATGCACCCTTTCATAACTTTTTTTCCTGGTGAACCCACAACTTCCAAACTTGATACAGGGATTGCAAGCCATGTTAGGAACGTTTTCCTTTTTGAATGGAACGATTCCGCTCAGTTTGAGTAGAGTTACACGACTTTTCCACCTTCTGAGGGTGGAATTCCATCCATGAAATTTGCGCAGCATAAGAGTGAGACTGGCATTTTCTCATGCTGTTTTTCTTCATTTCCATCATTTCCATCCTTTCCATCCTGGAGTGTGGAAGGAAAAATTCCAGTCGAGAGTATTCTCTTTCACACACTTTATCACTCCCTGACCGCTCTCTGGAGGCTTGGACCCATCTCTTGCTCTCCGCTCCTAACCCCATCTGGATCTCCTTTTCTCTCTCCGTCTCTCTCTCTCTCTCTCTCTCTCTCTCTCTCTCTTCTCCAAGTTTTCCGTTCCCTGATTTATCTCCTCTTCTTTCGCTTCCTTCTGCACTATGTCTTCCCCAATGACGCTCCTCAATCCCTCCATTCTCTGCCTAGAAATTCCCGCCTAAAATACGATTATCCTTTCTTTCTTTCATTTTTTTATTTTCGTAATATTTATGTTTACTATCTCCTCTTTCTTTTTCTGTGCATCCAAAAAAATATTTTGAGGAAGATACATGCCATTTTCCAATCCTTTTTTTCTTTCTTTGAATTCATACAAATATTTTTTTGTGCGGAGTTAATGCAATTTGTCTACTCTCGTCCGTTCTTTCACTGCGAACAAAGCCCATGCTGCTTTCACATACTAAAGCGATATGAGGTTGGTGGAGATTTATTCAATTTGCGGGACGTATGAATGGGGGGAAGAATAAGGGAGAGGAACGAGGAGATCCCCTCCCGATGGATGGATGCTCTCTCTCCTGAATGAATGGGACGGATATACGCGGCTAATATCTCTGGATCTCTCCTCTTTTCTCATGTTCTCTCGTACTAAAAAGTAGAGTGCGAAATGTGAGACCACGGTATCTTCATTTCACACACTCTCTCACCTATCGACCGGTCTAGAGAGTGTGCGAAATGAAGAGGCCGTGGTCTCACATTTCGCACTCTACTAAAAAGGCTGGCGGTGGGAAGGCTGTCTTTCCTCATTACCTCAAGAACATTTCCCATATTGACCGTGATTATTCCCAAAATTAAAGGGACAGTAAAGGCAACGTTGAATTCCCGCAAATTTCAAAGGTCTCGCAACGATTTTCGTACCGCGGGAAGAAACAAAAGCATAGGGTGGGTATCGAACCCACGACCTCACGATTGCTATGCAAGCGCTTTACCGCTTCTCCACTTGAGCTGATATCATATAGGACGCACACTATCTCTATCCCTGCGTCGATCGGGGAAAGTGGATCAAATGAACAAGAATTTGAGTGTTTACTGTCCCTTTAAGTCCGGTTTTTTCTCATGTGAAAATTCAAATTTGAATTTCCACAATTGGGTATCTCTACTCACTAGGTCTGATGAAAAGCATTTTAAAAAATGGGAAAAAAGCTTTATTTTAATCAAAACTTATTTTAAGATGGCATTTTCCCCCAAAAAATCGGTTCTTATCCAGCCTAGTGCCGATGGTTCTTGAGGCTTTTTCATGAACTGTCAAACTGCTTTACGCACACTAGGAAAGTTTTTAAAATGTCTATCTTTACAAGTCGAGATATTGCGGGACTTCAGATTTGCATTTTCCACCTGTTAAATTTTAGCAGCAGCATTATTAGTATTTTTTAAAAATTATATTCGTTTTTTGTTGGTAAAATGGACGAATAAAACTGCCCGCAAAAATGGCCCTTTGCATCTCTAGTACAATCATACATCATTCTCTTGTCCATATCCCCTCTCTCATTTCTCCGTCTCTCTCTCTCTCTCTCTCTCTCTCTCTCTCTCCCACCCTCTTTCAGAGACCCCATAAGCGTGTGCGCGCGCCACGACATCCCGCCTTCTACGGGGATCGATGGCATAGTGGGAGTGACCACTCTCCCTTCCTTCCTCCCCCCCCCCTCTCTCTCTCTCTCCGAAGCCTGCCCGCGCGCTAACTACATTACGAGCCGCGGTCCCCCGGAGGCGCCATCCAGTCCCCAATGTGCACACCAATGTCGTTGATTGTCACCAGACTACCCCCCGTTCTTTCAGTCCATTTTGTATTTTTCCTGGCAAAGTGCCAAGATGTCACACACACGTGCTTTTTTGCCTTGCTGTTTGCTGTCTGCCTCAATGTCCATGCTGTCGTTCTCTTATCTTCGTTATTTCTGGGTCATCGGTGTTTGGATTTGGAGTTGAACACCAATGAATATAATGTGGTGTTAGTTTTCGGAAAAAGGCCAAGATTTGAATTCCCGCAATTTCTTATCTCAGTTCTCCGTGGAGCAATCGACTAAAAATTTCGTTTATAGGTGTAAAAGGGTCGAAAATGTTATATTCGAAGTTTTGAGTCGATTGCTCCGCGGAGAACTGAGATGAGAAATTGCGGGAATTCAAATCTTGGCCTTTTTCCGTTTCCTTTCTCCGAAAACTAACACCACATGACCCTACAGCCATGGGGCCAGGATGAGGGAATGTGCAAAAGTGAGGGAGCCTTTCTCGATTACACACTCAGAGAAAAATTCCTTCGTCGCATGCATGAAGTAATGAATTACTTCTGTGGAAAAAGGCTAGAACAGCAATCGAAGTAATTGAAAAAAACACAGTTATAGTGTATTTCCACAGAAGTAATTCATTACTTCATGCATGCGACGAAGTGATTTTTCTCTGAGTGCACACGCTCTCTCATAGGGTTGGTCAAATAAAAAAAAATCTGCGCTAGGCGGCTGGCGAGAGAGCGTGTGAAATGAAGAGAGCAGGAACCGATAAAACCAACCCTACTCTCTCATTCCAAAAACCCCTTTCTCTAAGATTTACCGCCCTGTGTAATTATGTGTGGCACGTTAGATGAACTCAGTCCGAGAAGAAACCACAACATTTTCCCCCACTACCATGCAATTTTCCGCGCAAATATCCGTAATCCCCACGACTCTCATCCACAGAGAAAAATGTATGTCATATATGCCTCCTGAACTGCGTTTGTAAGTTATATATAACATACAGTATGTTAAATATAACATACAAACGCAGTTCAGGAGCCATATATGACAGACATTTCTCTGAGTGCCCCTACGCGCCACCATTTTTTTCTCGTTTCCTGCGCCTC
Source organism: Pristionchus fissidentatus (assembly GCA_036245785.1). Classification (NCBI taxonomy): domain Eukaryota; kingdom Metazoa; phylum Nematoda; class Chromadorea; order Rhabditida; family Neodiplogasteridae; genus Pristionchus; species Pristionchus fissidentatus. Next base: position 3,741,587 of record BTSY01000006.1, read on the forward strand.
TTCTTTTTCGTCTTTAGCGCTTGCTCAATGCGCAATCCACGCATGGTCGTGCGTGCAATTTGCGCCATTTGCATGCATTTGTCTTTTTTCTGTCTTTTCTTCTCGAGACTTCGAAATTCGATTTGAAATATTATAAATTTATTTAGAAGAAATAAACTTAGGATGGTCGAGGGCTCATCTCGGGAGCCGCAACTGAACCAGTACAGATGACTCGACGTCATGTGTATCTCGCGAGGTGAGCGATTTTTGAGCCGGCTATTTTCCAGTTCCAAACGCAGTTCCACAACGTCACCGTGTAGGACCAAGTTCGCACTAGGATTTGTTTGGGGCACGTTTCAGAACATTTCAAGACTCTTATTTTCGAGTGCCTAAACGGCAGTTCAGAGACGTGAAAAACGCCGTGAGAAATGCGCGGAAAATAGAGAAGAATGATGTGGGTTTTTGGGACTGAGATTTTTTCGTTCTCTCTCTCTCTCTCTCCAGTGCCCAACACGAGGAAAAGTGTCGAATTCTGCTCCATTTGTTGTTTATCGGGCGTTGAATCCTTGCGAACGCACAAATTCATCCTCGAATCATCTTTTTTTCTTTTTTTTGTAACGGGAATCCCTCCTTCTTTAAAAAAGAGCAAATCCCCACACATTGTTTAATTACCCGAATTTCTTTTCCGCATAGTTATGTTAATTTTGAGTTGTTCTATCTGTCCACTATGACAATTCTCTAATCTGAAAAAAATCACATGGATCAGGACGCAATGAGAAAGTTCACTTACCTGTAATGCTGCGTTTATTGTCGCTGTGGGGTCAGACATGGTCTCATCATTCCGTACACTCTCTCACCTACCGACCGATCGAGAAAGTGTAAAAAATGAGACCGTATCTGGCCCCTCAGCGACGATAAACGCACCAAAAGTGAAAGTCACTAAAAATAAGAGACATTTCAATTACTGCTGTCCTTATCCTAATGACTTTTTTTTCTGATTCTATCGCCCCGTCCTACATGTAATCGGGAGCCCTTCCGCTCTCTCTCTCTCTCTCTCTCTCTCACTCTATTACACCGGCCACTCGTCCACATCCAATCAATTTTCCCGAAAAAATCATTCAATTCACATCAATCCACCACCTCCGTCTCCAGAAAGGGGTCATGGGCTAGAGAGCGTGCAAAAGGTAGGCGGGGCTTCCCATTATTTCGGTCCGATCCCATTCTGGAGCGTCAATCTTGGCGAAAATGTGAGTTGGCGTGATGGGTTTGCGCCACATCATTCCACAGGCCGGTCAACCATCCAGAAAGGCCTTTGGAGTGAGAGAGCGTGTGAAATCGAGAGGGACTCTCTCACTTTTGCATACTCTCTCGTCTTAACCCTGGTCTGTAGGTTTGGAATCATGTGGCGCCGAATCAATGGCTGCGCCGCCGTAGAATGAAGTACTGGCCATTTCATTTCTGTGGAGCGAAGGAGGGGAGGAAGAAGGAAATCCTCCTTGAGAAGGAGAGAAGAAGAGGAGGAGAAGGAGAGGGCCTTCCGTCTTTCCCTTCCCTCCTCAGACTTCTCTCCGTTTTACACACTCCTGTGTCTCCTCTTCTTCCTTCTCCTCCCCTTGTACCCCTCCCTCTCTCTTCATTTCAACTCTCGAAACCGAGGGCTGTTTGTTCTTTTTTCACTCTCTCCCTCTACCCCTGATTTGCCCTATAAGCTGTCATCATACACTCCGATCCCAATTGAATTGCACGTACTATAGTTGAAGAACTACTTGGAGATATACGATATTTTGTACATTAATCGCGCTGACCAATCGATAATAGATTCTGTTTTTCAAGGGAATGAAAAGTGAATAGTCCGAATTTATTTTTATTTCTCCATAGGTCTGCTGACGAGAAATTTTTATGCAATTGACATATTTCGAATATCTTTGTACTTTAAGCTCAACATTGCGCTACAGTCCGAAATCATACCTAGTCGTAACTCACGTAGTCCTTGCCTAAATCACCCACACAACCTAAGCATGACCTACAACTTATATCTTTATTGGTTTCGCGCAATGCAGCTACGGTTTTGCCTGCTTTTCACTAATCGATTCCCTGTTCTAATTCCCGGTCGGTTGCAGCTACGGTCGGGCAGACATGGGTTCGATCCCTCGCGGGGTGGGCGCCCCGCCGCCGCCCGGCACGCACTCGCCCCGGGGCAAGCTCATGTGCATAAAGGTAAATAAAATAAATAAGTAAATAATTAAATAAGTAAATAATTAAATAAGTAAATAATTAAATAAATGATGTGCTTCAAGGTGCGCCTGCTCGACGACACCATAGCTGTTTTCCATCTGGGGGTGAGTTAAAAAATTAACTGTATACAACTTAAGGTCAAATCGCAGTCATAAAATTTTTAAAAATAAACGTGCACAACGTGTGAATTGGCCCATTAGTGTCCGACAGGGCAGTTCATCCACGACTGAGATATCGTTTTTTTAAATCTATAATAACTGTAGAATCAAGAAAACAAATTCACCAAGCCATCCATCCCCTCGTTGTCGGTAAAATTGGTAGCAACTTTGATTGCGAAAGGTAACGTGCCCCAGAAGCCTGATCAGCAGGGGATACGTAGATCTGTGCAGCAACCGGCATTACCGGTCGGCCCCGGCAGAGTGGTCGTTTGTCGACGTAAAGTCCTCTTGATTCCGGTAGCAACTTTACCTTTACTTTTAACTGTAGAATCAATTCCAACAAGGAAACCCTGTCCCCGTCATATTCAATACTGCTGCAGTGCAGTAATTGCGCCGGGGAAGTGGTCCCGAGACTAGAGGAAGCCATTCGTCATTGATAATGAATAGGTCGAGTCGACATCAGTCTTTTGGAAGATGCAATTCGCAATTTTCCACTTTGTAAACTTGCATTGCATTCATCTATTCAAAATCGGTAAGAGTTCATGTCTCTAATTACCAAATGTCAGAATAATTGCATTACATTGTGTCCCGTCTCCTCCCCCACGTCCAGAGCGGGGCTAGAAAGGTTTTAGGGGCCAGGAAAGGGAGAAGGTTGATTTTACAAAAAAAACCTTGTTTAAAAAAGTTGTTCCTCTACTTACCAAACGAAATATTTTAATTTCCAAAAACCCCTTATTTTTGTTATTTTTCAGCACAAAGCACTCGGCCAGACGCTGATGGACGAGGTCTCTCGCCATCTTAATTTGCTCGAACGTGACTACTTCGGCCTCGTCTTCGTCGACTGCACCGGACTCCAGGTCACCTTAACTTAAGCTTAACCTTAACCTTACTGCCTTAACCTCTTCATTAACTTGTCAGTTCTCCCGAGCATCTTAACTGCGTGAAATCGCCGCAAGGTGCATTGGCAGACAAGCCGATTCCGAGAATATAAATTTCAGTAATATTCTAAGTTCAGTGCTGGCTGGAAATGGAGAAGCCGATTCTGCGGCAGATTGCGAACACTCGAGCCGATGCGAAATTCTACCTCATCCTCAAGTTTTACATTCCGAATCCCGTCGATCTGGAGGAGGAGTACACGAGGTGCGACAGTTTACACATCATTCCACGTGCCGGTCAACCTTCCAGAAAGGCCTTTGGAGTGAGAGAGCGTGCGAAATCGATAGGGACTCTCTCACTTTAGCATACTCTCTCGTTCTCACCCTGGTCTGTAGGTTTGGAATCATGTGTTTAACGTCGGCAATATTTCGAATTGAAAAATGAATCGTTGAACTGCCCACGACATCGACGGGCCCCTTCACAGCTATATTTCTTAAATTTTTTGTTTGTGTCTGGTGATTCCAACGGAATAGCCAATAAATGAACTGTGAGGTGCCTTGCTACATAGGACATCGATTTTGCAAGATAAGGTCGTTTATATCCATTAATTTTTCTCGTTTTTGGTGCTAAAGCTACACCCAGAATGAACATACTTACTATTGAGTATATTCTATACTGAGATATGACACCGAGTATATGATATACTCAATATTGAGTATATTCTCTCGTTTTCGCACGCTCTCTCGACGCGCGAATATGCTCAATATTGAGTATATCATATACTCGGTGTCTCATCTTAGTATATTCATTCTCTGTGTAAGGGAAGCATCTTCGCATGTTCATTCGTAGTCGAATTTGTTGCTGGAAAATGATCTCACTTTCTCGGGTTTGATTCAATTTTCCGCCTGACTCGGTCTAGGCATTGCAGTCACCTTGGAGGTGGTTAGGGGGCCAGTACATCTGCTTCCTGTCTCTGCCTCTCGAACTCCTTCTTCCTCCCTTCTCATATTACGAGAGAGAGCACTGCTTATTACGGGCGGCTCTCTCTCTCTCTCTCTCTCTCTCTCTCTCTCTCTCTTTCTCTCTCTCTCTCTCCCTCTCTCTCTCTCTCTGCCTCCCTCGGTGTGTACTTCTAAAGAGGGGAGAATGGAGAGGACTATTATGGGAGGAGGGAGAGGGACTAATGAAGAGAGAGAGAGTGAGGGAGGAGGAGCGGCGAACAAATTGAATCAGAGAGGAAGAGAGAGAGAGAGAGGATGCGCCGAGTGGACGGAAGGAGTTAGAGAGAGAGAGAAGAGAGAGAGAGAGAGAGAGAAGAGAGAGAGAGAGAGAGAGAGAGAGAGAGAGAGAGCGTGGAGGAAGAATTCCGAGTCGTAGTGTGACAGATGATTGTGGAAGGGGAAGAGAGAAAGAAAGAGTGGGGAAAAGCGGGAGTAGACAACAAGCGCCGTCATGGGGATAGGACTCCGCGTGACTCACGACGAGTCCATCAATCGATACAGAAACTGATGGATACTGTAGCACTTATTGATTGATCGAGTGACCATCGATCTGAAGAGGGAATACTTTGTTAGCTTCGTCAGGAAATTAAAACCTTTAATTTGCGCATGTTTGAGGCAATATGTCACTGAGGCATAGTGCCCGAAAGGCGTCTCACCCGATAAATCTGATCCAACATTTTATGAACTAGTATGGCTGTAATTCAGCAGTCTAACTAACTGACTATCGATCGCTAAATGGTGAAGCATGAAATCCATGGAACGTCCACATTCACTCTTCCGAAAATACTGGGTCGCACAATTATAGCACTGCGTTGTATTGGTGAATATAGTTTGCGTATACGATAATCATAGGTGAAAAGTGAGCAATCCCGATACCTTACTACTATCTATATAACCACATCCCCAATCAGTAAGTTTTTGTGATTGTGATACGGACACTGCCAGAGCATGAGACGAAGAACCCACCATAACGACAAGATAATCACTTTCAACATTGCCTATTGATACTAAAGTATTGAACATTGAACATTAAGTATTATTCCGCTTCGCAGGTACCTGTTCACGCTGCAGATCCGACGGGACTTGTCATCGGGCGAGTTGGTAGCGTCGGAAGGCACGGCGGCATTGTTGGCAGCATACATAGTCCAGTCCGACTGTGGCGACTTCTCGGAGGTGATTCAAAACAAAGGCCTATCTTTCACTTTCGGGACCATATACTGACGTTATCCTAATGATAGAGATTCCTTATGTTCTTTCTTCTTATCGCTTATCCCGGAAACTGATTGTTTTTTTTTGCTTTTGCTGAAACTCCGAACTCAAAATTATCTAAAAATTATTTTCACATGATTGTGAAAATCGGATTCTAAACGAGCTCCAAAATGACACATTTCCAAATTGCTGTTCCAGGATGACTACCCTGATGCCCGCTACCTCTCCCACTCTCGATTCGTGCCCAACCAGTCGTATGACTTCCAGGAACTCGTCAGAAACAACCACCGACGACTAACGTGAGCAGTTTATGAAACACCGTCGTTTTATAATAATATTATTTATGCGAGTCACGAGGAAACGCGGTACAATAACATAAATTAAAAGAAAGGCACGAATCATTATTGGACAACAACAACAAAAGTAAGAGGGTCACTCAGGAAAACTGCTCAATTTTCCGGATTTTGAGTATAGCCTTGCCGCTCTGAGAAAGAAACTATTATGTTTTGAGTATAGCCTTGCCGCTCTGAGAAAGAAACAATTATTTTGAGCTTGCTTATTGTTCGAAGTACAGTTCTCAATATTCAAAACGGTTGTCCAACACCATACCATGACCGCCGCATTACGTTGTGTCGATTCGTTGTGTCGATAAGTGCTTAACCGATAACATTTCCGTCTTTATATGGTCTATGTTAGCACGCACACGCGCGAGGAGCAGAATGTGCCAATGAATTGGGCTATCCCATATCACAAATTCACACACACCCGTCCAAAATAATACAACGTTCTGCTGATACACAGCAGAAAGTACGGCGAGAGAGTATGCAAAAACATGAGCAGCAGACAGTAAGCACTAGAGTGCGAAATGTGAGACCACGGTCTCTTCATTTCGCACACTCTCTAGACCGGTCGATAGACGAGAGAGTGTGCGAAATGAAGAGACCGTGGTCTCACATTTCGCACTCAAGTAAGGACACCGCAGGTTGTACTTGAAGTGGAATGTAGCATTATAATTTTTTACTAAATGGAGTTCCGATCTTTCAGTGGAATGTCGCCGGGAGAGAGTGATCTGGCACTGCTCGAAGTCGCACGACGATGCGAGTTCTACGGCGTCAAGCTTCACCCGGCAAAGGTGAGATATTTAAATACATAACAGTTTTCTTCTGACTGGCAATTTTAAAATTCGGAAAATGGAGCAGTTTCCTTAAGTGACCTTATTGTTTTTGTTGCCAATAAATGCTTAGTGCCTGCGTTTCCGTTATGCGTTTCCTAGTGACTCTCAAAAATACTACATATACATAGCATCCGCAGTCTCCGCCCACTTTTCCTTGAAGGAGAAAGCACAGAAACGCCATGGAGTAGCACAAGCTTAGTTCTAAACCGTATGAATTGAGTTAGGTATTGTCTTGTAGCTAGTGATTTGCTCTATCGAATGCGCCTTGGGCAAAGTTGGTCCGTCCACAGCAATGTGGCTAAAATGCAGTTACAAAACATAAAAGTGCTTGTTTTTATGCTTCGAGTGATGCTACATGTTTTGCCCAAGAAGATCTTGGTTCTCATGATGCTATCAGTGAGATTTCAACAAAAATTAAGATGTTATTATCTAATCTTGAATTGTGCTACTCTTTTGAAATATTTCAGTACGGAAATGACTGTGGAATGACGACTTGTGCTGGTTAGCGGCGCTGGAGAGAGAGCGCCGTCTCGGACGCGGGGGCGAGAGAGGCTAGAGAGAGGCGAGAGAGCGTGCACTTTTGAGAGTGCAGATAGGGATGTTTGAACTCATGCAAATCCCTCCCTATCGAGGGAGAGGAGAGGGGAACGCTCTCTCCATTTCATATACTCTCTCGCTCACCGTCTGACCGATGAGAGAGCGTGGGGAATGGAGAGGGCCTGACCAGAGGGGTGAAAGAAGTCTCCGCCCCTTTCTCTCCTCTCCCCGGTTCGATGCTTCTCCCACTAGCGATTCGCGTGCAGATTTCGAGGTGTATCTCGGCTCAGAGACAAGCTATTGACAAACGGCAAAAAGTATTGCCTTAATGGGACCATGAGGCATCTATTCTATACGATTTCCACCCTCACGTCGAAAATCGGCTATCCACGTTGTGGCCCCTACATATACATACAGTAGCGGTCAAAAGTCTTCGGGTGATTTTTAAATCTGTTACAACTTTTGAACGCGAAGAGGCTTTGATTTGATATTGTTGGGTCTTATGTGAAATCTATTGGAGATTACGACGCAACTATTGAGGTGTTACGAAATTCTTCAATTATTGCGTTGTGATGACGTAATCAGTGCATACTTTTTTGAATGGGCATTATTCTTACATGGATTTTTTCCAGCTCACCTAACTTTCAGGGTGTTGAGACATGGTCACGACCTACCTAGAAAATTTTTTACAAGTTGCTGCGGTGTCGCTACTTGGCTGCAGCCATGCTGCAAAATCGAGGTCGGAAAATCGTATCTCGCCTTCTAGACATCCCACAGACACGATCAAAGCTCCAAACTGATCGACATGATGACTGCCGATGATCCTGAGAATATGGTGGCGGTAGGCCACCATTTACCCTTAGGGCACGTAAAAGTCACTTTTTCGTATTATTGTGGTCTCACCGAGGGCCCCCCTATAGGACTTGCACTAGAGATCTGGCTTGGGCGTGGATTAGGTAGAGAATCTTTGGGAGAACCGATTGCTAGGGGCAATAAGCGTTTCGATTGGATTCCTGCCCGCGGCGATCGACTTCCGGAAGGACACTGGTTTGGTCACGCCCATTTTCAGCCCTTTGACAAGGTTCCGACTTTTGAGCGTATCTCGGCTCTGAGTTAACGGAGAAGGCTGGCATACCCATCAATGGAATCAGCGTGGCTGGCTCGATAATCTCATCCACAAATTGCATCATCACTATGCAGTATTTCATCATCCTTAGGCAATACTCCGAGTATCAGTGATTTCTTAGCGGTAGTTCAACGGGCAACGGCGGAAAAGATGCTAATGACATTAAAGTGATCTTTGCGTCATTCTAGAGCACAAATTACGTCACTAATATGCAACATTTTACCATTCTAAAAAGTATTGCCTAAGGATGATGAAATATTGCATAGTGATGATGCAATTTGTGGATGAGATTATAGAGCCAGCCACGCTGATTCCATTGATGGGTATGCCAGCCTTCTCCGTTAACTCAGAGCCGAGATACGCTCAAAAGTCGGAACCTTGTCAAAGGGCTGAAAATGGGCGTGACCAAACCAGTGTCCTTCCGGAAATCGATCGCCGCGGGCAGGAATCCAATCGAAACGCTTATTGCCCCTAGCAATCGGTTCTCCCATAGATTCTCTACCTAATCCACGCCCAAGCCAGATCTCTAGTGCAAGTCCTATAGGGGGGCCCTCGGTGAGACCACAATAATGCGAAAAAGTGACTTTTACGTGCCCTAAGGGTAAATGGTGGCCTACCGCCACCATATTCTCAGGATCATCGGCAGTCGTCATGTCGATCAGTTTGGTGCTTTGATCGGGTCTGTGGGATGTCTAGAAGGCGAGATACGATTTTCCGACCTCGATTTTGCAGCATGGCTGCAGCAAAGTAGCGACACCGCAGCAACTTGAAAAAAATTGTCTAGGTAGGTCGTGACCATGTCTCAACACCCTGAAAGTTAGGTGAGCTGGAAAAAATCCATGTAAGAATAATGCCCATTCAAAAAAGTATGCACTGATTGCGTCATCACAACGCAATAATTGAAGAATTTCGTAACACCTCAATAGTTGCGTCGTAATCTCCAATAGATTTCACATAAGACCCAACAATATCAAATCAAAGCCTCTTCGCGTTCAAAAGTTGTAACAGATATAAAAATCACCCGAAGACTTTTGACCGCTACTGTATATGAAAACCTAGCCTTATCGCATCGTCGCATTATCGTTTTGAAACGAGATAAATGAAATACCATTCTCATGATCAATTTATCCTAAAACTAATCATGTTTCCGGCACCTTCTAGGCACGTCTCACTAAATTTCTCCCGGCTTGTATGCCACCTCCGCATTTGTGATTGCACCGCTAAGCTTTCTATCATTGCGCGCCAAGCTCTACCGCAAACAACCTAAGAAAAGGGAAGAAAGAAAACAAAGTGCGATTCACCGACCCTTTTCGAGGGAAAGTGTGATAAGAAAGCATCTACAAATATATCTAGTTTAATATATCTATTATAATTAATAAAACAATTTAAGGACGTGGAGGGCGCGGACGCTTCTCTGGCGGCTTTCCATGGAGGCATTAAAGTGTACCATCAAATGCACTGCGTGTCAACCTTCTCGTGGGCTAAGGTACGCAAATTTGCAAATATGTGAAATGTTTTTTTGTTGTAAATAATACTGTTTAACTTTCAAGACATTTTACGAAGGTCATAGGTGTTACGAACGCATGCCAATTCAAAATCTGTCATGTCTTTGCAAATCAGATGCCATAAATCAAATGCTCGATACAGCCAGTCGTGTCTTGGTATGAAATCAATATTCTTTTAGGTGCGCAAGCTGAGTTTCAAGAGAAAGAAGCTGTTGATAAAATTACATCCGGACGCATCGGTAAGTAGATTCCGGGATTTATTTCTGTTGAAAGCTGGAAAATGTCCAGAACAGATGTGATATAAATATTGGAAAGAAAAAAAAGATGAAGATGTGAGAGGAAACTACTCTACTCGTTAAGAATACCGTTTTCCCGTAAATGTTCCCACCCCCCCCCCCCCCTCCTAAATTGTTTTTCTGCTGCTTTACTGCTCGTTACTGTTACTTTCGTTAACTTTTGCTCGCAATTCATAAGGCACGGCATTCTACAGGGGGTGAGGGAGAGAGATAGATCAGTGAGAGAGTGCCTTTCGTCAGATCTTATCGATAGAGCGAGAGACGGGAGGGAATGACAGGATTTGCATGCTGGCAGCCTACCACACGTAACAGGGCGAACCCGGGTTCCCACACGGAAATATTCAAAATAAATGGCGCCAAAACGCCGTGCTAAGGATGTGATGTAGTAATACAGTTGTTTTTCTCTAGCATACCTTGAATTCACGGATTCTAAAAATATAATTTCAGCAATTCTACAAGGAAACGATCGAGTTCTTCTTCGAAACAAGGAACGAGTGCAAAACGTTCTGGAAGAAGGTTGTTTACATTTTTACACACTTTAATATTTGAATAAATCATTAAAACATCAGTGAGGTTTAAAACTTCATGTGTGTTTGCTTCCCAACTCCTTTCTTCTAATAAAGCTGCAATATGAGTCTATCCCCTCCCCAAAGTCCTTTCTCCAGCCCTCTTTCGCGGATTGAATCCCATGGGAAATATTCATATTTTCCCACACTTTGTCGCAGAGTGTACATTCCACCGGGAGAGAAGGGGGAGGAAATCCCAAGGGCGAGAGGGAGAAGGCATGTGCATTAGCGGGAATAAAGGAACTCGATTTTAGACAATATATTTTTAAAATTATTTCATAGTAGTAAATTTAGTGTGTGGAGCAGCATGCGTTCTTCCGCTGTGCCAGTGCTGATCTACCAAAGAAAGACGCAAAGCTATTCTCGTCCGGCTCCTCTTTCAGATACCGGTATGTTTTTTTATTTTTATTTTTTTTTATTCTTAGACTATGGAAAAAAAATAATGGAGAAAAAAGCCGGGCGGTAGGTTGGATAAGAACCAGTTCCGACACGTTTGTTCCTTGAAAAAAATCAATCCTTGAAGCTTCCTTTCAAGTTACTTTCTGTCAAAATTTGATTCATGCTCGCCATATATTTTCAACTAACGGAGTACACAATGAATTAATGAAAAATTAATGCATGATGTGCGGTTCGGTTATAGGGAAGATGGACAAGTTCGAAATCATATTGTTCTAAAATTATGCACACTGACAATTAAATAACTAATTTTGATATGTGCAGAGGTCGAACGCATAAGGAGCTGATTGATTACGTGAGGGAGCACCACAAGCGACGAGAACCCTTCACGAGGTACATAGAAAATAATCCAGCGTGGCTACCGTCTCACTGAAAAAAGGAGTATTAGGAAGAAGCGGGGCCACTTTCGCTGAATACTGCATGCCTCTCAAAATGTCATAATCGTAATCATTAGCGTATATATTTTCCACTCAGAAATTTAATGTTATGAACTGATCTCGATCGTATTATTTCAAAAATAGTTTTCAAAAATATATATTCTTATGTCAGGCCTCTCCGATCAGCGACCATTCATCAAACCAATTACTGCTCCTCTTACGTGTCCGGCTACGTGTCTGACCCGGGCACTGCCAGATCGCTCCCCGCCCTCAGGGACAACTCGGGTATGCATATAATTTGCGCAATTAACAATTGTATTAGGGATGGCAAAATGAATCTTTCCCTCTCATTGCGAATCTTTGCGGTGCGAATCGCCCGGTCTATGGATTCGAAATGAAAGGATTCGAAACGAATCCTTGTCTGGATAACGGCTCAAAACGAGTGGTATCTAACAATTTCCTTAGTTTTTTTCTAAACAAAACTCGAAAACAGTCAATGATGTACTGATCAAGTGTGACAAGACATCAGTGCGACAAGACAAATCTTAACTAGAATAATTTATTTAATTAATGAATCAATTCACTATTTATTCAGTAGTGCGTTCGTAAGTGTGCGTAGAAGTGAGGGGTGCGGTGAGAATGGTGTTGCCTATAACCCCCAATTAAAACGGTGCACCCTACCGTAGTCTTTGCAGGCACGCTGGACGCGCGGATCTCGCGCAAGAACCGGGGCGCGCGCACCGTGTCGTGCGCGGTGCCGCCGGAGCGGCACACGGCCAGCGACGTCGAGGGCCCGTCGTCGTCGGCTGCCTACGGTAATCATCATCGTTCGTCGAACGGCGGCCCTCATCAGCGGGGCGCCGATGGCTGCCTCCCCTCCTCCTCCGAGCCGCCCCGCGACGAGAACATGTCTCTGTCCCTTCCGAATGTCCTTGATGATATAGTCACTCTAGAGATTATCGACGGCGCGGCGCCCAAGTCCGCGTCGGGCGAGTCCTTCTTTGACCTGGGGCCCACGTCGGTTAATCGGCCGATCGAGTACGACAATGTGAGCCACGATTCGTATCGACTGTCCGACCACGACCAGCAGCAACGACGTGGTGGTGGCGACTCATCGAGGGAGGACGTCCGACGAGCCGCCCACCACCTCACCACCTTCGGCGACGGCGGCGGCTACGCAGTGCTGGAGCGGCGCGACGACAAACGCCCCAAGGAGTTCCCGTTCCGGACGCCCGCGCCCCTAGCGCTCGCCGAGCCGCGCGTCGTAGACACGCCGACGCGCGGCGCCTCTGTCTTCACCTCCCCCTCCGGCGCGCTCATCGTCAAGCCGCGCGTCATCCGCGTCGAGGACACGTACGCCACTGTCGCCGACGACGAGGTGCCGCCGCCCATCGCGCCACTCTCATCCTACGGCGGCATGGATCTCGCACCCGTGTCGGTTGCTTCACGAACCACCGTGACCACAACGCCTTCGACTACCGTCGTATCGAGACCACTCGCCGGCAAGGTGATCACTGCGGACAGCATCGTCGTCACGCCGGAGGGCATGCGCGAGCGGCCATCTCGCATTAAGCCCGTGCCGCCGCCCAAGCCGCAGCTGGCGGCCGCCTCGCTTCCGCAGCCAGTCGACGGCAGTTGTAGCAGTAGCCGGCCAGCGCTAATTTCGGTGCGGTCAGAGGACGCGCCGGACGTGGAGAAGTGTCATCTGTTCAATTCGTCCATCCCCTACACGCTGACGCTGCGCAAGATGACGGCGGACGGCGAGTACACGACGTCGTCGCTGGATCGACGAGTGGGCGACGGCGTGGGACGCCGCAAGTCGGTGGACATCGTGCCGCGCAAGCGCCTGCCCTCTCCCGCCTCCTACTCGTCGCAGGATCACTCGATCGCGGCGACGACGCCGGACGCCGGCGACCTCTTCGAGTACGTCCTGCGGCGGCGGTCGATGAGCCAGGAGCGCAACAGCGCGTTGCGCGGCAAACGCAACGATCCGAGGCGCGCCACGCAACCCGTGCGCTTCGACTTGCCGCCCTCGTCGCCGACTAGCGGCGTCGGTACCGCAACGAGCCTTGGCTCAGCGCCTTTTCTTCTGGGAGACGACGGAGACGATCAGGCGCTGAGCGAGGCGAGATCACTGCACGACGGCATGGAGCGATTGGAGGCCGTGTCGACCACGGCGTCGGAGGGCGAGGAGCGGCCGGAGGAGGACCTGCCCCCGCCCCCGCCGCCCACCGTCCTGAAGAAGACGCCGCCCCCGCCACCACCCAAACCTGTCACGGTGCCCGGCTTTGCAGCACCCGGCTCGATGGTTCCCGGCTCCGCGGTAGCCGGCTCATCAGCTCCCGGCCCGAACGTCGTCAGCATACGGACAATGCTTATGGAGCGCGAGATCACCATCCAGCGGAGCGGAGACAAGCGGCACTCGACTGAGCTCAAGCCCGTTCCCGTACCCACCGTACCACAGTCTGCACCGTCCGTCAAGAAAGAGGAAGTGGTGGTCCCCGTTCGGGTCGAGGCCTCGACGCAGCAGTCCACATCGAAAGAATCGCCTCCCTTCATTGACGATTCGCCCAAGTCGTCTAAAGGAGACACCTCCGAGGAAACGCCGCCCACAATAACCACAAGAGACGGCCTACACTGGACCGACTTCTGATCTGCCCTACCGTACTCGATCGATCGATATACCGTAATCCCTATCTACCACGGGTCAACCACATCTTTCCTTCTTGCCCCTCCCCTGCTGCCTTTGTCCACTATCTCCTGGTGCTATTGCTATCTTCTGTTCCTGTCTTCCCATCTCACAGCGAATTCATACAACCTTTCACGCTAGGAAACGAGTCTTGTTTCGCTCATACAGTCGTCCTATCTGTACACAACGTTTCCTCTTCTCTTCTCATCTCTCTCCTATCCATTAAATAGCTTCTTGCCCTTGTTGCTCCACTTCTTGTTTTTGCCTTCACATTGAGAGCTCTGCTAGCCAGACAATAAACCAGTTCTTGTTTGTTTCGATACGATGTGAATGGTTCTGTTCATTGGGACATTCGGAAGGGGCCATGGAGAGGAGAGGAGCAGCCATCGGCAATCGACATCTTACTTGTTGCTACCTTTTCGTTACCGTTTCGCACTTGCTAATGCATTGTGAATTGTGTTTGCTGCAAGCGGGGGCATGTTTGGTGATAAATACACTGAGCACGAACTCTCTGAGATGTAAGCATGGAGAGAACCATTTTTGTTGAGTCGTATCTCTTGGAGATGATATCAATCGTTCTAAGAGAGTTCGTGATCTGTGCATCATACGTATGAGAGAAAAATCAAGTATACTCGCATACGATCGGTTGTTAGGTTCTTAGCTAGTCGAAAAAAGGAAACAACAGCTTTTCACTTTTGTCCCGGATCATTCAATCAATGTCGACACGTAGTTGGCTAATCTAGCTACTGTACTTTGTAATCTAAATATCTAGAAATATCTCCGTGGGTGGTCGCATTTCTGCTTGTGTGGTCTCTCGCATCCGCTCTCGTCCTCTTGCAGACATGACGCGGTCCTCGTACGGCGAGTCGGACTACGCGCGCATCCAGAGGAGGAAGGTCGTCGTGCCCGGCGTCAACTCCACCTTCGCCACCAAGTATCGTACCATTCAGTCTTTGTTTGTTCTCAGTTTGTTTGTTTATTTATTGATGGGGTACACACAATTATGTACAATGCGATACTGAATCATATTTAGCAAGACAAACATTACGATAATCGAAATGGGATTAGTACAGTATTAGTATGTATAGGCGTAAATGGATGACAAGTCTCGCGCACGTCAGGGAGAGAGAGTTAACTAATGCAAAACTTGTCTGGCAGGGTATGTTCCCGCGAGTCACAAGACATAATGATAGTAAAGAATAATTTCCGGGCGAAAACGGAATCGGGAAATGCAATTGTAGCGTGTAGCTTTCGTTTGCTTCTTGTTGCTCGCAGCACGACATGCAAGTGCTGCAAGTGCAGTAGCTGCATGCTTCCCTTGCAGCACGACGCTGTCACAGTCGCTGCCTGGCGGCGACAGCAAACTGATCCGATCCGTCTCCTCCGACTCGGGCGAGGAAACCTTCGGCAAGAGCATCGCACAGTCAGGTAGGAGAAATAGATTATTGAAAAACACTTGACATTCGTGGACATTCCTGAACAATGTTTCATTGAGTTTCACAACGTAGCAGCGCCTAAAACAGTCCATTTCTGTTAGTCGATCCGCGTCCACTATTTAATTCATTCCCTTGACATTATTGCCCTGAGTTCGAAGATCATGCCCACTTCTAACCACGAAGCTACCTCCCTGTCACTTGCCTTGATGTCAGGATAAATATGTAGTCTGCAATTTGTATAGAGAATGAGATCGTTGAACAACCCGTCAACCTTCCTCCATAGTGGTGCTAGATGCTTGAGAAAGAGTGTATGAGTGAGGACAAACGTCCACTCAGAATCGAGCATCAAACAATCGTCGGATTCGCTCGCCCGTCGTCCGCTGCCGGCCATTCCTGCGAGGAGACTAGACGAAATGGACGAACCGCTGCCGCTCCCGCCACCCATCGCGCCCAGTATGATAGCAGCCGAGACATACGAGTACCCTATTACTCCGGTGAGTTGGCCCAGGCATGTTGCATTTTCAACTTCGCACAGAACATATTTGCATGACTGAAATTTGTTTGTCCTCTCTTCATAATAGAACTTTTTGTAGGACAAAACTGCTCATATCCTACGCGATTTTCTCATGAACGAGCGAACCTCGGAACGGGATCTCGGACTGCTGGAGGTATGCTAATTCATATAAATATTTTGTTAGTTTTTAACACTTCCAATGGAAAGAAGAACAGTTGTGTTCCAAATACTTTCGTTGAAATCAGGTTTGACACATCGCATACTCTGATATGCCGCGTTCAACCCTAGAGGAAGGGGTTTGGGCTGAGAGAGAAACGGTAGCAATTCTCTCATTTTACACTCTCTCTCACCCTGCCAATTTTCTGGAAGTTTGAAACCATGAGCTTCGACAGGAATTGTAATTGCAGAAGGCTTCCACTTCTTTGCGTGGTCAGAGTGGCTGTCGGCCGGTGGACGAAACACTCGGGATACTGAAGGAGCTGCACACACTGGCTGGAAACTCACTCAAGGAGCTGGAGGAGATCATCGACCCGTGGTAAATAAGTGATCTACCCATAAGTTTGAGCATCATGCACAGAGAAAAATGTATGTCATATATGGCTCCTGAACTGCGTTTGTATGTCATATATAACATACAGTCTGTTATATATAACAGACAAGCGCAGTTCAGGAGCCATATAGGACATACATTTCTCTGACAATAAGTTGCTCTTTTTGTTAGAGGGCATGCTAATCTCATGTAGTGCTACTGCATTTGCTTTGCGTCATGGAAGTGCTCATTCTATTCATAGAGCCTCACTGTTGAATATCAGTATTTCCGAAATCAGTCACATTTACTAGACGCACTTTTTGAAGTTCACATTGCTTAGAACATTACACGATAAATATATTTTTATTATCGTAGGCGCGGTCTGTCCTCCCTCCCCTCCCTCTTGCTCCGCACCGCTCACAACGCTCTTCCTATGTATGAAAGACTCGTTGACCAACTGCCCGTCTTCCTCTCAGCACTCGATCAGTGCACCGTCGCGCAGCCGGCCTTTGACGCACTCGTCCGGTACGTTTATGGAGACGCCAGGGACTGCTACGACTGTTTCGCTTCCTTATATTGTTTGTGTAGCGATAGTTCCATATTATAATTGAAGCACTGCTCACTGATTTGAACTGACTTTTCTGCCAAAAATCCTACTGATACGAATTTATTTAAAAATAGTCTTAGGACAGTTATAATTCTTACTCATTGCAGCCAGTTCTGCTCCTCCGATGACTGCTATCTCACCCTCAATCTGCTCGTTGTCCGTGCCGCCTCTCGTCTGACCTACTGGCCATCCGTCCTCGCTTCTACCATCGAGTCCATTCTGTCGATGGGCATCGAGGACGAGACATCCCTCTCCGCCGCCAGGATCTGTCTGGACAAGGTAGAAATAAGAATACGGTCGATAAGGCCTTAACGCGGCTCCCTTCTAAGCTAGTATGATAGGTAAAGCAGCTGGTTGAGAAATATTCTAGCTATCCACAATAGAAAATAAGCTGTGGTAGGAATACCGATTACACCTCAAAGCACAAAAGTCCTGAGAATATTCCCTGCGAGTACATGATCAGCTTGAGCATACTTGAGGTGTCCTCATTTGTCGACCGCACTCTCCGCACGCGTCTCTCCCTCTACTCCTTCGTCACTCTTTTACAAGCGGAGACCGACCTCAGCCTCTCCTCTACACTCACGCACCCGCACAGGGTAGGCATGTATTTCGGACACTCGCGGAAGCTTCATTATACAATTACTGTAGTACTTCTACTGATTCGTCCTTTGATATTGCACTAGTATGATGGTAACATCTACGAAATGGAGCTTGATACTCAGAACAAGCATTCCATTACGTTGTCCTAGTGCCAGTGATTCCATCTCAGAGGGAAATAAGTCTACGACTCTAGACTTATGGGCTGGACAGCGACGACTTTCAAAGTCTAACCACCCCGCTCCCCTGCGCCTATTAGACTTTGAAGTCGTCGCTGTCCAGCTTAGACTTACGAAGTCGTAGACTTATCGTACATGTCAGAGAAATCGGAACAAGTACCAAGTCTTACCGTACAATTTGCTACAATTGAAACATTGCGAATACAAGGTTTTAAATGTTGATTTTATGCTCATTCGATTTCCCTTCCCCGATTTGCCGGAAACGGCTAGGATTGTCTCGGTGAAATATCGCTAGAAATCGATAAATCAGAGTCGTGCGTGTGCCATTGCGCACACGTGTTTTGTGTAGTCCGCAAATTGCCACTGCCGGCGCGCATTCAGTTCGCGATTCGATTCAGTTCGCGATTCTCGGCGACTTTTTAGCTCACGTTTTATCGATTTCTAGCGATATTTCACCGAGACAATCCGAGCCGTTTCCGGCAAATCCGGGAAGGGAAATCGAATGAGCACAAAATCAACATTTAAAACCTAGTATTCGCAATGTTTCAATTGTAGCAAATTGTACGGTAAGACTTGGTACTTGTTCCGATTTCTCTGACATGTACGATGTTTCCCCGTGAGATTGCATTTTCAGCGTCTGCTTCGCGTTGGTCGCGTGGAGCGGGGAACGCGGAGGGGCGGGCTCGTCTCTCGTCTCTTCCTCCTCTTCAACGACTGTCTGCTCGTGGCGAATCGACATCACGGAGAAGACGAGACGACGTCCTTCCGAGTGAATATGACACTGCCGCTGAAGGGCATGCTGGTGAGTTCGACTCGTTCAAGCGGTGATGCACAATTACGGTCAGCATGAACTTACAGTAGTATCATTAATTACTTATGTATCATAGAAGATGTATCCTCGCATGGAGAAACTATCATTCATCTGGATTTGACATTGAATGTCAAATCCTTGACATGATTTGTTGACATGATTTGATTTGTATTGATTAATCATCGTTTTAGTTCGAAGACGGAGATTCGTACTCGATCACTCATCGACCGGCCGATTCCATTACTCTCTACCACCAGGATTCATGCGTGGCCTTTGTGTCCTCATCCAAGGAGGACTGGCTAGCGGAGATCGGAGAGGCCGTCAAGGTCGGATTATGTACCCGGGTTTAATGGCACACACTCAAAAAGTCGTTGCTAATTTTGAACCTATGCAAGGACAGTGAAAGAATGAACTTGTTTCTGCGTAAACTAAAGTCACTGCTGAGAAGGCTCAAAGAATACGTGAGGCCCGTGGTTCGAAACGCGGTATATATTTTATATCTGAATATGAGCACTAATATCTTCTGTATTGCGATGAACAATGAAAAGATAATGCATGGAATATCAATACTTAATATGTATAATATTCGGATTGTAGTTATAACATATTAATTACAGGCGGCGGTCAAGAACCGGGCGGAACTGCCGCCCATCCACATTGACAATAGAAGTGAGGAGGAGAAGAACGGAGGAGAGGAGAGGAGGGAGACTGTGAGAGCGACCAAGAGTCCCGTTGATAATGAGACGGTGAGTGATGCTGCGCAAAAGTCAAGGGTGCAATTCCACCAAGGTGCAAAAATCTCGGTCGGGGGGTGCAATTTTTTTAAAATTCCCGCAATTATCGATTTTTGCTTATATCTCGGCTCTCGTTGAAGCTAGGAGCACAAAACTTCGTATTTAGATTACTTAACACATTTCGAACTTGCAAACAAAATTTCGTGCTGCTAGTTCACCGGGAGCCGAGATATGAGGAAAAATTAGATAATTGCGGGAATTCAATTTTTTCCATGATTTTTGCACCCCCAATTTTTTTCTTGCACTTTGCACCCCCTGATTTTTGCGCAGCATCAGAGGCGTATATATGTAGATCTATCACTTAGTCGTCAATTCTTAGTCTTGTGTTAGGTCGTTATATTTATACTTTGTCGTCACACATACCCAGACGATGAACCGATACGGTTTCAAATAATTTTGTGAGCGACCAAGTGCCACGTTTTGTTTAAATAATGAGACGGTGAGGGAACGGCCACGAAAGTGATGCTGTGCAAATTTCATCGGGGAAATTTCCCAAGGCTTGGGGTGGAAAAAAGGGGAAAGAAAAAATTTGAATTCCCGAAATTATCGATTTTTGCCTATATCTCGGCTCCCAGTGAACCTAGCCATATGAAATTTTGTTTGCAAGTTCGAAACGTGTAAAATAATCTAAATCCGAAGTTTTGTGGTTGTAGCTTCAACGGGAGTCGAGATATAAGCAAAAATCGTTAATTGCGGGAATTCAAATTTAAAAGTTCCACCCTCGGATTTTTGCACCCCATTTTTTTCTTCCGCTTTCCACCCCTGATTTTTGCGCAGCATTAAGCTGATTCTTTCTTATGTTTTTTTCTCATACAAAAATCGATTGACGGTGATTCAAAATCATCCTGAACTTCCAACGCTGGTTTTGGTTTTCTACTAACTTCATATTGCAGTCTTCAAACCCTCGCAAAATGAGTGCGATCGAGATGAGCTGGCATCGGAACACGGCGATCCGACACGACGATTGGATCAATGTGAGCAAAATCAATAAATTATTTAAATAAAATATAAACGATTATTTAAAAAGAAGGCCGAATTGCAGTAGCTTCCCAATGAGATATCATTTTGAAGTGCGCCATCATTTGTCGAAAAGTTTTGCTGTTTCTCTGAAACTTTTTTTGCAATAACAAGTAAGACAATTTTAATCGACGTTTGTGGTTATTCAGATGGTGACAACGTTCAAGTCGGGATACATGCTGCGTAAGCTGCGTAATTCGTCTGGCTGGCAGCGACTGTGGATCGTTCTCGCCAACTTCTCACTCTTCTTCTTCAAAACTCATACGGTTACTTTTTCATCTTTGTTTAATATATTTCAGAATAATTCGGGATCAGTTCATTTTAAAAAAACACATCAGACTATCGACTAGGGTGGCCTAATCCGGGTCCGAATTCCGCGGTCCCGGGACCGGATTGTTCCCGGGACCGACTCGAAAAGCGAGAGTGCGGTCCCGTTTGGTCCCGGGACCCGCGGGACCAAAACGGTCCCGCGGGTCCACTGCCGGTCCCGCGGGTCCGGTCCCGCGGGACCACTGTAAGATTACTTTAAAAAATGGAGTATTTGAGCCCGGATAAGTGTTTTGTGAAAGTGAAATAGCCTTACGCGAACAAGGGATCCCTCTAAACACATTTCCATAAAATTTTGGAAAAATTTTTTTTTTCAAAAAAAAATAATTTTTTTCCGAAAAAATAATTTTCAAAAAAATTCTTCAAAAAGTAGAAATATTAGTTTTGCAGCACTTGCTAATGATATTGCATGTAAATAAACACGATTCAATGCGATTCCTCTTACTGTGCTGTAGTTTTCCTTCCCCGGTCCCGCGGGACCATTTCGGTCCCGCGGGACCGGGGAAGACCAGCGGGACCAAACGGGACCGAAATGGATTTTTGGACCCGTGCGGGACCGGTACCGGGACCTGGACCGAAAACGGGACCGGTACCGTTTTTGGTCCCGGTCCCGGGCTGGCCCGGATTAGGCCACCCTACTATCGACTTACAATCTGTCAATGAGTCGGGCTTCAAATTTGCAGTTCTATAGATCAATTACATTATTTAAATTAACATTAATTTAAACTATTTCAGGAAGCAACTCCGCTCGCCAGCCTGCCGCTTCTCGAATATTCGGTCTGCATTCCAACACTCCAGGTTTGCGTTCTCTAATTAACTAATTATATATTTCAATAATTAATAAATAACATAATTAAATTTAGGACGACATGCCGCAGGAGCACGTGTTTAAGCTAGTTTTCAGCACGCACACTTACTTCTTCCGCGCGGAAAATCACCACAATATGATGAGGTGGGCAAAATGGACATTGTCGTATAATATTCGAAAGATAATCTCTTTATTATTATTTTTTTTAATTCGGAGAACACCACGCACACAGAAATACATAGAGTCAGATTCGAAGACTATGAACTAGGTATTTCGTAGTGATGACGCAACTCTTCAGATGGATCGAATCAATACGTCTCTGCACGCTCAATAGTCGTCCCGTTGATGCAATAACTGCACTCGCACTTCATCTTTAGTCTTTGATCTTTGCCCTCCTCTGTTATTTTTCCTAGCTAGATCTCTGTCTGACTCTAGATAGGAATTCTTCCGAGACCCAGCCCAGAAACGCGTCCAGGCTGGATCATTGTCTAAGGTTGCAAATGAAGATTATACCGGAATCCATCTCGAAAAATACCCAGGGCCTCTCCCTCATTTAACACCGTTTGCCTTTTCTATGTGGTTTCTCTGCTCAATGCTATTCACTTAACTATCTCGGTTATCCCTCCTATTTCCAGTGAGTCTCAGGATCAACACCAACTCTTATCGAATTACCCGATATCACGATAGGTATTATTGATTCGATTTCGTACTTCACG
Organism: Pristionchus fissidentatus; assembly: GCA_036245785.1. Classification (NCBI taxonomy): domain Eukaryota; kingdom Metazoa; phylum Nematoda; class Chromadorea; order Rhabditida; family Neodiplogasteridae; genus Pristionchus; species Pristionchus fissidentatus. Next base: position 3,764,106 of record BTSY01000006.1, read on the forward strand.
TGATGAAACATTGCATAAATATGAACGTTTTTTGCACGAGTGAAAAAAACGAAAAGAATTCCGTTATCAAATTATGCTAAATGTTAGAGGAACTTAAATTGAGACCAAAGTAAGAGGACCGGGTCTGTTTAGTATGTAACGGCACAGAAATGACCTCGTAATCTTTATTCTATTAATATGCAGAAATAAATTCGTTAGTGTGATGACCATCAAAAGATTGATTGTAACATTCAACGGACGCTTCTTGAAAGACGCTACAGTACCCAGTTGGCTCCATGCCAAGAACGGTTCTGACTGTCCGACCCTCTCGTTCCATGTGCTCTCTCGTTCTCGCGTCTATTTGAGATCGGAAGGTCTCATCCGTTTGTAACTCAGGATAGCCTCCCTTCTGATCACAGAATATCGAATTTAGTCGCACTGAGCTGCTCATTCTGCTCTCTTCCGTTATTAACAAATCGTTTTAATTTTTATTTTTCTAAATCACTATTTGCTCTTTTAGCCATCTACCTTCTTTTCCATTCTAAAATGAACAAACACTGGGTTGCAATTGAGGATTGGGAAGAGAAGGTGAGTTTAATTAATATTCTGATTTTTAATTTTTAAAATTTTATCCCCCGAAGAGAAAAATAATCTCTATCCAGCCGGGCTAAATTGTGGACTTACCGTACAAAATTGTTGACATATAAGACTAGTGCATCTAAAAAAAGTACCAAAAATAGTCATTCAGCGTGTTTCTCCATTTTCGCTTGCTACTATGATTGTTAAACTTACTCAACCAAATATATACGTACTCTGACAATTTCGTCGCAACATGCCACTCAGTACACATCTTAGTTCATTCTAATTTTGTCATTATCACGAATAGGAGATTCTGCCATTCTCACACGGAGGAGATTTGGCAGATTCTGCCATTCTCACACGGAGGAGATTTGGCAGATTCTGCCATTCTCACACGGAGGAGATTTGGCAGATTCTGCCATTCTCACACAGGCGAGATTTGGTAGTAAGATATGTTCAAACAACAACATTTATTTCATCAATATCTTTGTAAAATTGATAACGATTGGCCAAATTGGGGGCAAAACAGACATGAAACTATGAATGTTTCAGGGATATTGTGTCCTACATTTCTACGAAAACAATCGACTAAATTTGATCAGAATTTTTCCTACCGCGTAAAAATCAATTATATAGAAAAGGTTACAGCCTATCGGAAAATACTTGAAGGGTTCGTCTAAAGCGATGATAGGGGAGACTATCAAAGGAGGGTTCTTCGGCCATGCCAGTTCTTCTCCAGTCGTTCTTCAGCTGTCTCCCACTGAAGATCGCCGAACTTGGATAAACCTGAAAAGTACACCTATTTCCTCGTTTATGCGAAAATCATCCCGAGACTAATCACTTTTCTCGTGAAAACATTCAAAGAATGACAGTTTCTCATTTATACGTCACAAATATACTGATAATGACGTGTCAAGTAATTACGTTTGATAAATCGTTTCAAATGGATCAAACTAACCAGTGGAGTCCTATTTGAAACGGAGTAATTGAAGAAACATAGAAGAGCAGAAGAGGTGTCGACCGCTCAGAATGAGCGAAGAGAGTCAGTGTGAAGAGGACAATCACAATTGTTCCAGGCAAATTTGGTAATTGGACTATGCAAAATCATCAATTACACCCATAGTTCCATTATCCTCTTCACACTGACTCCCTTCGCTCATTCTGGGCGGTCGATACCTCTTCTGCTCTTCTATCTTCCTTCAAGAACTCCGTTTCAAATAGGACTTAACTGGTTAGTTTGATCCATTTGCGACGAATAATCAAACGTATTTACACGTCATTATCACTATATTTGTGACGCATAAATGAGAAACTGTCATGCTTTGAATGTTTTCACGAGAAAAGTGATTAGTCTCGGGATGCCTTTCGCACATATAAAACGAGGAAATATGTGTACTTTTCAGGTTATCCAAGTTCGGCGATCTTCAGTGGGAGATAGCTGAAGAACGACTGGAGAAGATGAGATAAACGGAGGAACTGGCATGGCCGAAGAACCCTCCTTTGATAGTCTTCCCTATCATCGCATTAGACGAACCCTTCAAGTATTTTCCGATAGGCTGTAACCTTTACTATATAATTGATTTTTACGCGGTAGGAAAAATTCTGACCAAATTTAGTCGATTGTTTTCGTAGAAATGTAGGACACAATATCCCTGAAATATTCATAGTTTCATGTCTGTTTTGCCCCCAATTTGCCCAATCGTTATCAATTTTACAAAGATATTGATGAAATAAATGTTGTTGTTTGAACATATCTTACTACCAAATCTCGCCTGTGTGAGAATGGCAGAATCTATCAGATATGGTTAAATGAAATTGTCATTACTGATAACTGCTAAACTTTAATCCAAATCATGGCATCTGTCATTCTCGAAGTAACTGTGCCAATTTAATTCCCAACTTCGTGGTAAACGTGATAAATTTGTATACAAAAAAAAAAGCCAACTTCAGCAAAAAATTAGAAAAAATGAATGAATTTGGTACTATTTTTAGATGCACTAGTCTTATATCGGACTGAATTGTTGATCTACCGGACTGAATTGTTGACCTACCGGACTGAATTGTTGATCTACCGGACTGAATTATTGACCTACCGGACTGAATTGTTGACCTACCGCAGGCACTCGATCTGTCCTCTGTGGACCTTCTGGGACACGCGCTGGCGAGCACGCTGCACTTGCTGAAGCAGCTGACCAACCCCGAGGGAACTACCGCAGTGAGTTTATTTTTTACATTGTGATTCACTTTGAGAGGCCCCGCTTCACTGTCGAGAAGCATGACCCCTTTCCGGAGCGTTAATAGATGCCTTTCAAAATATTTTTAGTATCTGAAGTAGATAAATTTGCAAATTGTGTAATTTCAGATTATCGAATCCTTGATTGAATGGTCTAAGAAAATGCGCATCGCAGTGTGGCAACGAGACGCAGAACGGTATTTTTTCAGTAATTTCGAAATTAGAAATAATATAATAAAACTTAACACGGTCTCTTTTAAAGGGACCCGGCACCGGAAATTGATTAATGCTCGCAGTTGTGTTGTGCGATCACAAAAATGTAAAAAAAATAATTTTAAAAAATTTTCCTGAATTTTCCACAATTTTCAAAGTTCAGGACCGGAGCCGGCTTATATACACCGGTACGTGGGAAAACACACCACCGGGGCACACCACATGTACCGGTCGCTTTTTTCAGCCATATTTATTGATTTCCTACGGTATTTTATATACGTTTTGTACATATTTCGTATCAAAACATTGATTTGCGATTGTTCCCGACACGCATGCTTGGAATTCACACTAGATTAACCTGGAGAATGAATGTAAACACATGACGAGAGAAATGCTTCATTTCCGGAGAGTTTGCGATCAGACGAAGACTTTTCCGACACATAGACGACACTCCGCACAACTGGAGCGGCTGCTCTGAGAGAATCGCGGCATCATTAGGACTTGCCGTGAGCTGCAGCGCCATCAAATACCGAAGATGGCGCGTGCGGTTTTCCCAACTACGCTCTTCCGATGTGTGCCAGTAACCTTCCTAATTCAATGCAAATCAATGTTTTGATACGAAATATGTACAAAACGTATATAAAATACCGTAGGAAATCAATAAATATGGCTGAAAAAAGCGACCGGTACATGTGGTGTGCCCCGGTGGTGTGTTTTCCCACGTACCGGTGTATATAAGCCGGCTCCGGTCCTGAACTTTGAAAATTGCGGAAAATTCAGGAAAATTTTTTAAAATTATTTTTTTTACATTTTTGTGATCGCACAACACAACTGCGTTTTCTGAGCCTTAATCAATTTCCGGTGCCGAGTCCCTTTAAAAAAACAATAATCAATAAATAATAATCAGGATTTGTGGAATCCGACCCCTCGTTTATGATATTTGTGAGGCTATTCATTGGACGATCGAGTGGATGATCAACAACAAGAAACTGCGTTTCCCCGATTTGAAACAGGTATTCAGACACGTATTTTTTCGAACAACTTTATTTTTTCACGACGTTCTTGCAAAAGGACAAAGGTTCCTTTTTTCACGATAATGCCAAAAAAATGCGGTAGCTTCGTCGTTTTTGACAAACCTTCGAGCTAAAAAATCAAAAAATATCCTTTTTTTTCAGATGTCTCCGAATCCACAGAATCTGCTAAATGCAGATGTAAATGACAGAAAGAACCCAGTCGCGCTTCGAATCGCCGAGTTCAAGAGATCGGTCAGGAAATATTTGTTTAAATAAATCATTTTACTTAAAAAAATTATATGTCACTATAAATCGCAAGGTGATAAACAAGAGAAACTATTTTTTTATTAAAAAAATTGGAAAAGAAATTGCTATGGCAGGCTGTTGATCTCTCGACCAGTGACCAGCTAGGATCCGTTATCGCCAAGTGCCTCGACCTGCTGAGCAGGCTAGCGCGCTGCGGAATTACGGTAAGCTTAAAATTTAATTTAATTAGCTTAATTAAGTTAATTAGATTTAATCAATGATTAATTCGCAGGACCCTCACTTCGAACAGAGAACATTGGAAGCTGCTGTGAAGAGAACCATGATGGAGCGAAAAACGAGGTTTTTTGCTTAATTTTTTTTCAAATTTTGTTTTTTTTGTGCAAATCTTGTTGAATTTCTGACAAGGCCTGTAAAATTCACTGCAAAATCTTTTAAATACTATTTTCTTTCTTAAAAGATTACATAAATAGGGTCATTATTTTGCAGCGACTCCCGCTTCCGTAGTCTAATCTGCGGTCTGGCCGAGTCGCTTCTTCTCTCCGTCCAATCGATAATTGACAGTGGTGTGATCCTCATCGACAAGGTGCCCTCGGTGGTGCCACCCAAGAAGGTATTTATATATATATATATATATATATATATATATATATATTTATGCGAATTCACAAGGAAAAACGCGGATACAATTAGAAACAATAACATTAGCAAGCGAAACACGAATATCGGGGGAAGGGGTTGGTTACTCAGCGAAACTGGACGAATTACCGGAATTTACAAAAAGCCTTGCCGCTCTAGGGAAGAAACTATTAGGCGTTTATTATAAGTCAAAAGACACTTTGCTATCAAAGGCATAAGGCACTTAGACATCTAATTCAAATTTATGGAGTAAAACACATACGACTGTTGGATCAGGCCGAAAGGCACAATTTGAGATGTGAAGTAGCGATGCTTAAGTTTGATTCCATCTGATTTGTTACCGAGTGTCGATGAAAATCAATATTTAATTTCAGATCCCCATATTGAAGGAGAATCGTAAGACGCTAACCCCTAAAGTCGAGCCTAAAATACGGATGGTTTCAAAACAGAATTCGCCAATTCACAAGGAGAAACGACCCTCAATCAGCGGACAAATCGTTGCTGCCCATGAGAATACGGTAGTTTTGTAACTATTGATTTTCATTCTAAAATGCGGATTCAGGTTCGGCTCACACCGCCTCCCTCCACCTCCCCGCCACCGACGCTTGAGAGGGAGACATACGATATGCCTCAGCTCATCGCCCAGGTAAACTCCCTTCAGTCCACAGTTCAGAAAAATCCAGAAGGGGGCCAGGTCCGAACGAGCGCGAGCTAAAATGTTCGGCATACTCCCCCTTGCTCACAATCGCTGCAGACCCCTTTCTGGAGGTGGTGGGTCCTTCAAACACCCGTAAATATATAACACGTAAATAGATAAATCCAGCGATTATAGTCAATACATGAGAGTTACAATTCGAATTCTTCAATATGCAAATTACGCATTTATTGCAGACTGTCATTGCGGTTCCGCTTACGCCCTTCCCTATTCATCTCCCTATCTCTTCTCCACTGTATTCGCCCAGCATTCCTCAGCTCAAAGTGCCTGAAGGCCCTATTGAGGTTTGAATAAAACCGATTGATTTTTACAACAAAATTATTGAATTTGTTTTGTTTTATTTAGAAAACTCGCACTCCAAACTCTGACAAGAAACTAGCGAACTGGGACCCTGAGGACGAAGCGCTGAAGCAGAAAATTTCCCAATTCATACAGGTTTTATTTTATTTTTTGTCAAACAAAAATCCCGGAGGCTACGGTGCTGTAAGAAACTATTAATAACTTTCTTTAGAAACCGACACTATATTTTCCAGTGGCAATCATACAATTCCAGGATCGTTCTCACTACCATAAATCGATGACCTACGAGGACTTTATCGATTCGACCAAGGGACCAGCGGAGGTTAGTTTGGCAGAATATTAATAGTTGATATTTTCCCATTATTACAATTTGAAGTGGAAGTTGATGTTTTCATCACGGACTGATTGGTTTATCATTTCTCAAGGTTACAATGGTCTAGTATTAACTAATGTGGTAACTAATTACGCTTAATTGACTTAATTAGTTATCCAATTTACTTAATTAAGTTGCTGTTTAGGGTCACGGTAAGGCGTCGCTGCAGGCTCTCTTCAGAATCGGCGTCCGCTGTCCGTGTTGCAGGGTGATTAATTTAAATAATTATAATTATTAATTAAATTAATCCTTATTTAAATATTTACGATTATCATATTTATTTTTTTTTAAATTCAGAGTCGTTTCCACTCAATTCCCCCGTTGATTCGACATATCTCTGACAAGCACGGGAAGAGCCTGAAAGAGGTGAACTATTATTTAATTATTAATATACTTTAATAAAAATAAATTTGTCGTGACGCCAATCTACAAGCACATGCTATTCTCCATTGTTCAAGCCCGTCATCACACATCATCCACAGAGCGGTCAACCTTACAGAAAGGGATTTCACATGATTCCAAACCTACAGACCAGGGTTAAAGCGAGAGAGTGTGCAAAAGTGAGAGAGTCCCTCTCGATTTCACACGCTTCCTCACTCCAAATGCCTTTCTGTAAGGTTTACCGGTCTGCGGAATGATGTGCTTTGGAATGAGAGAACACGTGAAATCGAGAGAGACTCTCTCACTTGTGCACACTCTATCATCCTCACCCCGGTCTGTCGGTTTGGAATCATGTGATCTAGTGCGCAACGTCTTAAGCATTTTGATTTATGAAAATCGATAATACAATATAATTATTTATTAATAAACAAAAATAATTTCAGATCGGTTTTCTGATCGTTTGCGAGTGTGGTTTTGAGTCGAGCGATTCGCAAGCCATTTCAACTCACAAGAAAACGGTAATTACTAATTAATTTAATTTTGATATTTAATTAATAATTATCTATTTATATTAATTAATTATTATTTTACAGTGCACCAAGACCGGCTTTGGCGTCAGGGATCGGTCACTGCCGAAATGAACCTCATCAAGAGCAACGACCAAAGATCAAAGATTGATTAAAATTTTTTACAAGTATGAGAAATTGATAAAGATTATTATTAAAATGAAAACTATTTATTTCATTACCTTCTAAACAAAAGAAAGCGGGTTGGAAATCCTTTCCACAATCCCACAAAAAGAGGTTACGAGCGAAACACACATTGTCGTACTCCTGACCCCTTTCTGGAGGTTTTGAATGTGTCTCCTCCACCAATCATTGATTTCCAGACCTCGGGACGTTCTCTCTTTCTCTGGTCCCTCTCATTTTCTCCCTCTCTCTCGTCATAGGGGAGAGAGATAGGAGAGACAGCTCGGTAGATCACCTCTCTGACCTGTCTGTCTAGGGAGGAGGGGGGGGGGGAGAAGGGAAGGAGGAGGGGAGGAGGGGAGGTCACTCCCATCCCCCCATCGATCCGTCCCCTTTCTCGATCCTTTCACTTCCGGTGTCAAAGTTCGACGTTTAGTATCCTCTAAACTCAGTTGTTCTGTCTCCCTTTGCGTGTTATTCATAGCCCCGTCAATTCGCAATCTTGCCAGGCCTACAGTACCTGTCGACCCTCTCATTTCCCCACACTGTCGCGTCAACGATCCCTTCCTGAGAATATTCACGAGTTGTCTAGACACTGTCTCCATTTGCATGTCGCAATTAAGCCACATCAGCTATTGCAGTCCAGTTGGAATCTTTAGGGCGAACCCTCTCATTTCCCCACACTATCTCGCCGCCGGAACCCCTTCCTGAATAGGCGCGAAACGATGTTTTTATCTGCAGGGAACTGCACCGCCCCCCCCTCTCCATCCTTTTCTTTCTCAGTGCTAGAAATTACATTTCAAATGCTGGCTCTCTTGTTTTCGCGCACTCTCTCGCCGTTTCCGGTCGGTTTACAGGCATTTCCGACCATAATAGCGTTCCTCTCGTTGTCTGACCCTCTCCTTTTGTGCACTCTCTCGTCATCTCTCGCGTTCCCGCTCTCTATCTCTCATCATTCCGATCCGTTTAGGATCGCGGTTCCGTTCAGAGAAGCGGTACTTTTACAGTATCCAGCTAGGGCAATAAGGAAGTCACTTGTCTCATCCTTTTCCGCGCTTTCCCTCGTTGTCTCTCTCTCTCTCTCTCTCTCCTCTCTCTCTCTCGTTTTCTCACAATCTCCCCCCATTTCGGGTCAATTTACACTTTGCCTCTGGGGGGGTGACATTTGAGCAACCGACATTTGAGCAACCGACATTTGAGCAACCGACACTTGAGCAACCGACATTTGAGCAACGAGCCATAACTCACCAAGGAGTGAGCCTAGCGCTATGGGAGTGGTACCATTGTGACCAGCATCAGAAAAAAATAGATTTCGTAATTAATTAATTAATTAGCATAATTAATGAGATATTAATTAATTAATTATGAGATCTCAATTACCTGATGCTGATCACAATGGTACCACTCCCATAGCTCTAGGCTCACTCCTAGCTGAGTTATTACCCGTTGCTCAAATGTCGGTTGCTCAAATGTCGGTTGCTCAAATGTCCGTTGCTCAAATGTCACCCCCTTGCCTCTAGAGGGGCGGGAGCAAGAGGGTGTGCGAAAGAGATGCTCTCTCTACTTCACGCACTCTCTCGCTCCTGACCCTTTTTTGGAGATTGCACATCATGTGTGACGTCATTAAGGGTGGCCGACCCGCAGTCAACCATGCCGCCCAACAGTCCATCGTCACTCGACAAGCTGAAGCGGTACCAGAAGAGGGTGAGTGTCCGAAACATAGCATCCAGTTGGCACCATGCCAAGAACTTCCTTAGTTGTCTGACCCTCTCGTTTTGCGCGCTCTCTCGCCACCTTTTTCTCTAACTCGTTCTCGCCGAATCTGTTCCGAATGCTGAAAACCTCTACAAGAAGGAGCCAGATCTTCTCCTAGCTCATCCCTGTGGTGGTTTGACCCCTCCCTAGAGAGATTTGACCCCTTCCTGGAGGTATGCAAATTACGGCAGCTGCGATGTTTCCAGTTTCGCCGGTTCACCAAGAAGGGCGATCCACTGGGCGTGGTGCTCGAGCAGTTGATGGATGTGATCACGGCTCCCGTACGGCATCAAAGCACAAATGTACGGTATCGATTTATTGATTATCGAATTCCAAATTAATTTCTGAATATGTACAGTCTCCTTTGACCTCAATCCGTTTTTGGCCATCAGGGAGCTTTGGTAAAAGAGAACACAAAAAAAATGAAGAAAAAAAATTTTTTTTTTATTAATTATTTATTTTAATTATTATTAATTACAGGAGATTCAAAGCGAGCTGAATTTGCTGGAGTCGCTGCGTGAGACGACAATGGCTGAAGATGCGAACAAGTGAGTTATTAAAATTTAATTAATAATTATACTAATTAATTTCCTTAAATGATTAAAATCAAATCATTTAGTTGAATTTCTGTGTTGGCATCGTCATGGGAACATTTATTCACCCTTGACCCCTTTCTGGAGGCTTGAACCTCGGTTGTTTTTATTGATGTTCTGTTGTAGTAATAAAATTAATCAAATTAATATATACATTAATTTTATAAAATTAAATTAATTAAATAAAGTTAATATTAAGGTACAATCCCCTCCGTGCGCGTATCTACGATCTGGCTGACACGCTGCGCATCGTGTCACAAATGATTAGTGACAATGAGCAAATCGACCTGCCGTCCATCAAGGAGTTGATAGAAGAGGTAATTTGTGCGTTAATTGCTTAATCAATGAATCGATAGTTTAATTTACAACGGGTTCGGGGCACTACTGTTGAAGCCCGGAATCATTAAAAAAAGGGGTCTAACAAGGGGAGACCGCATAATCGATATGGAGTTTCCGAATGAGACCTAGTGGGATCGATTACTCTCATAAAAGTAAGAAATAATCGGTGGTTTAAAACTGCTAAATAAGCTCCACCTTTTCTGCACCCTTAGTGGGATTGGCTAATTTTCCGGACATCCGCTTCCCCACAGAGAGTGCAGATATCACAAGATCTCTTTTTTTTTGCAGTTTTCAACCACTGATTATTTCTTACTTTTATGACAGTAATCGATCCCACTAGGTCTCATTCGGAAACTCCATATCGACTACGCGGTCTCCCCTTGTAAGAATATATGAAATTCTCATTTCAAGAGTGCATCGACTATGTGTTGGCATGTTCCGCGCTTCTGCAGTAGTTCCGGGTTCGGGCACCTCGTGCTCCTTGGTTCCCTATTTTTTTATAGGTAAAACATAAAAATAGTTGTCCCGATTCTTGTTGAAACGAACGAGTGCGAAAAGTGTGAAAATTAGGAAAAAGGGTAAAATGGATTTTAATTTTTTAATAAATATATTATTTTAATTTTTTCAGAGGTCCGTCGTGGACGACTCTGTAGATGTGATTTTCATCGAAAATCCGGCGATTAATGGAAATAAGAAGATTAATACGACTAGTGATGAGAATAACAAGGGGACGAGGACGTCAACTGTGGCAGGAACTAGCCAAGGACGCGGCATGGTTAGTTTATTATTTGATTTTTTAGTGTTTTTTTTACAAATTTTCACGCAGCGTTTCGTCCAATTACCGAAGAAAATAGGAAAAGCCGTTAAAACAGCCAAGAAAATGAAATATCAGGAGGGTTCGACCGGTGGGAAATCTCCTGCCAAGCGTCGTTTCATCGAAAATCGATCGATTAATGAAAACAAGAAGATTAATACGGCTAATGACAAGAATAATGAGAGGACGTCAAGTGTAGCAGGAACCAGCCAAGGACGCGTAATGGTCAGTTTATTTTTTAGACCTTTAAAGATTTTTGTTGTTGGATAGTTTCTACTTTTAGAATTATACTTTTATTTAAAAAAATCACTGTAGTTTCGCGTTTCGTCCAACGACCGAATAAAATACGAAAAGTCATAAAAATAGTAATTTTAATTAAAAAACAAATAAATTCAGGAGAATGTGAACGGCGGGTTCGCTCCAGCCAAGCGGCTGCAACAAATGCAGCAGAAGCTGCGGCTGCAGCTGCAGCTGCAGCAAAAGCCGTCGGTGAGTAAAGTGTAGCGTCCAATAGAATTTAGATTATAGACCATTTGCTGTACTATTATTATTTCGATGCTTCAATATAATGAATTTTTAAAAAATTTGCGAGCGAAGCTAAGTGCAGAAGAGAATTTAGATTTGTGGACCATTTATTTTCCAATTATTTTAATTTATCTAACAATTTTTCCAATTGCTGATGCATTATTTTTTAACTAAATTATTTTTAAAATATCAGCAGACTGACTCGTCCGCGACGACGAAGGATCGGTCGGCTGCAGGAAGCGGAAAGCTGCAGCAGCCTGCTGCAGCTGCTGCAAATGCTGCAGCAACAAAACCACAGGTCCGCCCCTTCTTAAATAGCTAAAATGGAGTTTGCAAATGATATTTGCTTTGAGAAAATACTTTTTGATCTTTAAACATTTTTCGAAAATTTGAAATTTAAACGTTTTCACTTTGCGTGAGCACGGCGGGCAGAAACCCGACTCGAGGGCAAAAACTCGAGGCGAGAAAATGTACGAGGTGTCCATCGAAAAGTGGGAGGGACTTAGATCACACCTTACGCTACCTTGTTCCTCAGGCAACAAAAATTCGCTGCGCGTCAACCCAAATTCAAAAAATACACAGTACGATTTGCTGGTTACACATCATACTGTGAATTCAAATTCCCGGTATCGAAATATCATGCATTTTCCCGCGGTTTCCGGCGAATTCAAATATCAGGCATTTAAATATCAGGTTCAAACATGCTGTTTGAATTTGCCGCGACTGCGCGCCGGTCGTCGTTTTTTTGCCAAGAATTTTGAACTTCAGTCGGGTTTTTGCCAGCCGTGCGTGAGTGGCTCGGGCAGCTAGACACGGGGTCGTCTCATCCAAAAAGCATGATGCTGAAAATGTGTCCCTTGAAATAATTTTGCAGCCTGCCTCTGCGGCGAATGCAGCTACGCCGGGCGGTGCAGCAAGCGACAAGCCGGAAGCAAAGTCGAAGCTGCAGCAGGCTGCAGCAGCCGCGATTGCTGCACTTGCTGCAGATGCTGCACCTGCAGCAGCACCGAAGCCACGCGTATGTGTTCCTTTACCGTAGAGCTGGCTGCTCAAATCAAAAATGCTAAAATCGTCTGAAAACTCTTTCGCATGGTGAAAAACGATAAAACCGAGTTCTGAAACGATCAATTTTAAAAAAAAATCCTCAATCGTTTCAGTGTGATCCGTCTCCTCGCTCGCTATCTCGCCCTACCGTACTTCCAACTACCGTACCCCGAACTGCTGTACCACGAACTACGGTACCTCCAACAACTACCGTACCTCCGGCTACGGTACCTTCAACTTCTGCATGTCCAAGTACGGTACCTTCAACTACTGTACGTCCAACTCCGGTACCTCCAACCACCGTACTCCCAACAACTACCGTACCTCCAACTTCGACTACCGTACCCCCATTTCGCCCGCTCTGCAACAACCTTCGACTGGCACGGAACGCTAAGCATTCAGTGCGCCCGCTACAAAGAAAGAAGGTATTTTTTTCTGAAAAAAGTTTTTGAAAGAAATAAGTTTTCTTTCAAAAATCCGTTCGAGACTATCCCCCCCTAATTTCCGATCCACAAATGCACTTTTCAGGTTCGAAAATCAAGTGAATCTGTTTTTTAGAAAAGAATATTACAGGCCGCAGCTCTTCATCCAGGAAATGCCGCCAATGGTGAACCCAGGACAAGAAGCAAGGATGCTGCAGCTGCAGCAACTAGACCTGAAACAATTGCTTTGTTTGCTGCAGTAGCTGCTGCAGTTGCTGCAGAAAACAAGGCACAGGTCCATTCTTCATTTACCTAATACCCCCTTAATCACTAAATAATCGGAGGTGAATATTTGAAATTCAGGCCACCTCCGTTGCTAGCCGTCCCGACCCTCTTTCTACAATACCTTTAACTACCATTCGGCCAGATACCGCACCTCGATCTACCGTACCTCTAACAGCGGTGCGTCCGCCACCGGTACCTCCAACTACTGTACCTTCAAATACCGTAGCTCCAACTTCTTTGCGCCCGCCTATGGTACCTCCAACTACCGTACCTTCAAATACCATAGCTGCATCTACCATTGCTCCAACTTCTGTACCATCATCTACGGTACCACCAACTAGAGTACGGCCCACTACGGTACCTCCAACTACTGTTTCTTCAAATACCGTACCTTCAAATACCGTACCTTCAAGAACTACCGTACCTCCATCTTCCGTACCACCAACTAGGGTACGACCCACTACGCTACCACCAACTACGGTACCACCAACTAGGGTACCACCAACTAGGGTACCACCAACTAGGGTACGACCCACTACGGTACGACCCACGACGGTACCACCAACTACGGTACCACCAACTAGGGTACGACCCACTACGGTACCCCCAACTGCGCTACGCCCACCGTCCATATCTCGATCTCATCCTCCGATCATTCACATTCTGTCGACAGCGGGTCCTAAGAAACAAGTAAGTTATCTAATTTATCTATTTTGTTAAAATTTATGCAAAATTCGCTATATTCATTATTCGATTTCGGACTATAAGTCAATCCATTAAAACTCATTTGAATTTTTTTGTTGTGTTATTAACATTATGATTATTTAATTCGCTTATTTGTGATTTTGTAAATCTGATTATATTAAGGTCGTTTTTGTCGCCCGTCCTCCTCCCGTCAAGTCGACAGCGCGACCCATCTCCCTCCTCAAGCACGTCCTTCTCTGCGCCACCCAGCGATTAATAGCGGTTAGTCGACTTTTAACAAATTCTAGGGCAAAGACGCAAATATCTAAAAAAAAAAGTTCAACTGTTTTTCAAAATGCACAAATGTTTTGTTTTATTTGCATTTTCTTATTTTCCGTCCAAATTAACTGCCATCAACAAGCCCCTGCGAGACGTTTCCAATGTCAACGCTAAAGCGGTCAGTTTCTGGCAAATCTCCAGAAAGGGGTCGGAAGCGAAGCAAGGGCTCTTTTCTCTAGTTTTCCCACATACTTTCTGGACTTTCCCTGATGATCGTAAACCAAACATCTCCGGCAAAAAAGGAATTCAATTCTTGAACAATTACAAGTTGATTAATGTTATTTTTATACTATTTTTCGGAGGAAACCCGTAATTTCAGGCGAGGCGCCATCAGCAAGCGCCTCCCCCACTCGATGTTCCGCCAAGCTCACCCGATGAGATTGAGAATTTGGTAATTTCCCTATTTACAAAAACAATTCAATTCATTTTCTAATTACCCGATATCTTGATGAAAATTTTGTAACTTACTTCAAAGAATTCGCCCATTGCTGATAGATTTCAATTAATTAAAATATTTAAGAAAACAAAAAAAATTATAAAAAAATGTATTTTCCAGGCCGAGCTGCAGGAGGAGCCGGCAATTCCCAAGGAAAGAAAAGATCCGGTTGAAATAACCATCGACGATGAGGACATAATTGAAATCCAACCAGAGGTTAGTGCAAACTGATTATAATTCAAAATAAAGAAATTTAAAAAAAATGACTTTGAAAAAGTTGTGAATTGGTTACGCATCGCTTGATTGCAGGTTTTAGCCATTCTAGAATTTAAAATAAATTTAAATTAATAATATTATTATTCCTATAATTAAAAAAAATGACATTCAACAAATGAACTTGATTTCCAGGTCAGTCTGACGAAGGGACCGCCAATCCTCAAGAAGAACGAAAATCCGGTTGAAATTACCATTGAAGATGAAGATGTAGTTCAGATCCAGCCAGAGGTATGCTTCTGTGCAAAAGTTTTTTAAAAAAATGTATTTATGTTATTGTCATTTTAAGAAAAAAAATGATTTCAGTCCTCTCATCGTCCACGTCCACCTCAAGAGCAGAGCAGTTCCCGCGCGGCTGATAAGGTGACAGCAAACTGACTTTCAATCCTCCAGAAAGGGGCCAGCGATGAGAGAGTACGAGAAAACAGGAGAGAGGCCTTTTCTCATTTTCGCCCTCCACCCAATCCATTTTCTGGAGATTTGTCCAAGAGATCAGGGAAATTATGGATTTGCCCAAACCTCTGAGATGACGTAACAATTACTTTTCCAGGAAAATGAACCGCCCCGACTACAACCGAGCCAAGCACCACAAAACCAGGTAATTAATTTTAATAAAATATACTTTTAATACACCGGCACGACTTTTTTCAGCCGCAAAAGGCAGTAGCGCCGGGTCGATCCAACAATTTAAATTCGGAATTTTTTCGAATGAATTTTTATCACTGCATTTGCAATGCCTTGTATTATTGATTATTTATAGGAACCAGAACACCCTCTTGATATACGACTGATAAATTAAAAATTTAAATTAAATTGGAAGAATATTTAATTATTTATAGGCTGTAATAACGAGAAGAGTTGCTGCTACCCCATCGTTCTTCCTTCCTGGACACGTAATGATTTTTTTAATTTTTAATTTTTTAAAATTTTAAAATTTTTTAATTAACTAAAATGATTCATCTATTACTAAGGAAGTTTTTTTTCAAATTTTGAACTTTATTTTTTAAAATAAGTTTATTTTAGTTTAAAAATTAAATAGCATTAATTTGCAGACCGTTGCGCCTCGAGCGAAACAGCCGGCGTCTTCTGCTCTGACTGAATCGACAAATACGGTAAGTAAATTTACAAAATATATATATGCAAATCGCAGAAAAATGCGTATCTGCACAATCATGTCGAAAATAGATTGAAAATCTTTTAAAGTACAATTTTCAGATGCACGGAGCCTTCGTTTTTCCGCCGTATAGCGGGAATCCATACGGGACGCTACCGTACGCCAATAATCCATACGGAACGCTACCGTACGCCAATAATCCATACGGAACGCTACCGTACGCCAATAATCAATACGGAACGCTACCGTACGCCAATAATCAATACGGAACGCTATCGTACGCCAATAATCAATACGGAACGCTACCGTATTCGGCGCAACTAAACCTCAGCAACCCGCTCTCCAACCCATCCTACTTGAGCATGCTGCAAGCGAATATACAAGTTTGTGAAATTTGTATATATTCAAAGCATTTTTTTAAAATCCTTAAATAAAAAAATCAGAAAATGATTGCAGCATCACTCCTTCGCACTGAATCCCACCGCAAATTCGGCACCATTGGAAGCCGACGAGGTTCCTCAATACGAACCAGCAGGGCCCGAACAGAAACCATATCGGGCACCAGCGGAAGCCGAGCAGGTAGGATTTCTTTTTAAATCGTCGTGGATGTATGATGCAGAATGAAATTGCGCTTGATTTAGAAAACCGCAGCTTGCTTAAAATGTTATTAGCGATTGCATTTGGCTATTACAGAAAAGAAAATTTATTTGCAGCCAAAATCGAAGGACGGGCGCCCAAAGTTTCGCCTTCGCCCGGCAGCTGCAGCTGCAGCAACTGCAACTGCTGCAGCAAGTGCAGCAACTCCAGAAACGACAGCGGCTGCAGAGGCTGCAGCAACTACAAGAACTGCTGCAGCAGAAACAGTTGCAGCTGATGTGGAATCTGCAGCAGCTGCAACAAACCCGATCGAAGTCCTTCCTGAGCAGCCAGTGGGCACACCTAAGAAGAAGAGAGGACGGAGCAAGAAAGTTGTGGTAGAAGAGGAGAAGAAAAAGGAAGAGTATGTCAATGTGGAGTGGGTAGAGGAAGGAGGCTCAGCAATTGCAGCAACTTCAGCCGCTGCAGTTGCTGCAGGAAATACAGGAGCTGCTGCAGCAAACCCGATCGAGGTTCAGACCCGATCTGAGCAGCCAGTGGATCCACCTAAGAAGAAGAGAGGAAGGAGGAAGAAAGTGGTGATAGAAGGAGAGGAGCAAAAGGAGAAGGAAGAGGGAGGAAGGGCTGTAGCTGCAGCAATTGCAGCAACTGCAGCTGCTGCAGCTGCTTCAACAACCCCGATCGAAGTGGTCCCTGAACAGCAAGTAGACCCGCCTAAGAAGAAGAGAGGAAGAAGGAAAAATGTGGCTGAGCAAAGGGAGGAGGAAGGGTATGTAAATGTGGAGCGCGGGGATGAAGCTGCAGCTGCTGCAGCTGCTGCAAACTCGATCGATGCCCTTCCTGAGCAGCAAGTTGACCCACCTAAGAAGAAGAGAGGGAGGAGGAAAAAAGTAGTAATAATCGAAGAAGAAGAGGAGGAGGAAAAAGAGGAGCAAATGATAGAAGATGAGGAAGAAAAGGTGGAAGATGAACAGGAGGAAGAAGAGGAGGAAGAGGAAGAGAGTGAAGAGGAGATCCAAAGGCAAGATGTGAGTATTTTTGTCAAAAAATTATATTTATTTACAACAAAAAAGTACTTTTTGTACTCGTTAGTATTTTGTCACGCATAGAAACATTGTAAAAATATGCGTTTATGGAAATGGGGTGCAAACTTTGGGGTAAACAATTTAATTTTTAAGAGATATTCGACGAAATCGGTTCACAAGGTGCTGAAGAACGCGGGCCGCGGATTTCGCCGGAATTGCAGGGTAACAATTATTTATTTATTTTTGTTAATATTAAAAACAATAACAATTTTTTTTACAGGAAAAGGTGCAGTCGTATGTGATTTCGGGTGAGGAGGAGGATAATGAAGAGAAGGTTACTTATTTATTTGTATTTTTTAATATTCAAATTTTGAAAATAAGTGACGAGGACTACATCGAAATCGTTTGGAATGCAATAATAGAACCTTGTTTAAAAAAAATTATTTAATAAATAATATGTGATATTGTAGAAGAAGAAGCGGAAGAAGAGTATCGACCCTGGAGCATCAAAGAAGGTTATTGATTGGAATTGTTTAAATATATAATTTTTTTGTTTTCCGAATTTTTTTCGACTTAAATTTTCTTGTTTTTGTTTGAATAAAAATTAAATGTAATATTTTAAATTTATTTTTTAATGTTTAATTGCAGATGAAGAGGCAAAGGAAGAGCGTTGATGAGGAGCATCACGAAACTAAGGTAATTTAAAACGAGTTCTCTGTAACAGCGTCGGTGGTACTGAAGGGGTATGGCACAACTTTTCAAAATGGTCGTATCGAGCTGTAACTTTCAGGTTATGATCCCTATGGATGGGACACACTTCAGTCAAATTTTTGTGTGGGATCTCCAACTTTGAGATCCTCAGATCTTAAAAACTGAATCTCAAATTGAGCCATCGAGTCATACACCAATCGATAGAGCATGAAAAGTTATCCCTTGAGTTTGATTTTCAGCTCGATTGCTTTTCTTCGTCACGAGAAATTAGCCGAAAACTGCATTATCGTACTCTTTTTGAAAAGTTACAGTATGAAGGAATGAAAAAGGCAACTTTTTTATTGCAGAAATGGATTCCTCTCGTCAATACGCTCCAGGTAGCATATTTCAATTACAAAATTTCTTTCCTTTTTTTTGAAATATTCACGTTTTGCTGTCATTTTGTCAAAATGATTTTTGAAAATATTAAAATCTGAAATTGATTTTCGATTATTTTTGTATATTTTATTAGTTATTTATTTTTTAATTGTTCTAAGTAGGTACGCTGAAACATTGGCATTAGTGAATCTTGTATTATAAATAATTTACGGAGAAAGTCGATTAAGAACATTCAAAAAAAAGATGTAATTGTTTGGAATTGATTATTGATTAAATTACTGAAATTCCTGTGGATTATCGAGTATATTTTTCCTAATTTGGTATGAAAAATCAATAATTGATCTCTTTTGTAGAGAAGGAGGTCGAACAGGCAAGCTAATCGAGATCGCAAGAAAAAGGAGGTGATTTTTTTTTAAATATAAAAATGGTCTTGTTTATTACATTCGTTCATTGATTGTTTGACAAGTAAAAGCATATTTCAGAAAGAGAAAAAGGATAACTGTAGGTTACTTTTATTAATTTATCATTACATTCGTTTATTGATTTTATTGACACTGAAAAGCATATTTCAGAAAGAGGAGGAAGACGGAATGAAGATTCTCTCTCATGAAGAAATGGTGGCAGGGGGCGCGATCAATTTTCCCGAGCACAATTGGACTGAGGACCATGAGAGTGACAGAGAGGAGGAACTTGTGATCAAATATGTCGTAAGTTTTACTGATTGCTTTTTGGTTTAGTTTAGTTTATAAGTCGTTTGTCAAGAGGCTATTCGGGTTCACGGGGAAGTGAATGGAGCTCTGACGACGTTGAAAAGGCTCCGTATCTTCGGTTGATTTAATTTATTGATTGGATTTTTAAAACAACAATAATAATAGTGTATTTTTTTAAATGAATTTTTTTAAATTGAAGAACGCGAGGCCCGATCAGTTCATCATCAAGTGCACAGAGGACATCTACGATTGCAATGTATGTTTTAAAATATTTTAAAAGTCTTATTTTTGTATTTTTTTATAATTAAAGTATATTTTTAAAAATCCTAGCCCTGCTTGGGACCACTGGAATCGTTTTGCTTATCGATCCGGAGTAGAGTGCGAAATGTGAGACCACGCACTCCTCATTTCACACATTCTCTCGACCGGTCGGTAGGTGAGAGAGTGTACGAAATGAAGAGACTCACATTTCGCACTCTAATCCGGAGTGCCAGGGTGAGAGGAGATGTGAATTCGCACAAGGAAACCTGATAGGCGTTGCATCTGTTTGGAAGCCAATGAAAAATTAATAGCGCTAGAAGTTCAAGCCATCATCTAGATATACACGCCATGTAAAATTGAGAACCTTCTCTTAAAATCTCCAAAAAGGGGCCAGAATGAAAAAGAGTTTGCGAAAACGACACGTAGTTTATAGTAATTTACCCACTGGCAGATTTTGAGTATGATAATCGGAAGAATGATTCCGTTCCCACATCAATATTGAATGGACGCTTCCTAGCCTTCATTTATAAGGAAAGATGAGCTCATTCCAAATCATTCGTCCCACGTTTTCCTTCTTATTTGCCTTCTCATTTTAATCATTGTTATTTTCTTTTTTTGTTTAAAAAAATCAAATTGCAGAACTCTAGACGTTCTCCCTATTCTCCTATTGAAAGGGATTTTTTTCCATGGTGGTATCCCTAGTACCTAGTTACGAGTGCTATGTATCCTGGTACGTAGTGGTTTCTCTTTTTTTCTAATTTTTTTCGATTTTCAATGTTTTGACATATTAAAAATCACCTTTTAACAATTAAAC
The DNA here is from genome assembly GCA_036245785.1 of Pristionchus fissidentatus. Classification (NCBI taxonomy): domain Eukaryota; kingdom Metazoa; phylum Nematoda; class Chromadorea; order Rhabditida; family Neodiplogasteridae; genus Pristionchus; species Pristionchus fissidentatus. The sequence continues at coordinate 3,784,603 of BTSY01000006.1, forward strand.
ACCGACCATTTTGTTCAATTTTTTTCTGTTTATATGGTTTTCGAGATACAAAATATGTTTAGAAATAATACAGTTACCATTACATCCTATTTTCAGTTCTCGACAAGCTGCGCACAAGAGTACATCGACCATCTATTGTCCGAGCACGAAACCAAACTGCAAGAGGTACTGACTAGACTTTGAAAGGTAACTAAACAACTACCCGCATAACAGGGAAATTGACCGCTTTTTTGAAGAGAGAACGCGGGGAATGAAGAGTATGGGGGTCTAATTTTACTCTTATGCGGGTAGTTGTATAGTTACATTTCAAAGTCTAGTACTGACTTCATTTCAAGTCTCCAGAAAGCTGTTAGGAGCGAGAAAGTGTGGCAAATTTATGTGGTGTTAGGTTTCGGAAAAAGAAAATGGAAAAAGGCCAAGATTTTAATTCCCGCAATTTCATATCTCAGTTTTCCGTGGATCAATCGACTCAAAACTTCGGTTATAGGTGTAAAAGGGTCGAAGAATGTTATATTCGAAGTTTTGAGTCGATTGCTCCACGGAGAACTGAGATATGAAATTGCGGGAATTCAAATCTTGGCCTTTTCCCATCTCCTTTTTCCGAAAACTAACACCACATTAGAGAGTCTATCCCCATTCCACACACTCTTCGTCCCTACATGTGGCACTGGTGTTTATATATTTGTATTTCTAATTGTATTAAATATTTTCGTATTTGTTCCAGGTCAAGAAAGTTCTCCGATGCATTTGCGGATTTTACGTGGAGCAATCTGACAGGATGATAATGCATCAGAAACAGGTTAGTAATTTGGTAATTAGTTGGGTGTTAATTTAAAAAAAAGATAATTAACGATTAACGCACTGTTTATCGATTGAAGTTTTTGTAATGGTAAATAAGGGTTCTGATTTCAAAATGAAATCTTCTTAATCAAGTTGTCGGAAATATAATATGATGGAGGAAGGGAGAGGAATATAAAATATTTAAACAAACTAAAGAGATCTTTAAAGTCTACTAAATCTCCTCTTTTCAGTGCAAAGAGACGTGCAAATGGATAATAAAGGAGTGGCCGAGTCTGCCCGAGAATGAATAAAGTCAGTCGTCGATCGCTGAAAATTTCGAGAGCTCACCCCTTAATGAAGAACTAATTAAGAGCAACTACTGTTTGACCATGTTTATGAAAATAATTCAAATAATGTAATATTGTTCCCAATAGTACTATAAGTTCACCCATTAATTAACTAAATACACCATTGACTTGTAAAGTTCGCAACGTTTGTAAACTCATTTGTATCCTTGATAAACTTGTGGGTGACAGTTAACTATTGCAATTAAGCACATGTAATTTTTAAAAAAATTCTACGAATACAATTATTGAAGTTTTGAGCGAAGTGAAATGATTAATTTCTCGTGAAGTGAGACCACTGTTTCTTCATTTCGCACTCTCTCTCTCATAAAAAGCGTGTGAAATGAAGAGACCTGCGCTTACATTTCGCACTCTACTTCTTAGGAATCATACTTTATTGATTTATGTACTATAGCATCCGTTCTACTAACTACATCTACGAGGTGGTGTAATGGTCTAAGACGCTCTCCCATTCCATAACACAGAATTCCCGCCGTGACAGGGAATCCTTCTCATCACAACACTTATCCATTGAGAAAGAAATTGGTAAAGTTCGCAACGTTTGTAAACTCATTTTTATCCTTGATAAACTTGTGGGTGACAGTTAACTGTTGCAATTAAGCATATGCAATTTGTTTAAAAAAAGAATAAACTCTACGGTAGCCGTGACTAGATCACTCAGGTAAATAGGGCGCAAGGTGGCGATTTCAGGCTGATGTTGAATGTACCGTTATTTTTTTTCATTTTATCAGTTGAATAAGAAGGTCGGTCTTTTTTTTAAAGTATTTTAATGGTAAAAGAACGTATCCAAAAATCACTTTCATATTTTTTCTCATTTTAAAAAAAAATGGAAATATTTTTTTCCAAAAAGCGTATTAAATAGTCTCAAAATTAGAGCGGTAATTAGTATATTCCTACTTATCAGTTGTGGTAAAAAACCTACCCATGTCATTCGACAGTCCGGTCATCCCGGCCGATAGTGGTACGAGTGAGAGAGCGTTTGAAATCGAGAGATTCTCCCACTTTTAAAAACTCGTTCTCCCTCTCTCTCGCCCTGATCACTCTCTATAAACCATGTGAACCGAATATGTTTGGCGTTGCAAGAAAAGTTCTAATCTCACTTTCACACACTCTTTCACTCACAAGACGCTACTCTGGAGATTAGGCATGCCCAATGGCAATTTTGTTTCAACCCACTGGCAGAAATTGTATCGAAATCAGACAACTAATCAGGAAAATGCTTGCTTTCCCATGAAATATGAATGGATGCTTCCAGGCTCTGCTTATAAATGGCGAGAATCTCTTACCAAATCAATGTTTTATGACTTTTGGTTTCTCGCGTTTGTTTGTGTATTGTTTTAAACATTTTTTTTATTTTTCGAACGATTAACATTGCAGATTTTTACACTCTCAGACAACATGAATTTGATGGAAGCCTATGCTTATTCCTCAATTGTAGCTTGTGGAGATGTAAGTTTATCTAAATTTATTCACCTTTTATGTTTTTTTCAAACGTCTCTTTGGCCCTGTTATTCTTTTTGAGTATTTTTAAAAACAAATATTGATAGACAGAGCTTTTGGAATAATAGTAAATAGTAATAATTGCAATAGTTTATTTATTTTTTGACTATTAAAACATATTTCAGAAAGATGAAAAGAAAGACCTTATTGGAATGAAGGTTTTTTCTCGTGAAGAAATGGTGGAAAGGGGCGCGATCGATATTCCCGAGAACAATTGGACTGAGGACCATGAGAGTGACAGAGAGGAGGAAATTGTAATCAAATATGACGTCAGTTTTACTGATTACTGATGAGTTTTGAATCTTTATAGAAAAATATAAGCAATATTTCTGAGTCGAAACTTGAGATTCAGCGAAATTGTGAAAGTAAAAACGTATTTATAAAATGCAATCAATAATTGAAGAATTCGACGCCCGATCAGTTCATCATAGTGTGCACGGAGGATCCCTATGATTGCAAGGTAATTTTTAAATTCATTGTTAGATATGTCAAAAGTTTTTTTTCTTTTTTGTAGAATTTTTTTAAATGAAATTATTTTCAAAACAATCCTAGCCCGCGTGGGTTCACTTGAATCGTTTTCTTTATCATTCCGTAGTGCTTTCTCAGAAAGAGACAACATCTCTAGAGTAAGGGGACACATCATTCCACAGGTCAACCTTCCAGAAAAGCCTTTGGAGTGAGAGAGCGTGTGAAATCGAGAGGGACTCTCTCACTTTAGCATACTCTCTCGCTCTAACCCTGGTCTGTAGGTTTGGAATCATGTGGGGAGTAGGCCAGAGAGCATGTGATAATGAGGAATTTCGACCCAATTTCACATAGTCTACTGGCTCCTTAAGGATATGCCTTATGCCTTATGCCTTATGGAGAGCTTATCCGATTGGCGAGGCCAAAACATATAATATAATTATGATTAATTATAAAACATTTTCAGTTCTCGACAAGCTGTGGACAAGAGTACATCGACCATCTCGGAAGCGAGCACGAGACCGATCTACAAGAGGTACTCACGTCATTCTCCAGATAGGGGTTAGGAACGAGAGAGTGTGGTAAAGTGAGAGAGTCTCTATCCATTCCGCACACTCTGATTCCTTACATGTGGGGATAGTGTTTATTTTTATTATTTATTTTTATTTTCTCATATTTTCGTATTTGTTCCAGGTCAAGAAAGTTCTCCGATGCATTTGCGGATTTTATGTGGATCAATCTGAGAGAATGATGGTGCATAAGAGACAGGTTAGTCATTTGGTAATTTTAGTGGTGTTGTAATTGTAGTTAAACAAAATTAAGATAATTAGTTATCAATCAACAAAGAAAATGAATTTTCTTTCGTACGTGAGAGCTTCCGTAATTTATTTTTAAAATTATTTTGTGTTCGTAGATTACGGTTGGGAGAAACATTTTGGAGAACAGTTTTAACTGGAATTTCCGGTAATTTTCATTAAAATTTCGCGACAGGAGAATTCATCGGGAAAAAATGAAGCACGTGAAAACAGCAAAAATATTTGCCAAATAACAAACGAAATCTTCTCAATTCTCGTTGAAAATAGATTGTTTAAATTTAAAAAAAAGCTCCGTAGACATTTACCATAAAATAATTCAGAATTAATAATAATTAATTTATAATTAATTTATAACATTAATAATTAATAATTCAGAATTGAAATTTATATAATATTGAAAATATAAGTGGACAATTGGCAATTACTCAAACGTACTTTCTTATTTCAAGAAAAAGTTCTCTGAAATAGATTAGAATCTAAATAATGGAGAAGAGAAAGGAATGGCAAATGTATTAGGATACAATAAATCTCCACTTTTACAGTGCAATGAGACGTCTAAATGGACAATAAAGAACTGGCCGAGTTTACCAGAATCCTCCACTACTTGTCCCTTAATTGGAGCTTCTGAAGATAGGTTTAAGTTTCTCAAAATTTATTGATCTCTTAATTTTTCAAACGCCTCTGTGTTCATGCTAATCCTTTCATCTGATTTTTAAACAAATGTTGATTCATCCACGTTCACATTGAAAACTTTTTTTCTGAAGGAATAGTACTTCTTTTTCAACCCAAATATTTTTTGCGCGTTTGAACACGATTATGACATCGCACAACACATTATACTGGGGTGTTCTCATGATTTTTTTTATAAATTTTTATCTTTTCAATTTTTTCGCCTGAAACCTAAATGATAGCGAAGGAGTGACTAGACTTCGAAAGGCAACTAAACAACTACCCGCATAACAGGGAAATTGACCGCTTTTTGAAGAGAGAGTGCGGGGAATGAAGAGGGTGAGGGTGTAATTTCTCTCTTATGCGGGTAGTTGTATAGTTACCTTTAAAAGTCTAGCAGTGACGATAGTTTGTTCCGTTTTCAAGATATTCAATAGTGACAAAGGACTTACAGACACACATCATTTAGAATAATATTAATTTTTTTAGCAAGAGGAAGAAGACCTTATCGGAATGAAGGTTTTTTCTCATGAAGAAATGGTGGAAAGGGGCGCGATCGATATTCCCGAGCACAGTTGGACTGAGGACCATGAGAGTGACAGAGAGGAGGAAATTGTGATCAAATATGACGTAAGTTTCTGATTATTATTTTTTAAATTGAAATGATTCGACAGTCGTAGATTTTTTAAAAAAGGAGTAAATTGCAATGTTGTGTAGAAACTTGAGATTCAGTGAAATTTTGGAAAAAAAAAATATATTTTTTTATAATCAATTACTAATTGAAGAATTCGATGCCCGATCAGTTCATTATCATGTGCACGGAGGATATCTACGATTGCAAGGTACATTTTACACACATTTATCTAAAGTCGACATTTAATTTTTTTTTCAATTTCGAAGCAATCCGGTTACCACATCTTTCCTCTTATCGTTCCGGAATGCAACCGTGAGAGGAGTTAACTCAAATAGTTGTGAATTCGCACTCTCTCGATTTTACCTGCTCTTTCAGCAAGATACATCATTTACACATGATTCCAAACATACAGACCAGGGTCAGAGCGAGATAGTGTGCGAAAGTGAGAGGGTCTCTCTCGATTTTACACGCTCTCTCACTCTAAAGGCCTTTCAGTAAGGTTGACCGGGCGGTGGAATGATGTGATTACAAAGTGAGGGAACTTCCCGCTCTATGTAGCGGCCAGAGAGCGTGTGAAAATCAAAGTCTCATAAGAGAGGAATCGCGAGAAAATCGAGCATATCCGATAGCGGGGACGTAGAAATTTTATGATTTTTAATTTGGCTGGAAATATGGCCTTAGGTATTTCAAACCTTCCTCTATCGAATGGCGTTTTCAGAATTTCGATAAAAAAATTCGCAATCGCGTGAAACACAAATAAACCTGGTGACTCAGCGAAAAAATTTAGAGAGTGGCATGTTTGAAAAATCATAACATGCTTCAAAATGATGATAGCGACTCGTTCTTTTTTAGGTAAGATAGGGAATCACCCCGACTACAAACTACAACTATTGAACTCATTCCTGGCTGATGCACCGGTGCGGGGCGGTCACTTTTGTAAAAATTTTAATTATTTTTTTAAAACTAAAAACTCAATGGGTTTTGTTGCTTTTTATTATAGTCACTGTGTGTACTATTTAAAACCGAGAAATGGGCCAAATCCGTACAGAACTATTAAAGACGCCCACCATTTCGTGCGACAAGCCAATCACATCTCATGATCAAATTGTTGAAATCATTCAAGTTAGTGATGAAAATAATCGTAAATGAGCTAAAAACAATATTCCTATTAGTTTTGAGGCGATTCCTTTTCGGGATTTTTTTAAGAAAAAAAATTCAAAAAAATTCGACCGAAAAATTCTTTTCATCAAAAATGCGGTTCAATTAAGCACTAGTATGTCAAATCTTTATCCATATAATAAGTTATGATAGTTCCTCATTGATTTACTCGTATTTCAATGTTTGTTGAGCTTTAAATAGGATATTTCTGTCTACATATTCAGTAATCGAGATCGAAATTTTAAATTGGCCCTATTCTGACACTACTCGGTAAGCAATTTCCTCATAATGACTCAAACATTTTCCTTTTTAAAAGTGAAAAATGGAGATCTAGTCGTACAAAATAACTACGGCGCTTAGAAAACCGTTCATGCGCAAAATCCCGCACGCTCTGCTTCTCTACCCCTCTCTCACTTCCGCGCAGTCTCTAGCCAGGTTCGGCGCCTGAGCCGGGCATATATCTTTTGCCGGTACTTCTCAAAGTCCGAATGGTTAGTTTTCTGCACAATTTAATTCGTTTCATTTACACCGAGCTCTGGCAAAAGATTTATGCCCGGCTCGGGCGCCGAACCTGGCTAGAGACTGCGCGGAAGTGAGAGAGTGGTAGAGAAGCAGAGCGTACGGGATTTTAGCGCATGAACGGTTTTCTAAGAACTAGATAGCCATTTACTTTCAAAAAGAAAAATGTTTGAGTCATTATGAGGAAACTCCTTACCGAGTAGCGTCAGAATAGGGCCAATTTAAAATGTCGATCTCGATTACAGAATATGTAGACAGAAATAACCCATTTAAAGCTCAACAAACATTGAAATACGAGTAAATCAATGACGAACTATCAAAACTTATTATATGGATATAGATTTGACACACTAGCGCTTATCTTTAACCGCATTTTTGATGAGAAAAAAAATTTCGGTCGAAATTTTTTGAATTTTTTTTCTTAAAAAATCCCGAAAAGGAATCGCCTCAAAACTAATAGAAATATTGTTTTTAGCTCATTTACGATTATTTTCATCACTAACTTGAATGATTTCAACAATTTGACCATGAGATGTCATTGGCTTGTCGCACGAAATGGTGGGCGTCTTTAATAGTTCTGTACGGATTTGGCCCATTTCTCGGTTTTAAATAGTACACACAGTGACTATAATAAAAAGCAACAAAACCCATTGAGTTTTTAGTTTTAAAAAAATAATTAAATTTTTACAAAAGTGACCGCCCCGCACCGGTGCATCAGCCAGGAATGAGTTCAATAGTTGTAGTTTGTAGTCGGGGTGATTCCCTATCTTACCTAAAAAAGAACGAGTCGCTATCATCATTTTGAAGCATGTTATGATTTTTCAAACATGCCACTCTCTAATTTTTTTCGCTGAGTCACCAGGTTTGTTTGTGTTTCACGCGATTGCGAAATTTTTTATCGAAATTCTGAAAACGCCATTCGATAGAGGAAGGTTTGAAATACCTTAGGCCATATTTACAGCCGAATTGAAAATCATAAAATTCTACGTTCCAGCCATTCTCGAGTTTCTCGCGATTCCTCTCATAAATCCTTTTTTTTAAGATTATGTGGTTTGCGAGGTGCAAAATGTATTTAAAAATATTTATTCTATAATTTATTTTGTATTTGCAGTTCTCGACAAGCTCCGCTCAAGAGTACATCGACCACCTGTTGTGCGAGCACGAAACAAATCTAAAAGAGGTAGGTCATTCTCCAGAAAGGGGTTAGAAATGAGAGAGTGGCTAATTTAAAGAGTCCCTCTCCATTCCGCACACCCCTTAAATGTGTAGATCGCGTTTATATTTTTTTCTGTTTATTATATATTATTTTCGTATTTGTTCCAGGTCAAGAAAGTTCTCCGATGCATTTGCGGATTTTACGTGGAGCAATCAGACAGGATGATAATGCATCAGAAACAGGTTAGTAATTTATTTTTAGTAAATAGTGGGGTAATAATTTAAAATAATTAAAATTAGGACAATTAATCAACTTTGAAAAAGCATTTTTTCATGCGTTTGCGCAATTTTTTTTGTTTGAAATGTTTCTAAAGGTATTTCGATTTCAAGATAAACTCTTCTAGATTGAGTTCTCGAAAATATAATAGAATGTAGGTTATGGGGAAGAGAGTGGAATAGCAGGTCTTTAAAAATTAAAAGTTTTTAAAACGTCTAATAAATATCCGCATATTTTTAAAACGTTTTTTTAAAAATGTTGTATAGGAGTCTATACACTGTAGTCCTACTCATGCAATTCCCTAGTCTGTCTGTCGCCACCCCATTATCATGTATGTAAATAGGTTGCTTAGTAGGGACGAGCTAGCCAGTCGTCCCTTGTCCTGTCTCGTGGAGTGTGACTCCTCTTTACTCTGTATTATGTAGATAAACTCGGTAACCCAGATACCTCTGAGTTAGTGACGTGGCAGAGACACAACAAAAAATATTTTCAAAACGTCTAAAAATATGGTTATTGGGAAGAGAGAAGAATGGCAGATGTTCAAAAAAATAAACTTTTAAAGGTTTACTAAATTTCCTTTTTTTCAGTGCAAAGAGACGTCTAAATGGACAATAAAGAAGTGGCCGAATCTGCCCGATAATTAATAAAGTCACTCGTCGATCGCTGAACGTATCAAAGGGAATTAAAATTATCTTATTCCCATTAGCCAATTAGCCCATTAATTAAATAAACCCGTTTGACTGATACAGTTCACAAAGTTTGTAATTCGCATTCATGATAAAGTTGTTGTATGACAGTTATTCGTCATAATTATGCAGATCTCAATCAATCAATCATTCATCTTGCCTAAAATTTGATTGGATTGCGGCAATATGAAATATTATGAAGCAACATGGTAAGTAGTCTCGACTAAGTGAAGACAATGTTCAATTTAGTTGGAAAAGTTCTTTTGATTTATGTGACGAGTGCAATTATCTAAGTTCCAGCGTATATTGTACATTTTACATACGCTGGAACTTAGACAATTGTTCTGTATTCGCATGCTTATTAGCAGAGTGCTAAAAAATCCATATCACGGCCAGGTCAATCCTACAGAAAGCAGTTGCGAGCAATTGAGCTCTTACAATCGAAAGAGACTGTCTTGTATTTACATACTCTCTCGTCCTGGCCCCTCTCTATGGGCTTGGAATTGTTTGAACAAAATATGGTCGGCGTGTAACTACGAGAATTCACACTGAAAGGAGATAAATTGATAAGGTATCATGAAACCATTTTTTTCTTTCTATGATAGTGGTATTTCATAGATGGATGTTCCATTCAGAACTGCCGTTTTCCGTGAAACGGAGAGACACACTCAGAAAAATGTATGTCATATATGGCTCCTGAACTGCGCTTGTATGTCATATATAACATACAGTATGTTATATATGACATACAAACGCAGTTCAGGAGCCAAATATGACATACGCAAATCGAGAGTCCTTTTCACCAAAACGGAAACTGGGCGCTCAAACCAACGCCACACCGTAGATAAGGCACACCCAGCGGCAATGTTGTGTCAACCCACTGGCAGAAATCGTGTCGAAATCAGGCGAACGAATCGGAAGAACTGCTCCTTTTCCGTGAAATATGGATGGATTCTTCCGGACTCTTGCGTATATATGGCGAGGATCCCCATTCGAAATCAGCTTTCTCTTTGACTTTTGGTTATCTTTCTCGATTTTATTTGCATATTTTAGATATTTTATTTGTTTAAAGGTTAACATTGTAGATTTCAAAACTTTTCGACAACATGAATTCGATGGAAGCCTGCGCTTACTCCTCTCTTGGATCGCATGGAAAAGTAAGTTTATCAAGATTTATTTTTCTTTTCTGTGTATTCTTAGTATTTTTTTGCATCAAGAACATTTATCACAAATGCTAATGTGCAAATGCCTCTTGTTTCATAGGCACTCCAATACGTCGTGAATAAAATTGATTTCTCTTGCTGAACTTGCTTACAGCGATCTCGATTGATAATCGATACTGTCCAATCACTGCCCACAGTACTTTTAGGGGTGAGGGGAATAATTAATAAACTCCCAAAATTGTAATTTAAATCTATTTGCTCTCATTTCTCTACATTCTCTTAGCAGCTATAGTAGTTTGAGGGACCCTACTTTATTTTTTTTAAATTCATATATTCAAATATGTATTTATTCAGAAAGATTGTGTGAAAGCTGTCGTGATGCTGACCAGATCGGGCCGCCGTTACACCCGACCATGCACGGTAACATTTATATTTTTATTAAAATATATGTATATACTTTGCCTTAAACATCCAGAAAGGGGTCCGGTGCACGCAATGGTTCGTGAGTGATTGAGCTTCGATTTTTCACGCACAATGCCCACCTTTCTGGTGGTTTTATCGGCTTAAATATTTTATTTTTTTAATATCTTATTTTTAAAAATATTCTATTTATAGGATGAGAACGTGAAAAAGCTGCCACTTCTCGGACAAAAGATTTTGTCTCGTGAGGAGCTCAAGAAAATCGGCGCCATTGGACTTCCCGAGCATAATTGGAGAGAAATTGGAGAAGATAGGGATGAGCTAATTGTGCCCGCGTATGACGTAAGTTATTCATTCATTTATTAATGTATTTGATTCGCCCGGGAAGGGTGTGACGGCAATTAAAGAAACGCCGAAGTAAAAAGAGATATCTAAATATGGGTGAGGAAGGTGGGGGAGGTGCTTATTGATTAATTGACCAAAAATACGGTAATGTTCAAGTAATGTATTCCATTGCATAAATAGTGTTAAACATTTGTAAATGTGCAAAAATGCTTCAACAATTGTTTAACTTTTCATGCGAAAATGTCTGTGCAAACTGGGGGATCGGAAGTTCACAACTGAGTAGCAGACAATAGAAAATAGAAAGAGATAATATTACATAATTATTACAATTTAAGGAAGCGAGACCCGGTCAGTTCGATCTCATCTGCAAAACTGAGCGCGGAAAGTGCAAGGTACTACTATTATAGTAGGTTAAGTACTAAAGTACTAATGCCCAGCTCGCGTTCCCCATCTCCCGCCTACCTACCGCAGTCTGCCTGTGACCTACCTGTTTGGGATACGGTAGAATGCTTTAAGTAATCGGGAAAAGGGGCGTGGTATTGATCGCCGTATAGTATAACTCAAACTCAAACACCAATAACTCAAACTATCTTACTGCACAGAGTTTGTCTCGAATTTATCTCTATTCGCGCCACAAATTGCCAGGGTTCGCTAGGGGCCGTCCCGGGCCGGCCGGGACCGGCCATGTTCAGTGGGGAAACAACCAGGACTGTAATTACTAAACTCCTTTCTGAGTTTTGAAATAATAATAATTTAATAAATATAATACGATTGTTAATTACAGTTCGCGACAATCAATGGACAGGATTACATTGACCATCTCCTCTGCGAGCACGAAACCCATTTGCACGAAGTGAGTTTCCGATGGAATACACGTTTTTAAATTAGGAAAAAAAGGTGATAAAAATATTTTTTTTTAATTTTAAAATTTAATTTAATTTCACTTTTTTCAGGTGAAGCAAATGCTCCGATGTTTCTGTGGATTCTACGTGCACAGTTCGGAGAAAATGATTCAGCATGAAAAACAGGTCATTATTGTAATAATTAGCAAAGATTATTGTTATAAACTTGTAACAACTAAATTTCAAGCATCGAAAAATAAGTTATTTTTTATTTTAAAAATCAGAAAATTCTAAGAATAACTGTGAAAACCGCATATTTTAAAGATTTTTTATAAATTAATTACGAATTTTCAAAGAAGGCAAAATTTATGTTTACGGTAGCTCTCGCATCCGCGGACTTCGCTCTTTAGAGGCTGTAGAATCTCAAAAGGGATGATGCCGTAATATTTTTGCGTATATTTCTTCTGATTCGTCCTCACGGATACTCGCCATAGTCGAATCAATTGCAAAAACACTTATTTTCACTTTGCTTAGGCCTATTTAAAATTGTGCAGCCGCTAAACAGCGTAAGAATTTTGGATGCAGGTGCTACAGTACCTTTGAAACACGATTTTTTTTTGAAAATTCATAATTATTTTTTCAAAAAATCATATAAATATGAGGTTTTTACAGATGTTCTTAAAATTTTCAGCTCTTTAGAATAAAAATAATATTAAAAGAATATAAAATTATGATTTTTTGGCAGCAAACTCCCTCTAAAATATCCCATTTTCAGTGTGCTGAGACGGACAAATTTACAATCAAGCAATTCCAGAAGACAGCCAAGTTCTACAATCGACGATGAGAAAATATTTATTCCCATTTTACCGAAAATCGCGTATTAATTACCCGTTGATTAATGGATTCTATTTTGTCACCGCCATCAATGCTTATAAAATAATACTAATAATATTTTTTTTATTTTCCCTGTTCATTCTTTTCACTCAATATTGTTCATTCTCTTCACTCAACATTGAATGACTCCCCCACTATATTTTGAGTTTTAACATTCGCCTCACGTGTACATTCACTGTATTAAGTTATTCTGTCAAACGTAATTTGATAAATAACCAATTCCCAAGTGCGCAAAATGGACAATTGACAATCCGAGAAAATATCGTACATGTCAGAGAAATCGGAACAAGTACCAAGTCTTACCGTACAATTTGCTACAATTGAAACATTGCGAATACAAGGTTTTAAATGTTGATTTTATGCTCATTCGATTTCCCTTCCCGGATTTGCCGAAAACGGCTCGGATTGTCTCGGTGAAATATCGCTAGAAATCGATAAAACGTGAGCTAAAAAGTCGCCGAGAATCGCGAACTGAATCGAATCGCGAACTGAATGCGCGCCGGCAGTGGCAATTTGCGGACTACACAAAACACGTGTGCGCAATGGCACACGCACGACTCTGATTTATCGATTTCTAGCGATATTTCACCGAGACAATCCTAGCCGTTTCCGGAAAATCGGGGAAGGGAAATCGAATGAGCATAAAATCAACATTTAAAACCTTGTATTCGCAATGTTTCAATTGTAGCCAATTGTACGGTAAGACTTGGTACTTGTTCCGATTTCTCTGACATGCACGATAGATCTGAACCCTCACAATCGTTTCTTCTCTGTAAAACTGTGCAGCAATACTCTCTTGTATCCGCAATATTTATTTTTAGAACTAAAGAATACAGAAATCGGGCTAGAATTTCAATGCATTCTCGGAAACGAAAAAATGCAGTTGACGGTACAGGTCGGGATACAGTTACAATTAAAAACATGTAAACATGTAAAATTAATAATGAATTAATTATTAAAAATTAAAATTAAATTATTAAAAATTATAAAAATTAATTAGTACATGTAAACAGAACTAGCCCAAGAACTTTACGCGCAACTGTACCGCGGGGGGCGTGCGCGATACACGAACGATTTCTGTGATTCGGTCAAGAAAGTTCTTCGGTACATTTGCGGAGTTTACGTGGAGCAATCAGACAGGATGATGGTACATCAGAGACAGGTTTGTAATTAGGTAATTACTGGGTCAATAATTTTTAAAAATAGGATATTCAACGATCAATCAACTAACAAAATACGTTGCCTCATTCGCATGTGCGAATTTGCGCTGTTTACCTTTTGAACTTTTGGAATGATAGGTGTTCCGAATCGATTTCTTCCGATTTCAAGATAAAATCTTCTAAATCGATTTGTCGAAAATAGAATAGAATGAGGGTTATGGGGAAGAGAGAGGAATAGCAGGTCTTTAAAAATTAATAATTGTTTTTAAACGTCTAATAAATGTCCACTTTTCAGTGAAAGGAGACGTCCAAATGGGCAATAAAGAAGTGGCCAAATCTACCCGAGAATCAATAAAGTCAATAGTCGATCACTCAACGTCCATCCATTTATGAAGAACTAATTAAGAACTAGGACTGTTTGACCATGTTTATAAAAATGATTCAAAACATATATATTTAATAATACTGTAAGTTCACCGATTAAATAACGAAACCCATTTGACTTATAAAGTTCGCATTTTTTTGTAAGTCGCATTCATGATAAAGTTGTTGTATGACAGTTATTCATCATAATTACGCAGATTTAGTTGGGAAAAAATTCATTTAAGGGATTTAGATGGAAAAGTAATTCAGTGCGATTATCTGAGTTCCAGCGTACATTTTATCTCTGTTTTCACAAGCTTATTAGTAGAGTGCGAAAAAACCGCATCACAGTCCGGTCAACGCTACATAAAGGAGTTGCGAGTGATTGATGCTGCGCAAATTTCTTGGGGTGCGAGGTGGAAAACAGTTTTATGCACCCTTTCATAACTTTTTTTCAAGTGAAGCTACCACTTCCAAACTTGATACAGGGATTGCAAGGCACGAACGGTACTTCTCAAATTCTGAACGCTTATTTTTCTGCACAATTTGCTTTATTTCATTCACACCGAGCTCTGGCAAACGATTTATGCCCGGCTCGGGCGCCGGACCAGGCGAGAGAGTGCGCGGAAGTGAGAGAGTGGTAGAGAAGCAGAGCGTGCGGGATTTTGAGCATAAACGATTTTTTAAGCGCCGTAGTTATTTTGTACGACTAGATGGCCATTCACTTTCAAAAAGGAAAATGTTTGAGGCATTATAAGGAAACTCCTTACCAAGTAGCGTCAGAATAGGGCCAATTTAAAATGTCGATCTCGATTACAGAATATGTAGACAGAAATAACCCATTTAAAGCTCAACAAACATTGAAATACGAGTAAATCAATGTGGAACTATCAAAACTTATTATATGGATATAGATTTGACACACTAGCGCTTAATTGAACCGCATTTTTGATGAAAAAAATTTTAGTCGAAATTTTTTTGCTTAAAAAATACCGAAAAAGAATCGTCTCAAAACTAATAGGAATATTGTTTTTGGCTCATTTACGATTATTTTCATCACTAACTTGAATGATTCCAACAATTTGGCCATGAGATGTCATTGGCCCGTCCCACATAATGGTGGGCGTCTTTAAAAGTTCTGTACGGATTTAGCCCATTTCTTGGTTTTAAATAGTACACACAGTGACTATAATAAAAAGCAACAAAACCCATTGCCTTTTTAGTATTAAGAAAATTAATGAAATTTTTACAAAAGTGACCGCTCCGCACCAAGGCTTGAGCCAGGAATGCGTTCAATAGTTGTAGTTTGTAGTCGGGGTGATTCCCTATCTAACTCAAAGAAAAACGAGTCGCTATCTTCATTTTGAAGCACTTTATGATTTTTCGAACATGCCTCTCACTATTTTTTTTCGCCGAGTCACCAGGTTTGTTTGTGTTTCACGCGATTGTGAATTTTTTTATCGAAATTCTGACAACGCCATTCGATAGAGGGATGTTCGAAATACCTTAGGCCATATTTTCAGCCAAATTGAAAATCATAAATTTCTACGTCCCAGCCATGCTCGTGTTTCTCGCGATTCCTCTCATATGATCGCCGTATTTCAATCTCTTCACGATTGGTGGTCTCTTCAGATTCCGTGAAACGAAGGGAAATGCCAGGGGGAAAGCAAGAACCCTTCTCACCGAAACGGAATCCGAACGCTCAACACTACCCCATACTGGAGACAAGGCATACCCAGCGGCAATGTTGTGCCTATCCACTGGCAGGAGTCGTGTCGAAATCAGGCCAGCGAATCGGAAGAACTGCTCCTTTTCCTTGAAATGTGGATGGATTCTTCCGGACTCTTGCGTATATATGGCGAGGATCCCCATTCGAAATCAGCTTTCTCTTTGACTTTTGGTTATCTTTCTCTATTTTATTTGCATATTTTAGATGTTTTATTTGTTTAAAGGTTAACATTGCAGATTTCAAAACTTTTCGACAACATGAATTCGATGGAAGCCTGCTCTAACTCATCTCTTGGATCGCATGGAAAAGTAAGTTTATCAAGATTTATTTTTCTTTTCTGTGTATTCTTAGTTTTTTTTTTGCATCAAGAACATTTATCACAAATGCTAATGTGCAAATGCCTCCTTTTTCATAGACACTCCAATACGTCGTGAATAAAATTGATTTCTCTTGCTGAACTGACTCACAGCGGTCTCGATTGATAATCGATACTGTCCAATCACTGCCCACAGTACTCTTGAAATGATAATAGACTGGCTTCACTCGATTATCCTTTGAAAATTGATTGACGCGAGGTCGTATCATTTCCTCAGTCACTTATCGACGGGATCGGTCGGCGCCCGCTCATTTAGGGGTGAGGGGAATAATCAATAAACTCCCAAAATTGTAATTTAAATCTATTTGCTCTCATTTCTCTACATTCTCTTAACAGCTATAATAGTTTGTGGGCCCCCACAATTTCATTTTTGTATATTTTATATATTCAAATATGTATTTATTCAGAAAGATTGCGTGAAAGCTGTGGTCGTGATGCTGACCAGATCGGGCCGCCGTTACACCCGACCATGCACGGTACAAAGATATTTTATTAAAATATATGTATATACTTTGCCTTAAACCTCCAGAAAGGGGTCCGGTGCACGCAATGGTTCGTAAGTGATTGAGCTTCGATTTTTCACGCACGATGCCCACCTTTCTGGTGGTTTTATCGGCTTAAATATTTTATTTTACAATTTTTTGATATCTTATTTTGCAAAATATTATATTTATAGGATGAGAACGTGAAAAAGCTGCCACTTCTCGGACATAAGATTTTGTCTCGTGAAGAGCTCAAGAAAATCGGCGCGATTGGACTTCCCGAGCATAATTGGAGAAAAATTGGAGAAGATAGGGATGAGCTAATTGTGCCCGCGTATGACGTAAGTTCTTGATTGATTTACAACAAATACTGTTCGGCGCTAGCCATGCAAAAAAAATCCTTTAAAAAATGTTTGCCCCACTTTTTTCATACGAAAATTATAGTGCAGATTGGGGTTCGGAATTAAACTAATATATATTGGGAAATAAAAATAATTGTTAATATTGCATTATTATTATCAATTTAAGGAACCGAGACCTGGCCAGTTCGATCTCATCTGCAAAAATGAGCGCGGAAAGTGCAAGGTACGATTTGGAACATCTACTATATAGTAGGTTACCGACGCCCCAGCCCTTCCCCCATCTCCCGCCTACCTACCGCAGTCTACATGTGACTTGCCTGTTTGGGATTGGGTAGACTGCGGTAGGTAGTCGGGAAAAGGGGTGTAGGAACGGTCGCCGATTTGTACTTAGCCTACTCCTACTATTTCTGAATCAATATTATACTTCAATTTTTTTTATGTATTTTTTAAATTAATTACAGTTCACGACAACCAATGGACAGGATTACATTGACCATCTCCTCTGCGAACACGAAACACATTTGCACGAAGTGAGTCCTGGAATGGAAATCCCCGCTTTACGATTAGAAAAGGATATTGGAAAAATCACAGGCTATTTTTTAAATTTAATTTTGTTTATTTAGTTTATTTTTCTTGTAATTTTATTTTGTTTCAGGCGAAGCAAATGCTTCGATGCGCCTGTGGATTCTACGTGCATAGTTCGGAGAAAATGATTCTGCACGAAAAACAGGTAATTAACTAATAATTAAAAAAACATTAAAATTAATAAACAGGTAATAAAAACAGGTATTCATGTAATTCCTCAGGCCGACCATCCCTACAGAAAGGTGTGCAGATTGAGAAAGCGTGTAAAATCGAGACACACACTCTTTTACTATTATTATTAAATAATTATCCAGCTTATTTGCGTATCAATTAGCTAGATAATTAGTATACTAACAACCTCTCTGCACGTTTGAAACTATATACATTCTAATGACTTTTTTTAAATTGTAAAAAAATTCGATTTTAAAAATATCCGTTATTTTTCAGTGCGACGAAACGGACAAATGGACAATCAAGCAATTCACGAAGACGGCCAAATTTTACAATCGACGTTGATAAATCAATAATCACCTTTCACCCGAATCTTGCCATATAATTATCGATTGATTAATGGCTTCTACTTTTTAACAGCTTCGATAAAATCATACTAATGTGAAATAATCGTTCATCTTCTTCATCCATTGTTTAACTATTCTCCAGTACTGTATTTATTATTTATTTTTAAGTTCGCAATACTTGTAAGTTCACTTGTATATATAAACGGGTCAAACTATTTTGGCTTAGAGGTAACGCTTGATATGATACAACGTGTTCAAACGTATTTGAGTGATTCATTGCAACGTTGCGGACGGGGAAATCCGAGCAAACGGGATCTGATCCATTGTCATCTTTAATTCAGCCGGTAAAATATACATGGAGACGATCAATCAATTAGTCAATTATTTATCATGCCAAAGATTCTTCTGATTTATTATTTTTTCAATTATTGATTTCCTTTTCAATATGGACAATCGGGTGTGCCTACCGGTATAGGGAAATATTTTTTTCTAGAGAAAACGAACTTATGAAAAATGAAATAACTCTTTAGATCGCGTTTTCTGTCGTTTTCACTGTATCACCTTACTAAGCGTCGATGTGCGGTACAGTCATGCACCGACGTATACATGCCAGAAGTTATAAAACTATTATTTAATTTCCTGCAGACAATACTGATAACTTTCAAAAAATGTTTTTCACACTGCTTTTCTATGCTGTACGAGGAAAACTCATCTTTAAAAAATACATTCGTGAAATGTCTTTATACACCCCGGCATGTCTTGCTTTGCTCTCTCGCAGCATCTCTAGGGGGGTGTGTCGTTTTAGAACTGGTCGTTTTAGAACTGGTCGTTTTAGAACTGGTCGTTTTAGAACTGATCGTTTTAGAACTCAATTTTGAAATTTCAGGTAGGTCATTAGTAAGACACTTATTAATATTGATTAGCTTACTGTAATTTTTCTACCGTATCCTGAGCTACCATAACCCGGGCGACGTTTCCCAATACACCACAATTGCAAAATTAGCTAGTATCATGCCCTAAATCATTGGTTGAACTACCTAACATAATCAATAAAGTTTCTACAGTATGCCTACAGTATCCTTCATTTACCGTAACCAGGGCGACGTTTCTCAATACACCACAATTGCAAAATTAGCTAGTATCATGCCCTAAATCATTGGTTGAACTACCTAACATAATTAATAAAGTTTCTACAGTATGCCTACAGTATCCTTCATTTACCGTAACCAGGGGGCTGTATAATCTGTCAGAAATGTGCGAGAAAAACATCACCAAAAAGATCGCCCAAAATATGGCAGATTTTTCTCTAATTCTCTCAATTTAGCATGCTATTTTCGTCACTCTAACCAACTTCGATCGGAAATGAACGATAAAACTTGGCCAAGTTCTAAACGGAACTTGGCCAAGTTTGGTTAGAGAAAGAGAAATAGCACGCAATCGAGGAGAGGGAAAAGTAGGCATGTTTTTGTGCCTACTTTTCCCTCTCCGCAATTTGCGTGCTCTCTCGCCACTGTCTAACCTCATTCAGAAATCGTTCATGTGTCCATGCTGAATAATCGGAACGTTTTATTCAAATTTTGTTTTTTCTTCTTTTTTTCAATTATGAGTTATTTATTTACATTTTTCGCCTATATTTGTTCGCCATGTTGTATCAGTTATGTCCAAGTTGGTCCCCAGTCCCGGTGTATCCAATGTTGCCTCTCAGGACATGTCTCCTCGTCGTTCAAGTCCAAATGAATCAACAGCCGATGACGTCCATCCATCCCGATGCGGGTGTTCCCTTCGAGTGATGAAGTAGTACGGTAGTCGAAGAGATGGATACGGTAGGCAATAGTGTTTACGGTATATCGAGTATCTTCTTTGATAACGTTTTTTTCGCAACGTATTGCCGAAAGTACACGCCCCTTTTTTGTTACTCTTCACAGTTGTTCCCCTGTTGTCCGTTGATGCATGTTGAGTAACCCACCGATGAATAGAAGATCCACGATATCCATCGTGTCTACCTTATCCCTCAACGAATCCCCCTCTCCGCCCCCACACTAGGCATCACGTCGTGTCAAGAATTGACTTTATCATTCACTGATGTGGGTTACTGTAGATTAAACGCTGCCGATTAGCTAGGTCACCATCATTCGTCCCATGACTACCATTATTATTTTTATTGCATTGTAAAGCCTGTGTTCGTATTCAATACTGCATAATAATGTCGATTCCCACGAATTTCATTGTTGTTTCTTGTAAATATTTCGGAATTATTTTTTACGCGAAAGAATACATGAAATTATATCATCACGTCAATTAATAAATTGTAAAAGAAATAGCAAAAATTGAAAATATACGAGTATAAGCAACAGAAACAAAAATGTAAACAAGCTCATGACGTAGATGGACGATTTCTGAAGAGAACTTGGCCAAGTAATTGGCCAAGTTCTGAACGATGTGAGTGAAAACTTGGCCAAGTATTTGGCCAAGTTTTGACAGATTATACAGCCCCCAGGGCGTCGTTTCCCAATACACCACAATTGCAAAATTAGCTAGTATCATGCCCTAAATCATCGGTTGAACTACCTAACATAATCAATAAAGTTTCTACAGTATGCCTACAGTATCCTTCATTTACCGTAACCCGGGCGACGTTTCCCACTGCACCACAATCGCACAAATAGCTAGTATACAGCCCGAAATCATAAGTTTAGACACCTACATAATCAGTAAAGTTTCTACAGTATGCCTACAGTATCCTTCATTTACCGTAACACGGGCGACGTTTCCCACTGCACCACAATCGCACAAATAGCTAGTATAATGCCCCAAATCATAAGTTTAGATACCTAACATAATCAATAAAGTTTCTACAGTAGACCTACAATATCTTTCATTTAAAGTGACACGGGCGACGTTTCCCACTGCACCACAATTGCACACATAGCTAGTATACAGCCCCAAATCATAAGTTTAGATACCTACATAATCAGTAAAGTTTCTACAGTATGCCTGCAGTATCCTTCATTTACCGTAACACGGGCGACGTTTCCCACTGCACCACAAGTGCAAGGTTAGCTAGTATTGTGCCCTAAATCGTTGGTTGAGATACCTAATATACATATACATATACATATACATATTTATCCTGACATCAAGGCAAGGGCCTGCAGGAGGTATCATTCGGGGGCAGAGGAGGTCGGGATCTTCAAATTCGAGGCAACTGGGTCAAGGGAATGGATCTTGCTTGGCTTCTTTGGTCAATTGGAGTGTCGATCTTGGACGATTGACATTGAGCGTAGAAGTAGATCTTCCGGCAACCAGTGACGTCCTGACTAGCGTGTATCAACCTAAGTGGGAACTCACGTCGTAGTCTCGTCGACTGGGCCTTTCTTGAAAGTTGGCGACTTGAATTAGATGTAGGCGATCCGGGTCCTCTTCTCGAAGTGGTACCAGGTGGGCGATATACTTGCCGGGTTGCCCAAGCTGACTGGCAAGGATTCTCCAAACTGAGGAGGGAGAGGAGCGGGGAGACTGTCGACCGCCCATCACGAGGCACAGAATGAAGAATGAAGAATGAATCCTAATATAATCGATAAATTTTCTACAGTAACCATGAGCTACCGTAACACGGGCGACGTTTACCAATGCACGATAATTGCAAATAGAGTATACTAGTATTCTCCCACGAATCAGTGGTTATGGTTTTTATCTTCACTTATAAATTTTCCACAATAATAATACACTACAATAATATTACTACAATACACTTCAACTACCGTAACTTGGGTGAAGTTTGCCAATTGCACAATAATAGTTGATGCGGCCCTTTGAATATTCTTATGGTGGGAGTGCCGAGAGTACTTTAGAGTATGTTTTGGAGGAAGTGTAGTGGTTTTCTGCCGTTTATCATTCGTTGCCAAACAAGTTTGCTATTCACACAAATAAAAAAAATGAAAATTGGGCTCATATTCGTTGTTTCTACTGAGAGAATATTAAAACAACCTGAAGCAGATAGGTTTATTCTAGCAGTCACGAGCAACTGTTGGCTGTAATTTGTAAACTTCAATCCATCGGATAAAAAAGAGTAGTGTTGGATGAATCCGGTAGAACCTACCACAGTAGAAAAACAGAGGTGGGTGTTGTAGAAAAGTATGCCAAATAAAATTATACTTACTTTGCATAAGAAAAAAAGATTTTCAAAATTTGGTGTGGTTTGGCGACGAATGATAAACGGCAGAAAACCACTACACTTCCTCCAAAACATACTCCAAAGTACTCTCGGCACTCCCACCATAAGAATATTCAAAGGGCCGCATCAACTATTATTGTGCAATTGGCAAACTTTACCCAAGTTACGGTAGTTGAGGTGTACTGTAGTAATATTATTGTAGTGTAGTAATACTGTGGAAAATAAATAGGTGAAGATAAAAACCATAACCACTGATTCATGGGAGAATTCTAGCTCTATTTGCAATTATCGTGCATTGGTAAAAGTCTTTGAAAGCCCGGTATTTGGTAGCTCACGATACTGAAGGAAAATTTTGAAATATTTATCGGTTATGCTAATACTTCAACCACTGATTCTGGGCATGAAGCTCGCTAATTTTTGAATTGTGGTGCACTGGGAAACGTCGCCCGTGTTACGGTAGCTCATGGATACTGTAGAAAATTTATTGATTATATTAGGTATCTGTTAGGTGTCTCAACTTATCATTTGGGGCATTATACTAGCTATTTGTGCGATTGTGGTGCAGTGGGAAACGTCGCCGGGGTTACGGTAAATGAAGGATACTGTAGGCATACTGTAGAAACTTTATTGATTATGTTAGGTAGTTCAACCAATGATTTAGGGCATGATACTAGCTAATTTTGCAATTGTGGTGCAGTGGGAAACGTCGCCGGGGTTACGGTAAATGAAGGATACTGTATGCATACTGTAGAAACTTTATTGATTATGTTAGGTAGTTCAACCAATGATTTAGGGCATGATACTAGCTAATTTTGCAATTGTGGTGTATTGGGAAACGTCGCCCGGGTTACGGTAAATGAAGGATACTGTAGGCATACTGTAGAAACTTTATTGATTATGTTAGGTAGTTCAACCAATGATTTAGGGCATGATACTAGCTAATTTTGCAATTGTGGTGTATTGAGAAACGTCGCCCGGGTTACGGTAAATGAAGGATACTGTAGGCATACTGTAGAAACTTTATTGATTATGTTAGGTAGTTCAACCAATGATTTAGGGCATGATACTAGCTAATTTTGCAATTGTGGTGTATTGGGAAACGACGCCCTGGTTACGGTAAATGAAGGATACTGTAGGCATACTGTAGAAACTTTATTAATTATGTTAGGTAGTTCAACCAATGATTTAGGGCATGATATTAGCTAATTTTGCAATTGTGGTGTATTGAGAAACGTCGCCCTGGTTACGGTAAATGAAGGATACTGTAGGCATACTGTAGAAACTTTATTGATTATGTTAGGTAGTTCAACCAGTGATTTCGGGCATGATACTAGCTAATTTTTCAATTGTGGTGTATTGGGAAACGTCGCCCGGGTTATGGTAGCTCAGGATACGGTAGAAAAATTACAGTAAGCTAATCAATATTAATAAGTGTCTTACTAATGACCTACCTGAAATTTCAAAATTGAGTTCTAAAACGATCAGTTCTAAAACGACCAGTTCTAAAACGACCAGTTCTAAAACGACACACCCCCCATCTCTAGAAAGGACCTTTTTCACGCAATATCTCGTTCCGCACATTCACTCAGGAGTCTATTCTTTATTTTAGAATTTTTTGTCAAGCTTTATCGTATTTCGGGGCACAAGCGGGTCTAGCAATTCCAGCAGAGAGGAGATATTTGAAGGGTCAGAAAACAAGCAAACTAGCGGTGAAAGGGGGTTGTAAACAGCAGCAGCAACAGGCTCAGCCGCCGTACCAATCCCACCTAGTTTGCCAGGCAGAGAACATGCTAGAGAGTGTGTGGGAGAAGAGAGGCAGAGAAAGATCTCTAGCAAACGATCGTCTCTATCGATCGTCTCGAAAGGTTCATTTGCCTGGAGTATAGCAAAGGGGTTTGGTACGGCGGCAGAACAGAGACAGCGATGATTCGGTTTGGAACCCGCAGATTCGGAGCCGAGAAAGCCGGGTTCCAAGCCCGGGTTCCAAACCGTATCATCAGGGTGACAGTCGGGAAAAAGTCGATGATGTTCAGCAGCAATTGATACAGCAGCGAATAGGGCGTGAAAGACTGGGAGTACCGTAACCGGGTTCGGTAGGTCAGATTCTTTTCGTTGACGACACCCTGATCGACTCGCCAAAGGGTGTTTGCGCCTCGTAAGTGACGGTCTTGCCCTCTCGCGCCTTTTCTTGCCCCTGCTCCTCCTCTTTGACAATGCCCGGCGGTGTGATGTCTAGTACGGATCCATCCGCCCGACGAATTATCGAATTAGCGAAAAGCCCGTCCTGCGACACCACCACCCGGCCCACGCTCGCGCCCAGCTGCTCGATCGAACTGGCGTCATCGCGCGACGGCGGCGCCCGATCGGCGCCGGGTGGCGCCGCTACGCCGCTCCCAAAGCGACCGCCCTGCGTGGCGCCCGGCGGCGCCGTTGGAGCCACCGAGGCGCCCGAGGACGGCACGAAGCCGTACGGAAGGTACATAGGGTACGGGCAGGGTTGAATGGTCATTGTGCCGGAACCGGGAGATAGCGGCCCCGAGGGCGGCCCGCCCATAGATGGTAGGATATAGGGGTAGGGCCCGAAGCGGAGTTGGTGCTGCTGCAGTTGCTGCAGTTGCTGCAGGGTCGCATCGTCGTAAGGCTGTGTCTGGGGCGAGTTGTGGTTGCTTGCTGCTGCTTGGGTCGCTTGCGGAGATAGGATGCCCTGACATAGAAATAATATATTTCCTCTCTAAAACATTCGATTTTTCTGATACGCCGAGACGAGTATTTTTCTATTTCCAAAAGTCTCAAAATCAAATTGCAAATCTTTGTTTGCTAGAAACACTACGTTGCTGAATTTTCAAATTTCATTTGCTCAAAACTCACTTTATGAAGTGCGGTGGAACTACTTTGGTTGCTGTTAGCCGGAGAGTGGTCTGCAAAGTAATCTTTCATTATTTTACAGTTTCATTTTGGCGCCGAGCGGGCGCCACCTTGTCTCCGGCGCCTAGCAAAGTGAACACACACGAGCGCTCACTAAGCGATGAAGCGGGCGCCGCCGGGCGTAGCGCGTGTACCGTTTGGCGCCGGCGCGGCGCCGAACGTGGAGGAGGAGGTGGGCGAGTCGATGAGACGACCCGTAGAGGCGTCGAACTTCTGATGACTCACGGCGTCCAGGCGCATACGCGGACGGGAAAGTTCGAAATCCGAACCGTCCGAGGTCCTGAAAGAGCACATCTATTCACTGTCATGTCGTGAAACTTCAGAAAGGGGTCAAGGGCAAGGGCTTGTCTAGATTTATATAGAAGAGTCACATCACAGAATATGCCTCTCCCTACCGTTCGGCAAATTTCAAATCATATTCCGTCTGAGTGTTTGGCCATTAAACTAATCTAGCCATTCAATACTATGACTTTGAATCAAAATCGCTTATTGAGCACGCGCAATAATCGCATCCAGACAAGAAAAGGAGGATAACCAAGCATTTCTTGTATTAGCACTTTAAAGTGACATCTAATAACATTGCGTGTTTGTGTATAATAACGTTTTGACAGATATTCGCGAATTGGGAATAACCTGTTCAGTTTCTCCTCAATAAACTCCTTCTTCGCCTCTCTCGCTGCGGTGTTGAACGACTTGCCCACGCCCTTCCCGCGGAATCCTGCCATTTTAAAATTTAAAAAAATATTAATAAAAATTTATTCTCGCAACTTTCATCCTATTCTTTTCGCTGTCTTCCCGTATATTAAAAGAGAAGGGCTAACATTGTTAATTGCCGCTAATTAACGACTAATTAACACCCACGGGGTATGTGTCCCGAGTAGCCGGCGGCGGGAATTCGATCGTTTTCCTCCTCCATTTGCTGTGCGCGACGAACCCGATCCTCGTCAGTCAAATCCTCGCCCTTAAATAGAGCATTTAAATTATTTTATTTAAACAATTTTAACTTCAATTTTGAATACAACAAGTGTCAAAAAAACCCGGTACACATCATTCCACAGGCCGGTCAACCTTACAGAAAGGGCTTTGGAGTGAGAGAGCGTGTGAAATCGAGAGGGACCGTCTCACTTTTGCACACTCTCTCGCCCTAACCCTGGTCTGTAGGTTTGGAATCATGTGGGTACTTAGAGGGCTATTATTATGTGATTATAATAATTACGACAATTTATGCAAAAGTGGGCAAATATATTTTAAAAATATTATTTTATAATTTTATAGCCCCACGTCATATCCAAAGTTGGTAATGCGTTCTCCCCCTCCTCCACCTCCTCCATGAGTACTGTGAGTTCCATTGCTGAACCCGCCAATCTTGCCCATTACTGGCTCGCCGCGCATCGCAAGCATGCGACGCTCCTGAAGAATTACAATCATTAAGATAACAAATAACAAATTTTACATCTACTTGCATTTTTTCGCACATCCTGCGTTTCGTGCGTACTGCGTTTGCTAAAAATTCAACTAGTGCTAGTCAAACTGTGAAAAACTGTGTTTTTTACAGAACTTCAATCGAAGTTACATGAGAAAGCGTCTTATAATTACCTCAAAGATATCAATAAATACATTTCACTAATTAAAATAATAATATATAATTAACTAACTTTGTTTCTGAGTACTTCTCCCTTAGAGTAGACACCTCCGTCAAGTCCCTCAAAGGGATCCTTCACGGGCGGAGCATCCGGACGTCCTGCGATAAAAAGACAAAATCTTTATTAAACATTATTTTTTTATATTTTATATTTTTATATTTTATATCATTATATTTATATGGTGCAGTCATTGTCATTAATAGGGATGCCAAATGAAGAGAGAAATGAAGAGCTTCCTCCCCTCGAACAAAGGAATTCTGATTCCCCACTCTCTTCAAGAAGAGGGGGAGCGTTTAGCATGTTGTGGCAGCCATGAGAGGTTCAAAGTAGGGTTGCGAATCCGGACAATGCCGGACGCTGGACAGTGAAAGTTAAAATGAACGGGGCCTTGTCCGTCTTTGTCCTTGTCCGGACGGACGTCCATCTGTCCGGATTTGTCCGGGAATACTGTAATCTGTCCGGACAACATGATCGCAAACTGGTTTTATTTTTATTTTTTTTTGGTAAAAAAAATGTTTAAATTGTTTTAGTTATTGTCAATTTACGTTACATTGCGTTATTTACGTCGGAGGCTAAACCAATCAAAAGGGGACGTGGAAGCCCCGAGTCCCATACCGTATGTCATACGATCTCATTGGGGCATGGGGCACCCACGTATAGGAGGTCATCGCCCAAAATGGGTTTGGGCATGTGTTTTTGGCCAAAGTGGCAAACTATAACTTAACCACCGGTCCCATAACGAAAACAATCTACCATAACCAATTCTACCATAACCCGAAAAAAACAAAATTGTGAATATTACCCCTGGTAGATTGCAAGAATAAAACCTCGAGCGGTAACGCATGTGGGTATACCTTAATCCTCCTACCGTACTCCCATTTTGGACAATGACTTCCTTTACGTGGATGCCCGATGACAACATTAAATCGTATGGAGTACGGGGCTTCAACAACCCCTATTCATGGGTTTTACGCTCCGACGTGCTCACCTATGGTTCAAACTCAACCCAATGTGGCAAAATAAAGTAGCCTGACAAGGCTGAGCAAAAAAAAGTTTGAAAAAATAATATCTTTTTTAAAAAAAAATAAAAATAAACCAGTTTGCGATCAGGTTGTCCGGACAGACTACAGTATTCCCGGACAAATCCGGACATACGGACGTCCGTCCGGACAGACAAAGACGTCCGGAAACAATGAAAATGAAATCGGACGATCATTTTGTCCGGAATGTGTCCGGATTGTCCGTCCGGATTCGCAACCCTAGTTCAAAGTAGCGACACTGTCCCCTCTTCTTGAAGAGGGGGGTGTTCTGACTCTTTCATTGATTCTTTGAATCTTTGACTTTTCGCTTTGCAAGAAAGGGAGAATCGCATATGAGTGTGCGTTAGATGCATGATGGATTGTTTATTGCCATTTCATTGAACATATAAAAGCCGCCCATGCATTCCTGCTGGGGGCTCGTAGCGCACTGAATAAACTATTGTATCCTACTGAGAGAAACCTACAGCGGTCAGAATAGGGGGAACGACCGCTCACCTCTTCCTGAAGAGATAATCCCCCTCTCATTTCACCCCCTCTTCATTTCGCGAATATCTCTTCATTTGGCACCCCTACCCTCAAAACGGAAGAAAATGCACCGTGTCCGGGATTTTCCGGGATTTTCCGGGAAAACTCCGGAAAGTCTGGCAAATCGTTGTTTCTCAATTAAATCGTCCAAATTTTGGAGAACGAAGGTTTCTCCGAAATTCAAGAGATCCGTTTTAAGAACTAAGAAATTTATTGATTGGAAGGTACTGTATCAGAAGTTGCGATTTTCGTTGTGTGTCGTGTACCACATGTGATACGGTAGTGTATTGGTGTACATCCCTCTTTCTTTCAAAACGTTGCCTTTGTACTCCTCGATTTTGATGCAATTTTCTCGTTATTTCGTTTCATGAACACTCTCATTAGGCGAAGAAAGCAAAATAATGAAGAATATTATCAAAACAGAAGAAAACAAAGAAAACATTTTGAAAGAAAAAAGAATATACACCAATACACTACGGTATCGCGTGTGGTACACGACACACAACGAAAATCGCAACTTCTGATACAGTACCTTCCAATCAATAAATTTCTTAGTTATTAAAACGGATCTCTTGAATTTCGGAGAGACCTTCGTTCTACAAAATTTGGACGATTTCATTGAGAAACAACGATTTGCCAGACTTTCCGGAGTTTTCCCGGAAAATCCCGGAAAATCCCGGACACGGTGCATTTTCTTCCGTTTTAAGGGTAGTCATTACTTATCAAATATTCAGCGATGACGCCCAATTTTTGCTGGATGTTTAAGTTCCTTCCGGAAGTCCCCCCTAGTCATTACTTATCAGTCATTACTTGTCACCCCTAGTCATTACTTATCAAATATTCAGCGATGACGCCCAATTTTTGCTGGATGTTTAAGTTCCTTCCGGAAGTCTTTTTGGGAAACTAATAATTCGGATTCCGGAGAAATCCATCTATATACTTGATAATCTAGGTTTTGTGCGACGGTTATGACCATCGAAATAAGTATTTTGCATTTATATTTCGTACAGCGGATCCTATTTCATCTTTCAATCAATTGCTGAAGGGGCTACGGAGAAATTTGGGCCCTTTTGCCATAAATTTAAAGGCTAGTGGTGCCTAGCAACTGCAAACGGCCGGGGAAAGAAGGGAGAAGGAGGCCCATCGATCGTAAGACTTGTGGACCACGCATACACAAACTACTATGTGCGATAAGTGAGTGCCAGAAGCTGTCTTTTAAATCACTTTTTTACCATACTGACATCGTTTCCGAATCATCAGCAGTATTAAAAGGGCAAACGACAAATTATTAATTAATTATTAATCTTAATTAAAAATTAAATAATTGCCTCACTTCTCGGCATGCTCTGACTCCTCCGCTGCTTGTCTCCTCCATTGCCCGCAGTCACTGTTCTCTGCTGCTGGCGCCCGCCGCCAAACTCGTGCGTCGACGAGAACGTCTCTGCAAGGCGCCGCGTCCATTTGGCGCCACCCGGCGCCACCCGGCGCCATCTAATTATACCTCCAACGTCGCCGTAGCGCATGGCTTGCTGCTGCTGCTGTTCGACCCCGCCTCCTCCTCCTGCAGCATGCTGCTGTTGCTGCTGCTGCAGCTGGCCCTGGTAGTAGTCGAACTCGGACTGGTCCCGGGGAATGCTGCAATGTGTAAGAATGTTGGGTATAACGTATCATGCTCAAATCATTTCTTTTTTTATCTCATTTCTTAGAAAAACTCTTTGCGCTCTCCATCAAGCACTTTTGACTGAACAAAAGATTAAATCACAGTAGCAGTAATGTGCGGAATGAAAAGTTTCAAAAACCAAATTTTGATGTGTGAACTTCTTCCTATATACTTAAGGATTATTATTTAACATACACTTAAATAAAAACTGACCGCATTGGCATCGCATTTGCGTTGTAGCCGATCGTGTAGTTCATCGAGTCGTTGTAGGCCGCCGGGATGTTGCCGTATGACGCGCCCATCGCCTAATTTTTACCTTTACATATTTTTTTAATCTCCGATTTTATTGAAAGATTTTGCTATCTGTGATTAATTATGATTTGCCTTTTAATTTTATTTCGAAGAAATAATTTATATTAAAAGTTTTGAATCTATTTGTAGCGCTCCAACGCTTACTGGATATCCCATCGGCGGGTACATCATCTGCGGCGCGCCGTATGGATATCCTGAAATTATCGATTATTAAAAATGCGGCAGTTATTGATTATTTTTGTCGCTGCTTTTTTCAAACTTTAAACTTGCCTTGCGGCGGGCCTCCCTGTCCTCCTCCTCCACCTCCTCCTGCTCCTCCTCCTTAATAATATTACTTTTAATATTACTATCAGGGTGTCCCACAATTTCTGTCGCATAGGCCATTTTTATAGTTGTAGATAACTCGTCCTCGATTGATTTTCACTATGATACAATATCTTTGATAGACAATCCACTCATTATTCAAATAAGCGCCAGTACTAGGCCATTGATTCATTCTGCTAGTTTCTACTCTGATTTTCCCTAGGTACTCATCAATTCATAATTGCTCGGTTTAGTTATTTTTTTTTCACAGAAAGACGATTGCGGAAACTCATGAATAACTAGTGCAATAGATACTAGAGGAGGCCCCTAATAAGTGATCATGTCAGATTCGGCTCTATCGACTAGCTTACGTAGACCACAGACCCAGAGATAGAGCCTACTCTGACCGCCTCCTCTCCTTTACCAGACCTCCGTTCTCACTGCGTTGGTAATCAAACTTCAAATCAATAACCGTCCCATGTTTGCATATACTTACACTCGCATATCCTTTGTATGCCAAATCATGCATCATAACTGAAAGAGGAAAAAGCTGAAAAATGTCACCAATCACGGTCTTTTCGCTTCCACTGTGAAGAAACTTGTTAATGTGCGTCGGAAGTTTTCCGACTCTACGGCAAACACGAGATGGACCAGAAAGGTTTTCAATGTCCATAACAACTGGATCAACAACGACATGAAACTAGAGCGATTGCATTCGGGAAAACAGCCGAAGACCGTCCCAAAGAAGAAAGTCCACAAAATGAATACATTTCTCAGCTTCTTCTCCTCCCTTCTCTACCCCATCAACTGAGAGATCAGTAGTAATGGTTTCACCAACTTCTGCAATCATTACTCTATCCAAATAAAAGAGGCCGCCATCAGAGTCCCGCTTGGTCTCTAGAACTAATCAAAAATTCAAATTTTGATCGACTTGCGAATACCAGATTTTTCGAAAATGTTCTAGAAAAAGCAGGGCTATGCGAAGTGCGAGTATCCGATTATACCGCTGCATACTATTGATACCGGCCCTTGCACCTATCGCTGTTTCAAATTGATTGCGTGCTTCCACTCTGAAAAGCAGTTCGTCATTCGGACTGATCTCGACGTCGACTTCTAATCTTGGATTGACTGTGGGGCCCAGCCCCTCGGAGGAAGGATAGCACGGCTCCCCCCAATCGATGGAAGGAGGTCACCAGTAGAAACAAAGACTACTTCGATCACTGACCGTTTCGACTTATTCAAGTTATGACGAAAAATATCCAATTTGAGATTTGGCGACAGAAATTGTGGGACACCCGAATATTATATTTCTCTAACTAGCGGGGTTGTATTGAGGTTAAATGCACTACGCTCTATGCATACACTACGCTCTATTCGTACACTACGCTCTATGCATAGTTCTGGGTGCGGGTTCGGTCCAGAGGGAGCTCGGTAGCCGGCTCCCGGCTACATTAAAGCTCGCAGTATGCTGGGGATTGTTAATCGCTACCATGAGTACTGGCTTATTCTGGTGGAAAAGGCTCGTGAGGCAGAGAGCGATCGAAAAAAGTTGCCACGGAGCCACGAAGTGGCGTAGTGGCAACTTTTTTCAATCGCTCTCTGCCTCACGAGCCTTTCACAACGGAAACGCAGGATACAGTGCGTTCAGAACTTTTAGAACACTTTCAGATACGTTTCCTGTGATTTCCTACGCTGTCTGAATCACTTTAGAACTTTTCAAATTTTTCGATTTTTCATGTTAATACGTGTAAGAACACGTTCAGACACGTTTCTGGCATCGCAAAATACTTTTCCTGTGACTCCCTACGCTCTCTGAATCATTTTCGAACTTTTCGAATTTTCGATTTTTCATGTTAAAACTCGGCAAAACAGGTGAAAACGTGTAATCAACTCAAACTCAACCCGGTACTCAAAAACGTGTTAGAACACTTCTGGCACTTGCGAAAAATGCGGCAAAAGGTTTGCCCGCGGCGGGGGTCGAACCGGGGGGTCTCGGATTTAAAGTCTGTCGCGCTACCCACTTGGCCATGAAATTAGCGCATTTTTCTTTTTAAATTTTGAAAGATCTTCTGATAAGTTATCATATGCAAAAGGTTCTGAGAAGATTGCATGATTTTGAAGCGAAATATAAGGAAAATGAGAAAAAATCTGGACGGACATCTGGACAAAAAAAACGAACAGACAGACGTTAGCATTTTCTAATATATAGTATAGTAATTTGGGTAGAAATCTACTCGAGGAATCGACAGTTTTCCGGCATTGCATAGCCCATTTTTTGAGTCGTGCAGTTCCTCTTCTGGTTCAAAAGTTACAGCGAAGCGAGAAAAATATGTGCGATATTGCATTGCTCTACTGTGTGGCTACCTTGGTTCATGTAGAAGTCTTGCTGGGAAAGTTGCTGCAGTTGCTGCAAGTGCTGCGGCTGCTGCAGATGCCGCTGGTTCAGTGCAAACTCTGAACGAGACAGCGGAAGCGAGCGCAGTTCCTCAGACGAGATGGAGAAGGGCGCGCCGCCGTTCGTCGAATCCTAGTAAGTTCATAAAAATAATTTTAAATGTATTTAAAATATTTTATTTTACTTTTTTAAAATTATTTAATTAATTTATAAAAATACCTTCGCCTCGCTGGCCTCTCGGTCTCTGTGCGCGCGGTCACGATCCTCGCGTCCAGGAGTTCTTAATTTATTGCATGCATTTATACTTATACATTTTTAAGAAACTCAAAGTTAACTAAAAAAAAGTTTTTTATAAGTTACTCTGTTTACTCCGTATATTTCAGTTTACTCCGTATATTTCATCGCTCCTCACCGCTTTCTGGAGTAATGATCGGACTCTCCTCATTCTACATGCTCTCTCATCGATCAAACAGCGCGAGAGAGCATGCAGAATTGAGAGGGTCAGATCATTACTCGCTTTCTGCATCTTTGGGGCTCTGGAAATGTTCGTTTTCATTCCGACGGTTTTCACACATTTATGCATGAAGATCACGATTTTACGTGATTTTGCACCATTCGCAAGCCCGTTTGTCTAACATTTAGTACATCTTCGTTCTTCACAAAGAAAGCCCCTATAGCTATAGCACCTGAAAAGCGGCGCCAGAGGACTAAAGCACTTTGGGCCCCGAGGTTTTGGGCGTAAAGAAAGGGAGAATAATAGCGCACTCTCACGTATTTCAATGGATAATTGCTCTCCCGACGTCCTTCTAAAAATCGCATTTTCCAACTATTCAAGGACCGAACAAATCGATATTTGCTTTACTTACTAATGAAAAATCAATAATGCTCACTTCAAGGCACGTCTGCCTACGGTGAATCGGGCTCCCGGGACGTGGCCTGTAAACCCTGAAAATATAAATTTAATTAATATAATACATACAACAATCGATTGGGACTAGAGGGAAACTGGGGCGAAGCCGGGGCTCAAAGTGAGACTGAGCCAAGGAGAGGGATGACTCTGCCTAAGCGGGGAATTCCATTCTCTCTGGGCTCTCCTCTTTCCGCACACTCACTAGCTTGCCCTAACCACTTAGAGGCTGTGCGAAATGGAGGGAATCCGCCTGCCTACCGTAGCCAGGCAACGTTGCCCGCGCTGACGAGCCCATTCTTTGTGTATGTGTCTATATATTCGCTTTACGAATTCGGGAGGGCGGAGATGGGCAGCGTAAAAGGTCATCGTGCTAAGGGAGTCTGCCGTAACCGCATAAGGCACGGCCAAATCGCCAAAAAAGGGGTGAGCGGAGAGTCCCAGTGGAAAAATGAGAGGGTGCTATCACTTTTGCACAATGTCTTGGCTTGTCTGGAGTCTGTCTGGAGTCCCATCTGGAGGTTTGGAACCATGCGAGATTTACCTGACACGGGAGAGTTCTTGTAGAAGTGGGGCATCTTTGCGATCTCCTAGTAGATGTTGTTCACCTCCTTACTACTGCCTCAATCCTTCTTCTCCTCCTACT
This sequence comes from Pristionchus fissidentatus, assembly GCA_036245785.1. Lineage (NCBI taxonomy): Eukaryota > Metazoa > Nematoda > Chromadorea > Rhabditida > Neodiplogasteridae > Pristionchus > Pristionchus fissidentatus. The sequence goes on from BTSY01000006.1 coordinate 3,819,395, forward strand.
TCTCCCTCTCCCGCCCCCCCCCTCTACTTATATCCTTCTAACAACCCGCTGCATGGCGAAAGTATGGCCCTCGTTTTTCGTCTCGACGATTTGGGTGGAGGGAGAAAACAGAAGGGAGAGAGCGAGTAGGGGTATGATGAAGCAGGTATGTTGTCCCTGAGACAAGACCGATTGCATAGGAGATTGCTAGGAAGGAGAGACCTGTTGAACATTTTTACAGAGAAAAGGTTAAAGCTTAGACAGTGAGCGTACTCGACGTCCTCGAGGCGGGCTATAGAGATAACACTACTAAGCCAGTGTTACTATGGGTAGCTTCAATCCGGAGTGATCTCCTTCCGCCGGGCCTAACACCACGCGGTGATACTAGCCGTTTGTATTAGATCTCAATGTCCATGGAGAGCTGTATGTCGCTCTTTCCTCCGTATCGCTCCCACTGTCCCTTCACTAGAAGAGCTTAGTCCTCTGCAGTTACATACGAGAAAGTTCAGTCGCCACCACATCATTCCACCGACCGGTCGACCTTACAGAAAGGCCTTTCGAGTGAGAGAGCGTGTGAAATCGAGGGACTCTCTCACTTTTGCACGGTCTCTCGCTCTAACCCTGATCTGTAGTTTTGGAATCATGTGCCACCACTATGTCGGCACCAGCAGCGCCAGCACGCTCGCGCGAATGAAAACCAGTTCGCGATGGACAGTTGGTCGCATCGGCCGCGGTCCATATCGGCGCCTTCCGGGGCAGTGTGCCGTGGCGTCTCCGATCGTCTCTCGACTGTGCTGCTCCCGGACCAACGTCGCATGCCTGTTTATTTATTTATTTATTATTTATTTATCGTACACCACAAGGGTGCGACAACATGTACATAAATGTGCGGCGAGTAAAAGAGAAAATTAATAAGAAGGGGTTCAAAGGGGCGGGAAGGGAGTGATATCTGTTTGCGCCTGCACTCAGAAAAAAATTACTTCGTCGCATGCATGAAGTAATTAATTACTTCTGTGGAAATGCACTATAACTGTGTTTGAAGTAATCAATTACTTCGATTGCTGTTCTAGCGTGTTTCCACATAAGTAATTAATTACTTCATGAATGCGACGAAGTAATTTTTCTCTGAGTGTGTACTTCGACGTCCACCTACCTGGACCCTAAATGTAGGAGACAATTCAAAACGACGCTTTCTTGTTGTCTACTCCTTGTCGACCCTCGCAGCATGACCTCTCATGCATATACCTTCCCGTGTAATGAGTAACTCGGCTCATTCATGATTATTTATCAACAAGTAACATCAACGATCACCAAGTTTGTATTGAGATGTGGTGGTCGAAACCCTGTTGCATGCCTAAGAGCTGAAATCCCTGCCGTTAGCGATGTCTTTATTGTCCCGCAAAACTGGTTTTCGAGACCCATTATGGTCTTTCCCTCCTCGAGTGACGTCAATCGCCGACTCTGACGACGTAAAATCGCAGATTTTGCGGAGTAGACATGGATAGCTTAGCTTTGACTCCATACTCCGATGGTCCGACGACGGATCTCCCTGTGATCTACTCCGCTCATCCAGGAATTTCGCGATTTAGCATATCGTTGGAAAACCCGTTCCAGGAGCACAAAAAAGTAAGATCCGTCCAACATCAACGCCTTCCGACCCACTTCACAGCTGATGGTTACCCGTAAGAGTGTGTTATCTTGAAGCGTGACATTCAAGCTGTAAAGTAAAAGAGTACGCATTGCCCGCGCCCTCGAGACACATCACGAGATAGAGGAACGCGCATCATGGGAGGGGGTATAGCTCAGTGGATGAGCATTCCTCTAGCTAGCGGAAGGACGTTGGTTCGAATCCTTCTCCCTTCAGTTTCATATATAATGAACACACACTGAATGCTGCGTGTCTGTTGTGAAAAACGCGTGAGGCTGCGAGTGATCAAGATAAAATTGTCACGAGGAAGTGGAAAAGGTTGACGACTCGTAGAAAAGGCGGAGCAGGCACGAAGTGGCGAGAGGAGGACCTCAGAGGGAAATAAGTCTACAACTCTAGACTTATGGGCTGGTCAGCGACTACTTTCAAAGTCTACTCGACTCGCTCCCCTGCCTCTTTTAGACTTTTAAGTCCTCGCTGGCCAGCTTAGACTGATGAAGTCGTAGGCTTATTTCCCTGTGAGACGATACGAATCAGCACAATCATGGTCCTTTGAAAGTTCGGTGTATGATACTCTCGTCAATGTGTTCCCTATCATTGCATACACTGTCTATCTACCGACATTTGAGTGTGATGGAGCGATTCACTTTCATCTAGAAGTGTTAGGCTGTGAAAGGGAATTGGGATCTTGCGAGTGACCTCTCTCTCTCTCTCTCTCTCTCTCTCTCTTTCTCTCCTTTCCTTCAATCCGCCGGTGTTTTTCGATGCACGATAAACACACTAATTGTACTGTTCCAGTGCATTTGATGTTTAGCTATTTTTATTCCTCCATTTCGAAATTTGTCTTTCGCATTATTGTTTTCTACGCACTTCGTCACATGGGACAGAAATGTATGGGACAGAAATGTCCATCCAACCATCCGTATAGTCGAAGGAGAACTATTTCAAAATACCGTCTCTGATATGAGGCTGTTCGCGTAAGGATCAACAACTTGTCTGAAGGACCTCGTACATCGACTTTGTGGAAAGCAAAGAACCTAGCGTTTTCGAGGGTGCTGATCATCATGGTGACAATCGTTTTTCATTTTACTTATCGGCTGAAGCGTACTGTAACTACCGGTTTTGAGGCCACATCGCCATATCTCACGAACCTGTAAGTGGTTTTGCATGAAAAAGTTTTTCTAGGGGTGTTTTCACTCGCTGATAACGATGTGATATTCAAATTAAATAAATATTATTAGCGCCGAATTTCGAAAAAATCTTTTGGAATACCTTCAGTTAGCATCGTGATTAACATGAATAGAAAGATGCGCCATGTTCTCAGCTTTCGGAATCGTATGCTACATGCACAGTTCACAGGTACCGTTTTACCACTTCATGACCATTTTAGTCGCTCATTTCTCCGTTATTTGACCGCCATTATTGGCTCTTGACTAGAAATAACAGGGCAAAATGGCATTTTCTATTGTCAGTCTGGAATATCTCACTCTCATTCTCATTGTGCGCCCAAAGGTGTGGTCAATTTACGGAGAAATGGGCGACTAAAATGGTCATGAAGTGGTAAAACGGTACCTCTGAACTATGCATGTAGCATACGATTCGGAAAGCTGAGAACATGGCGAATCTTTCTATTCATGTTAATCACGATACTATCTGAAGGTATTCCAAAAGCCTTTTTTTCGAAATTCGGCGCGTATAATATTTATTAAATTTGAATATAACATCTTATCAGCGAGTGAAAACATCCCCAGAAAATTTTTTTCATGCAAAACCGCTTACAGGTTCCTGAGATATGGCGATGTAGCCTCAAAAACGGTAGTTACAGTACGCTTCAGCCGATGAGTAAAATCCAAAATGATTGGCACCATGACGATCAGCACCCTCGAAAACGCAAGTTCCCTAATTTTGAGCATACATTTCATTTTCAGTGTACATCGTTTTTATTGATTCTTACGCGAACAGCCTCATATCTATAACAGTTGTCTCTCGCCTCCTTTACTCATTCGGTGTAGTGCCCGATTTTCTATATACCGCGCCTAAATTATTAGGATGGTTGAACATAATAATTTGTTGTGGAATGTATACAAGCTTCAGGCAGTATCGACCTCACCAGCAGCGCGCCTTCGATCTCAACAACAACAACTGCGCCAACGAGCATTGACCTCACCAGCAGCGCGCCTTCAATTTCTGCAGAAACTACGCCAACAAGCATCGCTACCGACACCAACTCATCGTCCCCAACTTTCGACGCTGAGGCAGAATTGGCGAGGATCGCTGCATCCTGCATGACCTCAGCCGATTATGAGGAACTGTGGGGCAACATCGTGAAGGATTTCATAGCGATTTCGTACGGTCATACGTTGATCGATCAAGCTGTCGAAGTCATAGGCCTTACGGAGTTGCGTGCGACACTCAACTTGCCGCCACCACCCAAGTGGGCACCCAATATCATCACGGAACCCAGTGACAGCGAGCTCGCCTCGGCGCCTACCCTTGAAGCATACTTAGATCTGAAGGAGCCGCCCCCGAAAATGCGCAGTCTTAATAGCCCTCCGTGAAAAGTTCGCCAACTTTTCTGCGAGATTTTCAACGAGGTTCAAAAAAAATTATTTTTCATTTTTTCATAACAGTGTGATATGTGTTTGTTTTTATCATTAATCAATTTATTTATACCAGTTCAAAATTGAATCAGGAAGAATTCGACCGGAACGCGATCATATGACTAGGTAATGACTAATTACACGAAATCCGTGGATCCATATTCAATACTCAGAAAATACAAGGAAATGAAGTGACACTGTCATACAATCAGAGAACTACCTTATCTCATATGAAATTTATATATTATACAATCTCATTATGGATTAATTGATGAGTACTGTATACACGTACACAAACAAACATACAAATACAATAGGTGGCGAGCAACGGCGTACAAAGAAATCAAACAATACATTATGAGCGAAATAAGTCGGATGTATCAAACTCACAAACAAATTGTATACGTGTGGGTTTAATCGAGTAAGTGCGGGTGGAAATTCGAGATGAAATAGAATGATATAGGAAGTGGGAGAACCGTAAAGGTGCAGAGCCGGGAAAGAGACTGGAGGCCGGGGAGAAGAACGGGGACGCATCTTCTATTCGTTAATTGGGGTGGCGAAGACCTTGGCATATCCTTTGATGACCTACAAGCAGCCGCTTTATTCACAAGAACGAGAAAAGATGAAATAATGAATAAATAAGCAAAACACCCACCTCGTCCCTCTTCCATTCTCTCCTTATCTCCATCCATCTCCCATCTCCCATCGCTCCTTTGTCGTATCCACCCGAATTTCTGCAAAGATTACGGTAATGCGGGATACGATGATCGATATTCCTGCTCGGTCAGAGCATGTTTCAGTGGATACCGTAACCCTGACGTTCCACTAGCAACCAGGACCATTTTGTTTTTTTCTCAACGAATACAATCGGAACTGATTTGTTTCATATGTAAATAAGCAAAACACTCACCTCGTCCCTCTTCCATTCTCTCCTTATCTCCTACCATCTCCCATCTCCCATCGCTCCTTTGTCGTATCCACCCGAATTTCTGCAAAGATTACGGTAATGCGGGATACGACGATCGATATTCATATCGGCCAGAGTAGGTTTCAGAAGACAAAGTAACCCAGACATGGTATAGCCCACCAGGAATAGAGCTATCGTACCAGTCAAGTCGGGGCAGAGGCGGCGATCAGGTCAAATCGGATGTCGCGCTCGATTCTATTCTGCTTGGCGTGGGGCTTGAGGAAGGGCGAGCTGCAATCGAGCCATTATTGACCAAAAAAGTGAATAATTAAACGCATAACATTATATTTAGAAATGTTGACTGTAGTACATTGTTTGACACCGGCGGTATCACTGATTAGATTGTCCCCCTAACGCACTCAATTGGAAACAACAAGTAGCGCCAGACTGTGCAGTTTGTCCAAGTAATAACGCATAATCTTTTTTTAAAGACATCAACATTTATTGCCTCGCCGGAGTCGTATTGGACTACAAGACAGTTACGTACTCACCTACTTTTTCAAGTACGGAATTGTGTAAAGCACGAATTTCATCGTCAACAACATTGTTGTTTGAAAGGTCAAAAATGTTACGAGAAACTAGAAATCACCAGTATTTGTGGCATTGCATTTTTCACCCGCGTTGACTACTATTCTCGATTAATAATTAAGATCAATATAAATAACTAACAATCCGTCCAGGTCGGGCAGCGCGATCTATTGGACGTCGGGACGATTGGTGGTCATGAGTACCTCAAAAGAGCAGTTATTGATAGGAATTAAATTCATTTATTTTAGATAAAGGGATTCCGAGCATCACCACGTGAATGAACTACTTTTATATATTTATAGATTAAATACCGCACTCCTTCTACCATGGATACCGTACCTTGATGTTCCTCTCGGGTCAAACCAGTCCTGCTGCCCGAACATCGTACACTGCACATCGGTGTCGTCTCCCATTCCGTCGTCGAATCTGAAGATATATCACATTCTATGGAATATTATAGTCGTATAAAGTAAGTCCCACATCCCACTCTTTCCAACTAACTTACCTCAAAAACGTCCCTTTTCCCTCTAACAAACAACTCGTCTAGACTGCAGTACATTCCTATGCGACACAAAAATTCAAAGCATCAAATAAATATACGCAAATACATTTATTGAACACTACATTCTATATCGACTTCCTTGATAAACATCATAATATATCACGCCTCTCACGAGAGAATCGAGCTGGCGGATGCAATGAACCAAAAAAGTGAAAATGAGATTTACATGGATTAAATCATGCCTGGGGATGGCGGACATCCTCCCAAAGTTTAGGACATCCAGGATCATGGGGATCCGTAGGTACGCTGGGTCGGTACCCTGGGTATCCAACTTTGAGCTCGATTTTCTCGGTTGTGGGTTGTTTTTGTGAAAATGTTTGTCTGAACGACCCCGGCTAATTTTTAGAGCTCTATCGATCCATGTACTTCATTTATCGAGAAATTAAATTTCTAATGCACTACACTCAGGCCAATATTTCTCAAAAATGTAGGAAAAGCGGGAGCTCTAATCTCTTGAGCATGTAGATCTCATCAAGATCTTTCGAATGAGTAGCTTATGGTGAAAATAGCCGGGGATATGAGAGAGTTGTGTACTTTCGAAAGCCCGAGATGATTTGAAGTAAATTTTGTTAAGCGATAACCGGTCTTATGCAGGAAAGAGGGAAGAAATGGAAGAATTCCAAGATCATTTCATTTCTCGTGTCAAAGACCGCGCGGTTAATGGTGAAGAAAATTTACTTCAAATCATCTCGGGGTTTCAAAAGTACACAACTCTCCCATATCCCCGGCTATTTTCACCATAAGCTACTTATTCGAAAGATCTTGATGAGATCTACATGCTCAAGAGATTAGAGCTCCCGCTTTTTCTACATTTTTGAGAAATATTGGCCTGAGTGTAGCGCATTAGAAATTCAATTTTTCGATAAATGAAGTACATGGATCGATAGAGCTCTAAAAATTAGCCGGGGTCGTTCAGACAAACATTTTCACAAAAACAACCCACAGCCGAGAAAATCGAGCTCAAAGTTGGATACCCCGAGATCCAACTCGGTGTAAAGACCTCTAAAATGATATTGGTGGTTTAAGCTTTTGGGAGGTTGTTAGGCATCCCTAATGAGGAATAACCCCACAGATAACTCAATTTCACTTTTTTGGCCAAATCCGCAAAAGATGTGTTTCAGCCCGATCCTCTCGTGAGAGGCGTGATATTTTCTATAAGCCTATTTAGTCCCGCTGCATACCTTGATGTTTCACAGCTCGTACCTTCTTGAAGCTGGGTCCTCTGGGTCGGGCCCAAGTGGCGGGTCTCGGGGCAGGTCCTCCGTGGGCGGGGAAGTCGAGCGAGTAGTCAAGGGGGCTCAGAGGCTGCAACAAGAGACAGATTAGATCAGGTTGCGAGTCCAATCAAGAGAAAAAGAGATTGCATCTCTTCCAGACCTCGTTCATTTTCTGCTACAAAACGTTCAGTTAAAATGAACTTTAGGCCTCCAAATTATGCTACCAATTAGTCACAACTTCCGCAAGCCACTTCCGCATCCGGCGCTAATCTCAGCCAATTTCCTCACCGATTGATTTTTTTATTTACCCATTAACTAAATACTGTACTCCTTCTACAATGGATACGATACCTTGATGTTTCACATCGAGTCGAATCCGTCCCGCTGGTTGACCATCTCGAGCATCGTACGTTTCACCTCGTTGCCACCTCCCATTCCGTCGTCGAATCTGAAAACAATGCAAAAATATCAATCCGATACCGTAATCCCACGACATATGTACTGCGCATAAATCAAACACTTGCTTGTAGTTTATAAATTTCAAAAAAATATTTTTTTGTTAATAGTGGAGAACCATGCACGGCAACGTGTATTGACTATGCGGTGGAGTATAAACAACAAAGGTGAAACAAAGACTTGCCTGGCTCCTCCGACAGCATCAATCTCATCATAGAAGATGAGAAACATTCTTCATATGGGGCATCTCGAACAGCTCACGCACCTGGAAGCGTCAGCTATTGATTATAAGCAAAAATTATAATACAAGCGCACAAAATGGGTTACGGTGCTACCTCATCGCAAAGAGTTACAGATGTAACCCATATCACTTAGAAATGGGGATGAAAAGCAGGCTTATATTAATTTTCATCATAAAATACACTGATTTTTTAATGCATTCCATTCATTTTAGAAAAAATCTGCATACGCTCAGCACTTGTTAATTATTTTACGTAACGTTTCAAGATAATTTTCGAGATACAAAATAATATAATTAAAACACTACCGTACCTGTTGGTGACGGCTCGGGTGCACGGCGTCTTTCCGGTACCAGCACGGCAGTGCAGCGGCGCTCTCTTGGCCGGCACGATTCAGAGGTTGATGAAACGCTCAGGCTGCAAGGCAATCGATATTTACTACAGTAACCAATAAAATACAAATTGCGCGTGGAGATACGTCGCATCATGGGAGAAATACGATTTTATATATTTATTATTCATTCGCGACGGAGTAGTTGGTGTTCTACCCACAGTAATGACCACTTTCTACCGTCGTTCACCATCTCGCCAGCTTTAGAATCGCAAGTTAACTCACGTGGAGGATTGGTGTCTCCACGAGTTCGCGCTGCTTCTTTCTTTTCTCGCACGTGACGTCCGGCGGCTTCTCTTCGACCTGAGAAAAGCGAGAATGAATTTAGTTCAATGTATTTCTGGAGTGCGCAAATTACCGAAAAATATTGGTTAAAAAATAATGAATTTACCTCGCGTCATGTCCCTCGGCGGTGATGATCTTCGTGCAGCGGGCGGCCTGAATTTACTATAATTACAAACCCGCTTACGCAAATTTACTCTAATTTATATATTTAGGAAGTGAACAATTAATACTAAACTAACATCAAGCTTCGAACTCGCATTAAATTCCTCGTAGCGTTCACTTAGATGGAGAATGAAAACGAACTTGGAGAGGCTGTTCCTGCTGCAATGCCTGCTTGACGGCGACGATGTCCCAAAGTGCGGGCGGGGCGAGTCCAGTGGCGGATGCTTTCACTCCAGTAATCTCATTGGCCTAGAAATGGCGCGATTCTCGCTGAATACCGAGGTAAAACAATGGATAAACAACACAACAACGCAGCAGCGAAGGAAACGGAGCTAACCTTCTTGAAGCGTCTCCGACACAGGTCTACGCAACGGCATCGGCCATGTCGACGACGAATTAGACGAACTGCTTGGCGTTGATCGTTCATCTGCAATTAAAGAGGATAGCTGATAGGACATAGACATCAGATTAAAGCAAATAAGCTAGTTAATAGACCACAAGTTATCGACAAAATAATGGGTAAATATAATAATTATTTACCTCGGTTTGGTGGCGATGATCGTCCACATGCCCGAGCCCCTCACATTGGCCCGCTCGCTGACCTATGAATGGGGCAATTTAGAATGCATTTCGACGTTAAACAACCGGCAATGGGCATACAGAACCATCAGAGAAGGAGTAGGTATAACCTTCTTGACGGCGTCCTCGGTATCACGCGCCCACACGGATGCCTCATGCGCGCGGACGCCGCCAATTCATCCAACTGTGACGGGGCAACGTTTTAACATCAAATGATTGTTATTAAGCACAAATAACAACAAGTAAACAGCAAGGAGGGGCGAGAAACCAACCTTCGTGACGGAGTCCTCGATTTACTCGGCCTGCAGGCCAAACCAGATCTCCACTCTGGCTTCGCGACACGCGCAGCTATCGCCTGAGACGATTGGAATGAAATAAGCATGGAAAAATTTCAACAAAATACCAGAAAATGCTCAAAAACGGGGAGAAAATAAAAACAGAAGCTCGTCGAAAACCAAAACGCGCGCGCACGCTGCAAAGCGCTTGCAAACTCGTGCGCGCGCGTTGCCAAGGTCGCGGAAAAAGAGTGAAAGACCTTTCACTCCCTTTTCCCTCTCCTCGATTGCACACTCTCTCGCATTACTCTAGCTTTTTACACATCGGTTTTTACGCAACCTGCGTGATTTTTCGCGACCAAAAGGTCGCGATCTTTTCTGCCACCTAGGTTAGAGACGAGAAATAGCGTGCAAAAGTGAGAGAATTAGAGAAATGGTGAGTGGTTTTCTCGCAGATTTTTCTCCAACATTTTTCTCGCAGAAAACTGACAGATTATACAGGTCGAATGATTTGGATAATATTGCACTATTTTATTTGTATCTTTGTATATCTTTTTATATGTCACGCATCGTCATTACTCAATATCTGAGTAATTAATATCAGAATAAAGTTGTTCAGTATACATTCAATTCACAAAGTAAACATTATATACTAAAAGGTGCGATTTTACAATGGTTTATGGAAATATTGATATTAAAGCTGAAATGATTTTAAAATTTTAACAGGCGTCATTCTCATTTTGTCACTTTTTGACAGAATTATACTGTCAGATGTATCTGTCGGTCTGATAGATTAATTTGTAAATACAACTATTTTTGAAAATCGATATGTTAGATTTGTTGGCAATGGTATGTTTGCATAATAGTTACGCGATAGGCAGTATCGGCCGATCCAGCAACGCGCCAACACCAACCGCGCCAACGAACAACCGCTTCACTAGCAGCGCGCCTTCGATCTCAACAACTGAGCCAACGAGCGTCACTCCCGACACCAACTTCGACGCGGGCGCAGAGCTTGTGAAGATCGAAACATTCTGCAGAACCACTGCAGATTATTAGCACATCGTTCCACAGGCCGGTCAACCTTCCAGAAAGGCCTTTGGAGTGAGAGAGTGTGTGATATCGAGAGGGACTCTCTCACTTTTGCACACTCTCTCGCCCTAACCCTGTTCTGTAGGTTTGGAATCATGTGTTAGGAGCTATGGGGCCACATCGTTAGGCATTTCCTAGACGGACTTAATACTTAATACTTAATACTTTATTCTCCATCGGGAATGTGGGTGAGGACAGTTATCTTGACGTGATGATGGATTCTTCGGCTCAGGATTGAGCTGTTTTGTGTGTTGAATCAGGCAGTTTTCGTGTCACAATCATAACTTACGGATTCGGGAGGTGGTCGTAACTAGTTTGGGGTTTTTTCGAAGCCCTACTGAGAAGGGGGTTTTGGGGGCAGTTACTAGGCGGGAGGGGAGGTTATTCCAGAGCGTTATAGATCGACTTGCACAAGTGGAAATTGAGACTGGTAGCCTGCAAGGGATCGAAATGCGCAAGCCATGAGCGAACCGGAGAGAACGTGCTAAGGGAGATAGTGAGTATAGGTTAGTGGTGTCCAGCAGTGCGTGCCTATGAATGGAATCATAAATAAACTGCATATCACGTAAAGCCCTGCGATATTCTAGGGTCTCTATATTACATAATTTTAGGCGGTCAAGATAGGACAAAGGGTGATGGTGACTTCGCTTGAGAACTCTTCTAGTGAATTCTCGCTGAACGTTCTCTAAATGGTTAACTAGACCGATAGCGGTAGGATTCCAAATTACGGTACTCGACTCAAGGAGCGGGCGGATGTAAATTTTATATGCTTTTATGAGAATATCTGGGGAATTTGTGTGAAATGATCTCAGCATCAGGTTACACATAGAGCGAGCCTTACGCGTTATTTGAGTAATGTGATACCCAAAGTTCAATTTCTTGGAGAAGTGAACACCTAGATCTCTCACAGTATCAGAGGGGGAGATGGCAAGACCATTCAAGGTATATTTTGACCTTGTCTTTAGGCGCCCTAAATGAAGTACAGAGCACTTAGGTGTACTCAAAGTCATATTCCACTGGGAGGTCCAGCTTGCGATGTTATTTATGGCATTTTGTAGGTCATTGGAGTGATCAGGGACAGTTGCATATATTTTGTCAGTAATGACTTGTCAGTAATGCACTGATCTAGCAAGCAGTGGAGATCATAGGCCTTACGGAACTTCGTGAAGCACTCAACTTCGCGCCGCCACCTAGTTGGACACCCTATAACCTCACAAAACCCAGTGAAAACCGAAAGCGACGCCGAACGGGCAACCCTACTGGTCGTAGTTTCGCTCAATCCCTCAGTGCCTTTCCTCCGTCACCCCCCCCCCCCCCCCCATCAATTGGCTGTGCTTTGCTCTCTGCAGAGAGAGTTGCGGTGGACAGAGACTGGTGTCACACGATTCCGTTCTTCCGAGCACTGATCAGACTCTCCTCATTCTGCATGATCTCTCATCGATCAGACAGCGCGAGAGAGCATGCGCAATTGAGAGGGTCAGATCATTACTCATTCTTCAAGAACAATTTCTCAATACTAATCGCTTTCTGTCGGTCTAGAGTCGTTGAGGCGGTTGAGATCGATTGCAATGATGAAAGAAAGAAATAATCGGTGGTTCAAAAACTGCTAAAGAGATATTGTGATATCTGCACTCTCCGTGGGTAAGTAACTAAAATTGCGGCCAAGTCCGGAAAATACAACAATCTCACTAAGGGTGGAGACGTCTTCGGGCTTGTTTAGCAGTTTTACACCACCGATTATTTCTTCCTTTTATGATAGCAATCGCACTAGGTCTCAACTCCATATTCTCTATGCGGTCACCCCTTGTGAGACTTGTAGGCAGGAGGGCTGATGCCTGCATTGCCATACATCGATTGTTCATATCGTGAACATCTCCTATTCGTAGACGTTATATTACAAAAATTAAAATGATACGTTCATGAAATGGACAAGTGTGTAAATATTTTCCTTCTACACTTCTCTCGCTCTCTCTCACAATCACATTTGTTGTTGATGAGCGGAACGTTGTACTATTTCGGAAGAGTCTTTTTTGAATTTGTAATAGCGACTTTCGTTTTCAATGGCTTGTTGTACATTACAAACAACACAAATGAAGCTATGAGAAGCAGTGGTAGTTGCTAGGGTTCTCTTATTGGAAGTATTGGAAATTATCTCCATCTTCTTTCTCTCTATGTATTTCACTCATTCTCTTACACGCGTTGCGGCCTGCGTTCCTTTGTACTCCACATTTCCCATTTCCTATAGTTTCCAATAGGAGAACCCTGGTTAGGTTCACAAAGAAAAATGTATGTCATATATGGCTCCTGAACTGCGTTTGTATGTCATAACATACAGTCTGTTATATATAACAGACAAGCGTAGTTCAGGAGCCATATATGACATACATTTCTCTGAGTGTTGTGAGAGGGAAATGGGATCGACCGATTGATGTCGTTCTCTACTTTCCTTCAATCCGCTACGATCTTTCGTTTAGAAAAGGATAAGGAAAAACGATAAATGCAGAATATTTAACTTTAATGCAATAAAAACTGTGTACATACTAACTTTGTAGCTAATAATAAAATGTTTTCGATAATAGTGTACCCTTTTTCATATAAAGCACCAATTGTGCGACTGTCGGAATAAAGTTGCTCTGAATAGCGATGAGATTAATTCAGAACATAAAGAGTTGAAACTGAAATTGCTTACTAGTCTTACGAGTCTAGAATCTGCACAGGTGTAATTCTCTCTGGAAGCGTTCCGAACTCTGCACTGGACCACATGATTCCAAACCTACAGACCAGGGTTAGAGCGAGAGAGTGTACAAAAGTGAGAGAGTCCCTCTCGATTTCGCACACTCTCTCACTCCAAAGGCCTTTCTGGAAGGTTGACCGGTCAGTGGAATGATGTGGGACGGTATTCCTCAATCTCTCAGTGCCTCCCTCCGTCATCTCTCAAAATTGGCTGCGCTTTTCTCTCTGCAGAGACAGTTGCGCACAGCATTCGAAACAGCGTCGGCGTGAACGAATTAGAGAAAGAGAGAGAAGGCGAGAGAGTGCGCCAAACGATAGGGTCAGACATCGAGAGATGTTCTTGGCATGATGCCAACTCGATGCTGTGTTGCGGTGGACAGAGTCTGTTGTCACATGGATCTATACCTTGAGAACACTACAAGATAGGGAAGTTTGGAATAGTTGCGCATCTCTATACCTATTACTATACCGAAATTGCTCGTTTCGCAGATATTTTCTATTCGTAAAAATTCATAATGCTTTATTTCTAAAGTAATTTTTTTAAAGTATTTTTAAAGCAGTATTTCTTAAAAACGCGTGCAGAAGCGGTGGTAGCTTTGTCTTTCAATAATTATCATTTCTGTTACGGATCTCTCGCTGAACCCTTGTTTTTCCCGGTAGTGGTATCCCATGTCCGCTCTCGCTGAAAGAAATGGGGGGGGTCAAAGTGATACCAGAGAGGGATACCAGAGTCGTCTCGAATTGTGTGGTTTCTACCACGTTGTGGGGGTGCATCATGTACACCGAGAGCGAACTCTCTAACTTGTCGACATCTAAAGACTCCGAGTGTCTTACGCAGTGAGCAGTGTACCCGACTAGTCTGAAATGGTCTCTTCATTTCGCACACTCTCTCGACCGGTCGATGGGTGAGAGAGTGTGCGAAATGAAGAGACCATTTCAGACTAGTCGGGTACACTGTTCACTGCATAATAGTCAAGATATTTAACTCTCTACGCTCCTGAATACACGCACTATTTCGCCAATTCACTAAAAGAGTTGAATTCTCTAGATATCGACAAGTTAGAGAGTTCGCGCTCTGTGTACCACGGGGGGGGATACCAGAGAAGGTGCCCAACCGATTACCAATTTGCCGATTGCCATTGCCGCATTGGTCGCTATAGTCTTTCCGTTCCGAAATTTCAGCCTCACCTATCCGATAGGTTGATTGATGGTCCACGCTGGTTTGACTCTCTGCCTATAATCGGATTTCTTGCAAGATTTCCCTGATTTCGCCCTGTGACAAAAGCGGATTTGCCCCAAACTCCCTCACTGGTCACAATCTGTCACACAAACGCACCGCTTTCCGTAATAAATCCGTGACCAGGGTTCAAAACCATCTTCAAAATAGGGACAGAACCAAAGTATTGTGTAAAAGTGCGAGAGTACCTACCGTTCTAGCGCACGCTCTCGTTTATTATCATTTTCTGGAGAAATAGCCGGGCCGTGGAATTTTGGGGAACGAGAAAGCGTGGGAAAGTGAGATAGTGCTGGAAAAATGCTCTTACGTTATCTTCCCCATAGTCACGCTCTCTCGCTCTCTACCCCTTTCTGAGCGTTTGAAATCCGTAACCATTTCAGACCGCTTTGTGAAAGTGCGACTTGAAAAAACGGGTATGAATCAAAGGGGGCTGCGAAATCATTGTCGTTTATGGGAGGGTCGTTAGAGTAACATCTGCCCCCCTTTGTCTCACTTTCTCTCTCTCTTCTCTCTCTCCCTCTCCTCTCGCAATCTTTGATGCAATAGCACTCTCTCCGCACTCTCAGGACCCTACAAGTCTACTTTTGTAAAGTCCGTGCACTCTACTCTTTGCTTTAGAATTTCGCCTTTAAGAATATCAATACCAGAAATCTTTAATTAGTCATTGTTTCTTATTCGATAATAGCGTCAGCTTCTACAATCATCAAACGGTATCCGAGCATCCTGGGATATTTTGCGAAGGTTCACGAAAAATGTTTCCCGGCGCACCCCAGCTCCCGAACCCTTTGCTCGAAGTTTATCGGGGATTCTGCAATAGAGGCGTTCGGGGTAGTCTATGCAAATTGAGACAGACTGTTTTTTGGCATTTTGCCAAGATTCGTTTTTCACATTTTACCATGAACGCCGTGGATGGGTTCTTCACTTTAATCTTTAATCTTTATTCTCCAAGCGGCGATTTTGGGAGGGATTTGGATTTATCTTGACGTTATGATGGATTCTTCGGCTCTGGATCGAGCACTTTTTGTGGTGGCGGAATCAGGCAGTTTTCGTGTCACAATCACAACTTACGGATTCGCGAGGTGGTCATGACAAATTTTTCGCAAAATAAACAAGAAATAAGATAAAACCACTTTCTCGCGCAATCATTCCTCACATCGATTAGTTCATTCTCCATTGGAGAATCACGCGAATTCATCTGACCTTGTGGTTTTTCTCTCACAGTCTTTCGACCGATAAATCCCCCCTCAGTGCCTCGCAGTTAATCCAATCATCGACTGATACTGTTGCAGATCGAACAACCCTCTCTTTGAACTGTGCCGCCAACTTTCTCCGTCACTATTTTCCCATCGAAAACGCGCGCGCTAGGACGTTGGAAATTTCTGACCCACAATCCTAGCGCGTTGGAATCCGACAAAATTCGTTCCGGTGTATTTGTTGGTGCATCCCAGTTCCGAATGTGTCGCCTCGTGCAAACACGTTGTAATTATTACAAATTTAAAATACTCCGTTCCACTTCAAGTACTACTTGTGGTGTGCTTACTGCCTGCTTCTCTCGCTTTCGCATGCTCCCTCGCCGTCGTTTCTGCTGTTTATCAGCGGAACGTTTTAATATTTCGGACGAGTGTTTGTAAATTTGTAATACCGCCGAGAGAAAAGGGAGTGAAATCTCCAGAAAGGGGTCAAGAGCTCGTAATAGAGTGAGAAAGAAAACTTTCCGCCGTCACTCCTTCTTGGTGATTTGACAGGCTGTATAAAATTTGGCATTCAAAATTGGCAAACTTTTTTCATGCCGAACAATTTCCCGTCTTGTCAGATCGCTCATCGCTATTGCTCATTTTTGTACATGGCTGCTTTCTAAGCTTGTCCCTCCGCTTTTCCCACACTCTCTCATCCTTTCTCTGCTTCTCTGCGCTCTCCCCATAACGCGTGCTATTTCTCGTAGTTTTGTCTTTTTCCGCCTGTAGGGGAAAAGTCTGATTCATCGCATCGCACTGTTCTTCTACTCTTCTCTTCTCTCCTTCTTTCTTCCATTTTTTGGCATCACTCATTCGATTTGGCATACTATACTGATTTCCCTTACCTAACGTTAATTAAGCACTTAATTAACGTTAGGTTAGGAAAAAAGTTACGTTACTCTGATTCATCGCATCTTCTTCTTGCTCTTCTCTCATTTTTTGCCATCTCCTCTACTTTTTTTGGCGAATCACTCATTTGATTCGACACACTATTCAATTTTCCCTAACTGAACGTTAATTAGCACTTAGTGACTTAGCGTTTAAGTAAAGTTAAGGTCATCGTATGTACTCATCTACCCGATCTATAGAGAAAGTAAGGGTCAGGGAGGGGGGAGAAAAGAGGACTATCTCGACGACCGATCAGGGAGAGACCTTATCTGACCATTCACCTCTCTTCGATCTCTCTCTCTCTCTCTCTTCCATCTCTCTCTCCACTCCGCTACCTCTCAGTGACCTGCGCTGATCATTTTACGATTTACGCCCGAGTTTCGCTGCAATAAAATCACAAACCCTTATAGTTTCAACTCGCGAAACGCACTTCCGAAATCTAAATCTACACTGAGAGAAATCCTACTAAGAACAGGCACTCAAGTTGTCCCGACTACTAATATGTAAGTAGGGCCTACTAATATATAAGCTGCGCATACTTATATATTAGTAGGCGGGTCAACTTGAGTGCCTGTTCTTAGTAGGATTTCTCTGTGTGTAACAGGTAAATCCGCGTATCAATGAATACCTGAACCATTTCCATATTTTTGTTCAATTGAATGCGTATTTCTCCAACTTTGTGCGAATCGTTTATTTGCATCTAACTTTCCGCGAATTTCTCTCGCCCCCTTGATTCCTTCCCATTCATGGGTTGTTGTACCATGCAGTGTTTGATCGGAATATCGTAGAGATCGAGACTTCAGAGGGAGAGAGAGAGAGAGAGAGAGAGAGATGGCGTACAAAGATGTGTTTGAGGAGCAGTTACCGTAGTTGTTCCGCGTATGCGAGAAGTGGTGGTGGCAATATATGGGTGTTTGAACGCCGCATCTTTAAGTACCTCGAGAGACACATTTCTAGATTATTCTTTGCACAGTTTAGCCCTTTTTTGCCAGAAAAATGAGATGATTTCATTCGCCATTTTCAATAGCCTTTTTCGTCTCGGCTGAATGCTTCGTGGCAAACCTTCGTCACGCGGTTAGCCCAAAGAAACTCCGGGTGAACGGGTTCCGCAATTTTCGGGCTCCGGTCCCACGGGTTCCAAAATCTCGCCACGCCTCTCATAACAGTGTGATCGGTGTCTAGGAATAATTACAGATCGCCCCCCATTCATCGTATTCAGGGGAGGAGGGAGTCAAGGAAGAGAGAGAGAGAGGAGGTGGGAGTAGAGGGGAGGAGAGGCAAAGGGCACTGGGAGGGGGGAGGTGGGAGGCGAGGGAGAGGAACGATCAAGTAGTGCGGATGGAAATGTCCTTGCACATAGTGAGAGAGAGAAAGGCCACAGTAGGATGAGAGGTCGAGACTCTCTCTCCTCCCTAACTTTGCCTCAATTTTTCGATGGATTTTTCGATTTCTTTTTGGCCATAATTCACCCGCGCCGAACGCGAGCCGGTAACTGATGCATTGTGACAGCCGGCTATTAGAGCCGGCTATTAGAGCCAGGACCGGCTTTTGGCCCGTTTTGCTCCTGTTTACCGGTTCGCACCGGAACGTGCCTATAATCCGGCAACGGTTCAATGCTGATTATCCCTCGACCCGTCACTATCACTCGCCTATCCACCTTGTGATCTAATTAATGGGAGACTAATTGCAACCTGAAACAGGCGATCGATCATTTACATTGTCTACCATATTCACAGTGTTCCTAGTCCTAACGCTCCTGTTCATTAGTTCATTCATTATTTATTTATTCCGTCAGAGTACCCCATGCAAGAGAGTCAACTGTGAATGGGGTAAGAGTCGGAAGTCTATCGAATTAGATTTTTGCGCACCAAATCAATAATCATTTTAATTAGTCTTTGTTCATCCCAGTTCTGTTGACATTATCCAATCGATATTTGCTACTGCCCATGTGCTAGCGCCACGCGAAAAATGGTAGCGAATCAAAATGCGACTAGGGAGAAGAGACATAGGACGATTATCGTGGGGAGGAAGGAGAAAGAGAGAGAGAGAGAGAGAGAGAGAGAGAGAGAGAGAGAGAGAGGAGAGAGAGACTGTCTCCCCCAGCCTACCCTGCCCATCTCCACAGTTATTCCATTGAACTACCACTTCAATAGGGGGTTATCATTTTAGAACTCAATATACCATTGATTTTACTGCATCTCATAAATAATACTTTTAATCGCTTCTTATACATCCCACTCTGAGAAAAAAGTCACTAGGATCAGGACACAAAGTGAAAATGTTCACTTACCTGTAAGTGAACATTTTCACTTTGTGTCCTGATCCTAGTGACTTTTTTCTGAGTGCAGCTCTGAAATGATACAACTCTGCGCATATCTCCTTCAAATCTCCAGAAAGGGGTTTTTCAGCGAGATAATATGTGACCATGGGATCACCCTCTCATTTCTCCACTCTCCCTCACGCTTGGCCCCTTTCTGGAGACTGGTATATGATGCGCCCGCACTGAATAATGCATGACTGAGCCTATCCAACGTCTGTTCTAACTATTTCCTCATTTCTCATTCCTTTCTTGTCGCCTTTACTGTGTCCATGATTCATCCCTGTGAATAGCACCTCCATCATCATCATCATTCAATTCTCGATAATCCCCTTTCCTCCCCCCTACCGTCTCCGATTAATCGATTTTTGACCTTTTGTCCACTCCTGCCGATTTGCGAGCAAATTTACCACACACACACTGGGACAGTTTCCTGTTTTGCCCCCGCTTTCTCGAACAAATACACATCATGCCATAGGCCGAGCAACCTTACAGAAAGTGAGAGAGTGTGTAAAATCGAGAAGGACTCTCTCACTTTTACGCGCTCTCTCGCTCTGACCCCTTTCTCGTGTCTCGAACAAATATCGTGTATGTGTCCTCTCTCACTCCTTCGCATGGTTATTAGCGCATGACTCTCAGCCTTGAGAAAGGCGTTTCGAGCGAATTTCAAGTCCGCGAAACCAATCGATAAATACAATCGATGTTTCGTCCCAGATCTGATGGCGGGGTTAACCCCTGTCGCGTTACCTTAATGCGTATGGTAGTAAAACCTACTGGTCCAAGGAGGGAATGTAATGATATCATGGAGGGGATTTGATGCGGAATTATATCCACTTCACACAGTTGCTACATTATATTGCTAGTAGTGCCCATTGCAGTGAACATTTTAGAGTTCTTTCTCACTTTGATGGTGTTGTTTAAATATTTTTGGGATTCTCGAGAAAAGAAATATACATATTTCTATAAACACCAGTTCGATAAGGGTACACCAACCCGATTCCTAGAAGTTTATTAACTGTCTTCTTCCTCTTGTCTACCATCATTTCCCTATTTCTTTCCATCTTTTTCTTTTCTCTCTCTCTCTTTTTCTATCTCTCTATGTCTATCTTTTCAATCGCTTCTAAATTCCTTCCGCGATCTCACCTCTCTCTCACACACTTTGTAGCGATAAAATGTGCACTGCGAACTATTTCTCCTCCGTCTTTTGCCTATCGCTCACCAAATGTGGAACAGCCACTCTAATTCGTATTCAAATAACGGTGCCTTTATTGTCGCTAAGGCTCAGAAAAAAGTCTCGTCATTCCGTAGTACCCGAATCCGTACAATGTTTCGAGTGCGTGTGAAGTGAAGATGCCATTTCTGACCCATATGTTCCGAATGTCCCTCGGTGACCTACCAATCAATACGCATCTTCCTATCCCGGCGACTCTCTGTTCATGCGCACCATTAACCTCGCATGAGGTACTATGTTGATTTCGCGAGAGAGGAGAAAAAAGTTCGGGCTCCAAGGCCGAAACTGGTTTTGCGAGCATGCTCACGCACACGTTGAGTATGAGAGGCATGAAACACTTTCACCCCTTTCCCCACTAATCGATTTCTGACCCCATCCATGCCTCCAGAAAGGGGTCAAGCAAAAGTTTAAGAGTGTTCGCCCTCTCATTTTCGTACACTCTCTCGCTCATGACCCCTTACTGGAAAAAATTCGCGATTTCGCGCTGTTTTCGCCATTGTTCGAAGAATTGAAGGGCGATTTTAATGCACTTTCTCTACTATTATTATGCATTATTCCCTCGTTTTGTTATGCGAAAACGTAGCGAAAACACGCCTAATAAAAGGGCGAAATAGCGGGAATTTCGAGGAACTTGCATAAATTGCGCGGATTGCACCCACTTTCACCCCTTGTCCTGACGAAATTCACACTTGTTCGTATATAGGCTGCATTCGAGAATTTGTTATCTATTTAGTGTGGATCCCGACGTTTTCTGGCTGTATTATTATTTTTGATATTTTTTTAGTGCTCAATGTCTGCCACCATATTGTTTGCTAATGGGTTGCGCTGTAATCTGTCTTTTTATAGTTTTTTTTGCTGCAACGGAGAAAAAAATGAATGAAGAGTGAATCGTCTAATCCATTTTTCTATCATTCCATCTTTTCCTCTAATTTTGCCGCTAAATGGTCTCTCTTTCCACCTCGTCTCTCTACTTGACTCCTCATTTCGTCTCTCGCTCTCTGTACCACTTAGCCCTAATCTCGTGGGATTTGCTCGACTTATCGATTAGCCAAATATCCCTGAAACTATTGTCCATTCGAACTTTACCCTTTATGCTTTCATTATAGAATAAAGTACTAAGTATTAAGTATTAAGTGTTTCATTCGTCCATCTATCGCAGTGCTTACAACACGTCCGATAAATGTCGATTCCATTACAGTACCCCCTTCCATCCGACTACCGTACTCCGTGATCGCATCTTCCGCTCGGGATGATCGGCGCCTTCGTTCCATACGTAGCCAAGCTACACCGATCCTACCAGAGCAATGACATCGTTGACAGGTTTACAACATTCTAACTACTTTAAATCATCAATTATTTATCGTACATCACAGATTTTCGGTCAATTTGTTCAAAAAATATTCGTATAAGTTATTTGGGCATTCGGGAAAGGCGAAGAAAACGTAGCGTTGGATTGCTAGCCCAAAATTTTATCTCAAATTTTGGGCTAGCAGTCTAACACGACACAATTGATTAAAGTTACCGGGTATCCACATTTTTGGTGTCTGATCTTACGACGGAATCGAATAGACAATTGCCGTAAAAAAGGCTGTCGAAGCAAAAAATGTCAAAAATCGATAATTAGGCCGTGACACAGCTCCAAATGTCCGAAAATAGAGCACTGAACATCAGGAAAGTTCGCGCAAATTCAAATGTGAATATTTCATCATGTTGTCTTATTGCGCTCCAGCCTTTTTTCGCTTCTTTTTTTTGCATACTTCAATGCCTCATTATTTATTGAAATTTACTGTCGTATTAGAATTTATATAACGAAAACATCGAATGAGAAAAAGAGCTTTCAAAAAAGACCGCAACGCGACACGTGACGCTCACCATTGATCATCAGGGAATACCGCGAATTCAAAATTATTCCGTGGATTCCCGGTAACTTTAAGCAATCTAAAAATTTACTTTTTTTTTTATTTTCATCAAAAATGATTTTCAGGTTGAACTACCAGTACACGGCGACGATGGTCATGGTGTGTGCCATTATGCTCGCTGGCACGCAATACGTCGGAAAACCCATTCAGGTCAATCAATAATTCACAATTCATAGCAATCGCGGAAATTAGTGTGCATCTATTGCATTTCGTTGTAAACCATAATTTTTTTCAAGAATATGAAAAGGAAATATTTATGGGTTTTTTAGCCTTTGTGTTTTAAAAGAAATTTAAAAATATGTATTTTACAGTGCTGGGTGCCGGCACAGTTCACGGGCGCTTGGGAGAAGTGAGTTAATTTTTTTTTATCTATTTAATATTTTCCTTATATCTCATTTGTATTTCATATCATGGCCCTATCAAAATAAAAAAAAACTTTTTTTGTTCAGTACAAATTTATGTTTGATATTCTTCCTACACGAGACGTGATAGTTTTATGAAATATATAAACCAATGATGCCATAGATTAGACACGCCGTACACGCCGAAAAAATTAAATCACTTGCTGATACAATAAAATCGATAGCCACAGATACCGTACTTTAGATACGCCGAGACGTACTGTTTCATCAAGGGGTCCTACTTCCTTCCCGACGACAACCAAATCGATAACGACTTCATTTTGAGAGAAGAAGAGGTGAGTACGGTATCGAGCGACTACGATAGACGCGCAGTTATCGATCAAATCTATCCATGTTAATTAGGGTGGATATTGGCAGTACAGTGCTGCAGTGCTCTGAGTCTCATGTGCACTGCAGTACTTGATTTTGAAGAA
The DNA here is from genome assembly GCA_036245785.1 of Pristionchus fissidentatus. Classification (NCBI taxonomy): domain Eukaryota; kingdom Metazoa; phylum Nematoda; class Chromadorea; order Rhabditida; family Neodiplogasteridae; genus Pristionchus; species Pristionchus fissidentatus. The sequence continues at coordinate 3,842,770 of BTSY01000006.1, forward strand.
ACCAAATGTATCGATACACTCGGAAAGTCGAGAGTGATGTACTGAAATGCACTGTGCACTGCAGTACACGATCTCCCACAGCGCTTCGTGTACTAGCAGTACACAGTACATTGACAGTACATCAGTCTCGCTTTTCCGAGTATATCGATACACCGGTGTACTACTCAGTGCACGTACTGAGAATGCACTGTGTATCTATACTGCACTGATTTCGCCACCCTAATGCAAATTCATGAAAAGTGACACATCACTCCCCACATGCACTTCAAATTTCGAGAAAGGGATCAGGAGCTAGGGTGCGCATGTAAACTTGGGAGGAAGTCTCTCTCAGCTTCAGGAACTTTTCTTAATGTTAATTTAAAAAGTCGCTCCTGACCATTTTGTTACATTCAGACTACTGTGTTGCGGTTTTCGGTGTTTTCTTTCAACAAAAAAAAAGCTTCATCATGAAATTATGCTATTGAGTTCAGACGCAGCCTAGACATGATTCATTATCGTTCTACATTTTTGATGAATAATAAATGCGTCACAGTTCAGCCAATCGATACTGTAAAAGTGCAGTATTAATTGCGGATGATTCACAGTATCTAGCCTATCTAACACTCATAATTATTTTCTCGTTAGGCACATTCGTTACGTGAAATGAATTAATTGTGGTCTCGCATTTCGCATGTTACAACTACGATGTACGCAAGAAGTTAATGGAAATCAATCGACAACTGACAGCTACTGTAGTACAGTCTTCCGTCATCCAATCGATAACTGACAGTTACAGTATTCCTCTTGCAGCGGATAGGCTACTACCAATGGGTGCCACTCGTGCTCGCCTTCCAAGCATTCTGCTTCTACTTCCCCTCTCTCATCTGGCGCAGCATGAACTTCAACACTGGTTAGTGCACCTACCTCCAGGAAGGGGTCGAGCGAGATAGCGTGTAGATAGCGAGATATAGATATATAGATATATAGAGCGAGATAGCGAGATAGCGGAGACGACTCCAGAAGTATTGTCTGCCGAGGGACGACATTTTTTTTTAAATTATAATCGCTGTGCTTGGAGGCTTTGTTCCATATGACTTTTAAAGTCGTCGTTCGGAAGACAAGACTTCTGGGGTCGTATACTTATTTCCCTGTGAATGGGATCCGAACTTTCACTACTGTGCATTAAGTGATAAAAAGATTAAAATTATTTTTTTTTATTTTTTTATTTTAAAGTTTATTTTTCAGGCATCAACGTTAAGGCGATTCTCGAATCTGCTGCCAAGATCAAGAAAAGGGTCAGTGATAAAAATTTTTAGTTTGAAAAAAAGGTTGCGAATTTCCTAATTTTCTCTATCACAGTTCGCCGGAAGGTACTTATCTGAAAGTTGAAATATCAAAGGCAAACTGTCGCTTATTTTTAACGTATAGTTCTTCAACATAGACTTTGTTAAACTTCAACGTCCCTTCCCCTTACTGCTAGCACTCCACCTAAAGTTCCAAGTCCTCCTGATGAGCAACTATTGAGGGAAAGATCGAAGATCAAAAACCAAAGTTTAAAGATCAAGTTCAGGTGGACGCGGGCTCTCGGCAGAACCAGGTGCGCGCGGCCGCCGCCCACATCAACGAAGCACTGGAGATGCAACGCGACCTCGCCGTCCGTGAGTTGATCTTTGATCTTTAATTTTTGAAGTTTGACCTTCTCAACCCTTCAACCGATATTACGATTAAGGAGTCTAATCGCTGAGAGGCTAAAGTAGGAAATGGCTGAAAAAATAGGTGGCCCAAGAGGTCGGTGATTGTTTCTCAGTGCACGCACAGAGAAATGTTTGTAGAATATAACCGACACTCGTCAATTGTTGGGGGCACCTGGAAAGCGGCGTCGGTTACCCGGGAATTGACACGAGTGTCAATTATATTTATAAAAAAACACTGCTTGTTGTTTTTTAACCGACGGCGTTGTCAAAAACTCAAGGTCATGACCTTGATCTCTTCCAGGCAAACTCGAATTGGTGCGCAAGTACAAGCGATCGGGCCGCTACCTCTCCGTCCTATACATTCTCACCAAGGTTAGTTCCACCTCTCAGAATTATAATAAAAATAATAATAATATATATTCATGTGGGAACGCGGTATAATAACATGCGTTTAAAAGATGGCATGAAGCACTTCTATCTTCTTTGAAACCATTGCAGTGTCTAGTTCCGGATCGAGTCTACAATTTTTTTTTAAATAAAATATTTAAATAAATTAAGTTCCTCTACATCATCAACATTTTCGTGCAATTCGCCATTTTCTCCTCCTTCCTCGACGTTAAATCGACCTTCTGGGGATTCAATGTAAGTGTAATATAAATAAATAAAATCATAAAAAAATTAACGATAAAGAACTGTTTCGAGGCCTTTTATCATCACAAACAACGCGTAGAATGCAATGTCAAGTTGGGTGAGAATTTGGCATGCGAGATTGCAGGAATGTTTCTGATTAAGAAGAATAATTAGCACAGTTAACATAATTTAATTAATTAATTAATTAAGATTCTCTCCGATTTGATCGCTGGCAACGAATGGGAGGAGACGGGCAACTTCCCGCGCGTTACCATGTGCGACTTCAACGTGAGTAGTTTTTTTGTGATCTCCCGTAATTTGCCGTAATCACATTATTATCTACCGTAATCTACGCTTATCTTTCCTACCTAGCAGGTCGGAGTCATGGCAACCATAGGAATGTGTAGGAAAAAATAACCATATGGAAAAAACCATAGAAAAACTCTTCCACTGCATCAAAAATTCAAAAAAAATTCCGACAATTATCCCATCTTTGCGTAGACAGTGAAACATATCCCCATCCTGTTTGATATTGTCATACATCGTAATATAATGTATCCTACCGTAACCTAGCCAGGATCTACCGTAACCTACCGTAATCTCTCAGGTGCGCGTGCTCGGCGCGATGCACCGCTGGACCGTGCAATGCGTGCTCATGATCAACATGTTCACGGAGAAGATCTACGTCTTCCTGTGGTGAGAAAGCTACCGCATGTGCTTTATCGATCGATTACCGTGTACCGTATCGACCTTATCCGATCATTGACTAATAGACTGACACCCTGAAGGATGTCATGTTCGGTTAACTACCAAATAATAGGGTATCGATTAATTATCGATTGTTTATCGATCGATTCACAGGTTCTGGTTCATGCTGGTCGGCTTCATCTCCATCCTCTCCCTGCTCTACTGGCTAGTCGCCCTCATCTTTGGTAGCAGTCAGAAGGAATACGTAGCGAGGTAAGAAATATTTCGATATTACATCATCACTAGGCAAAACTCACGCGTCTGTGAAGTTTTGCAACACCGTGATCAAGCGTGTAGGAAAAAAGGGAAAAAAGAGGACACCTGAATTTCAATGAATGCAAAATCAAGATTGAATGTGTCCTGGGGGCCGTATAATCTGTCAGAATTTGGCCAAGTTTTCGGCGATCTTTTTTCGTCTGTTTTTGACTTAATCTTAATTTCTTTGCAATGGGTAGATTAAGCAAGATGAAAAAGTAACAATGCCAAAGAAATTAACATAAAATATAATGATAGCAATTAGCAAATCCGTGAAAAAGATGGACAAAAACGGAACTTCGCCAAGTTTTGTTTTGGGCGAGCTAGACAGTGACGAGAGAGTACGGAGATTGAGGAGAGGGAAAAGTATGCATGTGTTGTTTACTCTGGTTCAAAAATCCTAGTGGAATCCTAGTCCTTTTCCTAGTAGGATTCTACTGAAGAATCCTACTAGGAAAATGAGTAGGATTCCACTAGGATCCTACTAGGAAACCACTAGGGAAATGCACAAAGACGCAAACACACACACATTTCTTGTTTACGCTCCTTGCTTGTCAACAACAAGGAGTGTGTGTGTTTGCGTCTTTGTGCATTTTCCTAGTGGTTTCCTAGTAGAATCCTAGTGGAATCCTACTCATTTTCCTAGTAGGATTCTACAGTAGAATCCTAGTAGGATTTCTGAACCGGAGTATTGCGAAACTCTGCGCTCTCTCTCTCTCTCTTGTTTACGTGCTCTCTCGTCACTGTCTAGCTCGCCCAAAACAGAGCTTGGCGAAGTTCCGTTTTCGTCCATCTTTAACACGGATTTGCTAGTCTCTAATATTATATTTTATGTTCATTTCTTTGGCATTGTTACTTTTTCATCGTCCTTAATCGATCCATTGCAAATAAATTAAGATTAAGTCAAAAACTGACGAAAAAAGATCGCCGAAAACTTGGCCAAGTTCTGACAGATTATACAGCCCCCAGATCATGTTTGGCATTTTCATATATTAGTAACTAATTTAATACGTTTCAAATATAATAATTAAATATATTAAGATATCTCCGATGCACGGGAGCGATCCACGCCGAGCCGAACAGAGACGACGACAAGTTAGCTATTTTTTAATTAAATAAAAATAAAAACAATTTCGGATTCATGGTTGGTCTGAGCACGAAAGAAATGGTTTGTTTTCGTTATGGGGGCCATAACTTTTTATGGTTATGCTTTTATGGTTTTCGTTATGGGGGCCGTGTGCACGCATAGTCTGTCAGTTAGTCTGCTCAAATCCGTTTTCGGGATTCTCTGAGAATGAGATGCGCGAAGACACACTGCGTTGAAACTAAAAAGGGCTTCTAATTTATTTTCACATTTTTCACATCGTGTTACTGTCTTTCTCAAATTGCAAAGACTCGCTAGGGCACTTTGTAGGGGCGAAGACAATTTTTTTTTTAATACAGCGATTACTATTTCGCAGATTTACCTTTCCTATTTTGCAGATCCGTATCCGGCTTCGTGAACCACTTCCTCACGGCGGACGGAGTCTTCCTGTGCCGGCTCATCCAGGTTAGACAGCCAGCTCCAGAAAGGGGTCGGGAAGCGAGGGATAACGTGAAATCGAGAAAGGCTCTCGATTTTCCCACAATATCGAAAAACAATTTTAAATAATAATTGAATAAAAGAGTTAATCTTTAGACGAACGGAGGCGATTTGCTGGCGGGCGAGATTATCACGGAGCTGTACAAACTTTACCTCGCCAGCAAGGCTGCCATCGATCAGGTATGCGGTAGATTACGGTAGCATACGGTAGTTCAGAGTGGCTACTGTAGGAGTGATTCGATAGCTTACAGCAACCTGGATACTGCATGTAATGTTGCTTGGAGACTGTAATAGTTACGGTACTTACAACCAGTCGAAAATCAATTTCAGGACAAAAACATCGAGACGTCCTTCGACTCGCCCGATTCCTCCGCTACCCTGCCCCGATAGACTACCGTAATCGATAGGCTACCGTAATCGCCTCCCGCCGTACCGTGATCACTAGGCTACCGTATCGTCAGTCCGCTCCCCCCCCCCCTCTAGCTCTACACAGTAACCCTACAGTATCCAAGCAGGACTTTGACAAAATAAATCGCTTACTGAATCGCTAATAATCCTTCCTCCTCCTCAAGAACAATATCGAGATTATAGAATACAATTTACTTCCGATCGATAATCAACCCGAAGCTTTCCTGCCCTGTTCTCTCTCCCAACTCGCAATTCTCTTGTCTACCGTATCCAACAAATTATTGATTTTCTCTTGCTAGGCTCTATCGTATACTTTGAACGTTCCACTGCCTTCCTCTACCGTAGTCCTGTTGTCTTGACCTACTATTCATATCGATCTAGATGCCTATCGATTCTATTTTTTGTGGCCGACTTCACGTCTCTCAGAAATTCGACAAAAATTAGGTGCGTTGAAGATAAAAACTGTTGTTTCTTTTTTTTAAATATGTTTCGTTTATCAAGGGTTTCATACACTGGTATATATCAAAAAAAAAGAAACGGATGAAACGGGAGCTGAACATTCTACAGAGATGGAATTGAGTACAGGTTAAAAATCGGACAACACTGAAAAATTGTAGCAGTCTTTCACTAACCAGTCGGATAGAGAAAAATGGAATCAATCGATACTTGACAAATAAAGCGCATTGGAGTTAGATCGATAAAGTTATAGGAATCAGAACATCAACAACAATCTTATGAGTCAATTTTCGTATGGGAAATAGTGAGATGAGAACAATAAGGGGAATATTGTTAGAGATCATTTTTCCAACATAATTAGGGCTGATAAATTTGTAAAAAAAACAAACGCAGAACAATGATACAATTGCGTATTGCTCAGGGGAGGTTGCGGGAGATTAGGGCTTCAAGCCTATCGATTGGGACTGCGTGTAGGGAGAGGGTGTGTGGCTACCGTAGTTCAGATACCGCAATCTGGGTACCGTAACCCGACTACCGTATGCCCTCCTCACGCATCCATCTCATTGTTCACGTCAACGGGCAGCTTACTTTCGGGAGAGTCACCGGCTGCGCCCGAAGCTGCATTGTCCTTCAATGAATAGCATTTAATTACCATTTCACTAAAGATTAGTTTACGATCTGGACCTCCGATACATTTCCTTCAATAAGAGGAGAATTTTTAACAAACGCGCTTCAATAAAAACAATGTTAATTAGTTTGCAAACTGTACTTCCTGCTAGAGTTGTTATATCAAATAATAATACTCCCGAGAACAAAAAAAATGATTCGCGAATAGTGCATTGTTATTCGCGAATAGTCTAACAACATTATTCGATCTAACAACACTACTTAACGCTATACTCATCCATGGTACCCACCCGGTCAAAGATGGGCAAGTGTGTTGCTGGTAGGTCAAAAGCGGGAGGGTCGGAGACAAAACCTGGAGATTTTGAGAAAAAATGCTGTAAGGACTGATCCAAAATTGTTACGCCTTGAACCGAAATCGGGAGGGTTTTCGGCAAAAAGCGGGAGGGTCCTGTTGCTAGCTACACCCTAGCCAAGGAATGCACCGGATTCGTCTCGGTACCGTTCATGGTACCCCTGGGTCCCCCCCCTCCACCCCTTCCCCCTTTTACCTTCTCCTCCTTCTCTGTCGTCGCTGCTCCTCCTCCTCCTCCTCCACCACTCGTCGTGTCCATGGGCTCGTCACACTCGTCCACTCGGCCAAAGAAGCGCGCCTAATAATAATAATAATAATAATAATAATAACATTTCTGCAAGTCACGTGGAAACGCGTGGCACAATAACATAAAAGAAAAGAAAGAAGGGCACAAAGCTTCAATGAACACTTTTCGTCCTTTTATAAGTCACTTACCAGTTGGATTTGTGTTTCGCTAATTCGACGCGATAACGATATATTTTTTTTAAAGTCACTCGCCTCGATGCGTCCATTAGGCTGCATGTCCATCTCCTCCTCCTCCACGGCGTCCTGCAGAATTTGTATTTCTTTTGTAAAGAGAAAAAAAAGAAAATTGCAAATCTTTGTAAAATATGCACATTTTGAAAGATATATTACATTGAAAAGGTTTTAAAAATGCAGATTTCGGCTTCATTATTTTTAGCAGCTGCGCGAAACAATGAAACATTCTAGACTAGATCTAGTTTGTGTAAAGGTTCATTCAACAATTCCCGTTGCCAAAAATATTTGCTCAAATAATTTGTAAAAAAATCCGAAATATTTTATTCACCTCATCTTCCATGCCCGTGATCCGCTGGCCATTGTCGTCCACGCACGTCACCTAAATGAGCTTTGTGAGTACCGTATTCCTGCATCTACCTATGCCAGCGTACCCAACTGTCCTGTATGCTACCGTGTTCCCATACCGTACTCCCCCCCTCCACTCACCACATTGATGCACTTCTCGAGGGCGTGGAACAGCTTCTCCGCCTTCTTGTAGTGCCGCAGCGGGTCGCACAGCAGCTCGCATACTCTGAAAAATTATTTGAATTTAATTATTTTTACATTTTAAAAAACCCGCAAAACATATTAGCATTTAATGCCGCGATCAATTGAAACTCTGTGGAATAGCGTACTTGGTTCGGCAGTAATGACGTCACGATTTTATTGAAAATTAAACCACTAACCTCTGGAAGGTGAAGGGCGCGGCGGTTAGCGACGCCGCCCGTCCGAGGATGAATCTACAAAACATTTTTTTAAAATATTTTTAATAATAATTAAAGTTGCTTAATATGATTAAAATCGCACGAACCGATAGCTCTCCCTCAGCTCGCTCGAGTCGTCCTCCCATCCCTCGGCGGGCGGGCGGTAGGGCACGCCGCCTTTCACCTGAACACACACACCAATCATAAAATCAGTTGTCGATCCATGTTGACATGTGTGTCGTCCTACCGTACCTGATGAATGGGCGGGGGCGGCGGTGGCGCATCGTCCAGGCCGGCTGCTGTCCTGACAAGATACGGTGGTTTAGTGCGAAAGCATGTATCGATCGATTAGTGGTTCCCCTAAAGATTGAAGATCAATAATAGTACCTCTCCTCCTTGACCCTCGCGTCGATCAGCCGCTCCACGCGCACCGACTCCTCCATCACGTGCCGAATCTGATCAGGAATGATAATTCCGACCCGCTACCGTACCCTGCTTTACTACAGTAACCCGTTACCGTACTCCAAAACTACCGTACCTTCCAGAGGAACACGGGCCGCAGCGTTTCCCAGGGCAGCAGCGGGTTGCCGACGCGCGCGATCAGCGCGAACAGGTCCTCCACCTGAAGAGGAAGTGAACTTTCGTAGCTCTTTTTTTTGCAAATTCAAGTACAAAACTCCGTTCAACAACAAAACACAAAAGGACTAAAGATGCGATTTTATTGCATTAGATTTTTTTTCAAACGCTAAAATATTTTTAAACCTTGCGTACATATCAATCAATCTGTTCTCTCTACCACACTCATGGACAAAAAGAAATGCAACGATAAATCGATAAACACTGATATACCGTACCTCCGTCATATGGTGGGGCGCGATGGTCTCGCCGCTCTTGTGCAGGCTCTCCTCCTCGGGCGCCTCGAACTTGGCCAGCACGGCACTGAATATTTATTAATATTATTACTACTATATTCATATAAGAACAATACAATTTAAACGTTTAAAGTATCCCGTCACTTTCGTATTTCAATGGCAACTTATAATACTGACAGCAGATGCTCGATTTCGGCCGCCTCGTATCCCTTCCTCTTGTCGAGCGCCACGGGCTCGGGCGGCGGCGTCGACTGCGACAGTGGACGCGCCCTGAACATCAATGTATTGATTGGGTGTTACAGTATTCAGTCCCCGAAATCGATTCAGATATCAATACATCACCAAGGATAGATGTGAAGGTCCAATGAGACCTCCGGTACTTTCTTGCCAGCCTCCGGCAAGTTTTATCTTTTAAATCAAGTTTTTTTGGCGCTCGTTGCACCACTGTTTTGCAGTGGAAAACGGAAAGAGTCTTAAAAAAAAGAAGCGACTACCAAAAAAGAAGCGACTAATAGCGATTTTTCTTTGGTCAGAAAGAACACCGACCGGAATCTTCGGCCAATAAAGATGTATAGACTACCTCTTCACATTGCTGGGTCGTGCGGGGACGGCTGCTGCAGCGGTCGCAACCACGCCCACTCCGTCGACGGCCCCAGTTTTCCTGGCAAATAATACAGTAATCTTGGGAGAAAAATCGATACCGTATTCCTCTTAATACTAGTCTTTTTACAGTACCTGGCCGCAGTCTGCTGCCCGTCCTCATCCAACACCGACGGAGACATCTCCCTGATTATCAGGCGATGATTAATCAATACGCTAGTATGGCTGGTTCATTCTCACCCACATACTCAGCAAATTAGTCAGATATTTAAACGAACATTTAATCGATTCATCTCACTTTTAAACTGAATCAATTTCGTAATATCTTTATCCACAATTTTCTCAGCGACGTCAATTTTGTCATTACAGTAATAAGGTCTACAACCAAACTATCGAAACGGTGGGGGGATACAAAGAGGGATGTTCACCGTGCGCGCATACACATCAGACGTACACTACAATCGGGTGGTGCTGCGTGCAGGGGTGAACATTCTCAATTGCCTGGGGACAGATCTAGAGCTGATCTTTGTAGGGAACGTTCGAGATGGCGCCGTAAGAGGCGATCGAGAGGTTGGCTGCAGCCTTCTTCGCTGCCGCCTCCACTTGTGCGCCGGAAATCTGTGAACAATCCAAATTTCCACCGTGCATAATCGATAATCGAAGACTACGGGAGACCGCAATCGATAATCAAAGACTACGGTAGAACGAAATCGATATTCAAAGACTACAGTAGACAATTATTGATTGCAATATCTGAATTTGAGCCGAGGCAGCCCAAAGCATACGGTATCTCTCTCACATTATCGATCGCAGCCAGGACGGCGCCCTCCTTCAGACCGGCGAGAATCTCCATCGATCTAGCGGTTGCCGAGTCGGCAGAGTGAGCAGACTTCCTGTGAATAACAGGTCATGTTATTTGTGCCAGTATCTACCGTAGCCATGTCTACTCGCCAACATTCGCCTCTCATACAACAATTGCGGCACTACTGCTGAAGCCCGGGAGGAGCGGATCGCATAATATGACTATTTAGTCATCACTACGATGTGCTCACCATCAGTGCCGTTTAGTACAGCAATGTTGATACAGTAATGATCTCATCTACCGTAATCCCCCTCTCTCACCTGAGGAGGTCCATCTTGGCGCGCAGCTTGGCGGCCTCCAGGTCGTCGGCGGCGTACGTCTTGAGTGCGCGCGCCACGCCCTTCACTGTCTCGGCGACGCGCGACGAATCGGCCAGCTACAACAAGAAATCGCGTCATCACAACGCAAATCATCAATCTAAAACTCCCCGTTTTCAAAACGTCCTTTAATTCAGACTTCAGCTATTTAATGGCATTTAAAGGTATCTTTCTCAACAAGAGTAATCGTATATTTTTATGGCACCCTGTGACGTCATCACTATTCAATGGTTGGACTCACAACGTAAGCTCCGACGAGTCCCTCGCCCTCAAAGGCCTGCTCGAAGGCGGCCACCGCCGCGCCGCCCTGCTTCACTGCACCTGCAATTGCAGTCTAATAGTATTTCATAAAATGTTTATTTTAATACGCTACTACTCCTTATTACGTCATCACTACGCAATATATTACGTGGTTGCACCTCACCTGCAAAGGCGCCCTTGCCGGCGGCGCCAAACTTGAGGGCGCTAGCGCCGCCCAGCGACGCGACCAGCACTGCTTGTGCAGCCAGACCAGCGGCGTCGCCTGCAGCAGCTCCGGGGCCGGCTGCAAGAGAGGAGGAATTGGAATGGAAGGGGATGGTAATAGCGAGGAAAAAATTGGAATGTAAAGTTCCATTGAAAACGAAAAAAATAGAGGAGGGAGGCAGCGCGGAATAAGACAAGAATGAAAGAGTAGCCATTCTGAAAAACAACATGAAGATCGCCCGCAGTGTATTAGGTCGTTCTACCGTAATCACCTCCACTCGTTACAGTAATACTCCCCTTCTACTAACTCACAAATGACAACATGCGCCTGCTTGCCGGGTCCTTCTCTTCTCCACTCGCCGCCCTTGTAGGACGAGGGCGCCGCGGGGGTTCCAGGCTCCTGCAACGATGGTTACTGTACAATGGTATGACTCTCCTAGACTACCGTACTCCCCCCTGCGGCTACAGTATCCCTCCCCACCCCCAATTCAGAGAGAAATAAGTCTGCCGTGCGACGACTTTGAAAGTCTCCTGCTCCTATTAGACTTCGAAGTCGTCGCTGGCCCGCTTTGTTAGACTAAAGGATTCGTAAACTTATTTCTTCGTCAGAAACTACCGTACTCCTTCCCCCTCCCCGCTACAGTACTCACAGCCTTGAGGGGCGCGTGAACGTCTCCGTACGACCGCAGGCGGTCGTGCTCAATATTGACACCGTAGAGGACGGCTTGGCCGGCCACCAGACGAGCGGCAGCGAAACGGCGAAGATCGTCGCCTAACAAAATCAACGATCGATAAGCACAGGAAATCATTCGATGGAGAACGGCACACGTGTCCACACAATGCAACAACTGGCAAGAATCGAACAGCTGTACAATGTGTGCATTTCTTTATTGTATTTATTTTCTCTGCTCTAAGAATAGATTGTCGCCATCAGTAATGGCCGCCATCACACGGATATGAATTTGTTGCCCGCGCAAAGGACAATAACCACCATGCTCTTATTACAATTTGAAAATGATACGTTCATGAAATGGACTACTGGTGGTGTACTCTCTTTCTATACCTCGACCTGTCTCTCACTTTGCCATTCTCTCTCGCAGCCGTATCTGTTGTTTAGCACGGATTATCAACGGAACGTTTTATTATTTCGGACGAGTCCTCGTAAATTTGTAATACCCGAGTAGTTGCCGATGGTGAAGTCGGAGGCGTACAGCGGGTGCGACAGCGAGCCGTTTCTGTACAAAGGAAGGACATTTATCAGTCGATATTGTAGGCCCTGATTCAGGGATAATAGAAAAAATCAATATTTGATTTTAAAAATCAAATATCTGATTTTTAAAAAAAAACAATATTTGTTTTTAAAAATCAATATTTTACCTGAATGCCGCCCTACGAATGTCCTCAAAGACGATGGTGGACGGCTGGAGGTAGGTCAGATCGTGCTTGAGCGAGGGAAGAACCTGAGGGATTTAACAATAATTAACGGTTGAAAGAAATGCGGGCGAGTATTACACACCTTTTATTTAATCGTATTTGAGATGCGCAAAAATACATAACGATTAAGAGATTGCTGATCAGCCAGTGCTGCATTACAAATAGCGCATAAATAGGGAACCATGAACTGGAACGATACCAAAATCGATCCGTAATATAATACATTAACATTAGAGAATATACAACGTAAGCGTCAGCTAAGCGTGCTCCAAGAGCCCCCCCCTCCCGCGCCCAAATAATTATTTTATAGAATATTTTTCGATCCCCGTCAGGGCTGGGATTTTTGAAAAAAAAATTCAACATTTTTTTAATCAAAAAATATCAAAAAAGTTTTTTACACGTATTTTTTTGAATTTCAAAAAATATTTTTTTGAATACCAAAAATGAAAAAACATCTATGTGTGATACTCTCGGAAAGGATCCGTCATAGGCATATCACAAATCTAAGATCTGAATTGGTCAATTCGAATAATTATTTCGAATTAGGCGCTAAAATTTGGCATGTTTCGTACTTATTTCGGCAAAATGCATCACTATTTTTGTAAAATATTTTACTGTTTTACTACAAAAACTTTTTTTGAAAAAATTCAACAAAAAAACTTTATTGATTTTGAATTTTTTGAATTGGTCAAAAAATCCCAGCCCTGATCCCCATCTGGAGGAGACTCTATCACATAGAAAACTATTCTAACGCGTCTAGTTTCGCAAAATTTGCGGCGGTCTGTAATATCTGCTCACATCCTCCAACTCCCACTCCTTGAAGGCGGGGTCGGCGGCGACGTGGCCGAGGACGGAGAGGGCGAGCTGCGACGAGTCACGGGGGACGGAGAGACGCACGCCGAGGTAGTCGGGAGTGGAGAAGGACGACTGATAGCGAGAATATTATAACTAATTATTATATATGGAAAATTATAATATTATATCGCTTATCCTATTCTCATTTTCTTTCCTCCATTTGTAACCGCGTTTCTTTGAACACTCATACATATATAAATTCATGTCAAAAAAGTATAATTACACGTGGTAATCTATTCCAAAAAATACAATGGGCGTGAATCAAAATTTACAACAAAATGATGATACTACGAAATAAATCAATAATATCTCTCACAATCTCGGAACCGGCCGAAGCTGCGGACCAGACGAGCTGCACGCCGCCGTATTGCTTAGAGTCGGCGCCCACCATGTTCCTGCAGCATGCATACTGTATTTCTCTCTATCGTATCCTCCATCGAATCAATCACTAATCATCCATAGTACCATCCAGCTGACGTACCTGACGTGGTGGACGAGACCGGCCTGCTTGTCGCTCTCGTAGCGGGAGCCGGCACGGAACGCCAGCACCTCAAATATACTAAATGGGTACCTTTTCTATTTTTAAAACATTTAATTCCATTATATTTGCAATATCATCGCTTTCAAAGCGCCGGGTCTGGGTTGTAGTACGATCCAAAATACTCATTACTTGGTACCGCATAAGAGAGGTCTCACCAGAGATTGCAGGTGGCTCGGAACAATTTTCAAAAAAATATATTTGATTTCGATCAAACTTTTATGCGAGAGTATCTAGGAGACAAGAATTCAAATATTCCTGGTCCCAGGTCTCAGAGCCGGCTTTTAGGAATTTGCCGGTTCTGTCGCCGGAATCGTCATAACTTCCTTCATTTTTGAGCTAGAAAGTCGTTGAAGATCTCAAAAAATGCAGAAAAATATGGCGCATAATATCTCTGTTGAGAGTGAAGTCCTATATGACAAAGCCATGGATTTAATTAGAAAAATGTGTTTTGAGATATCTTTAAAAAATCATAGAGCATCTAATATTTTCGAAAGACAATAGTTTTATTGCATATTATGAAAGAGCACGTCAAGTACTGCTAGATAAAAATTTAAGAAAAAATAAAAATGGGATCACATAGTCCCGAAAAATGGCGTCGAATGTGAAAAATCGGAAAATTTCGAAAAATCTGTTATTTCAAAATCATGTGTAATCCATTTTTCTGTGATTATTTAACCTTCATGAGTTTGCAAAAAATTATAACAGCACATATCGAATGCATTTGAACCAGTTAAATTTGAAAATTTCGTCCATATCTGGCCTATCAAAAGGAGACCGACATTTTTTCAATTTTGGCAGGTTTATATACATGCCATATGAACTGTTATAATTTTTTGCAAACATATGAAGGTTAAATAATCACAGAAAAATGGATTACACATGATTTTGAAATAACAGATTTTTCGAAATTTTCCGATTTTTCACATTCGACGCCATTTTTCGGGACTATGTGATCCCATTTTTATTTTTTCTTAAATTTTTATCTAGCAGTACTTGACGTGCTCTTTCATAATATTCAATAAAACTATTGTCTTTCGAAAATATTAGATGCTCTATGATTTTTTAAAGATATCTCAAAACACATTTTTCTAATTAAATCCATGGCTTTGCCATATAGGACTTCACTCTCAACAGAGATATTATGCGCCATATTTTTCTGCATTTTTTGAGCTCTTCAACGACTTTCTAGCTTAAAAATGAAGGAAGTTATGACGATTCCGGCGACAGAACCGGCAAATTTCTAAAAGCCGGCTCTGAGACCTGGGACCAGGATTATTTGAATTCTTGTCTCCTCGGTACTCTCACATAAAAGTTTAATCGAAATCAAAAATAATTTTGAAAATTGTTCCGAAAGGGGGATTTTTCCTACAATCTGTCGTGATACCTCTTATAAGCTATTATACAATGCATCTCTTGATGCGTAGGATCCGTTAGACCCATTTCATCGAATTATCAGCTCTGCCGAAAGTGTGGTAGTCGTACCAGGTGGGCGACGGGTCCGTTGTGCTCGGCCGACGCGACCGTCAGTCCGGAGGGCAACTTGGTCGACTGCTCGGGAGCCTGAGATTCGCATCATCAAACAACAACCATGATATCCCGCTTGGTACACAGAACCAGAAAACATAGCAGCTTTCACAAACGCAAAAGGGCGAAATCCAGCAGAGGTGGGAAAAAGAATTAGATCATACTCTATGTTTCGTGCGATTTTTGAGGACCAAATCGTTCTTTCACTTTCCACATCCTTGGTTTTCCGCAGCATAAATACATTTAAAACCAAACAATATTTTCGTTACTCTTTTAACTTATATTGTAGCACTCGCTTAAACATTATTGTTATTATTATATTTATCTTTTTCATTAAAGATGGAATACTTTCCTATCTTCAAGATCTTCAAGAATCAGTTAGCTAAAGTGCTGAATTATATCCATGCGAGTACATAAAGGGTTCGATCAGAATTTTATCGGGTCAGATATTTTTATTATTATATTTTATATTTTTTAAATTATTTTTCGGGCACTCGATATTTTAATTATTATATTCACCTTGGCGACGGGTGCCGCGCTGCGGGCGGCGGCGTGGGACGCGCTGCGGACAGCCTGACGGGACAGCATCTGCAAAGAGCAACGAGGAGATGGTGGATTACGTCACCGCTATGCAATCACACAATGTCGCAAAGATTCGGTATATGACACGGTCTCGAACCGGAATTGATTGGGAAGGAAAACGACGAGTAAACTGGAAATTGCTTTATACTGAATGTGAGCACTCTCTCAAGATCTCATCGTAACTCGTAACAAATCATGAAATTATTAGACTACCGAAGTATTCAAAAAAAAATCTACGGAGCAGGAGGAAAACAACACAATAAACAACATGATGGTGAAAGGCAGCGTCATTTTGTTTCGACTATCAAAGCTTCAGCACTTTTTGATCTACCAATTAACAACCTCAATCAAGAGAGATAACAAACACATGGCTACTATTCCTACGGCACTCTATACTCTATCGCCTACGCGAGTTCGGTTTGCACGATACCATACTCTTATAAAGAGCTCGGTGCACGCTACCGTAACCCTACTCCTAGTCGCGGTCCTCCTTTCGGTTTTCCGTTTCCGACTGCTTCACGCGCTGGAAGCTCGTGTTGGCACCTGAATCAACCGATAATCAATTAAGGTACCGTACAATCAATCGATAAAAAGTACCGTACCCGGCAGGACGCCAATTTTCTGCGCCAGCTTCTTCGTCGAGTCGTTCAGCAGTCCCTGCTTGTCGTCACGTTGCGTCTGCAGGGAAATTGTCATTACCGTAACCACGCCAAAAATCGATAATCCATACAGACCACCTTACCCGCTGGAGCGTGATGCTGTACACGTCGCCGTTGCCGTCCACAGTCAGCACTGAGAGCCCATCGAACCACGACAGCTGTAAAACAGTTACGGTACTTATCGATTAAAGTTCGCTCTTCAATTGTGGCAAATATTTATAGCGTCTCCGTGATCTAGGGGGGGAGCTAAAATAAGGTTAGCCGAATGTTCCAGAAAACAATCAAAACAATATTTCCCCGCTTGAACTATGTGACCGGGTATTTGCCACGTTTCCCGTGACTCGCAAAAATATAAATATTATTATTTACTATATATTAGAAAACGCTAACGTCTGTCTATCTGTCTGCCTGTCTGTCTGTTTTTTTTGTGATTCCTTCCGTTCGCAAAATTTTCGTTTTTTCGCTATAAATCGCTTCAAAATCACGCTATCTTCTCAGAACCTTTGCATATGAGAATAGACCAGAATTGCTTTAAAATTTTACAAAATTTAAATCACCAAATCCATGGCCAAGTGGGTTACGCGCTGGACTAGCAATCCGGCCGACGCAGGTTCGACCCCCGCCGCGGGCAAACCTTTTGCCGCATTTTTCGCGAGTGTCAGAAACCGTTCTAACACGTTTTGAGTTCCGTGAAACACGTTTTCACCTGTTTTGCCGAGTTTTAACGTGAAAAATCGAAAATTTCGAGAAAAGTTCCAAAATGATTCAGAGAGCGTAGGGGATCACAGGAAGAGTATTTTGCGATGTCAGAAACGTGTCTGAACGTGTTCTGACACGTTTAAACGTCAAAATCGAAAATTTCAAAAACTTCCAAAATTATTCAGAGAGCGTATGGGATCACAGGAAACGTCTCTGAAATTGTTCTAAAAGTTCTGAACGCACTGTATCCTGCGTTTCCGTTGTGAAAGGCTCGTGAGGCTGAGAGCGATCGAAAAAAGTTAATAAAAAAATTAACTTTTGCAACGGAATAAGCCAGTACTCTTTGTAGCGATTAACACTCCCCAACATAAGTCGAGCTGCAATGTAACCTGGAGCCGGCTATCGAGCTCCCCCTGGACCGAACTTGGAGCCGGCCATCGAGCTCCCCCTGGACCGATCTTGGAGCCGGCTACCGAGCTCCCCCTGGACCGAACCCACACCCAGAACGATGCATAGAGCGTAGTGTACTCATAGAGCGTAGTGCATTTAACCTCAATACAACCCCGCTAGTTATTATTATTTCACCAGTGCCACTCACATTCGCCCGCCGGTACTCCCTCCGGAACAGCTTGGGGTCGAGCAGCAGCCGCGGGAAGGAGACGTACTTGACGCGCCATCGCGCGCGCACCGTGCCGTCCTCGAGCACCGGCAGGATGCCGATCGCCTGCGCGCAAGAAATTAATCAATATTCAACTGTTATCGTAGTGCTCGCCACCATCGTCATAATAAAAAGATTAACTTATTTTGGTATTTTGAATTTCATCATCATTATTATTGTTATTTTACTTAATTACCTCCGCCTCAATATGCGGGAGTGCAAAGCAGCCCGTGAAGGCGTACATGCCCATGTGCTGCATGAGCGCGTCGCGACCGCTGCAAGGAGTAACTATTATTGCATCATCAGTAGGCAATCATGTCTCCAATCAATTCATCAATCGATAATAACTCACAATCGGCGCACGTTCAGGATCTGGTCGTACAGGACGACGTCCTTGCGGTAGAACGTGTAGTCGAGCCGCTCGCGGAACATGAGCGGAATCTGAGCGTCAT
Source organism: Pristionchus fissidentatus (assembly GCA_036245785.1). Taxonomy (NCBI): domain Eukaryota; kingdom Metazoa; phylum Nematoda; class Chromadorea; order Rhabditida; family Neodiplogasteridae; genus Pristionchus; species Pristionchus fissidentatus. The sequence goes on from BTSY01000006.1 coordinate 3,861,243, forward strand.
AAGATCGATCGATAATTAGGGAAACAAAATTGGAACCAAAGTTTCATGGACAGACACAGAAAACATTCAATGGACAGACACAGACGCCTCACAACTCACGGGGAAATAAGACTACGGCTTAATAGGCCTAAGCTGGCTAGCGACGGCTTCAAAGTATAATTGGCGCAGGCAAGCGGGTTGTTTAGTCTTTGAAAGTCGTCGTTCCCCAGCTAGACTTATGGTTTCGTGGACTTATTTCACCGTTAGAACAAAGGTCGTACCGAGTGGGCGACCCTCTGCTGCACGTGCTCCAAATGGAACGCCTCCGGCTTCTCGTCTTTCCGATCGATGCCCGAGGAGAAGGCGCGCGATGCGCCTCCCCTGCCCACCGCACCCATCCTCGCTACTGCGCACGACGACGGCGCGAGTCGCTGCGCGCAGCCTGCGGTCGATACATTGATTGATACGCTCCGTGTCGTCCACTTACTTGTTCTCCGCGCCGCATCCGCGTACTGCAGCGCGCCTGCTGGCGCGAGACACGCGGTCGAAAGCTGGCGCGCGGCCAGCCGCGTCGTCGCGACTCTGCCGCCGCACGACACGCACTGCATTGCCTGTGAAAGGAGATTTAATGGCGCTTGATACAATAATCGATAAATTGATAAGCAAGATACGAGCCAGGTCTCGAACCTGTGTACACTCAACTCACATTCACCAAATCACTCGATATTCTTCATTCATCTCATAACGACGCTAATGTATCAAGATTCTCTAACAAGTAACAAGCGGACAATGGGCACACATTCTCGCTCACTAGGTACAGTACATAGGGAGGGGGGAAAGATCACGCAATAATTGAGCTGCGGAGACTGGTGATCACCTCCAGAAAGGGACACAATTGGCAACGGTTGACGTACTACTACGATATGCGTGCTATCTCGATTGGACCTATTCATTACGCAACACACGAGCATGATTCCTATTGCCTATTGATGACGTCATCATCGATCATAGTCGTCCTAGTCGGTCGGCCTCAAACTCCTCCTTGATCTTCCTCCGCCACTCCTTCTCCTCCTCTGCCAACAGGCGGTCGCCCTGCTCCTTCTTCAGCGCCGACATCACCTTCGCGCCCTCGAGATCCGACGCTGTGACCTGGGCGCAAATAATTGATTTTAATTAATTTATTGAAATGCAAATTTCATTATTAGCAGAAGGAGCAAAAATCCTGATTTTCTTTCAACCGTGTATTTACCAATTAATTAAACAATTTTGTGAGTAGATTTGGCTAATCCTAGGTACGATACTGCAAAGGCGGCGGAATACTGAGCCGATCGAGATTAGGGGGCGCATCCATCTGGCGCAGAGAGGACGCGGCCAGCTCGCTCTCACCTTTCTGTTCACAATCTTGTACACCTTGCCCTCCTTCGTGATGTGCATGTCGAGCGCGCCCTCCATCACCGCGATCTTCGGCTGCAAGTATACACAATTAATTAAGCAATTATTGGTCGACTTTTTTGTAAGAAAACTTTGTATTTTACGCCACATGGATTTGGCACATATTTCCATCAACCATCGCTGGGTACCACCCTGGAAAACTTTCTCAATACATCCGCTGAAACACGTTGAATCTCAACTTCGAGTGTGTTAGATTTAATTTTGGAAGTCGTTTATCAAGAGGCTGGGGGCAGGAATTATTTTTCACCCACCTCTGCTGCGTTGAGCCGTGAATTTTTCCAATTATTTTTTACTCAAAATTATGTATTATTGATTCAACTCAACTTTCTCCACGCCGCAGTAGCGGTTCTCACCTCTTTCTGCGTGAGAAAGGCGGGCAGGTAGGAGAGGAAGCTGCTCTCGAGGTACGACAGTCGCCACAGCAGCACCACCACGTCCTCGCCCTCGTACACACACGACCCCACGTACTGCAAACGAATATTTGGTAGTGATCGCATCCACCTTAGGTAATATTCCACCTCAACTTTGTTGTACGGCGATTTGTACCGGAAATAGAGACGGATCTTGGCGATGTGGGAGAAGAGACTGGACCGTGACGATTGCTGCAATACAAAACAGTTTTCTAACGCATACCTTTGTTATGCGACCCCTTTTACGGTACAGTGTAATACGTAACCAGGTCAAAAGCGGGTTAGTCTGGCGTTTTGAGGAAAACGTGCAGGATAGTTGTATCGTTGGCTACCCCTTAGCTCCAGCAGGGAACGAGAGCTCACCTTGTACCCGTAGAGCTTGTCATCCAGCTGAACATTGTCAGCGACGATTTCGAAAAAGGGCTTCAGGCGCGTCTTCATCAGACCGGGCAGCTGAATCACATCATTCTATTACATTTTATTCTGACAAATAATTTCAAAAATCCTGGAAGCCTCCACTCACCATGTGTTCGAGCATCCAGTCCACTCTCAGAAGCGTTTGCTTTGTGGGAATATTCGACTCAGCAGGTACATCTGAACAATATAGATTTCGTCATAGAACATAGAAAAGCTTGATGTTTCCGCCGATGGTTCACTAATTAAGCCGCAAAAAAGGCCTCCGACGAAACTTTTGCGAGCTGATTCGGGCATGAAACATGCGCTATAAAGTGGACTAACGCACTGCTCTGCTCAGTTGACGAAGACGCGGTTGAAAACGACCGGGATGAGCAGGGAGGTGTCAGAGCAGCAGTCCGCTTGGAAAGCGGCGCAAATCGGCTGCTACACTGCACCTCGTTAGCTGAAAATGGATAATATATATGAGCCCGTTTGTGTAAGAGTCGGACAATCATCGGCACCCATCGGTACAGCAAAAAAGTGATGATATGAGGAGACAACTGTTTTCGACACATCTCGGCAAGTTAGAAATGTTGGCTAAATTACGTGGTATGCAAATTTCATATTAGACCAGTATGACACTCTAAAAATGCGTGCATTTTCCAGTTTTTCAAGTATAACTCGGGAATTAGTGAAGGAAATGAAAAATTTTCAAAAAAGACTATACATTAATTTTCAAAAGGAATTTGAATAAGTGGTCAGATATCTCGAATTTGTGACAGCTTTTCATTGTATTATTTTATCTCCCTTGAAAACAAAAAGGTATCTATGATTTTCGTACTTCATATTCGCCAGGTACTCAGTGATAAACGTCTTAAATTAGCTCGCACAAAACCTACCGCCAAGGAAGTTATGGTTTTTCAAAGTTCGACATTCGGCGAGATTCCAATGTGCCGCCGGAAATGGCTGATTTGACTTTTGATAATCATGATAGGATTTTCCAATTTGCATGCTTATTTCGTATTGCAACAGAAAGATTTGTGACATATCCCGTTAATTCATAAGAAAAGAGGAAAAAATATTCATGGACTCAGGAAAATGGTCGCTGAGATGGGTGAGTGGTGTAAGGCGCCGCTTGTCATACGAATGGCCACGAGTGGTTCACCAAGCCTTCCATCCCCCTCGTTGGCGGTAAAATTGGTAGCAACTTTGATTGCGGAAGGTAACGTGCCCCAGAAGCCCGGTCAGCAGGGGATGCGTAGACCTAGTTAGCGAACCGGCCCTACCGGTGAGCCCCGGCAGAGGAAAATGATTGAAAATAATTGAAAGCTCCCAAGAGCCGAAAAAATATAATCAAAATAATGGAAATTTCCCAGAGATTAGAAAGGCCCCAAGAACATAGACACGGAATCGATACGACTCGATTATATTCGGCCCTGATCGGATAAGCTACCGAACAAATCCAAACAAGAAGCGTTATTTATTGAATGGTGCAGCCTCTGGGTTAGGGGTTGTGTCTGTAAAAATAGTCAATAAATAAAATTTCTTAATTTGAAAAAAATGATATTTTTGTGTGGTGTCCAAAAATGTTATTTTTGTATGTGTGCAAAATATGACACCACGACAGTTTGGCACAGATTCAAAATATAATATCTTTTGTGCCAAACTGACTCGCAAATGGATTTTTTTCACGCCCATCCCTGGCTACATCCCTACCAATTTTTCCGCCAACGAGGGGGATGGAAGGCTTGGTGAACTTGGGCGGGGATCGAACTCGTGACCATTCGTATGACAAGCGGCGCCTTACACCACTCACCTATCTCAGCCATCATTTTCCTGAGTCCATGAATATTTTTTCCTCTTTTCTTATGAATTAACGGGATATGTCACAAATCTTTCTGTTGCAATACGAAATAAGCATGCAAATTGGATAATCCGATCATGATTGTCAAAAGTCAAATCAGCCATTTCCGGCGGCACATTGGAATCTCGCCGAATGTCGAACTTTGAAAAACCATAACTTCCTTGGCGGTAGGTTTTGTGCGAGCTAATTTAAGACGTTTATCACTGAGTACCTGGCGAATATGAAGTACGAAAATCATAGATACCTTTTTGTTTTCAAGGGAGATAAAATAATACAATGAAAAGCTGTCACAAATTCGAGATATCTGACCACTTATTCAAATTCCTTATGAAAATTAATATTTAGTCTTTTTTGAAAATTTTTTATTTCCTTCACTAATTCCCGAGTTATACTTGAAAAACTGGAAAATGCATGCATTTTCAGAATGTCATACTGGTCTAATATGAAATTTGCATACCACGTAATTTAGCCAACATTTCTAACCTGCCGAGATGTGTCGAAAACAGTTGTCTCCTCATATCAACACTTTTTTGCTGTATCGAGGATTGTCCGACTCTTACACAAACGGGCACATATAGATAAAGCTGACCCCACACGAAACGTAAAATTTCGACTTGACAAACTTACCTTGCAGGAGCGTTCTAGAAGCGGCGCACAATCGTCTACAGGCCCGCATGACCAGCCACGGTGGCTAGTGTGCCAAGAGAGATAAACTAAAAAACAAACCAATAGATAATTATCGATAATTAACAAAAAAGTCAAAAATTGAAAGAAAAAGCGAGAAACTAGCACAGTTCACCGCAAGTTGCTAACATATAATTCTAAACTGCGGATCTGGAATTTTCTCTACGCCAGTTTATTCTGCCTAAAACCAGGACACGATTTTTGACTACTGTATTTGTGTTTCCATGAAGTTACTATTTATCGAGGATGAGAAATGCTTATTCACTGCTCCATTTTTGATAATGCATAATCCAACCACGCATATTTACATAAATAATCTGTTTATCACAGAGTTAGCTTCAATGAATCACATGGTACAGATTAAGACACTGGATAAAACGGTGAGTATTCTTAGCTAAAACTTATTTTGCACAACCTACGGCATTTAGCTTATATCTCTCTACCTCTCTACATCTTTCACTATATATTCTCTAGGAATTGACTAGTCGTGGCTAATAAATTCAGGTAAATAGATAAATCGATGGTATAATGTATGTTCGATGGGTTACTGTATACAATCCAGGGAAAGACAAAACGATGGGAGAAAATACCAGCAAAAATGGATTGGCAATATCGATTGGGGAGGTAAGAGATCGAAGATAAGGCTACCGTATGAGAGTGGATCGAGTGAGGGAAGAGGGCGATCAAAAATCAGAGATCAACGGGCTGGGGCTTGACGGTCGCACGGTCGGCCGCGAGATCTGTAAGCACCAGATACGGCAACAGCTTGGAAAATCGATAAATCTGATATCTATTGTAACACATGAAACATTTGCTTCCAATTCACATTATCGGGGAAAGCGTGTTATTCATCACCCAAGAGATCAAAGATCACTGACTCGGCATCTTGGAGGCGAACTGCTTGTTCAGCTCCCTGCACTCCTCCAGTGCCTCCGCCGACTTGACGTCCTCCTGCACAGTGCTTACGTCATCACTATGAAATTATTGCGTCATCACTACTCAGTGACGCCTTGCAATCCCCCGTACCCCACTGCAGCTTCGGAACTCCACCTCACAAATACCCCCTAAGAAGCAGCACCAGGATCAGATATTAAAGATCAGACATCAGAGATCAAAGATAAGACATCAGAGATCAAAGATCAGAGATCAAACATGAGAGATCAAAGGTCAACATCTCACCAGAATGGGATCGGCGGGCTGGCTGAGCACGCCCATCGAGAACTTGTCGCCCAACTCTTCCAGCATCGCATGCTCCGCGAGCACCTCAAAGTTTCCGTAGCCGATTATCTATCTGGCCCATCGAACTACCGTATTCTCGCCTACTCTCACCTCAGCCTCGCCACCCGTCATGACGCCCGTGCGCAGATCGACGACCACGCCCTGCAAAGGACCGTTCGGGCACAAATTGCGTCATCACTAGGCAATCTATAAAGAGCACACAGTTGAGAGATTTGTTTTACTGAGTTTCTAAAATTTCACACAATTTGAAGATACCCCAATTGTTTTTCGACAACAAAGGCCGCACAAATGTAAATACTTTTTCTTGATATTTAGTAGCCCGGAAACGGTACCTACTAGTACATCAATAGTTTTTACAGTATCCCGGATAACTCACCGAGTCGGGCACGGCGGCATACTTCTTCTCGAGACGCGCGATGTTGTCCAGATAACTGCAACGGATTGATTGTTTAATCGATCAATATTCCTGCTCGCTACCACTTACCGAAGCTTGCTCATCCGAAGACCGCCACGATAGACCGTCGCAGACGCGCTGAAAGGTGACGAAATTAATCAGGTAAGGTAAATGTTAAATAATCAATTAATTACATTTGTCGAGAGTAGCTACATCGTCTCCTCAACAGCACATCGATAGATAGCATCTTACTTACTTTGATACTTAGTAGAAATAGTAATCGGTAAATTCCATAAACTCTCACAGTAGGACGACATACCGATCGAACAGATCAATAACGTGCTACAGAAGGATGGAATATCGATTGATTACCTCTTTCCCACTCCCATCTGCTGCCGATTCGCCTTCTTGGGTGCGGGGTCGTCCTCCGAATGCCTACCGCTTACTGGCATATGCAAGACGGACATGATGGAGTATATAAATCGATCCACAATGCACACACTGTACCGATCAATTGACAAGTTACGTTAAATTCATCGATTGAAGAGGTAGTTGTTCAATCGGCAGTAATTGTGCACAGAAAATCGATAAGTACCTGCTTGCGCTTCTCCGCAAGCTTCTTCATCTCGGGACCGCCATCATGCGAAGCTTGCTCCTCCTGCTCATGAGACCACAGCAATTTCCACTCGTCACTCTACAGTACAACAACTTCCTACTGTTCGTGCGTCTACTATACTTTCATCCCATCCCTACCGTACCCCCGTGGTGTCATCTCTCACCACATGGGAATCGCCCTCCAACTGCATGCACGCCTTGAGCGCTCGCGCTCTGGTCATCGGTCCCCTCGCCACCTCAATAGAGGGTTATCAACGTTTTAAAAACAACGAACCACGGAACCAATTAGCGATCACTTTTAGACGAGAGTGCCCTGCTCAATTCTTCCCTACCGTAATCAATTACCGCCCAACCGCCTACCGTAATCCTACCGTAACCCGCCCCATCCCGCCCCTCACTGACCTCATTGTAGATCGCCTCCAGCTTGTCTTCCTTCACTACCATATCCTCGTGCTTCTTGGCTTCCTTGACCGGCGGCGGGAAGGCGTTCACTGGAAACAATCGATAATAAAGATGAGTCAAGTGTGCGGCCAATCGCACCCCTACCGTAGCCCTCTATCACGTAGTTAGATCGATGCTAGTTAAGAGATATCCGATTGATACTCGGCGTACACTAGTTCTCGATAAGATGAAAACTTCGTTCGTAGAAAGATGACGATGATTAAATATGCTAGACAAATGAACAGTCTTTTTAGAAACAGCATTCAAAAGATGAGCTAGCGCAAACCCCACTCTAATCCGATTCCTCTTCTCGAAAAAATTCCCAATCTATATTTTAATGGTATAATTAATAGCGTAAGAAAATACTGACCGTTGCGCTCCGAGAGTCCCCTCTTCGGTACTCGATCGCCGTCCATTATCGATTATTCGTGCGCTGAACAATCAATAAATGAAAAATAGATAATTTCTCACTGCCCTAAACACAGATCCGTTTCAGAAATTTCAAGAGAATGTCCTCTGATCGACGGACTCTCTGAAACGAATCTGAGCTTACGAAGTAGGGCCGACGAGAGCAATCGAAACAATGAGTAAACAAATGGAGGGATATGAGAGGGAAGTGGAGGGAAGGGGAGCGCGCTCGAGCGGTCACGTGATCGATATGCTGATCTACCCTGTCGGAGAGAGCGTAGGGTTTGAACTACACACGCGGAATTAGCTTAATCTTGATTTAGCGCATATCGTCGCTAACGAAAACCTATTTCACCTACAGATCAATATTTTTGCATCTACGGAATGGATATTTTATTGTCCATATTTAGTGATCATCGTAATTAAGCCAAAAAGGATGCAACCCTGGACGAAGCCAGATTAGATAATTCCGCTATCTAAAAATATTTGAACGAAAATCGTCAAAAAATTTAATGCAAGATGAAATCCGTGTTTATTTATAACTACATGTGTAGGAAGACATTTAAATCTTGTATAAACTGTATTCAGACAACCTAGCACTGGTATTGATGACATGTATACACCGAAGTACAACAAGAATTCACAAACAAACAATTTAATAATTCTTGATGATAACGATGGCCTAGCGGGTTGTATCGAAAAAATGGCCTCTTAGATCTTGTTGAAAGCGTGGATGTCGACAGACTGGCAGTGGTCGGGGAAACCCTCCTGCAATTGATTTTTCTCCCAGATATATTTTTAAAACATCTGTTTAAAAAAAAACAAAAAAAATCGAATCATAACGGAAGTTATCCCCAATATTTGGTAAGAGCCCAGTGACTCCGTAAGAAATAATCATCTTCAAACCGGATAAAAATATTAAAATGGACCAAGGCTTACCGTGATCTTCTCCTGGAGATCATCGACCGAGACCTTGTCGTCCTCGATGACACAGATAATCTGGAGCTTGTGGATTCCGTATCTGAAACAAAGAAACATATGTTAAAATATTTACGCACCTAAACAACAGCCAGTCACATATTTTCCGGATCATAACGGAAGCTATCCCCAATATTTGGTAAGAGCCCAGTGACTCCGTAAGAAATAATCATCTCCGGATATTAATAATGGATGCTAAAGTAAAATGAAACATACCCGATGGGAAGTCTCTTTCCTCCTCCCCAGAGAAGTCCGTCCATCTCAATTGAGCGAACGTTAGCTTCCAGCTCGTCCATGTTGGTCTCATCATCCCAAGGCTTGACGTCGAGGATAACAGACGACTTGGCGATAGGTCCGGCCTTCTTCGCTTTCTTCTCCTGGTACTCCTTCAGACGCTGGGCAACAATGGCCTTCTTCTCCTCATCGTCAGACTCGTCGTCAGAACCGAAAAGATCGAAGTCTTCGTCCTCGGCTTCAGCCTGAAAAGAAAAAAACTGGATAAATGATAACGGCCTAGAGAATGACCTGTTCCTTCCCCCATTCACATAAGGCAACAGTTAGTTGGAAATATAGTATTTTATCGACTAACAACTGTCAGAACAATTAAGTGACACGTAGGGAATACCCATTCGATTCGAACAACATTGTCACGGCTGATTTCATTTCTTCGTGAAATGAATTGCATCGTTTCTTAGTCATTGGTGATTTGTGCGACTGCCACCACAATCGGTAAATCCTGTTAGGTCGATTCTCTGGATCTAGCGTTCTAAGTTGCACCAATTCCATTCGCTGGGCCATTACAGCCCCGAACGATCGGTCAATAATGTCGAAAAATATTTGCTCTAACAAATCTAACTCTGAATGGTGCAAGAATCCACCGTCTCCGAATACAATGGACAGATCATGTACGTGGAAAGGCCTCAGAGGATGGAATCCAATTTTTGAGTGACTTGAACGCTCGTCACACAAATCATGAAGAGATAAAGAATGCGAGTTCGAACAAGTCTTCATAACGATTCTCTGGGCTCCTTTCTTATTCTCGAATCCCTTGGATCCTCGCTTGTAGCCTGCTGCACCATATCCAGGGAAAAGCAGGGGATCGAACTCCTCCAGACGATTAACCACGAACCCATTAGCGGCAGCAATTTCGAGAACTTGCCAACTATCCTTCTCGTGACATGGCTCGGTGAACAAAGAAAGCACTCCTGGCTCCACGCAAATTCCAGATTGAAGCCTTGCAAGAGCTAAATGCAACTCTGCTTTGTCCTTCATGATGTGGCGACAGCTCCGAAGAAAGCCATCCAGAAGGCGACGGCTTAATTTCAAGTTAGTCTTCCCTCCTGGGTGGGGGAAATTGAAGATTATCACATCGACAGATCGATATTCCACTTCTACGTAGGTTTCCAGCTTAGTGGCGTCAGTGTTAAATCGAAGAGTAGTCTTGGGCGCAAATGACTTCAGCATATTCAAGGTCTCCTCCGCCATACTCCCGTACCGATGAAGGAACTCTTCCTCACTCCTTTCCAAAACAGTAGCGGTTATCCTTGTAGAATGCTCTTTGAGCATCTTCGACAGGGCAAGGGAAAAAGATAGGTCTCCGTCGCCGACAATTAAAATGTGTTGACGGTCGTGGTAGGGTGGCGGATCTTCAGCTTTCGACGTCGTGGGTAGATGATCGTATGTGACATCAACTTGCGCCACCGACAAGAATACCATTCTCTCCCAAAATTTCCAATGATATTATCAAAAACACCATTTTAAGATATAATATTCACCTTAGCAGGGGCAGGAGCAGCCTTGGCGGCGGGGGCAGCAGCAGCAGGGGCGGCTCCACCGAGAGAGAGCTTCTCCAGAAGAGCCTTGATGGCAGCGAGGTCTCCCTTGAGTCCAGTGACCTCCTGACGAAGAGCGGTAACCTCAGAGAGGACCTTGGTGCTATCTGCAATAACCGTGTTGATTAATATTTCAACAAAATAAATAAACGCAGCAACACAGATTTGAACAAGAGGAAGACAATACGGCCACAACATTCAGAATGAATGATTACACACCAGATCCAGCTCCTCCAAGGGCTGACTGAGCAATTTGCTTAGCCCTGTTAATGGCAGACGAAAGGGGATCGTCGGAACCTACAACAAGGGCCAAGGTGATGTGCAAGAGACAGACATGGTGACGAAGAGCAGAGAAAAATACAAACCTGCAGATCCAGTGGAGGTGGAGGTGGATGGCTTGACGCTGGTGTACACCTGAAAGGAATCAGTTAAAAGAGTTTTTAAAAGGTTTCTTCTTATCAACGATACCTGCTTTCCACCGAAGTGAGCCTGGTCGGCGGAGCGGACGGCCAGACGAGCTCCAAGGAGAGCGGAAACCTCGGAAAGAAGACCGTCGGACATGTTTACCTGAATGAAAGAAGATTATACCCTACAACAAAGAGAGAAAAATCAATAAAACCTCGTAGAATCAAGCAAAACTTGAAGGAAATACAGAAAATGACAAATTTGTCCTAAAACTTCCGTTATTTAGTTGTGTCGTGTTGAGACCTTGCCGTTTGAAAGGGTGTGCTGTAGCTTTTCGGAGCCATTTTGTCCCACGCGGAATTTTAGCATACTGTCGGAACAAAAATTTGGACGCCGAAATTTGAATTCGCTCGCTTTTTGAGGGCGGCTTTTAGAAATTTTCAAATGTGTTTACTTATTGATTAACATAGTGTTCTTCGTCCTTTTTTGTTCATACAATGGCGCAAACAGTCCTCATTGGATGTAATATTAGTTGTTGCTTTTCAGAGGCATGTTTTATGCCCAATTCGTCCTCTCCAAAAAAGGACCACTCGCCAAGATTTGGCTGGCCGCTCACTGGGAGAAGAAGCTGAGCAAAGCGCAGATCTACGAGACAAATATCCAAGATGCAGTGGATGAAATTAAGCAGCCCAAGGTTAGTGATACGCCCTATTTATCCGGCTAAATATATTTCCCTTATTTTTAAATATAATATTTTCTTGCAGGTCAAAATCGCTCTCCGTACCACTGGACACCTCCTCCTCGGTATCGTTCGCATCCACAGTCAGAAAACGAAATATCTTTTGGCTGACTGCAACGACGCCTTCTTCAAGGTAAGTGCAACTATGAATAAATAGCAATTATATTGTGTTGTTCTACAGATCAAGGAGGCATTCCGCACTGGCCGTCTCGAATTAATTGAGGAAACCTATGAGGCTCCCAAGAAGGCGATCACTCTCCCAGAGGTGCACAATTATATTTATAAATAAATGCTTGTGATGTTTTCTATTTGACATTATTTAGTTGAAATTTTTCAATTGAATATACATTTTTACACAAAATTACGTAAATATGACATTTATTATTAGTAGCATGAGACTTGCTTTTATGCTATTTTGTACCGCTTTTATCTATGGCTCATAGATATTATTATTATATATTTGCTCTTTCAGGTCTACGCAGACATCGATGCCTGCCCTGACGTCGGTGATCTCGACTTCTCTTCTCAATTCAACCAGGTATACAGGCTACTATTTGAATATTTCCACATGCTGTCAAGCGATTACACTTCGTGGGGACTGCCGCTTACAGCGGTTGCCAGGTTTTAAACTACATAGCGCCGATGTTCTAAATGCCACAGTCATTCTTCAATGATTCCTCCAAATCCCTTTCTTTTTTTCAGTCTCGAATAGACGAAATTACTTTGAAAGACGACTTCATCACCGACAGCTCCAACGTCTTCAATGATTTTGGAGTGAGTTGCTTTCCCTTTCTTACTTTATACATTGATGCATGAACCCATAAAATATATTTGCGAGAGCGTTTACATTTCAAATTAATAGTTATTTTCATATATATTTAAATAAACTGATTAATAAATAGGGCGACGACTTCGGAGATGCAGGAGCAGGCGGTGTCGGTGGAGACCTCGCCGATTTTGGACTCACTGATGACGACCTCGAGGACGCTCGACGCGATGGAAATTGTAATACTAAAAAAATAAAAATAAAATTAAATGTTTGAACAAAATAATACCCAATATGTATGCGAACTACGCTTTTCAGTGACTAGTACTTACTTTGTTTGTCACTAAGTTTCAGTGATTAGTACTTGTTATTTAATAACGGCTAGGAAACACGAATTTATTTTAATTAATTATAATATAACTAATTGAAGACTCGGGATCGGGCTTCTCTCCGCGGGGGGCGATGTCTGACCGCATCCGTGAGCAGACGCCACGCATCGAGGGCAGAGAGGCCGCCGGCACGGCGATGTTTGTCGATGACGACTACGATATGGGAGGTGGAGGAGGGGCGGATCATGATGACAGTTAGTTTATTTATTAAATATTTAAATTAAGTAGTTAGTTTCTTATTTGGTACTACTCTGAGCCGCGTTTCACGTCGGACTTTGTGAATTCACGGATCCATTGTGTGAACCGTAATGATAGTGGGGATTATGTTATTGCGGAGTTTCCAGTTATTTCTCGGTTTCAAGGTGCCTTCTATTATCTTCACCAAGCAGGTGTATAAAATGTTGCAGTGTACATGGACCAGCACTCGATGGGTTGCGGCGGTGGCGACATGCCGATGGGCGGAGACGACCACTTCCCGCTCGGAGCAACTGCTGCCGAGAGTGTGCACGGAAATGGTGACCATTTTCTTTATTGTTAATATTATTATTATTATTGCTATTTTAATCGCTTTAATTGTTTCCCTAAATATTTGGTTAATTAATTAATTAAAGACGACGAGCACTCGGTGGTGGATGCGCCAGAGTCGTCGTTCGCGCTCGAGCCACTCGAGGGAGGCGTCGTCGCCGAGAAGGTACTGTACACTTGCCGTAATCCATGCGAATCGATAATTGATTAAATGTTCGATTTAATGAATAATTATTGATTGATTTGCGCAGGCGACTCGCACTCGTCGCAAGCGTCGCCTGATCATCGACGACCAGAAATTCATCTCGGGAGAGGAGATGAAGCAGAACATGGCCGACTATGGGTGAGCGATTGCCGATTAGCGGTTGCCGATCGCGAAGATTTTATTTATTTATCGGATACTATTTGAGAAAAGCGGAAAATATTATTGTAGGAATTATTGTTTTTATCGTAATATTAATTTTAAAAATAATGTTTGACTTTCCAGAGATACGCTACAGTCGCTGGATCTGGCGCCGCCCACGCGCAAGCTGATGCGCCTCAAGGAGAGCGGCAACGTCGAGAAGGTAGGCATTTTAGGTGTAAACATGACTTTAATAAATTTTTAGATTAATTTTTTTCTCACATGAACCGAATTGCACTCTTTCTTGAGGGAAACTTTATGGAAATTTCACATAAAAGCGTGAAGTTCTACTACACAATATATTTATATTAAAATAAATCTCTCCTCTCTGCAGCTCTTTCATCTCCCCGGCAGCGGTCTCGTGAAGAACAAGGGCCTGGTCAGGGTGAGCTCACTTTATTTGTTGCTTCGGGCACTTAAAAATATAATTTTTAAAAAGTAAAATTCTCATACAACCTGGTATCAAACGGACTCACGTCACAACGTTTATTGTTTAGAAAAAAATATTTTAAACGAATATTTCGCTTCATAGACCAAAAACGTTTGTTCCTGAAAGTCCCAAAAGATGTCTGATTTTAGTGTAGTTGGGTGAAAAAAAATCGAAAATGATGTCTGATTTCGAATTTTTTTCGAGCGCTGCCGCGTCTTGGATTGAAAAATGAGACAGCCCAAACCTAACGTATACCCGCCCCTGGTTCACGATTCCCAGGCAAATACTCCATCGCTAGGGCCTTAATATACGTTTGACGTGGTGATAAGGTATATGTGTACATAATTTTTAAAAAAAAATTTATTTTTAATTTAAATGTTTTTATAATATTTAAATTATTTAAAAATAATAAGAAACCCGCAAGAAAAAAGTTTAATTAATGGCGGCACGTGAAAGCGCATGTAAAAATCCACAATAAAAACCTGACCCCAGCTAATATAAATCTGCAGCAAATAGTTAATTAATCGGTTTCATGTTTCAGGAATATACGCGGTACAAACCGACCGCGTTACCGATTCATTATTCGTTATACGGCTCGGCTGCAGATTTTTTGTTGTGCGCGCCAGATTTTTCAGATTCCCTGATGTTTTTAGGTTATAACCCTTTTTACTGATTTATCGAATCTAAAGAAATGGCCACGAATCATGAATTTAAAGATGAACATACGCTATAATGCAGAGTTGTCACGAGCAGGTTTGCCGCATGTTGCTAACGCTTGCGTGTGCACCACACGCAAGCGTTAGCAACATGCGGCAAACCTGTCCATTTCAGCTCTTACTTTACTCTTCGTGATAGTTCACCTTCTTTCTCTTTCGTTTAATTTCTCTCGAGTGTTTAGTGAGAATGTGATGTCTGATTTTTAGGAATTTCACCTTAAAAAGTCCAAAAGCTGTCTGGGTTTGTTCCCTGGAACGTACTTTTTGGTCTATGTTTCGCTTCCTGCTTTAAATAGATCCACAAAATTGGCGGAATGCAGTGACCTTTTCTGACTACAACACTACCAATCCTGTCTCGGGTATTCTTGTTTTTGTTTCGTGTGCTTTCAAACCCAGATGAGCTATGCAATAGTGATTATCTCTGTTTCCAGCACTACCAAGCCCGTCTGGGGTACAAGTCCCGCTCCTCGTTCGCTCTTCCCTCGGGCGGCCACAATTCGATCCTGGAGGAGTCGATCGACGACATCCGACGCGATCTCGAGTATCAGGAGAATGTGGAGGACGACCACATGAGCATGGTTCGTTTGCAGTTTGTAGTTTGATTTTCGAGAAGTTATTTTTTGTAATTATCGATTTACGTAACCTACTATTGGTGCAATGAATGTGGAGGACGACCACATGAGCGTGGTTCGTATATCGACTTTATTTTCGAAAAAAATGAGCGTATTTATCGATTTTTTCATGCAATACAAATTGTATTCAGGTGCAGTCGATAGCCGACTTCGATGATTTTGCCGGCGCCGACTACGGAGACTTTGGACCTCCGATGGGTACGTTTCAGAAAAATAAATTAGAGGGAAAAAAACTTTACATTTGCATCACATTAATTAATTGGTACTGAAAAGAAAATGAAAACATTTTTAAAAAATCAATAAATATTTGCAAAAAAAAATTTATTGAAAAAATGCAGGCGGCAACGACTCGCCGATGCACGACGGTGGCGGGTACATGGACATGGAGGATCAGCCGAGTGTTGGCAGTGGAGGTGCCCATTATAATAATAATAATAATAATAATAATAATAATAATGATAATATCAAGATAGGGAGATTTTTTTCTAAATAAGAAACTATGCAAAGCTCTACTGTACACCATGAAACATTGCAAATAATTTACAATTGTGCACATAGCATGTTTACGCACGTGTGTGTGAAAACAGTGCGCAAAATCAAGCCACAAATTTCGAAATTGCGAAACTATTAAAAAAATAGCTCCAATGCTTTGTCAGGCGCAGCGATGCCCGTCGAGGAGACGAGTCCACCCGAGAAGAAGAAGAAGCGAGGAGACACGAGCAAACTCGATGTAAGTATTAATTAATTAAATAATTAATTAGCTTTTTTTGTTAATTAAACATAGATACAATTATGTGTAAAATTATATTCTCTTTCATATGAGAGGAATCGCGATAGACTCGAGCTCCACCGGGACACAAGGTACTATCAACCTCCCTCTATCGAATAGCGTTTTAAGATTTTTTAAAAAAAATTCGTTTTCGCGTGAAACACAAATCAACCTGGTGAGTCTGGAACTTTTTCGAGAAATAGAAAAGTTAGAAAAAAAAATATCTTGAAATCCGCGGTTTGGTGCGTTAGATAGACAAATGACTAGGCTTGTTTACCAACCGCTCGAAGTCATTCCAGGATGATGCGCCGATGTGGGGTGGTCGCTTTTTCAAAAGTTGAGCTAATTTTCGTAAAAGTCAAAAGTTCTGGTTCCCCTATGGGCGCTATGGTGAGCATAGTTGGCACTCACTACAACATTAAAATGAGCCCAATCGGCCCATGCATTCTAAAGATACTCGCGATAGGGATGCAAGTTCGGCTTTCGTATTACGACTTTCTCAGCGAGAGATCGGTAATACGGCTGATAAGGGAGAGAGAATTAGAGAAAAAGGGACGCCGTATTACCGAAACCGACGCCGAACGGGCAACCCTAACTCGCGATTATGTCAAGTCGGTCAAATATAATTAATGGCCGCGAACATCAATTGTGGCCCATTTGTAGTGAAAACTATCGCAAACTATTCAAAAACAATATTTATGTTCTTTGTGGCATTTTTGATTGATTGATTTTTCGAGTAAAAAAATTGAAAAAAAACAGCGTCGATTTTTGGATTTGCGGTATTTCGATTATTTCGAAGTCTATATGTTTCTTATTAGGTTTCACATTATTAGTTATGAACGCTGGTGCAAGATGTTTCTGAAATTCCATCAGCAAATATATTTTGCTCACTGATTCTACACCTAAAATGCGAAATTTGTCTTCCACTATTAGAACAGGTTCAATTCCTTCCATACTTCATCATGGGATTCCTCATTATAGGTAGACCAATTTCCTTCTTGGAAGTGAATGTCTATCTGTTCGTAGAAAAGAGTTACAGAGCCTAGAAAATCGATTATTATGCGAAAAGCGCGTGCTCTAGCTTCTCTAGCACTCTCTCAATTCCACACGCTCTCTCGCCTGGGTTCGGACCCCGAGCTGGGCAGAAATCTTTTGCCAGCACTCCTCTGGTTCATCTCCGGGATTTGTGGGCTGAATTCACGTGATTTGGAAACACAGAAGCTTTGCAAAAGATTTCTGCCCAGCTCGGGGTCCGAACCCAGGCGAGAGAGCGTGGGGAATTGAGAGAGTGCTAGAGAAGCTAGAGCACGCGCTTTTCGCATAATAATCGATTTTATAGGCGCTGTAAATCTTTTCTACGAACAGATATCCGTTCACTTTCAAAAAGGAAATTGGTCTACCGATAATGAGGAATTCCATGATGAATTATGGAAGGAATTAAACCTGTTCTAATAGTGGAAGACAAATTTCGCATTTTAGGTGTAGAATCAGTGAGCAAAATATATTTGCTGATGGAATTTCAGAAACATCTTGCACCAGCGTTCATAACTAATAATGTGAAACCTAATAAGAAACATATAGACTTCGAAATAATCGAAATACCGCAAATCCAAAAATCGACGCTGATTTTTTTCAATTTTTTTACTCGAAAAATCAATCAATCAAAAATGCCACAAAGAACATAAATATTGTTTTTGAATAGTTTGCGATAGTTTTCACTACAAATGGGCCACAATTGATGTTCGCGGCCATTAATTATATTTGACCGACTTGACATAATCGCGAGTATCTTTAGAATGCATGGGCCGATTGGGCTCATTTTAATGTTTTAGCGAGTGCCAACTATGCTCACCATAGCGCCCATAGGGGAACCAGAACTTTGGACTTTTACGAAAATTAGCTCAACTTTTGCAAAAGCGACCACCCCACATCGGCGCATCATCCAGGAATGACTTCGAGCGGTTGGTAAACAAGCCGAGTCATTTGTCTATCTAACGCACCAAACCGCGGATTTCTATCTTCACTTTGAAGATATTTATGATTTTTCAAACTTTTCTATTTCTTGAAAAAGTTCCAGACTCACCAGATTGATTTGTGTTTCACGCGAAAACGAAAATTTTTAAAAAAAATCTGAAAACGCTATTCGATAGAGGGAGGTTGATAGTACCTTGTGCAATGTTTTCAGCCAATTCAAAGATCATAAATTTCTATGTCCCGGCCATGGCCGATGAGCTCGAGTCTCTCGCGATTCCTGTCATATGCTTTTATGATTTGTGAAAAAAATGGTCAATAAAGATATTTTAAAAAAAATAGTTAATTAGACTCTTTTTTCCCAGAAGACTGTGGACGACGACGACGTGGCCGAGCACGGAGATGACGATCACAGGTGATTTAAATAATTATTAAATTAATTTTAATAATTACAAAAATAAATTCCCAGTCATGTGGCATAACGCTGTTTGTTTAGTTAATTAATTCAAGAAATTATAAAATTTAAATTAAAATTGTTATAGATGGACGAAGCGCACGCAGAACGTGCTCAACACCATCGCTACCAAGATCCGCGCGAGCGAGGACGGAGAGGTGAATTAATTATGTAATTATATTAATTAGGGAGTAATTATTGTTAATTATGTTTTTTTTGTACCCACACGAGGAATTTAGGAAACTGATTTGACAGTTTCTCATAATTATTTTTTTCTTTAAAAAATGTACTTTTGGTAGACTACACTGGTATGTATAGCTTATTTAGAGTGATATCACTTTGCAAATATAGGGATTATTAGTAATTTGTTTGTTTTGCTGGATTAATGAAATGATTGATTATTGTGTTCCACTTCAGATTACACTGGCCGATCTGCTCACTAAGGGCAGCACGAGGAAGACGGCGGCGCAGAAGTTTTACACGCTGCTCGTACTCAAGAAGTGGCAGGTGAGGAAGGGATACTGTAACACAACATAACAGGGATTAGTATAACAGAAAACTTTTTACTTGGTACATTACTATGCCATAGAAAATGAATATTTAGAAATACATTTCGCTTGTTTTCTGCTCTCGTACAAAGAGTTCGATGAGTGTCCAGACCAACCGTAGTCTGCTAGGATGAACAACATTTTTTATCATGTAGAACGGAAATATGCTCGGCTTATCGATTTGAATAATACTTATTCTGCGTAGTACATCATGGTTACGGTAACTGATGCCGTAATTTTCAGGCAATCGACATTCAGCAGTCGTGTCCGTACGGCGAGATCACGATCAAGCCCGGCCCACAGATGGAAGAGACTGCGGCCGCTTGAGATACCGTAACCCCCAGACACCGTACCCCCGTTATCGATTAGTCACCATTACCCCATACCTCTTTATTCGTTCATCAACGAGCCCCTGACCTACCTTTATACACCGCATTCTAAATTGTATTCAGTTCGTAGTGCCCTTGATATTTCATTTCTAGATATTGTACAATGACCTGGAACAGCTTGCTAATTTGTTTCTTTGGAATGATCGATTTCTCCCTTTTTAAACGCAATATTTATTCTTTGTGTACATACGTTATGATCTCTCTCCATTTCCATGTTCCTTTTGCACTCCAAACTCACTTTACACATTGTCCCCTTCAGTTAGTTGCAGTAATTGCTTGCATTACCTAGTATCTGTACCTCAAATTGTTTCTGCTGTCAACATGCGAATAAAGTTCATGTGCAATTCGTTCATTATGCATTTATTTAATTGGTTTGTGAGAGAGTTTTGCTCGGGTTTAATATTATAGAAAAATTCGAAGTCATTTTCGAAGTCGGTGGTCGGAAAGCCGACTCTAGGTTTGGTCCAGGGGGAAGTCGGTAGCCTGCTCCAAGTTCGGGGTGTTAGTAACACTTTTATATTAAATATTTTAAAAATCCAAATGTTGGTCTTCCCTTGCCTCCCCATCCCCCATCCCTTCAGCAAATCATTACCACTAACACAGATCTTCTGAGAAGGTGTAGGAACCGTTGCAGCAAAAAATATTTTTTGCCTCCGATTCCTATGTAAGTTGAAGTCTGCATACATATAAAATTAAGAAATTTTTTATGAACTTGGTTTTTCGAAATTTGCATATGAGAGGAATCGCGATAGAATCGACCGGCTGGTGGAAATAGAAAGTTTAAGTCTACGATTCTGCTAAAACGTAAATCTAAGGTACTTTCGGGTCCGCTCTATTCGAATTTGGACATTAGAGCTCATGAAAGTCATTCGCTGTCGAGAGCGGTCGCATCAAAATCAAGGTGTTCGTGATTTTTGTTCGAAAAAATTTCACGCGAATTAATGTAACTTGGTTCAAAATTTAGATATCGTCTCATACTTGGAAAAATAAGAAATGGTAAACATTCCTCTACGATTTGAAGATGACCACGTCATTACTGGCCGATAGGTTGCTGCGCAGCGGTCACTTTTGCAAAAGTTATCGTAATTTGCCAAATCGGAAAAACTAGTGCACCGTTCTCAGGCATATTATAGGGTCATGTATGTAGTTACTTCGCCCAACTTTTCAGCCCGATCGGGCCATGCGAAAAAATGACGCTCTCTATTATGTAATGACCATCTGAGAAAACTTACATTCAAAAATATTTTTTATTCCAATTTCGGGCTCCAATGAAACAAAAATTGGTAAAAGTTGATGGAAATTGTGTTTCCAAACGTGTGGGCTCTATACCCCACAACTGAGACACGAAAACACATGGTTTTTTTAAAAACAAATTAAACATATTTTAAGTAGTGTATCTGGTGCAGATACACTCTAGTAATATTTTTTTTTTTCAAAAATTATTTTTGATTTCGATCAAACTTTTATGTGAGAGTACCTAGGAGACAAGAATTCAAATAATCCTTATCCCAGGTCTCAGAGCCGGCTTTTAGGAATTTGCCGGTTCTGTCGCCGGAATCGTCATAAGAGAGACTATCCGATAGGGTCGACATACATTTGGCACTAGGCACTTTTTTCGTTATAGGACTAGCAACGCTATATTGTAGCACGTTGGGTGAGGGTTGTGATTACAGCGTTCCCGAATCTTGGAAACGCTTCCTCGCCTCAGGGCATAATTAATTGTGTTTGTGACGTCAACAATAATTTTCCACATTTCGAATCCAATCCCTTCCTATTATACATTAATCGATTCCTTACCAAAATAGAAATGTTTCTCAGTCTCGGAAGGTTTTCGATAGGAGCTCATGCAGCCGAGTTATTCGACGAAATACGTTTCACGTGCAATTTGAGCGTGAAGTTTCTCAACAGCGGTACTTTTTTATTTCATTTTCTGAACCGCTGTATGGATGTGCTCATTCTATTTTAATATTGAAATTTAAAATTTTCTGAAAGGAAGCTAAATTCGGCTATTTGTGAATAAAATCAATTCGTGATTGCAATTTGTTTGCTGAAAATACAGTATGCTATTTGTTCTCGATCCGTTCTAACCGCTTTAATTACATTAAATTTGATTTTTGAGCCTATTTCCTACGTGCGTGGTGTTAAAAGAGTAATTCACGAGCAAAAAAGTTGAAATATACAAGGTTTTCTCAGATGTCAAATCGTATGATGCGAGTACTTACCGTAGCTTAGCAAAAAATTGCAATCACGAATTGATTTTATTCACAAATAGCCGAATTTAGCTTCCTTTCAGAAAATTTTAAATTTCAATATTAAAATAGAATGAGCACATCCATACAGCGGTTCAGAAAATGAAATAAAAAGGTATCGCTGTTGAGAAACTTCACGCTCAAATTGCACGTGAAACGTATTTTGTCGAATAACTCGGCATGAGCTCCAATCGAAAACCTTCCGAGACTAAGAAACATTTCTATTTTGGTAAGGAATCGATTAAAGTATAGTAGGAAGGGATTGGATTCGAAAATTATTGGTGACGTCACAAATACAATTAATTATGCCCTGAGGCGAGGAAGCGTTTCCAAGATTCGGGAACGCTGTAATCACAACCCTCACACAATGTACTACAATATAGCGTTGCTAGTCTCATAACGAAAAAGGTGCCTAGTGCCAGGTATCCTGAAGAAATATGTCGATCCACTCAGGAAACCTCTCATAACTTCATTCATTGTTGAGCTAGAAAGTCGTGGAAAGGCTCAGAAAAATTCAGAAAAATATGGCGCATAATATTGCTGTTGAGAGTGTAATCCTATCTGGAAAAGCCATGGATTTATTTAGAAAAAGGTGTTTTAAGATATCTTTTAACAATTTTTAAAAATGGTCGAAATGCCCCAGTGGTTGCGCTAGAAAATGTGGTCGAAATCCAGTGGTCGAAATGGTCGAGAAAAGTGCGCTAAGAAAATGGTCATACTTTGAGCCTTCTTTTTCGTTCCTCCTCATTTCATCTTCCCCGCCTCCTGTCTTCCTCTTCATCTTGGTCATTTGTTACGATGTTGCCGGTAGGCTCACATTCAGTCAAATTTTTCTTTTTAGAAAAACTTTATTCCTTGCATCCGTCTACACGTATTCATTGGGAGGTAATCCTGCAGCAGAGTCGGCCGTATTCGTTGTCGTCACAATCCAGGAAGTCATCCTCGTATTCCGGCAGAGGCAAGACGATCACAGCCTTTTTTTTTCTTTTTTTCTTCCATTACATATAATGGAAGAAAAATATATAGATATTTCAAGCATCTACCTTTAAGATCTTGTTGGTGTTCTCGTTGTAGCCGTCGTTTGAGTAGAAGAAATCACCGAGCATGGTGTAGGTACAACCGGGTCTCGAGAGGCCCACACAGAACTTCGGCGCGGGCGCAGATTGGCGATGGCGCGGATTGCTTCTATAGAGAATGCACCTCTGAAATGACAATACAGCATATCTCCGAGGTTCACGCAGTTCTAGTATGTGCTGCTTTCCCCGCGCCGCGCAGTGCACAATTTAACGCACTTATTAGCACTGCTTTGCGATGTCAATCACATTCACCAAAGATTATAATGCTAAAAATACTAAAACGTTTCGCCCCCAAAAGCACCTACATAGTTAAATCTCAACAAGATAATTCAGTTGAGGGGAATGTACGTAAGGCTACCGCAGTGGACTTTCGTAGGACTCGGAGAAATGGTTAGAATCTATCGCAACTGCAGTAAACTTGACGATTTCATGATACGCTCTGAATATCTAATTGAGTACTTCCTGACAATACAGTATCCTAGACACTTGATAAACGCATGTGTCATTAGAGTACTTCGCAGCAACCCAGTTATTGAGATAAAATACGGCCTGTCAAAATCAGAAATTTGTATACGTCTGTTGAGAAGTATTTAGAAATCACAATTCACAATTATGACTGTAATAACCTATGATCATTGATCTTTCCGTGGTCTGATCTCTGAACACCAGACGAGACGCAAAGTACCAAACCTACAGGAAGGGTCAAGTGAGAGAGTGTGCGGGAGTGAGAGAGTCCCTCTCGGTTTTGTGCACTCTCGCACTCAAAATCCCTTTCCGGCCAACCGGTGAAGTGATGTGGAGAGACATTCACTCAGGTAGATCAATCCCTCTGTCTCTCTCCCTTCCCTCGATTGATTGATCTCTGCCCTCTCAGACCCTCTTCCCTTCCCTTCCTCTCTCCTCTCTCCATTCCACAGCTCATTCGCTCACTCTTCTCCCGTGACTTCTCCCCATTTTGGATGTTTAGACTTCTGTTTTTTTCATATTAGTTCGGATTCTAGTTTTGAGGAATAGGTTGATATCGTTTCGCGCGCTATTTTGTTTTCATTTGACACTAGTTTTCTTTACATACCTGTGTCCCTGGGGCTTGTCTACTGACGAGGCCCGCCCCCAGG
Organism: Pristionchus fissidentatus; assembly: GCA_036245785.1. NCBI lineage: Eukaryota > Metazoa > Nematoda > Chromadorea > Rhabditida > Neodiplogasteridae > Pristionchus > Pristionchus fissidentatus. The sequence continues at coordinate 3,885,511 of BTSY01000006.1, forward strand.
GAGGCGGTCAGTGTCTAGACCGCAGGGCCGAAACACTGGCAGCCAATTTAGGCGTATTGCTTTAGTTAGCTCTTCACATGACTAGTAAACATGGACTTTCGCATACAGTTATACCTAATATTTGGTTGCTTACCTCGTATCGGATAGTTGCCGTAGCCGTGAAGAGACAGATCATACAGACCAGCATCATTCTCATTTTCAGAAGTGACTGACAATGAATTGACAATGAAAGGAATTGGCGATAAAAGGAAGGAAGAATTCCCGGGAGACAAAACAAAATTGAGAAAAGCTCTGAATCATCTCCCCTTCCTTCCGATCAAGACGCTCTTTAAGCAGGGAAAATGGTTTATCGAGAATGACAAACACGTCAAAATGGATGTGAAATATAATTGTTATGAGATAGGGATGGACGGTCAGCATTGGAGCTTCGGTGGAACGCCGGGAAAGGGGACTTGTCGGAGGAGTTTGAGGAAGGAATAGTGGTCTTTTACAGGATACACCCACTTGGAATTGCACCAAAGCAGTCTCCGGTCACACCCTTCACCCAGCTCCACACTCTCCACGATCGTGAACGTATTCTCAGGATGGAGTGCCTGCAACATTTTCCTTTTTTTCATTTCTCTTCTCCTTCTTCGTTTCCCTTCTTTTTCTCTCTCTCTTGCTCTTTCCCTGCGAAAGGTACTCTCTAGTAGAGTGCGAAATGTGAGACCACGGTCTCTTCATTTCGCACACTCTCTCGTCTATCGACCGGTCTAGAGAGTGTGCGAAATGAAGAGACCGTGGTCTCACATTTCGCACTCTACTCTCTACTCTTTCTGTACTTCTCTTTCTTCTCACCTTTATCCGTGCGAGAAGATCGACTTCCGATTCGTCCTTGCTGACGAATTCGAAAGTTCTTCCAGCGCATGCATTCTAAAAAAGTGTTACAAATTGGAGTACGTTCTCTCTCTCACACCACCTGGTTTCGAGAGAAGGCAGCAGGCTTGCAGCGCTCTCCAAGCGATCGCCACTCGCATCGCAGGTGCACACAGTAAGAAGCATCCGCGAGCACTAGCATGAAAGCGTCCGAAGAAGAGAAAGATGCAGCAAGAACCAGGAACAGTGCGAGACGCCTCATCGTACACACTGACCCCCCAGTCTAGGCGGGCCACTTCTTCACTTTCCCTTTTGCCAATTGACCTTACCTCTCTCATGTCGAAGGGGAGCGATGCAATGATAAGAAAAGACAGAGCGAGAGTCGGATTATACATTTGATGTATCTACGTTGTTGTGGGTTATCCCCTCTGTTATTGGAAATGGGAGGATACACCGTACACTCAGGGAAAAATTACTTCGCCATGCATGCGAGTTAGTAGATAAATTACTTACGCTCTCCTCATTTCCCATGCTCTCTATGCTGAAAAGTAAGTAATACATTTGCTAACTCCCATGCTTTTTCTCTGAGTGTACTTAAAGATAATTGTCGTTCGATCAAAGGGAGAACTGTCACACATCTGCAATGAAACGTGTAGCATTCTCCAGGAGCATGGAGAATGTTAAAGAAGGAGTATCACGAATCTCCTGCTCCATCATTCCTCATCTCATATGTTTCAATGACGCGGTCGCTTTCTCCTCGTCCACCCTTATCCCTCCCTATCATTTTTGAATTCCTGCATTCAGGGTCAGTTTGGCACAGAGCCAAACGTAAATAACTTTTTTCAAACTTATCGGCTGAACATGCGGTTTGCGGGGCTCTTATCTGGAAACCGATTACCATAACCCTACAGTGAGAACTCAGTTGACCAAAAGTTCGTGGGACACAACCTTTAAAGGAGCTGTGGCATGAAAAAATTTATTGTCTCAAACGATAGTTTGGAACATCTACATACCCAAAACAATAATGAATTTTTTTTGAAAAAAATCTAAAAATTTAAAAAAATAAAAACAAGCAAATTTTGAAAAAAAGCTGGGCATAATTCTAAATTCCGTGTCCGTTGTGAAGTCCGTGAAT